>CM054150.1:56275778-56298278 GCA_028751875.1 Rapana venosa | reverse complement strand
ACACACACACACACAACACACACACTGCACACACAATACACACACACACAACACACACTGCACACAATACACACACACTGCACACAATACACACACCACACAACACACACAACACTGCACACAATACACACACACACACACACACACACACTGCACACACACGCACACAATACACACACACACAACACACACACACACACACTACACACACACACACACACACACACACAACACACACACTGCACACAATAACCACACACACACACACACAAACACACACTGCACACAATACACACACACACAACACACACACTGCACACACAATACACACACACAACACACACACACAACACAACACACAACACACACACTGCACACAATACACACACAACACACACAACACACACACACTGACACACAACACACACACACAACACACACACAACACACACCACACACACACAACAACACACACAACACACACTACAACACACACAATACACACACACACACAACACACACAACACACACAACACACACACACAATACAACACAACACACACAACACACACACACCTGCACACACAATACACACACACACACACACACACACACACACACACACACACACAACACACACAACACTTCACACACTACACACACACACACAACACACACACGCACAACTACACACACACCAACACACACAACACACAACTCACACACCACCAACAACACACAACACACACACACCAACACACACACACACACACACACACACACACACACACACCCCAACAACACACACACACACACACTGCTTTGGTTCCTGAAGACTCCTGAGATCCCCAGACATCACAGCAGGGAACCAGCTTCTTGCATTTGTCATTCCTTTCACTCCAAAAAAAAAACCAACCCCCCCACCCACACCCCCACCCTACCCCCTTCCATCCCTTCTCCAAAAAACAAAAAACAAAAAGGGCTCTCAGAATAATTCCACTGAACTCATTTTCCCAGAGAGGAGAGTGCGCGCAGGGAGATAACTCTGGCGACAGTGATGGATGAGCAAAAGGTCTCTGGGAAGACCACGTGACCAATAACAAGCCACAAAGCCCAGGGCACGTGCCCGGAAAGCGCCACGCCATCTTCCTTTTCAAAAAAAAAAAAGAGAAAGAAATGAAAAGAAAAGAAAAAAGAAAAAAGCCAGTGCAGCGAAGCGAAAGGCCTGTCAGAAGGATTAGAACTAATGCTTGGGCAGGGTTGTTATGTTGGGGGGGGCCTAGACTGAACCACCATCACCACTCTCACCATCACCGTCACCACCGTCACCACCGTCACCATCATCACCGCTACAACACCGCCGGACGCCATTGTCACCAAGGACAGGAGTGTGTGGGGGAGTGGGGGCTGGGGGATGGGGGTCAATTAGTAAAGGGGGTAAAGGGGTTCGGACCTCGGCTCTAGTTCATTATTCACCAGGTAGAGAAACCAACCAAAAAGCAAAGAAGAGACAGAGACAGACAGACACAGAGACAGACAGAGAGAGAGACAGACAGACAGAGAGACAGACAGAGACACAGACAGAGACACAGAGACACACAGAGAGACACAGAGAGACAGAGAGACAGAGACAGAGAGATCGAGCAAGGAAAAGAGCACTGTTTCTGCAATCGTTAGGCCTATCATGGCACAGTGTGGTCACTGGACAGAGGCTGTTATCATCATCATCAGATCGTTTTTTATTTGTCACCCTCTGTATTGTCGTGGATCGGTGGTCTAGAGGTAACGCGCCTGTCTAGAAAGCGAAAAGTCCGGGTCGGAAGTGTGCGGTGGTTCGAATCCCGTTTGGGCCCGAAACTTTCCCCCCATCCATTAGACCAGGAGTGGTGGTCTGGGCGCTAGTCTTTCGGACGAGACGATAAACCGAGGTCCCGTGTGTTACACAAAATTATTCAGCACACGTAAAAGAACCCACGGCAGCAAGAGAGTTGTCCCTGGCAAAATTCTTAGAAAAACCAGCCGCCATGGCGCAGTAGTTAGCGCCTTGGGTTACGGACTGGAAGGTCATGGGTTCGATTCCCATAAGAGTCGTAGGGATTTTTCGGACTCCGGCAGGCTCCTACCCAGAGTGAGTGTGCTGTGGGCTTAGTGGGAAGACTGGGATCACACAGTCGAGCGTCATCCACTTAACGGATGCGAGTTTGAGAGTGTTGCTCAAATGACCTGACCAACACTGCAGGTGTCTGTATCTCTCGGGCCCGGTTGACGCCGGGATATATTATGATAGTAAGCGTAGAATACAACCCTGTCAAGTAGTCTCAAAGCATATGCACTTCCACAGCAGCATCATTACGTCATAAAAAAATTGCCTCTGATTGGTGGTCCCAGATACTCTGGTCTCATGGTGACCTCAGATTTGGTTTGCCCATACCCTTCTGTGCCTGTGGTGAGTTTGTGTCGGGGCCTTTGCCGTTTGAGGTTCGCGGGGGACGGTCGCTGGAGGGACGTTGTGGTGGTTGCCACCTCGGGTGGGCAACTCACTCAGTCTGGCTCTGTGACAGCTAATACTGTCGTTAGTAGGGGGCTTAGTAGATGGTGTCCTGCGTATGTTAGCTCAGAATAGGCACCACTGAACACCACCAAAGTGACCCAGCAGCAGTGCAGGGCCCCTCTGGCTGGTGGCCCCACGGCGGCCTGATAATGATGGGCACCCTGTGGACTTCCGACCCTGGGGATGAGACATAACAAATCTGGGTATGGCTGTGGCGGGGAGATTGGAATGAGCGGCGTGGGAACAGCAGGACGGGGGACGTCACAGAAGATGAGGCAGCAAAAAAAAAATATATATATTCTTAGGGAAAAAAAGCCGCTCTGATAGGGAAACAAAATACAGTTGCAGACCAAAAACATTAAAAAAAAGTGGCGCTGCTCCTGTGGCGACGCGCTCTCCCGGGGAGAGCAGCCCGAATTTCACGCAGAGAAATCTCGTGACTTAAAGTGGTATAAAATAAAATAAAATAAAATATAAAATAAATATTGTCACTTCGATGATGATGATGATGATGATGATGATGATGATGATGATGATGATGATGATGATGATGGTGGTGGTGGTGGTGGTGGTGGTGGTGGTGGTGGTGGTGGTGGTGGTGGTGACGACGACGACGACGACGATGATGACGACGACGACGATGGTGACGATAACGGTGATGACGATGACAATGATGATGACAGCAACGATGATGATGATGATCATCATCAGGCATCATCACCATCATATCATTGATGGTGACTCTGAAGATGATGACAACAATGATAAAGCTAATGTATGCAAAATGTGCATTTTGTCCGCGCTTGTGTGTGTGGTGTGTGTGTGTGTGTGTGTGTGTGTGTGTGTGTGTGTGTGTGTGTGTGTGTGTGTGTGTGTGTGTGTGTGTGTGTGTGTGTGTGTTGTGTGTGTGTGTTGTGTGTGTGTGTGTTGTGTGTGTTGTGTGTGTGTGTTTGTGGTGTGTTGTGTTGTTTGTTGTGGGTGTTTTTTAATCATCAAAGAACAGTCCTGTCCCTCACATTATGATTCACAAGATTTGCTAGATTTGCTATAGTGGGCAACAACGTCACCATTTATCAAGTTTTCAGCTGTAACTAAACTAAAGAGGAGTGAGGGAAGGGGGGGGGGGGGGTGGGGAGCAATAGTTCTGTGGCTAGAGTCTAGGGTTGGTTTATGGTCTGAAGAATGTAGGGGAAGGGGTTTGAATCCCGGCTGAACAATACCCAGGGCTATTTTTTCCCCTACAGTTCACACTGTGTCTGATTCCATTACTCTGCAAGTTCTTGGGATGAGACTACCATCACATGTCCCCTGGGCCGACAGAAGGCTACTTGCCCTGCAATTTCTCTTCTTGGCACATGAACTTTTGGGATGGTGGGTTTTTTTTTCGTTTGCTCAGTTACAGCTTCCATGTTTGCCAATGGTGCGATTTTGTACAAGGGACCGTTTTTGCCCACCATTAAAGGCAGTTGCATTCCGCCTTCGGGGATAAGTGTAGTTTCTGAAAGTGCTTGGAGTCACCATCTTTTTTTGTCAAAGTAACTGGTATGTGTGGTAGACGCTGAAAGAAAAGATGTCGATTTTCGTTTATGCAGCATCCTATAATAAGCTGTTGGTTTGTTGTTGCTCTCATGTCATCATGCATATTGTAGATTGTTTTAAGTGTGTGTGTGTGTGTGTGTGTGTGTGTGTGTGTGGTGTGTGTGTGTGTGGTGTGTGTGTGTGTGTGTGTGTGTGTGTGTGTTTTGTGTGTGTGTGTGTGTGTGTTTAATCATCATTTCATTAGATCAACGTTGTTGTTTAATAAGTAGCGATTTTCTTTTTTGATTTAGTATCCGAAACAAGGGGGCGGTGGGGTTTGGGGGGGGGGGGGGGGGGGGGGTTAACTAACAATTTCAACTGCCTGTGGCTAATCATTTGGATAACCAGTTCTCATTCATGTCTCAACATGGTAGCTTGTCACATCATTCACACTTTACCATGCTGACCCACATTTTTTGCTTTCCACCCTCCCCCCCCCCCCCCCTTCTTTTTTTTTTTTAAAGTGGCTTTTGTGAATGAACGTACTACAGTTGTAACGCAGGGTTTGAATAGTATGAGACTGCTTTTCCCCGCTGACAGATTGTCCACCTTCTACCGGAGTAGATTGACTGGAGGACTCAGCTGTTAGTTAGGCAACTAGCCTATGTCTGGTGATTTTTATCAGCACAGGTTTCCTCTGTACCTCTTCCTTTGGCGTTGGTGCAATTTGCATCAAGTCGAAGGAATACTTATTGAAAATTAGTTCAATAGGAGATGTGAATGTGGAAATTAGTGTCGATGAGATATCTCCCAGACTAAAATGTTTATCTCTGATATTCAGTATTCAGTATTCTCTGATATACCTCCCTGATTGTTAGTGCTGTGTGTGTGTGTGTGTGTGTGGTGTGTTCTGTGTGTGTGTGCTCATGAAAATAAGTACTCGTATATCTTATTTTTGGCGTAAATGACTTTTTTAGTGTGTGTGTGTAAATTTATGTCTTTTCTTGTCAATGGTCTTTATAATATTGTGTTCATACATTTGTGAATGTATGTATGTGTATGTGTGCGCGAGCACGCATACGTGCGTGTGTTCGTGCGTGAGCGCGTGGTCCACGCGTAAATATGAAGTTTATGTTTTTTCTAGTCAATAGCTTTTATAACATTGTATTCCTACACTGGTGTGTGTGTGTGTGCGCGCGCGCGCGCGCGTGCGTGCCTACGCACGTGCGTGTGTGCGTGCGTGTGTGTGTAAGTCTTTTATTTGAAGTTATCTTGGAATGTTCATACCAATATGAAATGTAGCTCACTTTGTGTCTTTCGAGATAATGATACGTATCAATGTGCCTGTCAGTATTGTAACTGACCTTCATGGGATGATTAGAGTGTTTTTGACTTGACTTGAATCTACATGTTATTCTGTCCAGTCTTCATGTCGTCAGAGAAGAAGGGGCTTCTTGATGGTAGTTAATTGGACACAGTCCCTAAATCGAACAACTCCGCTGGGACTGTTATACAACCAACGAAAGTTAGAAAGAGATAAGATTTTGTATTATTGTGTTTGTTATTGTCGTTATTGTATTGTGCTTAGGGGCTCATCCAGTATAATATGCACTGGGATCACTCATCCCACCTGTAAAGTCTCAAAGTACACAGTGGGTGAGAGGTTGGCGTGTGTGTGTCCATGGCTGTTTTAATTATACCTGGCCATGATTGTACTCAAGCCATACTCCAGCTTCCCGGGATTTTGTCCCCTTTTGATGGAGAGTATGTAATGATGGGGACTGGACAGCTCAGTGGTCAGAGCACTCGCTTCCCCCAGCCAAGGTTAAGCAGCATCCAGCGTAGTTACCAGTTGGATGGGTGACCGTTTGTGCGCCTTGACTTCAGTACAGTTCCCTAGTCCACCCAGCTGTAAATGGATACCCGCCTCTTCAGGGTCAGGGAAGGTAAAGCAGTGAGGGAGAGGAGATGGGCGCCGCCCTCAATATGCTGGCCCCTAGAGAAGCTGAGGTCTCTGACGCCTCGCTTTCCTACGACCTTACAGGTTATGGGACACCTTTACCTTTCAATCTCCATACAGGTTGTTGTGTTAAGAGTTTGTCATGGATGAAGACACAATCGCAACATAATAGTTCAAAGTATAACACATTTTAATGACAGGCATTGCTGCTTTGTTTGACATCAGTTACTGACAAACGTCGGGAGGGACCAAGAGTTGTATTGTGTTGTTGTTGTGTTGCATTGTGTAGTATTGGTTGTATTGTGTTGTGCTTGGTTGTATTGTATTGTAATTTGTGTTGTAATGTAATTTGTATTGCAATTTGTATTGTGATTTGTATTCTATTGTATTATAGGTGGTCTAGAGGTAACGCACCTGCCTAGACAGCAACAGTCAGGGTTTGAAGAGTGGAGTGGTCCTTCCCAGTTTCTGCCCGAAACTGACCACCACCGTCCTCCCTCTCCCCCCCCCCCCCCCCCCCCTTCCCTCTCCATCACCTCCACTAATGAGTGGTGGTTAATAATAATAATAATATAATAATAATAATAATATAATAATAATAATAATAATACATGGAACTTATATAGCGCTATATCTTGAAAAGACAAATCAAAGGTTAGGGTGCTAGTGTTTGGAATGGGACAAGAAACCGAGGTACCCCCGCATGCAACACGCATTTAGCGCACGTAAAAGAAACCACGGCAATGAGAGAGTTGTCCCTGGCAAAATGATGTAGATACAAGCCACTCTGATAGAGAAACAAATACACATACACACAGGGAAAGTAAAACGAAAATAAAATGGGTGGCGCTGCTCTTGTGGCGACGCGTTCTACGCCCAGGAAAGCAGCCCGAATTTTACGCAGAGAAATCTGCGGTGATTTAAAGGGGCATACAATGCTCTCTCAATGTTGATGACCTCTGTATAGGAATTTTGGAGCTGTTTTTCACGGGAAGAGTGTATTGCTCAATGAATGAGGTACGGGGCGTTTTTTGTTATTTGTTTTGCCTGTCTGCCTCTTCATGTGTTTGCTGATAGCATTGAATCAGAAGTGTATTGCTGATGTCTCAGTTTAACGTCTATTCACACACGAACGCATACACACACACACCCGCAAAAGCAAATGCATTGCTTACTCAATGTACCATCTGGAAATTAATACAAATTTGACTTTGACTTTGACCTACACACACACACACTACCGCCGCCATCACCACCACCACACACACCACCACCACCACCCACCACCATAACCACCACACCACAATACACACACACCACCACCACCACCACCGCCACCACAACCACAACCCCCCCCCTACCCCACCCCCCCCCCCCCCCCCCCCCACACACACACACACACCACCATCACCACCACCACCCCAACATAACACACCACACACACCACACAACACACACATAGGCCACTTCTAGACTGCTAGAGGTGCCCCCCTCCTCTCCCCTCCCCCCCCCCCCCCCCCCCCCCCCCCCCCTCCCAGCCTAGCTTCATCAGCAAACCCACTGTTGACCACCACCACCACCACCACACCTGACAAAAGCCAAAGGCTGGAGTGTTTCAAGAGCTCTCCTGTGCTGACCAGTGGAGACTGAGTGCAGCAGGTTAACCAGTCCACCTTGTATTGTATTGGGGGTGGGCAGCCACAGATTGCCCAGCTCAACTAGCCACCCTTCTTTTTAACACCTGTTCCACCCACTGTGGACAGGAGACTATCTTGCAAGGACCTGTAGAGTGTATACACACCTCCCTCCCCCTTACCACACACACCTGTTGGCCACGATGTCTCTAAGAATGGGGGAATTACCTCATGGCAATTAAACTTTCCCCCCATGACTTTTACAGCCTTGTAATTGCAGATAGCCCTGAGTATTGGTGTGGGTGGAGCACATTCCTGGCTTTCCTGTCCTAGAGCTATGCACAGGGGATTGTGTGCCTGATGTCCAGTCCAGGCCTTAATCAGGTTTATTCATTAATAGCCATGAAACCACCGTAGCAGGATGAACGCGATCAGCATAGCAGCAACAAGCACAAGACTAACATTCTCATGGCGATTGACGATCCATACACTGACCAAATGAAGTAAGCGGAGAAACTTGACCGAACAGAATTGTAACAGCATCAACATGTACAGATAATGAAATAACTGAAGATTCCTCCAAAAGACATGTCTGTAACATAAATAAGCAAACGGTTGGAAAAATTCCAGAATCCAATACTGTTCAACCCTAAAAAAAACACCCAAAAAACAAAAAAAATACTGTTCAACCCATCCAAGCCATTAGGACATGAAAAGGTAAATGATGACAAAATGACTAACCAACCACAAGACAGACATATAAACAAACAACAAGCTGCATGCAGGATGAGATGAAAGAACAAAACAAACAGAGAACAGATCAGCTAGCCGACACAGGAACAATCAAAACATCAAACAAACAAACCGACAGTCCTACAACAGACAAAACCAGACAGATTAGTGGGAGCAGGTAGAGAAATGTTCAGCAATACACAGGTTAGTCAAACATTGAGCGTACAGAGATCAAATGTTCTATATCAAGTGTACATGTTGAATTGACTTAAAATTAGAAGCCTTTGAATCAAAAAGAAAACGATGTACAGTTTTAAAGAGAAGGATATTTGTTTCAGTGAAAGGTCAGTGCTGCCTGATAAAGAGAATGTGCACACATAGATAGTTGGGGGACAGGGTTGAAATTGTATTTCTACGAGCAAGATGGCAACGTGGACAGTAAAGCAAGTATAGTAGTGTTCAGCTGTCTCAAGGGCATTGCCACAATCACAGACTGGATTATTTTCCATGATTATGACGGTTAAAATTCGATTAAGCCATTTAGCGATATATAAATTTCATGTATTATTATTATTATCATCATCATTATCATTATTATTATTATTACAAACTTGTCCGTCTTCAAATCACCGTGTCTCCGTGTTTGTCTTCTCGAGTTCTCAAAAAAAAAAATCCCAAACATTGGTGCCGACTCATCTTCCCCGATAGTCTCTATATGGCAAATCTTCGCTTGGACATAAATCCAGACACATCACATCACAATCTGTAAACCGATGTCCTATGTCCTACAGCGAGTGGTGTGTGTGTGTGTGTGTGTGTGTGTGTGTGTGTGTGTGTGCGGTGTTGTGTGTGTGTGTGTGGTGTGGTGTGTGTGTGTGTGTGTGTGTGTGTGTGGTGTTGTGTGTGTGTGTATGTGTATGTGTGTGGTGTGTGTGTGTGTGGGGTGTTTTGTGTGTGTGTGTTTTGTGTGTGTGTGTTGTGTGTGTGTGGTTTTTGTGTGTGTTTTGTGTGTGTGTGCCACACGGAACATCTTGTGCACACGTCTGTGCTTTTTCGTTTACTATGTTAGAGTCCAAGCGGAGCTATCGGGTTTTTAGGGTGGCCTGTTGTAGTTTGGAGGGGTAGGGGAACACAATGTTCTGATTTGGGACTGCATCAACCAGCCCCCATGTGGTGGTGGTGGTGGTGGTGGTGCTGTGTTTGTGTGTGAGTGGGGGGGAGTATGTTTGTTGTTTTTGATTGATTTGGGGTTGTTGTTGTTTTGTAGGGGGTTGAGGGTTTATTTTTAACTACTACACACTCATCAAAACCCCATCCGCCTTCCGTAGAAGAGTAAGAGTGCTATAGTATACAGGTTGTGGGATATAAGACACAAGCATACCCAGCTTGCGCCGTGATACCCGAGTGTGTGAACTCCGCCAAGTTCACCTTGCCCATCTACCATCACACACACGCGCGCGCACATACACACACACACACACACACACAAAACACACACACGCACGCACGCACATACACTCTCTCTTTCTCTCTCTTCTCTCCTTGAAAACTTCAACGTGGCGGCCAACGCCCCAAGCAATTGGAAAAACTCAGAGAGTCTTCACCAACAACTAACTCCTGGGGCTGTGAACATACACCATCTTCCCCCCACCCGCTTTTTCTCACCTCCAGCCCCACCCCCCTTACACTCTAACACCCCACCCCCACCCATACCCCCAGGGTATTGTGTCCCTAGTCAAAAGGGTCTGTACAGTCCTCCTTCACTTCTTAACTTCACTTCATTCTTACCAGTAGACAGGGGGAGGGGGGGGGGGGGGGGGGGATTGAAAAGGGGGAGGGGGGGATGGAGTGACAGACAACACAGTGTACAAGGAATTTTCAATACTATTATTAATTAGCAAGAGAGAGAACAATTTTTTGAACAATTTTTATTTTTCAGAGGGTAGTACATTAAGCAGTACATGCTTTTTTACATCCAGCCCTCAAAATAATAAAGAAGTAAATAAGAAGGGAAAATACACATATCGACATAGAGAGAGAGAGAGAGAGAGAGAGAGAGAGAGAGAGAGAGTGTGTGTGTGTGTGTGTGTGTGTCTGTCTGTCTGTCTGTCTGCCTGTATGTGTGTATATAATATGTGTGATGGGTGGCGCTGTTCTTGTGGAGACGCGCTCTTTCCGGAGAGAGCAGCCCGAATTTCACGTAGAGAAATTTGCATAAAATAAAGTGGTATGAAAACGAATATGAAATGTTCTAACTGTTAGTGACAGAGGAAGAAGAAGAAGAAGAAAAAAAAAGGGGGGGGGGGGGGGGGGGGCAACAAAAATATAGAACACGATAGAACAACTGCGCAAAAGTAAACAAATTCCACGAAAAGTTAAGCAACTTTAAAGAAATAAGCATATAAAACTAGATGTACGAAACTATTCTAAACTATCAAATTGAAGATTATCATCAGACAGAGAGAGGGAGGAGAGAGAGAGAGAGAGAGAGAGAGAGAGAGAGAGAGAGAGAGAGAGAGAGAGAGAATGTGTGTTGTGTGTGTGTTGTGTGTGTGTGTGTGTGTGTGTGTGTGTGTGTGTGTGTGTGTGTGTGTGTGTGATTGTGTGTGTTGATATTCTATTCTTCAGTTACACGTCTTTTCAACTGAGAATTGACAAGTGGAGGTATGGGAGAGACAGACAGACAGACAGACAGACAGAGCCACAGAGAGAGAGAGAGAGAAGAGAGAGAGAGAGAGAGAGAGAGAGAGAGAGAGAGAGAGAGAGAGAGAGAGAGAGAGAGAGAGAGAGAGAGAGAGAGAGGAGAGAGAGAGAGAGAGAGAGAATGACAATGACAAATTCTTTTCTTTCGAGGATAATGAATAAGCACCCTAGTGCTTTTTTACATCCAGTCCCCGAGAGAAAGAGAGAGCGAGAGAGAGTGTGCGTGTGTGATGTGTCAGTGTGTGTGTGTGTGTCTGTCTGTCTGTCGTGTATCTGTGTGTGGGTGGGTGTGATTGTGTGTGTGTGTGTGTGTGTGTGTGTGTGTGTGTGTGTGTGTGTGTGTGTGTGTGTGTATCTGTTTGCCTGTGTGTCTGTGTAACGTAAAGGTGTCCCATAACCTATGTGGTCGTAGGGGAGCGAAGCGTCTGAGTCCTCTACTTCTCAAGGGGCCAGCATATTGCAGGTGGCACCCATCTCTCCCTCGCTGCTTTACCTCCCCGACCCTATAAAGAGGCAGGTACCCATTTTTAGCTGTGTGGACTGGGGGACTATACTGAAGCCGTGCGCCTGATAATTCTATCCATCGTGCTTGTGTGTGTGTTGTGGTGTAGTGGGGAGAGGTATGCACATAACTAATCACTCGCAATAAAACAATTTATTATGAAAAAAATCATAAACAAGAATTCTGAAAAAAAGGGGGGCAAAAAAAGTAAACAAAAAGAAAAAAACCCAACAACAAAAAAAACAACCAACCCCAAAAAACATCAAACAGCAAAAATACTAACTTCCAATTCCATATTAACTTGAAGCTATCCTTATATCAGAGGAGTCTGAAAAAGAGTATGGCATTAATGACAATTACAATTTCTTTCATTAATGGATATGTCTTAAGAACTTGCTGTAGCAAGGGACTGGGAAGGCAGTGGTAAGATGTTTTTAGATCTCTGCATCGCTAAAAGAATGTGATATTAGTAAGATTTTCACCACAGACAACATGTTGCTTTAAAAAAAAAATTTGTTTAAAAGCATTGAGCTTAAACCTGTATCTAAGAGATACAACATTTCTTTTTAATATTCATGTAAATTAACGATGTGTTTGATCTTTCAAAAGATAATACATGGGCTACGTCTCACTCCCAGGAATAACCGGTACTTTGTAGTTTCCTTTTAAAGTTTTCAAAGTGTGTGTGTGTGTGTGTGTTGTGGGTGGTGTGTGTGTTGGTGCTTTGTGTGTGTGTTTGTGTGTGAAGGTGTGTGTGTGTGTGTTTGTGTGTGTGTGTGTGTGTGTGTGTGTGTGTGTGTAAAGTCACCAGAAAATCCTACTTTTCTGGTGTTTGTGTATGTGGGTGTGTGTGTGTGTGTGTATTTGTGTGTGTGTGAGTGTGTAAAGTCTACCGAGAAAATATCCTATTTTTTGTGTGTGGTGTGGTGTGTGTGTTGTGTGTGAGTGTGTGTGTTGTGTGTGTGTGTGTGTCTTAGTTTTGTGTGTGTGTGGTTACTTTGTCTGTAAGTTCACGAGAAAAATCCTCATTTCTGGTGAGTGTGTGAGTGTGTATATGTGTGTGTGATTGTGTGTGTTAGTGTTGTGTGTGTGTGTGGTGTGTGTGGTCGTGTGTGTGTAAAGTCACGTGAAAAATCTATATTTCCTGGTGTGTGGGTGTGGTGTATGTGTGTGTGATGTTTGAAGTGTGTGTGAGTTAAAGTCAAAGCAAAGTCTATGTCACACTTTTTATTTTCAGATGGTACATTGAAATAAGCAGTTCATTTGCTTTTTTCATCCAAGCCATCTATCTAAAGAAAAAAACGCGAGGAAAAAAAAGAAAATTTATATGCAGACATAGAATAAAAAACTAATCGATTGTAAACTATACAAATCAAACAGAAAAACAATAACATATGATAAGTGGAATTATTTAAAAAACAACAGAAAAATATTACCATACGATTCAAATAATTTCAAAGATCTTGAAAAAATAACCGTCATAACACAAACATACCAAGCAACAAAGATAAAACAAACCCAAAACAAACAAAGAAAGACAAACCAATTAAAATTTAAAAAACCAGGCCACTGCTTCCTCCCCCCCCCTCACCCCCCACCCCCTCACACACCACATACACACACAACCTTCAACCATACAAACAACTGAATAAAACAACCAAAAGAAGAGTGTGTGTGTATGTGTGTGTGTTGTGTGTTGTGTGTGTTGTGTGTTTGTGTGTTGTGTGTGTGTTGTGTGTGTGTGTTGTGGGTGTGGGTGTTGTGTGTGTGTGCGTCTGTGTGTGTATGTGTGTGTATGTTGTGTGTAAAGTCCCGAGAGAAAATCCTACTTTTCTGGTATGGGGGGGTGTGTGTGTGTGTGTGTGTGTGTGTGTGTTGTTGTTGTTGTTACTTCAATTTTAGTTCTGTTCACTTTTAGTGATATTTGACGGAAAAAAAAACAACCCCCAAAAAACCACAAACCCCCCCCCCAAAAAAAAAAAAACACGGGGTGAGGTGGATGTGTTATTAAAAAAAAATAAATAATAATAAAGTAAAATAAAAAATAAAAATAATTTTTTAAAAAAACATCGAATAGAAACTTGGCAATGCAACAAGAATCATTAACAAGCAACAAACAAACAATAAAGTGTGGAGAGAGTTTGCGAGAGAATTTGTGTGTGAGAGAACTGTGTTGTGGTTGCACTCCAGTGTTATTTCTTCCACGGACCCAACAAAAAAAAAACCATCAAAATGGATAGAGACTGCCAATGCTACTTGGGAACGGGCTTCCCTGCATTGGACATACAGCCCCGACAGTGCAGACCATGAAGGAGGCAGCAGACGGAGCCCAAGCGCTGTCTCCGTTCTTTTAACTCGTGTTGCCAGCCTGATGTGACATCACTTGATGGTGGACCCATCAGAGATTTACAAGCTCTGACAGACCCCGTGTTCCCCTGACTTCATCAGGATGGGGGGGGCGGGAAGTAGTGCCTTCCTCCATTGGCCTCTCCCAGTTCTGAGCACCTGGCGGAGATCGCCCTACCCCCCCGCAGAGGACAGGCCATCCACAGGAGGAGAGTGGGGATGTGGGATGACCTCTACAAGGGTTGGTACTGGGCACGTCAGAGGCTTTGGTGGAGCACAGGGACTTATCGTGATGGAAGTTCAGGGCTGGGCAACTTTCCCGTTGCCCAAAGCTGGTGGTGGACCTCAACTCCACCCACCCCTACTCGGGGACCGGGCCCAAAGCGCCCGCAGAGGGGGAAGGAGGGCGGCATCAAGCGGCCCATGAACGCCTTCTGGAGTTTCGCCCAGGGCGTGTGAACGCCAGAAAAGTGTTCACACAGTGAGGGCCTCCCTGGGACAAGCCAAGATAAGCCGCTCTATCTTGGCAGGTCTGGAGGTCCTTTGCGGGAGGAGAGTCAGCAGGACCCTACAAAGGGTCATGCTGATGGCTGAAGGGGTTGCACCGAGCGGAGTTCCCCCGAACGAATACAAAATAAGCCCAAGAAGAAGAAGGGGAGCTCCGCAGCTGCAGCACCTGAGTCGGGAAACCCTTCCTCGACTAACCCAAGACAGGGCAAAGACGGGGCGCGAGGCGCTCCAAACGCCCTTATGAGCTTTGCCCCAGCAAGTCAAGTGAGTTGACATGCTTTTATCTTTGATTTGTATCGGTTATTCCGCGCGCGCGTGTGTGTATTTTTGTGTGGTGTGGGAGGATTCCGGGTGTGTTGTTAATCTGTTTGTATGTGTTTGAACTGGCTAATATAGAAAATTTGTGGTGATGGAAAACAAGCGTACAGGCTTATAATATATATATATATATATAACACAAGTTACCATGTTTCTTCCCAACATAAGATTATCGATGAGCGTAATGTATCGGATAGTCCAAAGCAACACCACTCCCCATCATTATATTTTGGGTTAGATGGTTGTTGTTTTTTATCTGACGAGTTTCTGCTTTTGGAACATGATTTTAGGTGAGCTTGGTGTTTGTTTGTGGTGGTCCTTATTCAAGTATCAGCAGAGATTTTTGTTTATCGGGAGACTAATCCATGTCTGTGGAACCAAGTTAGGGCAAAACGATTTTCACAATTTTGCCCTGTGGGTTATAGTTACAAGAAAGAATGGATCTTTTTGTGGCCTACCAAATATGCCATCGAAAGACAAACGAGGAGGAAAAGAGAAAAGAAAAAGCTTAAACAGATATTGTAATGAAAACTATGTTTAAAAGAAAATGAGCTGGTCAATCTTGTGACATAAGTTTGGAAATCATTTTGAAAGGAAACAAGGGGAGTCACTGGGTGTGTACCCAAACAAGTAGTGGCCCAGTCAGTCTTAGCTGGAAAAGAAAAAGTATCATCCTCAGACAGTAGCAAGGGCTGACACAGGTAAGAAAGTTCAGGGGGATAATAAAAACGAAATGGCCTTCCCTTCCCAGATCTCAGATGATACAGCCCCTCACTTGTTCCAATCATAACATGGGATAATTGCTTAGAGAGAAAAAAAACCTGCAGATCATTGTCATCTCTGTCTGTCTCTCTCTCTTCTTCTCTCTCTCTCCTCTCTCTCTCTCTCTCTCTCTCTTGTGTGTGTGTTGTGTGTGCGCGCGCGCGCGCGCGCAAGGGCGGTTTGGTGAGAGTTGGACTAGTGGGTTTTAAAGAGCATTGTATTAAAAGGCCTTTTTTTTTCACTTTTCAATTGAATATTTCATTCCAGTGAAGTATTTTGATAATCATAATCCTGCTCAAAAGAATTTAATAAATGATTGCAAGTAACTTAGTAAGAGACAGTAATGATAAATGCACAAACCGGCTTCTGCAACCTGCTCTAGTTTCCTGGTACACCAGTCCACAGGACTCCCATGTTGATGTGTGCTGAAAGTAGGGCACTAGAAGCGTGGGAATGGGAGCAAGTGGGAGCAAGCGCTTATTGGCTGGGCAAGTGTCACATGGTTTGCCTTTGCTGAATGAAATGACCGTCTCCTGCTGCCATTGTGAGAACTGCTTCAGTTGACTGGCCTTTTGTGTCACCAAAAACATTTGTGTGTTATGTGTGTGTGTGTGTTGTTGTTTTTCGGCAACGGCTGCTTCTGTAGATGTGTTAAAATAGCTTAGGTTCTATTTCTACTGTAATCACCAATAGGATGGCAGGGATGGAGACAGCTCTTATCTATTAATATTATTGATTATATTATTAGCACAAGATGTAATTTGAAAGAGAAGAACGCCAGGGACCCAGAGAGAACAATATCAGATGTAATTGATTGGGCTCAAATATGTGACATTTTGTACTTGAAGCTTATGGATCAAAATTTGGATGCAAGGAAGATCACATTTTTTATGTGTACATATCGTGAATTTCGGGCGCAGTATGAGTAATTTATCCAAATAATATTGTCGGTCAGTTAAGCCCGAGGGTTCTTTTACGTTCTGTAAACTATTTTGTTCACGGACTGTGGTTTTGTGGAGAGGAGAAATCCTGATTTCCAGTGATATTTAAATAAAATAATTTCTGTCGTCTGGATTTGGAGAATGATACAAAATATCAGGAAACTGATAACTGAACAACTGTACTTAACATTTTTAAATATGCATGCGCCATTCAATGACAAGGGGGTTCGAGGACCTAAAGGACTATTTGTCTCTGTTGACCCGTTTTGAAGTTCCCTGCCCAGAGGAATTTTGATGTGAAGACCAAACTTTACCCAATGACGAACAATGTTTTTGTCCAGAAGGATTAACATACAGTGAGTGGAATATGACATGCTACACCCACCATTGCAGGATCAATCCTTTAAACACCTGCATACAATACCAATAGGCAGTGCTTTTAGGAAAATCTTCTAGGCTTGCTTGCTCTAGCAACTTTCGCAACTTTCGCGAAGTCTTTACTTCTTTGAGTAAAGGACATTATTATTACTACCAATTAATCTTAGCGTCCTTTATCAGTTTTCTTTGAAAGATGGAATGGATTTGTATTTTTAACGTGTGGATGGCATAGATAGCATGCATGTGTTTCACACCTCAACATGCACCTCCATTCCTGGTCTAGCCGGACAAGCAGCAGACAGTAAAAGGGGGACATTACAGTCGAGCCTCGACTTCACGTCATAGGCTGTCGGCCAAACATCCCAACACCTAAATTTGATTTCGTTTTCCATGTGGATTGATCCATACATGCTACCGATTCTCCCCCCCCCCCCCCCCCCCCCCTCCCCCCCCCCCCCCCCCCCCCCCCCCCCCCCCCCCCCCCCCCCCCCCCCCCTCCCCCCCCCCCCCCCCACCCCCCCCCCCCCTCTCCCCTCTCCATCTTGGTTTCATGGCATTTGTTCAGGGAAAGATTACATACCGTACTCAGCTTCAGTTGCTACAGCAATCAGTGATCTGATTTGAGCGATGCATGCGAAAAACAAACTTGTGTTGAAGAACAGTATCGAGGAAAAAGAAAAGAGGAAGAATACCACTAAGAAAATATCGCCATGTTATGTATACAGCAAGAGGCCAGCCGGAATTCTGCCTGCCGAGGTACTAGTGATGTCTGTTTCCCAGACATCTGCTCCTGCCCTTTCCCCAGCCCTTGCCTTGCTCTTGCCCCGGCCCCTGCTCTTGCCTTTCCCAGCCCTTGCCCTTTCCCCAGCCCCTTTCCCCAGGCCCTTTCCCCAGCCCTTGCCCTTGCTCTTGCCAGCCCTTCACCCAGCTCCTGCCCCTGCACCTTGCCCCTGCCCCTGCCCTTTCCCCAGCCTTGCCCTTGCTTTTGCACCAGCCCCTACCCCAGCTCCTTGCCCCTGCCCTGCCCTTTCCCCTGCCCCTAACCCCTGCCCCAGCCCCTGCCTTTTCCCCAGCCCTTGCCCTTGCCCTTGCCCCTGCCCCTGCCCCTGCCCTTTCCCCAGCCCTTGCCCCTGCCCCTGCCCAAGCTGAAGCCCCGTGCGGCGAGATGCCTTCTCCTGTGGTGGCGGAGCCCATCCACTCTCCAGCCGACCGCCTGGCAGCGCCACATTCCCTGTATGCCCACAGGCTGTTGGAGGAGATCAGGAACTCTGGCCGTGTCCAATTCTGTGCCAACCTGCCTTTGTGGAAGGGACCTCGAGCCGAGGGAAATGCTCACATAGCGCATGAATGACCTCGCCGACAGAATGTTCCCTGGGGCGCCGATTTCTTATTATTGTGTGTGTGTGTGTGGTGCGGTAAGAAAGAGTGCTTTGTGAGCATTGCAATGAGTGATGGTATACCTTGCGCGTGTGTATCGTGAAGGAAGTGAAGAGATCTTTTGAAAGAGATCTTCTGAAGTGAAGAGAACTTTTTTTCTAAAATCCTGTGATGATGATATATATACACTATATCTCGAGTACTTCAGGCCCCTCTGAAGACAGACAGACAGACTTGTAACCAAGGCAATGATCAGTGTTGATCAAAACAGTCGGTTTTTTTTCTTTTCGAACAAATGATGGATACCAGACCATGGTGATGTGCTTTTCTCATTCTTGTTGTGCGCTGAGAGAGACGCGGGTTCGTTTCTGCTCAAGCCGTGTGTGGACGGACGGACGGACGGACAGTGTACATACCTCCAGAGTGATGGACATGAGTTCTGATTGATACTGTTTGTGATCTGACTGGGCAAGCTAGCAAGGGTGGTTTGATGTGGACCTACGTGATGAGGGCCGACTGCACTGGTCAAGGACTACTGTGAACTGAACAAGAATGTGTGCGTGTGCATGCGTGCACGCGCTTCTTTGAGTGTTATGGTTATTGGATGTTGGACATTCTGGCATTTTCATAATTTATGAATGAATGGCGGTTGTTTGATTGATTATTCCCTTTGGTTGTTATTGTTTGTGTTAAGTTGAATACAAATGGTTGGCAGTGTGTGGGGTCCTGTGTTGCGCACGCGTGCATGTATGTTTTAGTGTGAAAGGCCTTTTTGTACAGACTTGGTTGTTGAGAAACGTGGTTGGTGGAAGTTGGTGTGTGCGTGCAAGCACATGACAGAATGTTTGTTAGTAATGTTACAAAATGGCGTTGTCAGATAGAAGCAGCGAGACGGAATGGCACATTCCCTCCCCAGTCACCTCCCCCAAAACGAACAAACAAACAAAACGAAAAAACTTAGGAACCTGTAGGTCTGGTACCACTGAACGAAGCTGAAGCCATCCTGGTCCATTCAGCATCAGTACAGGTCAGCCTCACTCAGTAGTCCCACTTACCCTCAACCAGCATCTCTTTCACTTCAGCGAGAAAGACTTGGATGCAAAGCCGCCTGGTGACTGAGGGCTTATGCCCTGAGTACCTAGAGCAGGATCTGGGTGTACATGGAATATGATGTATACAGGTATACACGACTGCAAGGATGCTTGCACAGCGTGCACATAAGCGTCTGTAGACCACGGGCTGCTCAAACGCAAAACCAAAAATAAAACTGACTTCTAAACCAAAAATTGCATACTGAACTCGGTTGCTTATGTGCAGCCAGGAGTCCTGCCATCTTTCACAAACAAGAGAAATCTCTCGCTCACGCGTGCGCGCACGCTTCACGCGCACACCCACACACACACATACACACACCCCCCAAAAACAAGAAAAGGGGGTTGGTGTGGGTGACTGTCACTCTTAATATCCCTTCAGTATCCAATGAGTGGATGGGGAAGGGGAGGGGAGCCTGGCTTTGATGCTTGTGGTATGTCTCAACTGATCCCGTCTGCTGTGGCTGTGACTCTGTGTGTGCGCGTCGTTTGTGTTGTGTGTGTGCGCTGTTAAGTGATTGCATTGTGATATTCTGACGCCTGAAAACAGCAAAGACAGCGGTATATACTATTCATTGTATACTTATATCGTTTCTTTAGTTGAACTCGCGCCTTCAAAATCCTGAAACCGTCTATGTGCCTCCTTTTTGATACCCGTATACATACATCTATATTTTTGACATGTTCTGAACGAAAACAAAATGCCTATGGTCAACCTTTTTTGGATGTTTTTCTTCTGATATACAGCTATTTTTGTATACATTCGAACAGTTCTCAGGTTATGGGGTCACATGATGTGTGTGGGTTGATAACATGTTGTTCTACTGGAATGGCCAAGTCTATTTTAACTAGCCAGTTTGGATGCAGTATACTGGTGAATGCATAACGTGGAAATTTTTTAAGCTTGTATACATGTGAAGTAGCCCACCAGATTTCAGTTTTCACTTTTCGCACAGGGTCATTTTTGTTTACAGTCCAGTGTCCGCACAGCAGAGATCAGCTGTCTATTTGTTTGTATCGTTTAGATACTTGTATGGGACCAACGGTTTTGTCCAGTTTCTTTTTTCATCTGCCTACATGTTGATTGATTGATCGATGTTGCGGGACACAGACGGTGAACTTGTTATAGATTTATCTTCAGTCATTGAAAATCAAGCGTTTCTATTTTCTTTGAGTACTGAAAAATCAAAATTTCTTTTTGTCTTGCCACAAACATTGTTTATAGGAATGGACGGACTGGTTCAATGTAAATTTTGGAAGGTCAGCGTAGTTTTTAGTTCTAGGGTACAATGTGCTCAGGCTATAGAACTGCTAACTCAATGCCATAAATCAGATGGTACCTTTCATGAAATCACACTTCTTTTGTGTACATAGAATACTTACGGAGTCTTTTTTTTCTTTTCTGTGTAAGCTTTAAAACTGCACAAAAAAGAGAGAAGCTACAAGCCTCGACATTGGCACTGCTCAAGTCGCTAGACATTGGCACTCCTGTCTCCTGAAGTTGCCAAGTGGTCAGACAATGGCACCCTGAAGTTTTGAGGCCGTCTAAGTCCTGAGGATTGGACATCTTCCCTGACAAATGGAGCATTGGTTCTGCAAACCGAATCTGACAGGACCAATGGACACATGTCAGGAGTAAGGCCCCCCAAACCCCAGGAGGCCAGACATCGTTGCTTGGACACTTCAATACAAACAAAAAGAAAAAGCTACTTGAAGATTCCCTCCTGTTGTGGCTGGGAAGCCTGTTTGCATGTGGAAAGGATAGCTTGCCCTCACATATCATCAAAATCAGACATTTTGTTCTTGACATCACAGCATACTAACTGTTCTGTCTCGTATCACATTTGTTCGTCTCTATCAATTATTATCAGTTCTTTGTGCATATCACCACACCGTTCTTTATGTTCGCACATCGTTCATTGTATATCACATATCGCCTTCTTTTTCACATCGCATCGTTCTTGCTCATGCCACATAGCGTTCTTTCTCATGCAAAATAGCGTTCTTTCTCATGCCACATAGCGTTCTTTCTCATGCAAAATAGCGTTCTTTCTCATGCCACATATCGTTCTTTCTCATGCCACATATCGTTCTTTCTCATATCACATATCGTTCCTTCTCATATCATATATCGTTCTTTCTCTTTTTCAGAGTTCAGGCTTCTTGTTGATTTAACTGTGAAAGTTTATGTGTGATGGAATCTCTATATTATACTTCTCCTCTAAATATTATATCTGTATAAATGAAGTTTGGCATGCCTGAGGAAGTACGTGTTTTTCTACTTGGAAATCCAGGATGTTATTTTAAATGAATAATTTGAATAAATTTGTATAATAAATATACAACTCAAAATGTGTTGTCTATATATCTCATTTGTGTCCATTTGTGTTTGGCCATCTCTTGCTTTCACCCGGTCTATTTCTCCCTGTAAACTGTGTCTCTGTGTGTGCGCGCGCGTCTGTGTGTGAGTCTATGTGTGCGTGGTGTCCGTGTTTTGTGAGTCTGTGTATTTGAGACACTGAGGAGAGAGAGAGAGATATAGAGAGGAGAGAGAGTGAGAGAGAAGAGAGAGTGAGAGTGTACATCTGTGAAGCATGCACACCTGTGTACTTTCTGAAAGTTTTTCCTTCTTGACCATCTCAGTCTGAGACCCTCCCCCGCCCTTCCCTCCCCCATTCACTGGTATCATCACACTGCCAGATGTTCTTCGCTTCTTAAATCAGTCTGTCCACGAAAGTGGCCTACATACAGTACATCATGTCCGTGAAGACGATGTCCACCACCAACGCTTATACTATAGTTGAGAGGACAGAGAGGTGCATTCTTGATCTTCTGCATACAAGAGTATATGAAGGGAATTCATGCACTGGTAGGCCCGCACTGTTGTACTTCTCCACCCTTAATGTAGGCCTATCAGACAAGCGCTACTGAGATTGGAACCTGGCATAGCCTGTTTGAAATTTCCCTGGTGCCAGGATGCATGCTGGGTATGTTTGTTTCCGTCACCCTTACCCACTGAACGCTGGTATCAGTTAGAAGATCACGCCTCCACTTCATTCGTCCCTGATGTCCGTGGTGGCTTCAACATGTCTGAGAGACACGAACGATTCAGTGCACTGCAGGCTGTGGGTGCCTCCACGACTCTTCAGAAGTTTTGAGAGAGAGAGAGAACACACA
>CM054150.1:56265778-56268278 GCA_028751875.1 Rapana venosa | reverse complement strand
AACAAGCAAACAAACAAACAAAAAGTCATTAACGTTAATGTAACTATAACAAATGTCCTATGGGACTGTGACAAAGACCTTTCACAATTTCAAATGCTAGTTTTAGATTGCTGAATATGCTGGTGAGGGAGTTTTCAGAAAAATGGGGCATGAAAGGTTTACACTCTGGCAGTCAAAAGTATATGAGTATTAGTGATATTCTCACCACACAGGCATTTACCATTTTGCTGAATTTGGTTATCATTGCATTTAGTTTCATTCTATAGAATAAAGTATTAATTTTCCTTGACGTAAAAACACTTGTACTAACTTCTGAATGGTTCACCACTGTTAAATTATCGGTATTGATTGCAGTTCTAGTTAAAAGTTTCTCATTTTTGCTGATTACTGTCGGTGCCCTTTTTTCCCATGATTTTTGTTCTAGTAAGCTATACCCTTCTTGTAAGGATAAAGGCACATGCAATTCTATTGCATCCCGTCCATGTTTTGCACCCTTTTTGGCAGCTCTATCCGCCCACTCATTTGGAAAGAAACCAGTGTGTGAAGGCACCCAACAAAAATTCACACTTATGCCCTTTAAGGTTAAGAGGTGTATGACATGCTTAATCTCTAATATGATTTTCGAAGTTTTCTTGAAACTTGGGGATTTTAAAGCATACAATACCGATTTAGAATCAACGCAAACAAGAATTTGAAATATACACAACGGCAAATCAAGAATATAAGTAAGACCCATTAGTATTCCTACAAGTTCTGCTGTAAATATCGAGTGATATCTACCAACATAATATGATTTTTCAATTTTTAAAGCTGGTATAACAAAAGCAGAACCTGTTTCTTGATTATCTAGACGTGATCCGTCTGTATAAATTTGTAAATGGTCAAAATATTTATGATGGATGTGGGATCGGACATCAGAAACCATTATATTCAAATTGTCATTCTTGTTTACATTAGACACCTCTATATCAAGTGTGCTTTATTCATCTCCCATGGTGGGCAAGGTAAGATTGCTTCTCGTGTGTCCATGCTGTGTTGATTGACTTCAGAGTTTTGTATCAGATCAGACACATATGTACTTATGGGCATTAAAGAGGATATATATTTCGCTCTTTTAGGAAAATTAAATTCTGATTTTACTTCTATTTCTTCTGAAATAAGTTTTCTGTCGTTTTGTTTTTAAGCAAATATTTAGCACATGCCAGTTGACGGTAATCATCTAAAGGCAATATGCCGACTTCCTTATATGTTCCCAGGGCTGAAGCGTGATAAGGCACACCAAGAGCAAGCCTGTATGCTTTGCAGTCTATACTTTGTAACTTTTTAAGTAAATACTTAGGAGCACTGAAATAGACCTCTTGACCATACGATAATTTTGAACGAATAAGAGATGTAGCTAAATATTTCAGATTTAATGTGTCTTGGCCCAGAACTGTTTACTTACCATCTTCAAAAAGTTTAAGCCTTTCTTTGCCTTAGTTAAATTCTCTTCGATATGTGCATTCCAAGTTAGCTTAGAAGTGAGAATAACACCCAAGAACTTTAGGGTGTCTTTATACTCAATCATGTTGGTCCCAATTCTAAATGTGGTACGTCATCTGGATTACTGCCATTGTTAAAAAGCACAGTGTACGTTTTTTCTGTGGATAAAGTAAATCCATTTTCGAGCATATAATTATCGATGTTGTTAAGCTGGTTCTGGTATACCTTTTTAATGTAGTTTAACGCTCTTTTTGGTGTGTTTCGTTTCATAGAAACATTCATCCACATACATATATCATCTGCATATTGCACTAAGACGACTTCCTTGACAATTTCATAGGTAGATCATGCAGCAAAACATTAAATAAGAGAGGCGATATTACAGAACCTTGGGTAGTCCATATGCAGAGATCTAAAACTAGAATATGATTTAGCTACTCTAACCTGTATACTTCTATTAGTCAAAAAACTTTTAATATAATTATAAAAATGTCCAGAAAAACCCAGATCCTTTAGTTTACACAGCAACTTAGCATGCCAAACTTGATCATACGCCCTTTTTATATCAAAAAATGTTGCAAGAACGTTCTTTCTTCTTGCAAACTGATTTTTTATATGCGTTGATAGCTTAACCAAGTTATCTATGGCAGATCTGTCTTTTCGAAAACCCGCTTGATTGACCGGGATTATTTTATTTTTATCACAGAAGTACATCAGCCTTTTAAGAATAATTCTCTCCATTAGCTTGCCAGTGTGTGAGGTCAAAGCAATTGGCCTGTAGCTATTTTTGTCTGTTGTGGGTTTTCCCTGTTTATGAATAGGAATGACAATAGATTGTTTCCAATCCACTGGCATAACACCTTCAATCCAACATTTATTGAACAGTTTATGCAGTAGTAAAATAAAGTTTGCTGGTAGATGTTTTAGCATGTCATTAGAAACTGCATCTAGCCCGACAGATGTTTTCTTAGTAGAAAGAGACAGTAAAGCATCTCTAACTTCATCCACTGAAATTGGA
>CM054150.1:56260778-56263278 GCA_028751875.1 Rapana venosa | reverse complement strand
GCTCTTTTACATCCAGTCCCGAGAGAAAGAGAGAGCGAGAGAGTGTGTGCGTGTGTGATGTGTCAGTGTGTGTGTGTGTGTCTGTCTGTCTGTCTGTCTGTGTATCTGTGTGTGGGTGGGTGTGAGTGTGTGTGTTGTGTGTGTGTGTGTGTTGTGTGTGTGTGTGTGTGTGTGTGTGTGTGTGTGTGTGTGTCTGTATATCTGTTTGCCTGTGTGTCTGTGTAACGTAAAGGTGTCCCATAACCTATGTGGTCGTAGGGGAGCGAAGCGTCTGAGTCCTCTACTTCTCAAGGGGCCAGCATATTGCAGGTGGCACCCATCTCTCCCTCGCTGCTTTACCTCCCCGACCCTATAAAGAGGCAGGTACCCATTTTTAGCTGTGTGGACTGGGGGACTATACTGAAGCCGTGCGCCTGATAATTCTATCCATATCAGAAAGTTCCCCATGATCAGTTCTATCACTTCAAAATTGTCACACACGCACACACACGCACACACACACACACACACACACACACACACACACACGCCACGAACACCACGCACACGCACGCACACACGCAAACAACACACGCACACAACACACACACACAACCACACACACACACACACGCACGCACACACGCACGCGCACGCACACACACATACAACACACACACACACACAACACACACACACACCACACACAACACACACATAACCACACCCCACACACACACACACATAACCCCACACACACACAACACACACACACACACAGTCCTTACTTTCCAGTTTCAGAACCATTGACTTCTGGTTTTTACCTTTCTGCTTTTCTAAGTGTTGATTCTAAAAGCCTGCCTACCTACTGGTGACCTAAAAAGTCAGTAGGAACACTTTTAAATCTTTAAGCCTTCTGATGACCTGAATAAAATCAGTCAGTTTGTGAACACTTTAAGACAAACGCTAAACCCATTCTCTTGAACAAAGAAAAAAGGAGAGTGAGACTTTCTGCTCGATTCATGATCTGCTGCTCCATAGGGTTAGGATGAGTCAGGCTAATACTGTTCCTAACCCTAACCCTAACCCTAGAGTGCATTTCCCTCTGCACTTGGCCAGAGCTGCTGTTTGATTAGTGGGCTAAGCTAAGCGTCTGACGGCCACCTCTTGTCTTAGGTCACGTGGGTTGTTGGTATAAAAAGAGCGGTAGTAAGCCAGCAGACGATAGTAAGCCAGACGATAGTAAGCCAGCAGACGGAGCCCAGCGCTGTCTCCGTTCATTTATAATTGTGTTGCCAGCCCTGATGTGGACATCACTCTGATGGTGGACCCATCAGAAATATATAACCCTCTGACAGACCCCGTGTCCCCTGACTTCATCAGGATGCGGGAAGAGTGCCTTCCTCAGTGCTCTCCCAGTTCTGAGCACCTGGCGGAGATCGCCCACCCCCATGCAGAGGACAGCCATCCACAGGAGGAGAGTGGAGGAGATGTGGATGACCTCTACAAGAGGTTGGTACTGGGGACGTCGGAGGCTGTGGTGGAGCACAGGGACTTCATCGTGATGAAGTTCAGGGCTGGCAACTTCCCGTTGCCCAAGATGGTGGTGGACCTCAACTCCACCACCCCCTACTCGGACGTGGCCAAGCCCCGCAAGAAGGGGAAGGAGGGGGCCATCAAGCGGCCCATGAACGCCTTCATGGCGTTTGCCCAGGGTGAACGCCAGAAGTTCACCACAGTGAGGGCCTCCCTGGACAACGCCAAGATCAGCGCTCATCTTGGCCAGGTCTGGAGGTCACTGCCGGAGGAGCTTCAGCAGCCCTACAAGGGTCATGCTGACTGGCTGAAGGGGCTGCACCGGGCGGAGTTCCCGGAATATAAATATAAGCCCAAGAAGAAGAAGGGGAGCTCCGCAGCTGCAGCACCTGAGTCGGAACCCTCCTCCGACAAACCCAAGACCAGGGCAAGACGGGGCGCACAGCGTTCCAAGCCCTACGAGCTGCCCCAGCAAGTGAAGGTGAGTTGACACTGCTTTTATTCTTTGATTTGTGTCGGTTCCGCTCGCGCGCGCGTGTGTGTGTGTGTTGTGGAGGATTCCGTGTCTTTGTTAATCTGTTTGTATGTGTTTGAACTGGCTAATATAGAAAAATTGTGGTGATGGAAAACAAGGTACAGGCTATAATATATATATATATAACACAAGTTACCACGTTTCTTCCCAACATAAAGATTATCGATGAGCGTAATGAATAGGAGTCGAAGCAACACCCACTCCCCAATTATCTATATTTTGGGTAGTTAGGTTGTTGTTTTTATCAGACTGGAGTTTCAGCTTTTGGATACATGATTTTAGGTGGAGCTTGGTGTTTTAGGGCAAAACGCTTTTCACAATTTTGCCCTGTGGGGGTTATAGTTACAAGAAAGAATGGATCTTTTTGTGGCCTACCAAATATACCACCGAAAGACAAACGAGGAGGAAAAGAGAAAAGAAAAAGCTTAAACAGATATTTAAATTTTTTAA
>CM054150.1:56204728-56260278 GCA_028751875.1 Rapana venosa | reverse complement strand
AGTTTCACTTTGCATTTTTTTGCGAAAAGAGTTTTGCAAACTGTCTTTACTATTGCAAAAACTACGGCATAATATTATCTATCACATGAGTCCCAAGTTTTAACTGTTTAAATGAAATTTCTCAAACAAGACGTTTAAGAGTTGCACGTTTTTGGGACAGTACAGTAACACACACACACACACACACACACACACACACGCACGCACACACAACACACACACACACACACACACACACGCGCGCGCGCGCGCGCGCGCGCGCACGCACACACACACACACACACACACACACACACACACACACACACACACACACACACACAGGGAACGTAAACACGCACGCATGCACACGGCACAGATACACACATGCCAATGCACAAAATGACTATAACGTATCATATTACACTAAAACGTGTTGAGCAGCAGAACTGAGGCGGAAATAAAACTGCTTTTATTTCGTAAAGTTTTGAGTATTGGTACTCTGTTTAAAATATCTAGCCAGCATATGTGTACAATCACTCGCGATTTCTTTCGCTCTATCTCTCTCTCTCACACGTTATACATAGGAATCATGAAATTGCATTTGCACACAGCCAACAAATTTTGTCCAATACATTTTTTTGCTTTTGATAATCAGGTTTTTTTGTGCCAGCATATTAAAAAAGGAAATGACAGACTCAAATGAAGCATGGAGTGATTGACCAACACGCTCCAGGTTCTGTTTTTATTGTACGTTTTACAAGAGTCTCTCCACGGTATTCACCTGCACGCCATGATCGCCATGATGTTGCCAAACGTCCTGCCCTCATGTAGAAAAAGGGTACAGGAAAACAGGTTTGACAGTGCAGAGGTGATAGTAGTTCATGTTTCTGGCTGTCAACCGTGTTGTTACCGGGATTGTTTAATATGTTAAAGTAGAACAGTTAGGAGATGACAGCCACAATATGGCCTCTGTGGTCGGTGGGGGTTGTAATAATGATAATTATGGTAATGATGATTTAGATGAGAATAATGACAGCCCTGATATGGCCTCTGTGGTCGGCGGGGCTATAATGATAATAATAATAGTAATAATAATAATCGCAGCCCTGATATGGCCTATGTGGTCGACGAGGCTATAATAATAATGATGATGATGATAATGATAATAATAGTTATAATAATAATAGTGACGGCTTGGAAATGGCCTCTGTGGTCGGTGGGGCTATGACAATAATAATGATAGGAATAATTATTATTATAACAAATATCACAGCCCCGGTATGGTCTCTGATCGTAGGGGCTGCTCTAATAATAATAATAATAATATGATCATGATGATGATGATGATGATGATTTTGATAATAGACATTTCTTTAGCGCTTTCCATCACCTTTATCAGAATGGTAAACACTACTTTGCATTATAATAGCCCCCCCCAAGAAGAAAAAACCCAAACCAAAACAACCCCCCCAATCCCCCCCAAAAAAACCCCAAACCAAAAAGACAAAGGAAAAAAAACAAACACAAAAGCCCAAGAAGATTGGATTGGATTGGAACGGTTTTGTTTCCAAGATCACCTTCAGTCTACCTCACAGCCGTGCACTGTATGCAGTCAGCTCTGCCCTATCAAAACCTCTCATTTTACCTGATAAATGCCCACCTAACCAACCACCAGACACTGTTTGTTAGTATTTCATTCAGGAAGTCTCCGACTTGTATACGATTCTTAAATCAGTAACCCGTCTTCTTGTCAATTGATACATCACACACTTTAGTTGGCGGGGGCTATTAACAAGAAGATTGGATTGGATTTGGACACTCTTTTGCAATTTCTTTTCTTTAATTCTGTATTAGAACGCGATTGAAGAAGAAATTTATGAAACCAGAACGCCAAGAATCAGAGCAGAAAATTTGTGGCGATAGGGCCTTCTGCTTGTGTGCATCTCCGAACTCTCTCCTTTCTCATAGAAGACGTATTGAATCCACGAAAAAACTGGAAACCTTTTTCAGTAGCATAGCAACCCTTTTCAGTCTATTTCTTCAACTTCCTAATGCTTTCTTCTTCCGTCACCCTGAAACGTTTACATTTCTTGCAGTCACTAATGAATTCATAACCTTACATTTCCCGAAGTTTGAATATGGCTACGTAAATGGTGGGCAAAAACGGTGGCATACGCAAAAATATCAATGTGGGTGAACCTCGGATGTCTAACCGAGGAATTTCCTCGATCCCTCTCCCCCTTAAAGAAATAGCAAATAATCACCCGCAAGATCCCCCCCCCCCCCCCCCCTAACAACAACAACAAAAACCCGAAACAAATAACATCCTAACCCCCCAAACCTTAATTACATATGTTTTCTGGCTGTTTTTTAAATGAAATTGTAGTTTTATTGCATCCTGCAGTTTTAACGACGTCATTGTGTGTTTTGACCGTATATTATTATTATTTACTGAAAAAGGTGTACATAAAAAGGAAACCAGGAGTCTCGCTCTCTCTCTCTATTGTGTGTGTGTGTGTGTGTGTGTGTGTGTGTGTGTGTGTGTGTGTGTGTGTGTGTGACACAGAGAAAGGGAGAGCTCAGACTCGAACTCGAATATTTTGTTCTGGGTAATTGAATAAGCCAAAGACTTTTTTAATTTTAATTTTCTTTTTACTCCAGGCCCTCATAACAAACTCTCCCTCCCTACCAAAAACCCCACAGCAACAACAATAATATACAAAGAAAATTAAGCCAGAAGTTAATAGACAAATGAATGAAAAGAATAGCAAAATAAATCAATAAATTAATCATTTTAACACTTGACCACTCAAGTTATCCAATCAATATATTAATCTGTCAATGAATAGAAAAAATTACTAACGCATCCATACACATGTACCCGTTTTTCACATAGGCAAAGACAAACGCATGCTAGTCAGCCATATTCACCTAATAATACCCTTACAGACTTGAGTCGAACAATCAGCATGGAATGATGCACAAAAATCAAAACCACTGAAATATGAAAAAGGCTGTCAGGTTTAGATCCATAACTTTGATACATAGATATAGCAACTTTCTTTTTGCGCGCACACGCTCGCACGTATGTGTGTGCATGCGCTCGCACTCGTGCACTCGTGCACGTGCACCCCTACATCTTAATACCAATACCCGTAAACAAAATAAAATCATCCATTGCATATGTTACATTTTCAATCCAATCTATTCTTCATTAATTGGACAATATACAACTCCTACATTTTTAAAAGACTTAATGATAATGAAAATAAACATTTATTTTCATCCATGAAATCTAAAGAATGTGCACACAAGGCCCCCTCCACACACACAGAACATCTTGAATCCTGTTGGAACGGACCACAACATTTACAAAACTGCGTACACACGGGAACTTGATGAAAAAGTGTACGAATGCTTATTCCATTATTCTCGAGATAACCAAAATCAAAGAAAGAATAAAAAATGGCATATATACGCGCGCGTACACACTCACTCACTCACTCACACTCTCACTCACACCCACATACCCACACAGACCTCCTGTCCTCACATAATATACATGCTCGTGTCTGCTTAAACGACGGAAAGAATATTAATTTTAGTCAAGAGAACAAAAACGCACAAATTCATAGATAATTAAAATCAAAGTAAGCGTGCGCATGCACACACACACACACACACGCACGCACGCACGCACGCACGCACACAGAAGTTAGACAAATGCACAGACGTCTATTACAAAGAATTGAACAAGTGTTTGTGGTATGCATTTTTGAAAAGGTATATGCTACTTTTGTTTTCAGTAGAGACTGGATATATTTCCATAGTTTGCCTCCAGAATACGCAAGTTATGACATAAAAAGATCAGTTCTTGGGTAAGGAGTATCAACCTTACTTTTGAGATTTATAATTTTACGAGGTGACAGCCCTGATATGGCCTCTGTTGTCGGCGGGGCTATAAACAGCATGATTTGTGTTTGATTTGAACACTTTTCGTGCAAATTTGATACTTTTCTGGGCCAAATTTCTTTCTTCGTTTTTAAGCTATTTCAATATATCGTCCAACATTTTTAAACCCTGATGTGCATCATCATCATCATCATCATCAGTCCCGTGACCTTGGCGGTCGTGGAGGAGACATGAAAGACGATGCCGTGGTAAGCCTCCTCCATCCATCTCGGTCCTCGGCTCTGCGCAGTAGTGCCGAGTCATTCATCCTGGTCCATTCTCTGATGTTGTCCATCCATGACTTGTTCTGTCTTCCCCTCTTTCTGCCACCTTCGAGTGTTCCCTGCAGTACTGTTTTTGGCAGAGTGTTGTGGCGGGTGACGTGGCCGAATCATGTCAGCTTTTTCTTCTTGACGATGTGAGAAGGGTTCCTGTGGACCTGCCAGCCGTGTTATTTGGCTCTTGACAAATTCATTGGTCTTTCGTTCTCTCCAGGATATGCCCAGTAGTTTTCTATGGCATTTTGTTTCAAATGACTGGATTCGCTTTGCTGATTCAGCAGTCAATGTCCAGGTTTCACTTCCGTACAGCAGGATAGTCTGAATTAGGGCTTTGTAGAGCTTTAGTTTGATTGGGAAACTGATCTCTTTACTTTTCATTCATCCTGGTCCATTCTCTGATGTTGTCCATCCATAACTTGTTCTGTCTTCCCCTCTTTCTGCCACCTTCGAGTGTTCCCTGCAGTACTGTTTTTGGCAGAGTGTTGTGGCGAGTGACGTGGCCGAACCATGTCAGCTTTTTCTTCTTGACGATGGTGAGAAGGGGTTCCTGTGGACCTGCCAGCCGTGTTATTTGGCTCTTGACAAATTCATTGGTCTTTCGTTCTCTCCAGGATATGCCCAGCAGTTTTCTATGGCATTTTGTTTTAAATGACTGAATTCGCTTTGCTGATTCAGCAGTCAATGTCCAGGTTTCACTTCCGTACAGCAGGATAGTCTGAATTAGGGCTTTGTAGAGCTTTATTTGATTGGGAAACTGATCTCTTTACTTTTCCATATGGTGGCGAGTTTTGTCATGGAAGATGTTGCCATGGCTATTCTGACTTTGATTTCTGTCGTCGATCGCCCGTCCTTTGTGAGTGTAGCGCCAAGGTATTTAAAAGCGTCTACTTCCTCCAGTTGCTGGCCGTTCATGTAAATTTTAGCAGTGGCGTTGCTCGTGCTGTTAACAAGTACTTTACTTTTCTCCGAACTCGCCTCCATCCCATATGCTCCAGCTCTGTTCCCAAGTCTGATCGTAAGATCTTGCAGCTCAGTGTTACTTCCGCCCATGAGGTCAATGTCATCGGCGAACGCAAGTTGTTGAGGGGTCTGCCGCCAATGGAGATGGTAGAGTGGAAGTCATGGAGGGTCTCTCTCATAATGTTTTCCAAGAACAGATTAAACAGAACTGGAGATAACAGGCATCCTTGTCGGACCCCAACTGTGGTTTTGAAGTAGTCTCCGACCTGATTGTTCGGAAGGACTGCACTGCTTGCAGTGTTGTATAGTGCTTGAATGGTTTACACTAGTCCTTCTTCAATGCCAAACATTCTGAGGACCTGCCACAGGCCTTCGTGCCATACTCTGTCAAAAGCCTTCTTGAAGTTGATGAAGTTGTGGAACAGGTCTCTCTGATGTTGAAGATGTTTTTCCATCAGGATGTGGCAGTTAAAAATCTGTTCGATTGTGCTCCTTCCTGCCCTGAACCCAGCTTGTTCCTCTGCTGGCGTGGCTGATGAGGCTGATTGTTCTATAGTTTTGGCATTGGCGTAAATTCCCCTTCTTGGGCAGGGGTATGATGAGTGATTGTGTCCATTCTGTTGGCCACTGTTTTGTCTCTCAAATCTCCTGACAGATAGCTGTAACATATGTGATGACTGTTTCGCCACCATGCTTGAGCAGCTCTGCTGGTATATTGTCTGCTAATGGGGACTTTCCTACTGGTAAGCTGCGGATGGCTGAATAATACAGTTTTAACATTAAAAGATAATTTCTCACAATAATAATTACGTTTCAAAGCTAATTCAAGTTCTTTCCAGAAAGCCTGGGCAAATCAGCAGTTTCACAAATAATGACTTATTGTATCCTTTTCTTGTTTGCAAAAGTTACATCGATCATCATGTATGGCGTTCATTTTTTAATATTTGTTTGTCACTTAAATACTAAAGAATATTCTCAGATGGAATCATTTTAGCTAATTTCTTTGTTCTTTTCAAGACACCATGCCAATCAGTTCGAGTACTGAGGTGTTCTTCCAATTTCAAAAAAGGTTTTCTGTCCAGAATCTCAGTTTTTATCTATGACTTTATTGTACAAAATCCTTGATCGTTTCTTAGCCATTATCTCTAGATACTTGGTTCTTTCACTTCTGATTACCCTCTAATCTTTTACATTTTTTTCTTGCATATTCTTGAATTGCTCGAATACAATGTAGTCCATAGAGTTGATTGCAATTCCCATTTTGTTAAGGTTCCGTGACTAATAAACTCGCCATTGTCAAGCAGTATGTGTTTTACCAGTAACACATCATTCTGGGCCCAGCTTTTGTAAAATAAATGGCTGTTGCCCACTTTGAATTTACCATTATACAAGATTAATTCAGCTAATTATTCAAAAATTTTCAACTCTACGTGTCCACAAAGGTTTTCACTCAAACGAAAAAGGTCTTTTCAGAATGTGTTAGATATACTTTTAAGAAATCGTTAAGACCAAAGAATTATATACAATCTATCTCTTGGCACATTGAATGTGGTATACGGATGACAAAGTTTACAAAACTGCATACACACGGGGACTGGATGTAAGAAAGCACATGAGTGCTTATTCCATAATCCTCGAAATAAAAAAAGGTCTCCAGTTACGGCCATTGCTGTTGTATATCACCGTATGTGTTGTGCTTGCCGAACAAATACAGGCAATTTTTCAGAGCTAGCACACCTTCAACATCACCCTTAGTGGAATACGACTTCGTTGAAAAATGGATGTCAGAGATTGTCAATATCTGCCTGTCTTGTCATTGACTCTTCTCCATAATCTGCCATTTGCTCGGACTTCCCGCTCAGTTCACTACTACTCCCTTGGAGACACAAACAACCGGAATCAGCAACATTAGCACTCTAGACTGATTTGTCTTATGCTGACATCGGAACTTGGGGTGGGGTGGGGAATGAACAAATCACATATCATTACTTATATGCCAATACAGTGTCAAACCGACCCCCAAAATCCACTATACATACTAATAAGAGAAATGCGTCTTCATCACATCTTCCTATTCAGCTAATTCAGTAAGCAGTATAATTGGAGTGGAATGGACACGACATACAGTAATACAAAATATGTTTGGATTGGACTGGGCATACAGTCAACCATACGCAATGTAATTGGATTGGACACAACATAAATAATAATCAATGTAATAGGGTTGGGCTGGACACAACATAATAATAATGTGATTGGATTGGACACAACATAAATAATAAACAATGCAATTGGATTGGACACAATATACAGTCATAAACATTGTAATAGGATTAGAATCGACACAACATGCAATCATAAACAATGTAATGTAATAGGATTGGATTGACAAATCATACGGTCATAAACAATGTAATTGGATTGGACAATATGCAATCATAAATGTAATAGATTGGGTTGGACAAGACATACAATCATAAACAATATACCTGGGTTGGATTGGATGCAACATACCATAAACAATATAATTGGATTGGACACAAAATACAATCATTATTGGATTGGACAAGACATTCAGTCATAAACAATATAAATGGATTGGACAAGACATACAATCATAAAAAATACAATTGGATTGGACAAGACATACAATCATAAACGATATAATTGGATTGAACTGGTGACGACATACAATCACAAACGATATAGTTGGATTGAACTGGTGACGACATACAATCACAAACGATATAGTTGGATTGAACTGGTGACGACATACAATCATGAACGATATAGTTGGATTGAACTGGTCATGACATGCAATCATAAACAATATAACTGGATTGGACTGGTGATGACACAATGTGATTGAATTGAATTGGAAACGACATAAATACGATCGCATTAGGCCTATGCATTCACGTCCTCACGCCCTTGCTCATGCCTTTGGCCAGCTTTATCGCAATCCCAAAGCAAGAATGTTCAACTGGATATGAGTAGGTATTAATAACTTTTGACGCGTATGTACACATATACGCATAGATACACGATGCACATTCACATATAAACAAGGGCGTGCCTTGTCACAAGCACGCACGCATAGGGGTGCGTAAACACACACACAAACATGTGCTTATCTATACACATAAAACATATTCAGGAAAATAATTATACAAGCGTTCAAACCTGGCCTACCCCCTTGACGAGGTGACAGCCCTGATATGGCCTCTGTGGTCGGCGGGGCTATAAACAACAGGATTGGATTGGACTGGATCCCGCTCCCCTGCACGTACATGTGCTTATTTCGGCGTGCACACTCCCTTTACAGTTAAATGTTTTTTTTAAAATTGGAATACTTTATCTGCAAACACTGTTAAAGTATGTTGAAATGTACATCCCCAAGGCCTTCCTCAGAAACCCATGGTTTTTTCTTTATACTCCACTTCCTCCAAGGATCTCTTGTTCTGCTTCATTAAGGAGTGATTGAATGTGTCGATCACACTTTCCATTTCGTTGTCTTCTTCAGTACCAACGAGGGTGCAAATTTCCCGCCAATGTTTGCCTTAAAGATTCTAATATGTTTGGATCCTTCAGCTATCTAGATTAAACTTCATTCGGAAGGCTTCCCTATTTTCTGTTTCTCTTTAAGCGTACTGCTGATCATGTCATCATTACTAGCTCATGGTCGATGCCGATGTCCTGTGCACCTAGAAAGCTTCTGGTTTTGAGCAATGTTTTCGCTTGTCTGGAAACGACGCGTTGTAACCAAGATATAACTCTCTGATTGTGGTATTCCCCTCCCTAGGGGCTGTGCATGTCTATCTCCCTAGGCGCTTTGTGTGCTCCAAAGGTGTTTGTGAGTTTAAGATCATTGCACCTGGCAAATTCTAAAAGTCCTTAAACCTCTGTCGTTTTGGGTGCTGTTGTTACAATATCGCCCGCAAGTGCCTTTCCAGTCTTCATTGACGCATCGTCCCCTATCTTCGCATCCGTCTCCCTTGAAGTTTTTGCTACCAAGATTCTTATATGGTGAATCATCAATAACTTCCTGATTGTCATGTTAGAATTCTTCAACTTCTATCTTCTTTCATCACATGGTCTGATGTTGGATCATATGCCCTGTATAATTGTAATGTTGAAGGGTGATGCTTGAGTCGGCTTGAGATGGGGACGGCATCCCATGACGGCATCCGCAGTTTCTTAGTGTACGAGATTCGCCACACTATGTTCATGACCGCCTTCCTCTGCAACTTTAGTAAAGTTAATGAACTTCCTCGTTTTTATTTCCCCAAAAGTTTTTTCCATCTCATTTTCGCCATATGCCAAGGATGTCCACCGATATCTCCTCATTTCATGGTTCCAGCACTTCCAGTTTTCCTGCCTCTCTCATAATGTTCTAAACATACCATGTGCCAATGACGATGTTTGTTTCCGGCACCGAAATGGTCTTAGTTGGAATCGCCAGTAGCTAAGTTTCCACTCCCTACCCTGGTTGACTCCCCTGCCAGCGGAAGAGGCGGTCCTGACCCGGGCGACGACCGATCCGGATGAATCTTCTTTGTAGTGGACATTTTCATTGGCGAGTCTGGGCAATGTCGCAATGGCGGAGCCCATCCCTCTCCATGCCAGACAAACCATATTCCCTACTTGGTGGCTCGCCCTGGTCTTCGAACACATGCCGATACGTTTTAACTTGGAAGTGTCGCCTGGCCATTAGTCTTCTTCTTGAAGTTAGGCCCAGTGGATGTGCAGTGTTGACAACCACCCCCTCACATTGTTTGGCACGCTGCTGAGGCAGGTCCGGGTATAAGGCGCTTGGAGCCACATGGGAGAGTTGGAAGGTGGAGAGAACCATGCGCCTGTCAGTTCTATTAAGAAGCAGCAGCCAAGCTAACAAAGGTACTATCTCTCTCCAGAGCCCCCTATACCCCAATGCTAGGAGACCAGCCAAAAAAAAAGAATTGCTATAGTCGAAACTTGGAGAGAATAAGAGATGTGACTAGCTTGGATGTTGCATCAGTGGAAAGATATGTGCGAATTGCGCTAACGCGCCGTAATTGATAGCAGCAGGATTGGCAGGTCAAGGTGATGATTTTTTTTTTCATAGAGAGTGTGTGGTCAAGAATACACCTAAATACACCTAACCGTCAAGCATGTGCTTTCCAATTATCGATATATCCAGAATATTTGGCATGGGCGTTTTACTGTAGACTCCATAAAGGTCTTGTTTCTTGATGTTCCAATAAATAACTAGTGAACATCTTTAACTTTCTGTTTTTGTCTGTATATGAAAGTCTTTATTATTTCAGAAACATAAATTTTTGTGGATTACAAGCCATAAATAAAAACAGTAAACATGAAAACCCTTTTCATAGATAATACAACACAGTCTGCGAATACCAGCACGCGTACCTCTTATTCCACCCACTCCTCAAGATAAAAAGTACCTCAACATCAGTAATCCTTTAACCAATCATAATTACATTACTTGGAATGTCAATGCGCACTTACTGAGCGGTATGTTTCAGGCAGCTTGGTGTACACTGCTGAAGTTAGGGCTCTTGTTTTTACCCTGAAACTGTTTCAACAATGTTGAAAGGTCTCCTTTAGTCTGTGCGCATTTGCTCTCCGCTCTGGTCGCCATTGCTTTCAGGAATATAAATCACCTCAAAGCTTCAAGAGTTCTACAGACCTGTGTGCTTCCTTAAAGGTGGGTGAGTGAGATATGTTTTGGTAGGATCCAGGCACGAAAGGCAATAGCAGGGGAAGCGTGACCGACTCGCCAAGAGTACCCACAAAGGAGATGGCTAAGTCTATTGTACATATACACCCCAAAACCAATCGCCAAGGCTATGTGACTCCCTCTGGCTAGCAAAGTGCGGCAAGCTCAGACCAACATTAAAACTAGAAGCGCTCAAACGTGAAAGAAAGTCCTCCTCCCTTAGTGTATGTACCCCCCCCCCCCCCCCCCCCCAAAATAAAATTAACAAAAAAGGAAGAACAGTGCTCACCAGGAAAAAGAGGGGTCACACTCACGTTTACTCCCATTCATTTAATCAAAGACATGTTGAATTTCCTTCCGTTTTAAAGGGAATTTCGTTTTTGCAAAGTTGAAGTAAAAATATCTCAGAGTTTTCTTAAAAACAAAGTTACAAACACCGCCCCCCCCCCGCCCCCCCCCCCCCCCCCCATCCCCGCAAAAAATGTGTTTCCTGTATTGTGTGATAAAACACAAACGTCCTAGCAAAGGGGGGGTGGGGGTGGGAATGACGGGAGGGGGAGGGGAGATTTGTAAGCCGAAGCTTAATTCCAAGTGCAGATTTGACCACTTTGTTTGAACTCTCAAGAAATAGGTAGAAGTTAAAAAATGTCAATGCAAGTGGTGCATAACCCTCAAACCAAAATATCATGAGGAAGGGGGTGGGGTAGTGAAGGTGGTGATGTTCTCTGGTGGTAAATTGTGCACAGACATGGTGAAAATGGATGCGGACCAAAATTGTAACCGAGTGTGGTGTGATGGTGTTTTGTGTGGTGTGTGCGTGCGTGAGTGCGCGCGTTAGTGCGCGCCCGTGTGTGTTTCCATTTTCAGTAGTGAATAAGCACTACTGTGCTTTATTTGCATTTAGTCCTGTGTGCACGCGGTTTTTGACAAATTTGTCACCGTTCCCACCGGCACACAAGCTACTATGCCTAAGGAGGTGGATCAGTTTTTAACGTATTCACACAGTGGTGTGTGTGTGTGTGTGTGTGTGTGTGAGGGAGAGAGAGAGAAGCGGGAGAAAATGTTGTGCACATGTGAGAATAAGTATCTGGTGGAGAGGAGGAGTCATAGTTGATTATGTAAAAGGTACCAAAGGGAAACTAATAATTTGGAAGAGGGGTAAGGTTATCTTATTGCTATAAGTTCTTGGAAATTCTAATTAAAAGGCTACTAAATAAAAGAGATGGATTTTTTTTAAACATGTAGTTAATTTTGGGCTAAGTCCTTAGTTTATCTACTAGGTTCTTTTGTCAATTGGGAGAAAGGGGTAGGATATATGTGGCTAGGTAAGGGGGAATAGAAAAAGGCTAGCACATAAAAGAGCAGGATTTTTCGCGTAGTTTTTTTGGGCTAAGATTAATCTTCGCTCATCAGTTCAACTTGGGTTCTTTTGGAAATAGGCGTAATTAAAAAAAAAAAAACAGGAGGCCGGAAATCGCAGATGTCAGAGCTGGAAAACTGTAATCAAACAAAGCGGAAATGCAAGAAATAACCGTTCCTTTAGGCGTGTTTCTTCGTTTATCTACTTAATTTTGGCTCTTTTGAAAACACCCACAGCCTATTGGAAAACAAAGGTAGGCTGCTGGAGACTACTGAGCTGATACCAGAACTGGAAAATTGTCATAAAAAATCCAGTCAGTGAAGCAACAGAAACAGCCATGGGTTGTTGAGAGGATGGGCGATTTGTGATTTAAAGAAAACGATTCAAACCATAGTGTCAAAAGCAAGGTACCATTGTGTCCATGTGGCCATTGTGTCCACATGCAATGCATCATGCACAACAAGGCCAGACTGACTGACATTCCTTTCCCAGTTACTAATATTAATTGGGCAAACACTAACCATGTACACAAATCATTATATATTAACCTATCCCACATGATGACCCAAAGGCAGGTGTGATATCATGATACAAGACGTGACACAGAACTAACCTTTTTTGCTTCCTGCGTTCTAGTATATGAGGAGTGAGGGTGTTTTTAGTAAAAGGATGTTAGACAGAAGGGGCGGGATGGATGGAGAGCTGAATGTAGGAACGGGGGCATAAGAGAATTATGGCTAAGTCGAGTGTGTGAGTGAGTATGAGAGTGAAGAAAAGGAATGCGCAAACTATTTTTATTAAATAAGAAAAAATACCATATATTCGAATATAAAAAAGATGTGGTCCTAAGTTAAAATGCAGTTACCCAGATTATTATTTTATGAGCGTACGTGAGGTGTGTGTTGTGGATGTGTGTGTGTGTGTGTGTGTGAGTGTGGTGTGTTTTTTGTGTGTAGTGTTGTGGTGTGTGTGTGTGTGTGCGCGCGCGCGCGGCGCGCTGCACGCCTTAAGAGAGAGAGGCTGTGCATACCAACTTACATGCATGGATGCAGAAAGAGAACTCAACTCGAAAAGGTTTATTCACAAAAAGGCCTTTGGCTCATACATGAAGGGGGTTGACGAACTGCTTAGTATTTTAGAGAGAAAAATAAAGAAAGGCATAAAAATAAAATGTTATCATATAACCACAACAAAAAATCACTTCTAAAAAATATGACTTGAGACCAAGATATCTCTTATTCTAAAGGTTTTACACAAGTATAAAGCGAGCTGTGCACGATGCAAAGAGAGAGAGAGAGAGAGAGAGAGAGAGAGAGAGAGAGAGAGAGAGAGAGAGAGAGAGAGAGAGAGCTGACTTTCATTTCATGAGAAAGTTTGTCTACATAGGAAGGAAGGTGGCAGGATGGTTAAGACGTTTGCCTCCCAACAAGTTAACCGTGAGGTTCTGGGTTCGATTCCCAGCCTCGCCCTTTCTTCCCAGTTTGACAAAAAAAATCGAACTTAAATGTCAAAGTTCCTCGGATGAACAATAAACCGAGCCCCCCGGTGCGAACGCATGCAGAACATCTTGCGCACCCGTTAAATCCTGTTCCGCTTTTACGAAAGAGTATGCCCATTGTGTGTCCGGTGGGAACAGATGACAAAATTACAAACTCGCAAACGCACGGGGACTGCTGTAGAAACAGCACTGTATGCTATTCCAATATACCTCGATATAAAATAAAATAATAAAAAAATATTAAAACTGAGCGCTTTGATTAGTTGCTTTTACAAGATTGAGCCTATATAAATTGCCATACATTTATTATCATAATATTACTTACATCAAAAAAGAGGCTTCCGCTTCAGGGGGCTGGCGATTTTTTAGAGAAACGGGGTCACGTCTCTCCCTTAAGCTCATTTACTATAATATCTCTCACTTGGAAAGGTTGTTTGCTTTGCCTTGTTGTTCATGTAGTAAACTGACATCCTGGTTGCAAAGCGCAAACGCAGGCAACTAGAGCGGCAGTGGCGAAAATCAAAAACGGAAATTAATAAGCAGCTCTTTCGAAAAAACAAGTAAAACAAAGACAAATCTTTAATCCTATCAGAAAAAACAATAGTATTAATCTACTCAAGTTCTTGAGCCACGTCTATGGAAACTCTCTTTTCCCTCACATCTACTCTTCTTGGATATGTGAAGGCGAGCCCTCATGCCTTCCATCCACAACCACTCCCTATTCTGAACATCCTCTATATTTCTGCATTCTTTTCTGAAAAAGGTCCAAAAACATCGCTCCAAAAAACTGGATCAGACTCCTTTCCACCTGCACTTCTGATCCCCAATTCTCTGGCAACCCTCTCCTTACTATCATCCGACAAGTGAAAAGAAATCATGAAATTCGAAAGAAATTACTATAAAATCATGTGATCCTTGATCCCATACCTGCCCTTTTTCACACAGTGCCTACCACAACTCATACCCGCTATCAGGAAAATAGTAATAAACACATCTCTTGTTTCAGGAAATGTTCCATCAAGCACTTAAACTGCTATAGCACACCTCTGACACAAAAAGCATGACCCTTGACCCTAACATCTGAAGAATTATAGACCAGTTTTCCAATCTACATTTATTTCTAAAGTCCTTGAAAAGGTAGTTTCAACAGCTCAACAACCCCTCTTTCCAACAATCTTCTTCCCTGAGTTCAGTCTGCCTAGCCGTCAACCACAGCACTGAAAGTGAACCACCCTAGTACAACACTTTAAAACACAGCCTTCTACTCGCTTTCTGAATGAGGGGAAAATCCTCCTTCTCTCACTCTACTTGACTTATCAGCAGCCTTCGAAACTATTAGACCACTCAATTCTTCTCTCCGTCTTCAAAAAACGTTCGAAGGTTACGGCACAGTCCTCACCTGGTTTTAATTCATACCTACTGACCGATTCCAGACAGTTGCAGTAACAAGATTCAACAATACTGCCAAACTGGAATGCGTGAGTCCCACAGGGATCAGTTTCTAGGCCCTGTTCCGTTTTCACTCTTTACAACTGCCCCACTGTCCAATATACTAAACCCCGTCAATCAAATCTCCCATCATTTTTACGCAGATGAATCTGAGATTCAAAGCAGTGGTATTACTCTTGAAAATCTGCCTTCTCTCCTGACAATTACGCGACGCTGCCTTTGAAGATAAAAAAAACTGGATGACATCAGAACAAATTACTACACCTAAGCAGATAAAACCGAAGCCATGCTCATAGGGACCAAACACAAACACTCTTCCATTACACAACACTTCAATATAACTCGGCAAATACATCAGTCCCTCTATCCACTGCTGTGAAAGTACTAGGTGTCCGTTATCGACAACGCATCTCTTATTAAAAAAGTAATCACCCAGACCTGTCAGTCGTGCTACTAACAATTAAAACTGGCATATTAGTGCAATTCGAAAGTACCATGTCCACCGATGCTAAACACCAAACTTGTCACTTCTCTCATTCTCTCACGTCTGACTATTGCAATTCTCTTTTGTCTGGTCTCCCGCATCAACTTTCCACTCCCTTCACGTAATCCAAAACTTCGCAGCTCGACTAGTTCTCAGAAAGAAAAAATCTGAGCACATTACCCCTCTCTTGCAATCTCTCCCACTGGCTGCCTTGCCACAGAGAGATAAATTATAAGAAATACCCATTGATACTAATGTTCTCCCACAAGACCGCAACCCTCCTACCTCCTGTGAAGGTCTTAACCTGTACACTCCTTCACGTTCCCTCCGCTCTACTGCAGATACCTTGTGCCTACGAATACCTAGATTCTTGGTATGTGTGGATTCGCTCTCAGCTCTATTGCTTCTAGGTACCTCAATCATCCTAAGCTGGATGTAAAAAAGCACATAAGTGCTTATTCCATTATCCTCGATATAAAAGAATGAAAAGAAAGCTTTGGAAGTTCTACAAATTGTATACTTCATTGAGACGGGACGGCTGTGATATTGCTTTGGTATGGATGCCGGGGCATGCGGGCATTCGGGGCAACGAAACAGTTGACCGACTCGCCAGGGGTGTCACGGAGAAGGACATTTCTAGGTCTAATGTGCCATACACGGATCTGAAACCTAAAAGCAAACAGCACGTCCAGTCTCACTGGCAAGAGGAATGGAACGCTCAGATGGACAACAAACTTTTCCAGATTAGCCCGACCAAAAGAAGTCCTCCCTCAGTGTGACAAAACCGAAGGGAAGCAACAGAGCTCACACCGCTACACATGTTCATCTCATATCACCCACTTCATTTGTTTAAAGGAAGGCCATGTTGTGGTGACTTTGTGATGTGCCGGGTAACCATCAAGCAACTGCTTCTGGAGATGTCGAGATGTCCAGGATATTTGGATCACCAAGTCATTTTACTGCAGACATCCCTAAAAGACCATTTTTTGTGATGTTTCCACCGCACACCATTTTTTAACCTTGCTGAGAGAATCGGGCTTTTTCCCGTTTTGAATGAGTGAAAGTGTTACAAGGAACGACAGTAAGTTGGTTTATACCTTGTTTATATCTATCTATCTATCTAATCCTAACTATCTATCTCGTCTACTCTCTCTCTCTCACTCCTCACTCTCTCCCTCTCTCTCTCCTCCTCCTCTCTCACTCTCTCTAAATATAAATATAATAAAATCTGCACAGTTATTAATCTGAGATTTTAAAGTTGACGAGGTGACAGCACTGATATGGCCTCTGTGGTCGGCGGGGCTATATACGTGATTGGATTGTTTAGGTCACTCATTTCAGGTCGCAATCGGCATTGGATTATTAATTTGTTCATTTCTTTTACCAAAGTAAAAATGCGAAGCCGCCACAGGATTGTCAGCAAAAAAAGATAATATTTCAGTGCAGTCAAAGAGTTGATAGTTTTAATGTTATCTGGAAGGTAGCTCCACAACGCAGTAGCAGAAGGGAGACAGGACTGACGATGAAGTTCACTGTTACATTTCAGTGTTTTACGTTCTAAAGGTCTGCATCTTTGATAAGAATTACCCTCTGAAACAGGACATGGAACAAGATCCTCCAGATACTTTAGGCACATGCCACAAACCATTTCATCATGATATGTGATTTTGTCTTTTTCTTCAATCCCTGAGTGAGCAGAATCCCAGGTCTGTATAATTATAGTTTCTTATGGCATGTAACTGGTTGATAAAAGTTGGGTCGGCAGCTTCCATGCAAAGATATGTGCTTACCTGTCCGTGTCTAATCTGACTACTCAGTGGTGGTTTTTTAAATTCGAGCAAGAAAACTATCGTACAGAATGCAAATCCCGTATTTTTAAAGGATACACAAACACTATTTATTTAAAGAGGTTTGGGGCCTATATCTTAAAAGCAAAACTGATCGATATAATTTTATCATGTCCAAATTACCCCAAATAATCCGTTCATAAAAAAAAATAAAACCAGCGGATGTCCTCACTGGCCTAGGGTGGGGGAACACCCAAGAAAAAGAAATACACCACACAAACCAAATCACATCAAAATATCATAAAATTCTTTATTTTGAGGGTAATAGGCACGCGTGAGCTTTTCTACAGCCAGTACCCACCCTTGGAGATACGTCATGATAGTAAATTCAGCCCAATACCCACACACTTACACAGACCCCCCCCCAAAAAAAAAAAAAAAAACATCAAAAGAAACCAACACAAAAAACACACCAAGGAATAAACCAAAAGTAAAACAAAAACAATAACAATAAAAATCACCCTCCCCCCAATATAAAGGAGACAAATATGCAATTAACGGACAAAACAATACAGAGAAACAAACCAAAAACCCAAAATAAACCAAGCCAAAGGCAAAAAAAAAACCCAACAAAAAACACCTCAAAGCAAATGCCTGCTTGCATGCACGCACTAACGCGCGCACCACACCACACATCAACACACACACACACACCACAACCACCACACCACCACCACCACCACTACCACCACCACCACCCCAACAACAACAAAAGTTACAAACAAAGCATCAATCGTACTACCAAAAACAAAAACTACCATGATAGATATTATAATCACAGGATTCTTTAAGGATACAATGTCGACATTTCCAACTATCCCGAGAGAATCGGGCTTTTCCCATCGATATGATGAAGGTGGACATAGTTAGTCACTAAGAACAAGGTTGCTTTAAAGGAATCTGGTTTTATTTTTATCTCGTTTTATATGTCGTTGATCTGGTTTCTCCGATAACGCGGTGACCCCCGATTGAACCCTATGGTCGGCCAGGGCCTTAACACAAGGAACAGTTGAGGTTTATGTCCCAGCAGAGAATATCTGATTCTAGGGACTATGGTCTCATGTCATCCCACTTTGGCACCACAGAGCCACCCCCAAAACAGTACAATTCTTGAAGGCAACGTGCTAGGCCTGGGCAGTATAAGATGCTGTAATTACACAAGGAACACGTATATTTGGGTTTAAAGCCCTGTTTATAATTGTATATCGCTACACAATTTAAATCTCAGACAAAAAAAATCGCGCCAAAGTGTTCAAGATAGATATTTCAAGAAAACCCCAAGGGCACAATGAAATCCAACAAAGCCGCAAACTTGGGGATGTGGGCCGTGCGAATAAACACTCAGAACACAAATTCACCCCAAAATGGAAAGCAGAAAGGAAAGCACAAACTAATGGGGCCATAAAAGCATAAAGACATTCACAATCCAAGGAAAGACAGGACCAAATTAACAATGAATGCTGTATACATACCAGTAATGCGATTGCAACCCAGCTAGATCCTAGGACTCGCAAAAGAAGAGTTATGTGCTCAGATTTTTTTCTTTCTATTTGAATTAGTCAAGCAGCAGAATTTTTGAATGCGTTGAAGGGAGGATGGATGATGCTAGTCACCGTCAACCGATCCCTAGATTTCGAATCCTTTGAGGGCGCCATCGAAGCTTTGACACCCACCTTTCCCCCAGTCCCTCCGCGTCCTCCCTCGGTCCGCTCTCGAGGGTGTCCTCTCACTCCATGTCTGTCCACTCACCGAATGTGTCCCACCATCACTTCCTTCGTCCTGCCCTATCTCCTCCCCTCACTGTGCATGAAGGATTACTTATTAGCAAGAGGAGCGCGTTGACATGGACCAACCACTTCATAATTCGTGTCTTGCGATGTGAAGGTCAGTATAGGCCCGATTTTCATTGCGGATGCGTCTCATGACTTCTTCCATTCGAGATGTGGTCTTGATGAGATGCCTAAGAGTCTATGGAAGCACCTCATTTCTACAGCTCTTATTCTTCTCTAAGTCCCTGTGAGGTCACATGATTCACATGCATCTAAAAGATTGACATGAACCATAGAGCGTGCATCATCTGATTTTGGAACTGTGGCGATTTTTCTGTCGCTCCAGAATAGGTTTTAGCTTGGATCCATTGCGGCCTGAGGGACTGGCAAGTCTGCATAATTTCTGGTTTTGAGCCCTCGTCAGTCACATAGATCCCAAATATTTGAATCTGTGAACATTTCCAAGTTCTGATTTTTGATTTCTGATGTAAAGTTGCTGTTTTTTCCATCACTTTTGTTTTTTCCCCGCGATTTCCCTTCATACCAAATTTTGTGTTTGATTTTCCCTTCTACGCGGTTCACTAAGTCTGGTTAGTTCTTACTCGTGACCACTAATCCGTCAGATATCTCAGCGAAGCGCCATTTGTGATGGTTCGCCCTCCAATACTCACTGATCCATCATGTTCTGCTAGTATCTTCTCCAAGATTCTCTCAGAATTAGTATGAAGAGAGTAGTGGAGAGCAGGCACCCTGGCGCACACGCGACCATCGTCCCAAAAACCCAATCACCTATGTTGTTGTTGTGGAAACTCTGCACTTGTTTGCATTCTCTTAGAGGCTCATGAACGACTTTGATTAGTTGGCAAAAGATGTTATAGAGGTTCATAGTTTCCCCAGCAGTGCAGCGTGCCAAACTCTGTCGAATGCATTCTTAAATCAATAAAGACAATGGTAGAGTTCCTGTTGATGCTGGAGATATTTTTTCCTTGGAGTCAATGTGAAGATCTGCTCTGGTGTACTGCGTCCAGGTCTGAAACCAGCTTTGTTCTCTGCGATTATTCTTTTCAGCCTGTTGGTTAGAGAGCCTGTATCATTAAGATCTTCAGCATCCCTTTGCTTGGTGACTGAATGAGACTAATGGTGCGGTAGTTCTGGCATTTTGGAGGTTGCCCTTGTTTTTAGGAAGTGTTATCAAAGGTGATGGTGTCCACGTCTTTTGGCCATACTCCAGTCCTGCCAATCTTGCTGCAGATTCGATGGAGTACGTCCTATACATTGATCACCTCCTGCTGCACCATCTCACCTGGACATTATCAACACCTGCAGATTTTCTCCGGTTTTAGAGATGAGAATGCTTTTAACATATTCCTCTCCGTAAACACATGAGGCTATTTCAGATGACGGAGTTGTGTCCCCCCCCCCCCACCCCCCCCATTCAGCACTTCAGAATCTTCCAGCTGCTCTATCGAGTATAACCCCTCACAATATAATTCCGACCAACTGTTCATTAGTCTCCTCTTCAGTGAATGTCCTTTCCCGCTTTATCTTGTATGGTGGAGGTTCTTGTTGATTTCCAAGACTCAAGACTCAAGAATACTTTAATGTCTCAACTAGAGAAATTATGAGTGGCATTTTAAAATTATAATTACACAGCATGCATTATTAAACAATACAGATTAAGAAATAACACAGTATTTTAAAAGTCGACAACAATCTACGTCACACACACAACCCGCACCCACCCATCCACCCACCCACACACACCCCACACACACACACACACACACACACACACACACACACACACACATAAACACACACGCTGCGCGTGCGCACGCACTCACCATTAAGTTTAAGAGTACAAAGCAAAACTACAACACCAACAATATTTTGAAACACATCATAAGAAAACATCATCAGCACAATCAATACAAATACACAAGTAACTTTACATTAAAAGAAAAACATGCTAACACATTTTGATTTTTAAAAAGTTTAAAAATATTTCCCCTTCACCCAATCACAACTCACTCTTATCTTTTGCCTGGTACTTTATTAAAAACTAATGCACGCACACACACACACACACACACACGACACACCACACACACACACACACACACACGACACACACTCTCCTCTCACTCTCTCTCTCTCCCTCTCTCTCTCTCTCTCTCTCTCTCTCTGTCAGAGGCATATTCATGCACACGCTGTTCTTTGATGATTTAATATGAAAACCCCTTTAAAATTTTCTTTTAAAATTTAACATTGGCTTAGAAGCTGCATTGACTTGTTAATAAAACTATTTTTGGTTCTGTTTGTTTTTCATTTTGGCAATCGGAATTTTCGACCAATGGAAGCAATGCATAGTGTTGTGAAAGCACGTGGAATTCGTCAGAGGAAATGGTTTTAGCTTTTTTAGTCCACATGATTTTCATACAAGTAATTTAGCACCTTTGCTTTTCCCTTTCACAACAATTTGTTCTTTTTGCTTTTTACTTTTTTTTTAATTCTATTTTTGCTTTTTATTTTTATTTCCACACAGAAGTACATTCACAATTTATTCAATACGTTTTTGTTTTTTACATTCAAACCAACCCAAACCAGCAGCACAAAAGCCCCATATCATAAGACTGATTCCTACAAAACAACGATAAAACAAGCATATAAATTCCTTTTTTTAAATTAACGACGGTGATCGCAAGTTTTTGAAGGCAGTATATCCTTGAACATTTCATAAATATAAAAGCAGTGTATGAATAAACTTCAAACGTTTAACTAGAATAAAATACCAACATAGGCGTTGTACTATAACACTCTCCTCTACTTTTGTTCCTCTATTAACAGATCAGAATTTGGGGTGTATTTCTGCGAAAAATCATGAGCATATTTTCTTGGTTTTGTTGACGTTTAAGTCAGAATAGTGTATTTTTACACCATTACAGAAACCTTTCTACTTCATAAAAATAAACCCCAATTTTAGTTGGATACATCAGTAGATCGAGTCACCTGAGTAATATTACAACCAGTGTAAGTAATGTACCAGTGCAGTAATTTGTATACAGGAAAAAAGTACTGGAGCTAAGACAGTGCCTAGTGTGCAACCAGTGGAAGTGGTTCAATTGTAATTGTTTCCTTCAAAAATAAACACACTGGAAATCAATTGGTTTAAACAATCACAATCCATAAAATAAGTTTTCCGGGTTAACTTTGAGTGATTGCAAGCTTTTTGGCCATGAGATGGTGGCTGTATCGTGTTAAATGCGGAGAAAAATTAACAAAGAGAAATTCGAACAAAAGAGGTTTGATTATTTTCAAGGTGTGGTGTAAATATGATACAAGAGCGTGATTGTTGCATCATCTGTACTTCTGTTATGCCTTGTAGGCGAATTGAAAAAGGTCAAGGACATCTTTTACTAGTGGCAGGAGTACTGAAGAACAACTGCGCCTCAAAGCTTTCATAACGACCGATGTTTAAGGCAACGGCTCTGTAATCATGTAAAACTATAGGATTTTTTGTTTTGGAATGGGGCAGATGGTGGATCTTGTTCCAGATGCAGGAATGGTCTGGTAATTAAAATACAATGAAACACCCACCCAGAACAAATGACAACTGATCAGCATAAAATTTAAAAAAGGGTTTTTCGGCCAATCGGTCTGGCCCTACAGCTTTATTTACATTTAAACTTTTTGAACAAGGTGTAACTCTAGAACTGTCTAAGTTAAAAACAAGGTCGTCTCTATCACAGCTGGCTGTTTATGTCTAACATGATGTTTCCAACTTTCTTTCAGATCACTACTCCAAAGCGAAGTAACAAATCATTTACATATTTGAAAAGGTATTCATTCGTTCTTCTGGTAATGTACGCTTTGCTCCGTGCTTATTTTGTCTGTTAAAGTTTTTTAAACCCAGTCCCGCACTTTTCATATTTCCAACTGAAATTGTCTTTCCACTTGGTTCCTGTAATGTCCTGGGCATTGCCCGTCATTTCCTTTCTAATTATTGTTGTATTTGTTTCTTTGCAAGGTTGCCTCCTGACTGGAATGCCAATTTTCATTTCGATGTGTTTTTCTTTAAGATTACGTGACCAGGGTTGTTATGGGGTGCGGGGGAAAAAAAATGTCATTTCTTGAAATTAAGATTTCTTACACAAAAATTTAATAGTCCTGAAATAACTTCAGCTGTTTTCGTTCACATCAACAAAGACTTAAAAAAAAGCTATCCCAAACTGTACCAATCAAAGTATCCTTGTAATTGTTCAACACTATCACTATTCTATACTTTAAAAACAGTTTTCCTTTAAGACAGGCTGTGTTTGTAATCAGGACAAGTAGGCAGGAATAAAAGTATTGTTTTGTGACCGGATTTACCAATTTCAGGAGAGCAACAGATCAAAATGCATTAGGTATATTGCCAAAACAGAGATCCAGTTTAATTGTCTTCCACGTGTTGGACATGTGACCATATTGTTTAAAAGAAGGCAAAACAGACCGTATAAGTACACTGTTTATAATCCCCAAGAATAAAATTAGGAGCATCAGGGGAAAGCAACTGTAATTCCCGCACAACGTCAGCGATGTCGTTGGCGGCAGTGCAGTGTTGGCGGAGGGCGGGGTGTCGATGACCGTGATAAAAACCCTTCCGAATTCACGAGGCAGGCAACAGGGACGCAGTGACACTGAGATCAAGTCAACATCAGGTGTGGACAAAAAAATTTTACGGTCAGTTCTAAAAGGTGTTCCAAAACCATTAATAAAAACAGCATCATCAGCCACATTTTCACACAGCCAAGTTTCAGTCAAACACAGTAGACAAGCATCACGAAATTCAGTCATTAGTTTCACATTAGCACACACTTCATCAAAGTTTAAAGTTGGCATTTTGGGGCGAAGGGAGCGTACATTGGATAAAATAATGGAGGGAAAGGGTCTTTTTGTTTCTTTCGTAGACGTCTCCACACTCCCTCCTCTGTATCCTCGCTTCATCTGTCGCTTTCCTCTCACTCTTCTTTTTTCATCATGGTTAGTTCAGAGACACTTCTAAAGAAAGTTTTTTCGAACAAAAGTTTACTTGTGTCTCTAAAATTTTGTACAGTCAAAGTGTTTCATGCATTATAAAAGTCGTAATGTTCCTGTGCCTTAGTTATGAAGCATTTAGATTACTGCACTTGTAAATAAACGAACGTTTTAGAAATGACATATCACAAGCACCACATAACATCTTAAACACACTCAGAGACACATATTGAATATATAACAGAAAGCACCTTGCACAACATATTACTGATACAGAGTTTAAACATATAAAAAAATCACAAATCAGACATCAACAAGCCACTCGACTCGTCCCTCGTGAAGCGCCCCCTATCCAGATAGGATTTTGTTGCAGTTACGTCTTTTACCAGTTGATAGGCCTTCTTATTGTCATTTCTTTCCAAACAGGTTTCTATCTCCTCACATTTCTTCTCTATCCATTTTTCCATAGCAGCTTTCATTCCTTTCTTCACCTTTTTGGTGCTTCTTATACTTTTCTTGCCCCTTCTGCACTCTCTTCTGACCCTTCAGTTCTCTGCGCTATCACAAAGCTCTAAGGCCTTCCTCAGAAACCCATGGTTTTTTCTTTATACTCCACTTCCTCCAAGGATCTCTTGTTCTGCTTCATTAAGGAGTGATTGAATGTGTCGATCACACTTTCCATTTCGTTGTCTTCTTCAGTACCAACGAGGGTGCAAATTTCCCGCCAATGTTTGCCTTAAAGATTCTAATATGTTTGGATCCTTCAGCTATCTAGATTAAACTTCATTCGGAAGGCTTCCCTATTTTCTGTTTCTCTTTAAGCGTACTGCTGATCATGTCATCATTACTAGCTCATGGTCGATGCCGATGTCCTGTGCACCTAGAAAGCTTCTGGTTTTGAGCAATGTTTTCGCTTGTCTGGAAACGACGCGTTGTAACCAAGATATAACTCTCTGATTGTGGTATTCCCCTCCCTAGGGGCTGTGCATGTCTATCTCCCTAGGCGCTTTGTGTGCTCCAAAGGTGTTTGTGAGTTTAAGATCATTGCACCTGGCAAATTCTAAAAGTCCTTAAACCTCTGTCGTTTTGGGTGCTGTTGTTACAATATCGCCCGCAAGTGCCTTTCCAGTCTTCATTGACGCATCGTCCCCTATCTTCGCATCCGTCTCCCTTGAAGTTTTTGCTACCAAGATTCTTATATGGTGAATCATCAATAACTTCCTGATTGTCATGTTAGAATTCTTCAACTTCTATCTTCTTTCATCACATGGTCTGATGTTGGATCATATGCCCTGTATAATTGTAATGTTGAAGGGTGATGCTTTGAGTCGGCTTGAGATGGGACGGCATCCCATGACGGCATCCGCAGTTTCTTAGTGTACGAGATTCCCCACACTATGTTCATGACCGCCTTCCTCTGCAACTTTAGTAAAGTTAATGAACTTCCTCGTTTTTATTTCCCCAAAAGTTTTTTCCATCTCATTTTCGCCATATGCCAAGGATGTCCACCGATATCTCCTCATTTCATGGTTCCAGCACTTCCAGTTTTCCTGCCTCTCTCATAATGTTCTAAACATACCATGTGCCAATGACGATGTTTGTTTCCGGCACCGAAATGGTCTTAGTTGGAATCGCCAGTAGCTAAGTTTCCACTCCCTACCCTGGTTGACTCCCCTGCCAGCGGAAGAGGCGGTCCTGACCCGGGCGACGACCGATCCGGATGAATCTTCTTTGTAGTGGACATTTTCATTGGCGAGTCTGGGCAATGTCGCAATGGCGGAGCCCATCCCTCTCCATGCCAGACAAACCATATTCCCTACTTGGTGGCTCGCCCTGGTCTTCGAACACATGCCGATACGTTTTAACTTGGAAGTGTCGCCTGGCCATTAGTCTTCTTCTTGAAGTTAGGCCCAGTGGATGTGCAGTGTTGACAACCACCCCCTCACATTGTTTGGCACGCTGCTGAGGCAGGTCCGGGTATAAGGCGCTTGGAGCCACATGGGAGAGTTGGAAGGTGGAGAGAACCATGCGCCTGTCAGTTCTATTAAGAAAGCAGCAGCCAAGCTAACAAAGGTACTATCTCTCTCCAGAGCCCCCTATACCCCAATGCTAGGAGACCAGCCAAAAAAAAAGAATTGCTATAGTCGAAACTTGGAGAGAATAAGAGATGTGACTAGCTTGGATGTTGCATCAGTGGAAAGATATGTGCGAATTGCGCTAACGCGCCGTAATTGATAGCAGCAGGATTGGCAGGTCAAGGTGATGATTTTTTTTTTCATAGAGAGTGTGTGGTCAAGAATACACCTAAATACACCTAACCGTCAAGCATGTGCTTTCCAATTATCGATATATCCAGAATATTTGGCATGGGCGTTTTACTGTAGACTCCATAAAGGTCTTGTTTCTTGATGTTCCAATAAATAACTAGTGAACATCTTTTTAACTTTCTGTTTATGTCTGTATATGAAAGTCTTTATATTTCAGAAACCTAAATTTTTGTGGATTACAAGCCATAAATAAAAACAGTAAACATGAAAACCCTTTTCATAGATAATACAACACAGTCTGCGAATACCAGCACGCGTACCTCTTATTCCACCCACTCCTCAAGATAAAAAGTACCTCAACATCAGTAATCCTTTAACCAATCATAATTACATTACTTGGAATGTCAATGCGCACTTACTGAGCGGTATGTTTCAGGCAGCTTGGTGTACACTGCTGAAGTTAGGGCTCTTGTTTTTACCCTGAAACTGTTTCAACAATGTTGAAAGGTCTCCTTTAGTCTGTGCGCATTTGCTCTCCGCTCTGGTCGCCATTGCTTTCAGGAATATAAATCACCTCAAGCTTCAAGAGTTCTACGACCTGTGTGCTTCCTTAAAGGTGGGTGAGTGAGATATGTTTTGGTAGGATCCAGGCACGAAAGGCAATAGCAGGGGAAGCGTGACCGACTCGCCAAGAGTACCCACAAAGGAGATGGCTAAGTCTATTGTACATATACACCCCAAAACCAATCGCCAAGGCTATGTGACTCCCTCTGGCTAGCAAAGTGCGGCAAGCTCAGACCAACATTAAAACTAGAAGCGCTCAAACGTGAAAGAAAGTCCTCCTCCCTTAGTGTATGTACCCCCCCCCCCCCCCCCCCCCAAAATAAAATTAACAAAAAAGGAAGAACAGTGCTCACCAGGAAAAAGAGGGGTCACTCTCACGTTACTCCCATTCATTTAATCAAAGACATGTTGATTTCCTTCCGTTTTAAAGGGAATTCGTTTTTTGGCAAAGTTTGAAGTAAAAATATCTCAGAGTTTTCTTAAAAACAAAGTTACAAACACCGCCCCCCCCCCGCCCCCCCCCCCCCCCCCCATCCCCGCAAAAAATGTGTTTCCTGTATTGTGTGATAAAACACAAACGTCCTAGCAAAGGGGGGGTGGGGGTGGGAATGACGGGGGAGGGGAGGGGAGATTTGTAAGCCGAAGCTTAATTCCAAGTGCAGATTTGACCACTTTGTTTGAACTCTCAAGAAATAGGTAGAAGTTAAAAAATGTCAATGCAAGTGGTGCATAACCCTCAAACCAAAATATCATGAGGAAGGGGGTGGGGTAGTGAAGGTGGTGATGTTCTCCTCTGTTGGGGTAAATTGTGCACAGACATGGTGAAAATGGATGCGGACCAAAATTGTAACCGAGTGTGGTGTGATGGTGTTTTGTGTGGTGTGTGCGTGCGTGAGTGCGCGCGTTAGTGCGCGCCCGTGTGTGTTTCCATTTTCAGTAGTGAATAAGCACTACTGTGCTTTATTTGCATTTAGTCCTGTGTGCACGCGGTTTTTGACAAATTTGTCACCGTTCCCACCGGCACACAAGCTACTATGCCTAAGGAGGTGGATCAGTTTTTAACGTATTCACACAGTGGTGTGTGTGTGTGTGTGTGTGTGTGTGAGGGAGAGAGAGAGAAGCGGGAGAAAATGTTGTGCACATGTGAGAATAAGTATCTGGTGGAGAGGAGGAGTCATAGTTGATTATGTAAAAGGTACCAAAGGGAAACTAATAATTTGGAAGAGGGGTAAGGTTATCTTATTGCTATAAGTTCTTGGAAATTCTAATTAAAAGGCTACAAGAATAAAAGAGATGTGATTTTTTTTAAACATGTAGTTAATTTTGGGCTAAGTCCTTAGTTTATCTACTAGGTTCTTTTGTCAATTGGGAGAAAGGGGTAGGATATATGTGGCTAGGTAAGGGGGAATAGAAAAAGGCTAGCACATAAAAGAGCAGGATTTTTCGCGTAGTTTTTTTGGGCTAAGATTAATCTTCGCTCATCAGTTCAACTTGGGTTCTTTTGGAAATAGGCGTAATTAAAAAAAAAAAAACAGGAGGCCGGAAATCGCAGATGTCAGAGCTGGAAAACTGTAATCAAACAAAGCGGAAATGCAAGAAATAACCGTTCCTTTAGGCGTGTTTCTTCGTTTATCTACTTAATTTTGGCTCTTTTGAAAACACCCACAGCCTATTGGAAAACAAAGGTAGGCTGCTGGAGACTACTGAGCTGATACCAGAACTGGAAAATTGTCATAAAAAATCCAGTCAGTGAAGCAACAGAAACAGCCATGGGTTGTTGAGAGGATGTGGCGATTTGTTATTTAAAGAAAACGATTCAAACCATAGTGTCAAAAGCAAGGTACCATTGTGTCCATGTGGCCATTGTGTCCACATGCAATGCATCATGCACAACAAGGCCAGACTGACTGACATTCCTTTCCCAGTTACTAATATTAATTGGGCAAACACTAACCATGTACACAAATCATTATATATTAACCTATCCCACATGATGACCCAAAGGCAGGTGTGATATCATGATACAAGACGTGACACAGAACTAACCTTTTTTGCTTCCTGCGTTCTAGTATATGAGGAGTGAGGGTGTTTTTAGTAAAAGGATGTTAGACAGAAGGGGCGGGATGGATGGAGAGCTGAATGTAGGAACGGGGGCATAAGAGAATTATGGCTAAGTCGAGTGTGTGAGTGAGTATGAGAGTGAAGAAAAGGAATGCGCAAACTATTTTTATTAAATAAGAAAAAATACCATATATTCGAATATAAAAAAGATGTGGTCCTAAGTTAAAATGCAGTTACCCAGATTATTATTTTATGAGCGTACGTGAGGTGTGTGTTGTGGATGTGTGTGTGTGTGTGTGTGTGAGTGTGGTGTGTTTTTTGTGTGTAGTGTTGTGGTGTGTGTGTGTGTGTGCGCGCGCGCGCGGCGCGCTGCACGCCTTAAGAGAGAGAGTCTGTGCATTAACCAACTTACATGCATGGATGCAGAAAGAGAACTCAACTCGAAAAGGTTTATTCACAAAAAGGCCTTTGGCTCATACATGAAGGGGGTTGACGAACTGCTTAGTATTTTAGAGAGAAAAATAAAGAAAGGCATAAAAATAAAATGTTATCATATAACCACAACAAAAAATCACTTCTAAAAAATATGACTTGAGACCAAATATCTCTATTTCTAAGTTTTACACAAGTATAAAGCGAGCTGTGCACGATGCAAAGAGAGAGAGAGAGAGAGAGAGAGAGAGAGAGAGAGAGAGAGAGTGAGAGAGACTAGAGAGAAGAGCTGACATTCCAATTTCATGAGAAAGTTTGTCTACATAGGAAGGAAGGTGGCAGGATGGTTAAGACGTTTGCCTCCCAACAAGTTAACCGTGAGGTTCTGGGTTCGATTCCCAGCCTCGCCCTTTCTTCCCAGTTTGACAAAAAAAATCGAACTAAATGTCAAAGTTCCTCGGATGAACAATAAACCGAGCCCCCCGGTGCGAACGCATGCAGAACATCTTGCGCACCCGTTAAATCCTGTTCCGCTTTTACGAAAGAGTATGCCCATTGTGTGTCCGGTGGGAACAGATGACAAAATTACAAACTCGCAAACGCACGGGGACTGCTGTAGAAACAGCACTGTATGCTATTCCAATATACCTCGATATAAAATAAAATAATAAAAAAATATTAAAACTGAGCGCTTTGATTAGTTGCTTTTACAAGATTGAGCCTATATAAATTGCCATACATTTATTATCATAATATTACTTACATCAAAAAAGAGGCTTCAGCTTCAGGGGGCTGGCGATTTTTAGGAGAGAAAGGGGTCACGTCTCTCCCTTAAGCTCATTTACTATAATATCTCTCACTTGGAAAGGTTGTTTGCTTTGCCTTGTTGTTCATGTAGTAAACTGACATCCTGGTTGCAAAGCGCAAACGCAGGCAACTAGAGCGGCAGTGGCGAAAATCAAAAACGGAAATTAATAAGCAGCTCTTTCGAAAAAACAAGTAAAACAAAGACAAATCTTTAATCCTATCAGAAAAAACAATAGTATTAATCTACTCAAGTTCTTGAGCCACGTCTATGGAAACTCTCTTTTCCCTCACATCTACTCTTCTTGGATATGTGAAGGCGAGCCCTCATGCCTTCCATCCACAACCACTCCCTATTCTGAACATCCTCTATATTTCTGCATTCTTTTCTGAAAAAGGTCCAAAAACATCGCTCCAAAAAACTGGATCAGACTCCTTTCCACCTGCACTTCTGATCCCCAATTCTCTGGCAACCCTCTCCTTACTATCATCCGACAAGTGAAAAGAAATCATGAAATTCGAAAGAAATTACTATAAAATCATGTGATCCTTGATCCCATACCTGCCCTTTTTCACACAGTGCCTACCACAACTCATACCCGCTATCAGGAAAATAGTAATAAACACATCTCTTGTTTCAGGAAATGTTCCATCAAGCACTTAAACTGCTATAGCACACCTCTGACACAAAAAGCATGACCCTTGACCCTAACATCTGAAGAATTATAGACCAGTTTTCCAATCTACATTTATTTCTAAAGTCCTTGAAAAGGTAGTTTCAACAGCTCAACAACCCCTCTTTCCAACAATCTTCTTCCCTGAGTTCAGTCTGCCTAGCCGTCAACCACAGCACTGAAAGTGAACCACCCTAGTACAACACTTTAAAACACAGCCTTCTACTCGCTTTCTGAATGAGGGGAAAATCCTCCTTCTCTCACTCTACTTGACTTATCAGCAGCCTTCGAAACTATTAGACCACTCAATTCTTCTCTCCGTCTTCAAAAAACGTTCGAAGGTTACGGCACAGTCCTCACCTGGTTTTAATTCATACCTACTGACCGATTCCAGACAGTTGCAGTAACAAGATTCAACAATACTGCCAAACTGGAATGCGTGAGTCCCACAGGGATCAGTTTCTAGGCCCTGTTCCGTTTTCACTCTTTACAACTGCCCCACTGTCCAATATACTAAACCCCGTCAATCAAATCTCCCATCATTTTTACGCAGATGAATCTGAGATTCAAAGCAGTGGTATTACTCTTGAAAATCTGCCTTCTCTCCTGACAATTACGCGACGCTGCCTTTGAAGATAAAAAAAACTGGATGACATCAGAACAAATTACTACACCTAAGCAGATAAAACCGAAGCCATGCTCATAGGGACCAAACACAAACACTCTTCCATTACACAACACTTCAATATAACTCGGCAAATACATCAGTCCCTCTATCCACTGCTGTGAAAGTACTAGGTGTCCGTTATCGACAACGCATCTCTTATTAAAAAAGTAATCACCCAGACCTGTCAGTCGTGCTACTAACAATTAAAACTGGCATATTAGTGCAATTCGAAAGTACCATGTCCACCGATGCTAAACACCAAACTTGTCACTTCTCTCATTCTCTCACGTCTGACTATTGCAATTCTCTTTTGTCTGGTCTCCCGCATCAACTTTCCACTCCCTTCACGTAATCCAAAACTTCGCAGCTCGACTAGTTCTCAGAAAGAAAAAATCTGAGCACATTACCCCTCTCTTGCAATCTCTCCCACTGGCTGCCTTGCCACAGAGAGATAAATTATAAGAAATACCCATTGATACTAATGTTCTCCCACAAGACCGCAACCCTCCTACCTCCTGTGAAGGTCTTAACCTGTACACTCCTTCACGTTCCCTCCGCTCTACTGCAGATACCTTGTGCCTACGAATACCTAGATTCTTGGTATGTGTGGATTCGCTCTCAGCTCTATTGCTTCTAGGTACCTCAATCATCCTAAGCTGGATGTAAAAAAGCACATAAGTGCTTATTCCATTATCCTCGATATAAAAGAATGAAAAGAAAGCTTTGGAAGTTCTACAAATTGTATACTTCATTGAGACGGGACGGCTGTGATATTGCTTTGGTATGGATGCCGGGGCATGCGGGCATTCGGGGCAACGAAACAGTTGACCGACTCGCCAGGGGTGTCACGGAGAAGGACATTTCTAGGTCTAATGTGCCATACACGGATCTGAAACCTAAAAGCAAACAGCACGTCCAGTCTCACTGGCAAGAGGAATGGAACGCTCAGATGGACAACAAACTTTTCCAGATTAGCCCGACCAAAAGAAGTCCTCCCTCAGTGTGACAAAACCGAAGGGAAGCAACAGAGCTCACACCGCTACACATGTTCATCTCATATCACCCACTTCATTTGTTTAAAGGAAGGCCATGTTGTGGTGACTTTGTGATGTGCCGGGTAACCATCAAGCAACTGCTTCTGGAGATGTCGAGATGTCCAGGATATTTGGATCACCAAGTCATTTTACTGCAGACATCCCTAAAAGACCATTTTTTGTGATGTTTCCACCGCACACCATTTTTTAACCTTGCTGAGAGAATCGGGCTTTTTCCCGTTTTGAATGAGTGAAAGTGTTACAAGGAACGACAGTAAGTTGGTTTATACCTTGTTTATATCTATCTATCTATCTAATCCTAACTATCTATCTCGTCTACTCTCTCTCTCTCACTCCTCACTCTCTCCCTCTCTCTCTCCTCCTCCTCTCTCACTCTCTCTAAATATAAATATAATAAAATCTGCACAGTTATTAATCTGAGATTTTAAAGTTGACGAGGTGACAGCACTGATATGGCCTCTGTGGTCGGCGGGGCTATATACGTGATTGGATTGTTTAGGTCACTCATTTCAGGTCGCAATCGGCATTGGATTATTAATTTGTTCATTTCTTTTACCAAAGTAAAAATGCGAAGCCGCCACAGGATTGTCAGCAAAAAAAGATAATATTTCAGTGCAGTCAAAGAGTTGATAGTTTTAATGTTATCTGGAAGGTAGCTCCACAACGCAGTAGCAGAAGGGAGACAGGACTGACGATGAAGTTCACTGTTACATTTCAGTGTTTTACGTTCTAAAGGTCTGCATCTTTGATAAGAATTACCCTCTGAAACAGGACATGGAACAAGATCCTCCAGATACTTTAGGCACATGCCACAAACCATTTCATCATGATATGTGATTTTGTCTTTTTCTTCAATCCCTGAGTGAGCAGAATCCCAGGACTGTAAAATTAATAGTTTTCTTATGGCATGTAACTGGTTGATAAAAGTTGGGTCGGCAGCTTCCATGCAAAGATATGTGCTTACCTGTCCGTGTCTAATCTGACTACTCAGTGGTGGTTTTTTAAATTCGAGCAAGAAAACTATCGTACAGAATGCAAATCCCGTATTTTTAAAGGATACACAAACACTATTTATTTAAAGAGGTTTGGGGCCTATATCTTAAAAGCAAAACTGATCGATATAATTTTATCATGTCCAAATTACCCCAAATAATCCGTTCATAAAAAAAAATAAAACCAGCGGATGTCCTCACTGGCCTAGGGTGGGGGAACACCCAAGAAAAAGAAATACACCACACAAACCAAATCACATCAAAATATCATAAAATTCTTTATTTTGAGGGTAATAGGCACGCGTGAGCTTTTCTACAGCCAGTACCCACCCTTGGAGATACGTCATGATAGTAAATTCAGCCCAATACCCACAACACTTACACAGACCCCCCCCCAAAAAAAAAAAAAAAAACATCAAAAGAAACCAACACAAAAAACACACCAAGGAATAAACCAAAAGTAAAACAAAAACAATAACAATAAAAATCACCCTCCCCCCAATATAAAGGAGACAAATATGCAATTAACGGACAAAACAATACAGAGAAACAAACCAAAAACCCAAAATAAACCAAGCCAAAGGCAAAAAAAAAACCCAACAAAAAACACCTCAAAGCAAATGCCTGCTTGCATGCACGCACTAACGCGCGCACCACACCACACATCAACACACACACACACACCACAACCACCACACCACCACCACCACCACTACCACCACCACCACCCCAACAACAACAAAAGTTACAAACAAAGCATCAATCGTACTACCAAAAACAAAAACTACCATGATAGATATTATAATCACAGGTTTCTTTAAGGATACTATGTCGACATTTCCAACTTCCCGAGAGAATCGGGCTTTTCCCATCTGATATGAGTGAAGGTGTCATAGTTAGTCACTAAGAACAAGGTTGCTTTAAGGAATCTGGTTTTATTTTTATCTCGTTTTATATGTCGTTGATCTGGTTTCTCCGATAACGCGGTGACCCACCGGATTGACCCTTATGGTCGGCCAGGGCCTTAACACAAGGAACTGTTGAGGTTATAGTCCCAGCAGAGATATCTGATCTAGGGACTATGGTCGCATGTCATCCCACTTTGGCACCACAGAGCCACCCCCAAAACAGTACAATTCTTGAAGCAACAGTGCTAGGCCTGGGCAAGTATAAGGATGCTGTATGTACACAAGGAACAGCCGTAGATTTGGGTTTAAGCCCTGTTTTTATTTGTATATCGTTACACAATTTAAATCTCAGACTAAAAAATCGCGCAAAGTGATTCAAGATTTATTTCAAGAAAACCCCAAGGGGCACATGAAATCCAACAAAGCCGCAACTTGGGGATGTGGGCGTGCGAATAAACACTCAGAACACAAATTCACCCCAAAATGGAAAGCAGAAAGGAAAGCACAAACTATGGGCCTGAAAAGCAAAAGAACATTCACAATACAGGAAAGGCAGGACAAATTAACATGATGCCTGTATACATTACCAGTAATCGATTGCATCCTCTCTCTCAGCACATCACGCGCAGCGCAAAGGCATCCACAAGCACACACACACATAAACACGCGTGGTCGTGGAACATCCATATGCGAAGACGGTGACGGCTCCTGCGTCACACCACACAATATACATACGCCCACGCACGCAGGAAGCATTTCAAACAACGCGCCAGGCAAACGCCATTAAAAGGAAAATACAAAAGTTCTCACGAGGCAGCTGTATCAATGTGAGTTGGGTCTCCCACCTACAAAAGCACAACAGTACACAGATACGCGCGCACATATGTACACAAATGCGCGGGCACACCACACACACACACACACACACACACACACACACACACACACACACACACACACACGTAACACGCACACGCACACGCGCGGGTGCAAGTACGCTCACACATAATGACATGGCCATTCAAGTCTATACCATCAAAGGAAATTAAATTATCCCTAACATGTAACAAAATGCACAAGTGTCACCTAAAAAGATGCATCAAATCAATAGGTTTTCATTATTTCTTTGAGAAATTTTATAACTTTGATAAGGAAGGATTTCTTTGTGGACTAAACAATTCATGAAACTTCATATCATTTGGGTTTTTAAAAAATAATATCTTGGGATAAATTTGTTTCTTAACTGCACAAAGAAATGAAATTTGAACAGGTAATGGAACTCATCACCTACCTCGTTTTCACATTTATCACAGACTCTCTGCTCTTGGTACATTTCTTATTCTGCCTATTTGGATGGGAAGTCTGCGATTTAACGTTCGAAAATGAATAAAAGTTAATGACAAATTGCGAGGAAGAATCGACAGATAATCTTCAAAGCAGAAACTTTTTAATTGTCTATAAGTAAGAAGATGTCGTTATCTACATGAGAAAACCATTGTTGCAAATACTGATCTTGTAAACTACGTGTAACTTTGGCTTTTAACCATTCAGGTGAAAAATGGAGATCAAACTGATTCTGCCAAATGTCACTTAACCCGATTTCATTTAATATACGTTCTACGTTTGCTAAATAAGGAGATTTGTGGGCATTAGCGATATACATATCATGTAGCAGCTTATAAACAATATTTGAAAACTTAGGCTCACTTCCGAAATAACAAGCTTAAACCAATAGCAAAGCATCCTTACTTCAGCTGTTAATTCCACAGGAAACTGTCCCAATTCCCCATAAACCATTTTACTTGGAGTAGATTTTCCCAGTGTAAGGATTATTTTGAAGAAATTAAGTTGTAATTTCGAAGCTAATTCACACATTGATGGTGTCCAGATTTCACATCCATAAAGCAAAACTGGAACTACTACTCTGTTAAATAATTCAATCTGAATATCCATTGGAAGATAAAGTCTGCATTTTTTTTTAGCAGAGAGAACATGCTACGACATGCTTGGTCATATAAGTGTTTTTGTGCCAAGTTAAATTTGTTGTTGTCAAAGTGACAGCCTTGATGTGGCCTCTGTGGTCGGCAGGGCATAAACAACGAGATTGTGTTGGATTGGAATCTGTAAGTTGCACAGTTTTAATCTGAGATTTAAAATTGTTGTAAGGTGACAGCCCAAATATGACCTGTGTGGCTGGTGGGGCTGTAAACAAGATTGCGTTGGATTGTGCTGTTTGCTGACCGGCCTTTTCATTTCAATGCTTTTCCTCAAGTACTCCACAGGAAGTTAATGAAGTCAACTCCAATAGAAGGTTTTCCTCCATAGGAACTTCTGTCTCAGGTTGTGTTTTTTTGCCCCGTGGGAATGCCAGAGGGGGGGGGGGGTTGCTGTTAGTATAAACAGTATCCCCATCTTCTGGAAATAGAGTTCTAGGAATTCCCTCTTTTCTATCCCTCTCATTATTTCTGCCTTGTTCCTTTTCTTCCTGTCACTTTCTTCTTGCACATTTTCTACCTCCTTGGTCCCTTCTCTTGCATTTCTTTCCAGAATGACTTAGAAGAGCAACTCTCTCCGTCTCACTTGGATGTGCTGGGCCTGGTTTGTCAGGCACCGAAAGTCAGCTCAACACATTTTCGCTTACCTTGACGAAAACAATAGCTGCTGTCAGCGTTGGAGGAAGTAGAAAAAGAAGAGATTGTGTTTCTGCTCTTCAAAACGGTTTGAAAACATTGATCTTTGGGCGGTGTCTCTGACTGTATTTCCTGTAATTGTTTTAGTACTGTAGTCTGTAGTAGTCTGTTTTATGTTTTGTCGTCCTGTGCTTCAACCCGCGTTGCTCTCCCCTTTATTCTGCCATCTTGTCTAGATCTGATCTCTCTCCTCGGCGGGGCTATAAACAACAAGACTGGATTGGATTGGTATGGTCTGTTCCTGGTCTCTGTATTTTGTGAAAGTGCAGTGCGTGGACAGTATGGCAGTAGGGGAATGAAACAACCCAGTGACCGTCTTAGGTAGACCCTTATGGTTGGCCAGGGCGTTGACACAAGAAATGACAGTAGAGTTGGTTTTAAAACCTTGTTTAATCTGTACATAGTTGCACGTTTTTTATCTGAGATTTAAAATTTGATGTGTGGGTGATGAGGTTTTACCCACAATGCGGCGCCAGTCCTGGGTTGACCCTTATGGTTGGCCAGGGCGTTCACACAAGAAATAACAGTAGAGTTGGTTTTATACCATGTTTTAATCTGTATATCGTTGCACGTTTTAAGTCTGAGATCTTAAATGTGACAAGGTGACAGCCCTGATATAGCCTCTAAAAACAACAGGATTGGATTGTATTGAATCTGAGATGTAAAAAAAATGACAAGATGACAGCCCCGATATGGCGTCTTTGGTCAATGGGGCTATACATGAGATTGGATTAGATTTAACAGACTGTCACTAACAGTCACTAACAGACCGTCACTAGCAGACCATCAATAACAGACGGTCACTAACATACCCTCACTAACAGTCACTAACAGACTGTCACTAACAGACCATCACTAACACACTGTCACTAACACGCTGTCACTAACAGACCGTCACTAACAGATTGTCACTAACAGAGGGTCACTAACAGACTGTCGCTAACAGACCGTCACTAACAGACCATCACTAACAGACCATCACTAACAGACCGTCACTAACAGACCGTCACTAAAAGACCATCACTAACAGACTGTCACTAACAGACTGTCACTGGCAGACTGTCACTAGCAGACTGTCACTAACAGACTGTCAGTAACAAACCGTCACTAACATAGTCACTAACAGAGGGTCGTTAACAGACTGTCACTAACAGACCATCACTAACAGACCATCACTAAAAGACGGTCACTAACAGACTGTAACTAACAGACTGTCACTAACAGACTGTAACTAACAGACTGTCACTAACAGACTGTCACTAAAAGACTATCACTAACAAACTGTCACTAACACGCTGTCACTAACAGACTGTCACTAACAGCCCGTCATTAACATACTCACTAACAGAGGGTCGCTAACATACTAGCAGACGGTCACTAACATACTAACAGACTGTCACTAACAGACTGTCACTAACAGACTGTCACTAACAGACCGTCACTAACATACTCACTAACAGAGGGTCGCTAACATACTAACACACCGTCACTAACACACTGTCACTAACAGACCATCACTAACGGACCATCACTAATAGTCACTAGCAGACGGTCACTAACAGACTGTCACTAGCAGACCATCACTAATAGTCACTAACACACTGTCACTAACAGACCATCACTAACGGACCATCACTAACACACTGTCACTAACAGACCATCACTATCAGAGTATCACTAACAGACCGTCACTAACAGACCATCACTATCAGAGTATCACTAACACACTGTCACTAACAGACCGTCACTATCAGAGTATCACTAACAGACCATCACTAACACACTGTCACTAACAGACCATCACTATCAGAGTATCACTAACACACTGTCACTAACAGACCATCACTAACGGACCATCACTAACACACTGTCACTAACAGACCATCACTAACGGACCATCACTAACACACTGTCACTAACAGACCATCACTATCAGAGTATCACTAACAGACCGTCACTAACAGACCGTCACTATCAGAGTATCACTAACAGACCGTCACTAACAGACCATCACTAACAGTCACTAACAGACGGTCACTAACAGACTGTCACTAGCAGACCATCACTAACAGACTGACTAATAGACCATCACTAACAGACCATCACTAATAGTCACTAACAGACCGTCACTAACAGACCATCACTAACAGACGGTCACTAACAGACTGTCACTAGCAGACCATCACTAATAGTCACTAACAGACCGTCACTAACAGACCATCACTAACAGACCGTCACTAACAGACCATCACTAACAGACTGTCACTAACAGACTGTCACTAACAGACCATCACTAACAGACTGTCACTAACAGACTGTCACTAACAGACTGTCACTAACAGACCATCACTAACAGACGGTCACTAACAGACCATCACTAACATACCGTCACTAACAGACCGTCACTAACAGACTCACTAACAGACTGTCACTAACAGACTCACTAACAGACTGTCACTAACAGACTCACCAACAGACCGTCACGAACAGACTGTCACTAACAGTCTCACTAACAGACTCACCAACAGACCGTCACGAACAGACTGTCACTAACAGACTGTCACTAACAGACTGTCACTAACAGACTCACGAACAGACCGTTACGAACAGACTGTCACTAACAGACTCATTAACAGACTGTCACTAACAGACTCACGAACAGACTGTCACTAAATGATTCACTAACAGACTGTCACTAATAGACTGTCACTAATAGACCCCTACTAACACACTGTCACTAACAGACCATCACTAACAGACCATCACTAACAGACCCTCAATAACACACTGTCACTAACAGACTGTCACTAACAGACTGTCACTAACAGACTATCACTTACAGACTGTCGCTAACATACTGTCACTAACAGACCGTCACTAAAAGACCATCACTAACAGACTGTCACTAACAGACTGTCACTAACAGACCATCACTAACAGACCACCACTAACATACTGTCACTAACTGACCGTCACTAACAAACCATCACTAACAAACCATCACTAACAGAGCGTCACTAACAGATTGTGACTAACAGACTGTCACTAACAGACTGTCACTAACAGTCCATCACTAACAGCCCATCACTAACAGACTGCCACTAACAGACTTTCACTAACAGACGTCACTAACAGCTTGTCATGAAAAGAACACAACTGACTTTCACTAACAGACAACCACCAACAGTCACTAAGGAACTTTCTCTGTCAGTAACAAACTGTCACTAACAGACTGTCACTAACAGACTGTCGCTAACAGACGGTCACTAACAAACTGTCACTAACAGACTGTCACTAACAGACTGTCGCTAACAGACTGTCACTAACAGACTGTCACTAACAGACCGTCACTAACATACTGTCACTAACAGACTGTTGCTAACAGACGGTCACTAACAGACCATCACTAAAATACGGTCACTAACAGATCATCACTAACAGACCGTCACTAACAGACTGTCACTAACAGACCATCACTAAAAGACGGTCACTAACAGACCGTCTCTAACAGACTGTCACTAACAGACCATTACTAACAGACTGTCACTAACAGACCATCACTAACAGACCATCACTAACAGACCGTCACTAACAGACTGTCACTAACAAACCATCACTAATAGACCGTCACTAACAGACCATCACTAACAGACCATCACTAACAGACCGTCACTAACAGACTGTCACTAACAGACCGTCACTACCAGACCGTCACTAACAGACCATCACTACCAGACTGTCACTAACAGACCGTCACTAACAGACCGTCACTAACAGACCATCACTACCAGACTGTCACTAACAGACCATCACTACCAGACTGTCACTAACAGAACATCACTAACAGACTGGAACTGACAGATTCACTAATAGACCATCACTAACTGTCAATAACAGACCATCACAGTCATTAACAGAACACCACTAACAGACCGTTACTAACAGACTGTCGCTAACAGATTTTGATTTTATTTTTTATTTTATACCACTTTAAGTTACGAGATTTCTCTGCGTGAAATTCGGGCTGCTCTCCCCGGGGAGAGCGCGTCGCCACAAGAGCAGCGCCACCCTTTTTTTTTTTTTTTTTTTTTTGGTCTGCAACTGTATTTGTTTCCCTATAGAGTGGCTTTTTTCTAAGAATTTGCCAGGGACAATCCCTTGTTGCCGTGGGTTCTTTTACGTGCGCTGAAAATTTTGTGTAACACACGGGACCTCGGTTTATCGTCTCATCCGAAAGACTAGCGCCCAGACCACACTCATGGTCTAATGGATGGGAAAAATTTCGGGCCCAAACGGGGTACGAACGCGCACACACCCGACCGGATCTTTTCGCATTTAGACAGGCGCGTTACTCTAGACCACGTCCAAAACGAACATCACAACAGCTTGTCCATGAAGGGGAATTTACAACTGACTGTCACTAACGTCAGCCACCAACAGACAGTCAAAAGGGAACTTTCTCTGTCAGAAACGACTGCCAAAAAAGTGATACCCACACTGATTGTCAGGAAACAAATTATCTGATAGACTATCCAAAAAAGACCTGCGCTAAAAGTCGTTTAAACAGATCACAAACATGCCCCCAACAAACACAAAATTTGAATTTTGTGACTGTCTCAAAACACTTTGTTTTCAGCACCCCGTATGAATGCTTCTCTATCAGTCGTCATTTTGACATGCAAGTTACCTAACTAATGGTAGCCCTTAAACAGCTGTTTCTTAAAAAGGCAGCAAAACCTTTCCCCAATGACCAATTTTTACAGTCTCTCAGGAACAATTTATCATTACTCAACAGACTGCTTAAAAGTGAAAAAACCGCATAGGCCCCCAACCTCCCCCCTCTCTCTTACCCCCCACCCCTCCTCTCTCTCTTCCCCCAATTCCCCCCCTCTCTCTTTCCCCCCACCCCCCTTTTCTCTTCCCCCCCAATCCCCCTTCCCCTCTCCCGTTCCTCAGCTAGAGTTCCGAGGTTCAATAGTCAGACGATGGCCACCTGCCATTTTGGTGGCCGCATTCCCATTTCGGGAATGGTGTCAAAACACGACATATGTGTGCATGCGTTTTTTATATCTATATTTTTTTCCATTCGTTCACACTGGAACGAAATGGCCTACTCTTCCAAAAGTCGGAACGAGTTCCTAACGTGTGAGCTAGCGTGGATTTGCACACGGGGGCCTTGGTCTCACCCAAAGGGCTTTGACATTTCTGTTCCATTTTATCGTCAAACTGGGACGAAAGGGCTAGGGCCGGAGATTGAACACAGAACCACAGGACCGTCTATATAAAAGGTAACGAAGTTCATTAATACTTAATCATTCATGATCTCTCCTCATTTAGCGTAAGTGACTGATTGAACTAACACACAGCAACTAATGAACTGACACCAAGAAAACGTCACTAACAAGCAGTCACTGAAAGATGCCCTAAAAGACTTATTACTTACGGACTACCACTAACAAAATACAGGGTACTTCTAGATAATGTAAAGCTCTCTCTTTTTATTTTATTAGTAATGCGTTGCTTTTGTTGGAGAATATTTTCTTTTTGTTTCACAATCTTTACTTGGAAGTCTTTTACAGAGAGAATCAGCAAGAAATACTGCAGGTAAGTTGTGTGAAGTGGCTGATAACTGGCAGAAGCATGCTTGTTTTTCTTCCACCGCTGGTTGTCCGAGGTTCACCAGTGATAAGATTGTGCGTATTTTGCCCATCATTGTGGTAGCTGCATTCTGACTTCGGAAATGTCTAAACAGGACACCAGTGTGTATGCGTACATTAGATTAAAGGTAAAGGTCTCCCATAACCGATAAGATCGTAGGGGAGACTGGGACTGACTGTAGATTGGACTGTGTGATTATTTGATTTGCATACCTCATTGAATTGTTGTTTGTTATAGTTGTGCTTCTTCCTTCCGTTTACTTGACGCATTGAATTATTGTTCGTTATAGTTGTGCTTCTTCATTTTGTTATCTCATGTGCACCCTTCCCCCATAACCCCAAGGGACGAAATGAATGAATAATGTTCAAATATTGTACGTTTTTCAAATTTTGTCATACATTCATATGGCACGCAATGGCATACACGTGTGCAAGACGTTGTACATGCATTCTTTCACGGGATCTCGGTTTCAAGTCTCACTGGAAGGACTTTTCGGGCAAGTGCAGTCGGTACTGCTGATGATGATCCAGGGGGAATCCTTTCGAACTGGCGTCTGGGTGGTAGCTCGACCCCGCGTCATCATATTGTGAGCACAGTGCTCTAGTCTAACCACTAAGCCACCTTGGCCTCTCTAAGCTCATTTTGAGTCCACCATTTTGTGACTATACCAGGGGCCAGTTAGATAAAAACAGCGGTTGCGTCGCTGTTGGTGGACTTACCGTCTTGTTGCAAATCGCGGAACAAGTGAAAATCGCGTTCGACGATGGGGACTCTACTTCGTAGTCAATCGTAGTCGGCTACACAACTCCTACTTCATGCTTTTGTTGCATTAAAGAGCAACAAGGGAAGTAATATTAGCCACCGTCGTGATCTGGATCCAGGCTTGTCTCGATGTACCGTTACGAGTCGATAGGCTAATGCTGCTGAACTACTTCTTCCTTATTTCGAATATATAGATTTGTTAATGAATCAGCCACAAAAAATTGCCCATAGAAACGGAAACACAGTTTTGTTAACGCTTTATTATTCGGATATATTTCTTCGAACGCGATTTCGTCAGACAACCGCAGTCATCTCGGTCAATCGCTGTCGAACAACTGTGCTTGTGCATCATTGAACAGGCCGGTGCAGTTGCTCTAGCTGAATTACCTTTGTTTCATTTCATTTGTACACTGTTGGTTTTGAATGAGCTCGTGTGTATTTGTGACTCACACCCATATTCACATACACTTGCACACATACATTGACATACCTATGTATAGGGAGAGACGCAAGGGGAGAGAGAGGAGAAGAGAGAGAGAGAGAGAGAGATGAGAGAGGAGGAGAGGAGAGAGAGGAGAGAGAGCAACGCAAGTCCCAGGCCAGACCAGGCAAAATTCTTTATTTCGAGGATGGCTGACAAGTACTAATGTGCTTTTTACACTCGGTTCCCTCCCTTATTGAGGAATGGAATGACAACCACATAATTATTTAACCATTCGTCATGAAGTATATAATTATAACAAAAAGCAAGTTTCCCCGTAAAGAAAAGTTGTAACATATACAAAGAAAATTCTCATTGGTTTAAAAACATGAATTGTGCACGTAATAATAATAATAATAATAATAATAATAATAATAACGTATGGAATTTATATAGCGCTGAATCTTGTAAAGCAACAAATCAAAGCACTTAGATGACATGATTAAAAAAATAAATTCATTTATTATTTTATATCGAGGATAATGGAATAAGCACTCAGGTGCTTTTTTTTAAACATCCAGTCCCCGTGTGTATGCGGTTTTGTAAATTTTGTCATCTGTTCCCACTGGCACACAATGGCCTACTCTTTCGAAAAGCGGAACAGGATTGAACGTGTGCGCAAGATGTTCTGCATGCGTTCGCACACGGGGCCTCGGTTTATAGTCTCATCCGAAGGACTTTGACATTCAGTTCGATTTTTTAGTCAAACTGGGAAGAAAGGGCGAGGCTGGGAATCGAACCCAGAACCTCACGGTTTACTTGATGGCGGGCAAACGTCTTGACCATCCTGCCACCTTCCTTCCTAATTCTTGATAAGGCTTATGTCGAGAGAGGACAAAGGAGAGAGAGAGAGCATTATTTCATGACAATTCATTTTGAAAAGGCAGTAGTCATTAACGTATATGTAGGCAATGAGTATAATAATTTATTCATAATATGTATATATTGTGATATATCTTACAGCATCCACATTGTCAGCATCAAAATGGAATTTAATCATTGACATGCAAAAATGACATGTGTTTTGATAATAGGAATAAGCACAAAAAGGAACAACAGACAGGAAAGTCGGGGAGTGAAAGAGGAAGGGAGGGAGACAGAGGTATTGGTATACAACTGGCTCATTTAAAAGAATATACAAATTCATAATTTATATTTCTGAAGTCAAAATAAGAGGAAGTGGGGGGAAGAGAGAGAGAAGAAGGGGGGTGGGGTAGAAATAGTTTGCAAGAATTAGAAGTGGCACTAACAGAAAGGGCAGTAATAGTTCAAATCATTAGAAAGAGGAGAGCCACCACCCCCACGCCAAAATCTATTCAACGTACAAACATATACGAATCAAACAAATAGCACTCAGAATCAAGGAAACACTTCCCCAAACAAACATTATTTTCAGCAGTTTACTTAAACGTGTTCAGAGCGTGAAAGTTTGAAAATCTTGCTTCTGTAATATGTACTGCAGACAGATTAATACCCAAACTTGATTGACAAAATGGCCCGTGATTGTGATAGTGGCTTTGTAAGGCGCCGGTATCCAAGTATCCACTTACAGGAACTGTAAACAAATATTCAAACTCCATGGACAAAAAATTGGCCGTTATTAACAATGGCAGTACCATCAGGCGTCAGGTAGTCATGATTCCTTCCTACGACCCCCGGCAGGACTGGAAACAGATAAAAAAAACCCAAACCTTTCAAGATGACAGTATATCAGAAAACACTGTTAGTTCTACGACATAAGAACAAAATAAATTCATATTTCGGGACTGCATTACATAAGAAGAAACCATGTCATCTTTCAGCATTTCAGTTTGCATAAAAAGAACAGGTTGCGTTTTACTAATATATAAGAGAATACATTTGTATTTCACGATTACACGATTTATATATCAATTATACGGACCAAACCAGTTGTCACATTAGCAATGCACAAGAGATCTGTGAGATTACTAGCAGGCTGTTTCATAGTTGCTCTCTCTCTCATGCTCCCTGACTCTACACTTTTACATATGTCTCTGTTAGTCTTTATTTCGAGAGCTGGATGTAAAAAAGCCGTTGTTATGCTTATTCTAGAACCCTCTATAAATAAAATTTGTTCATTGTTCATTGTTCAATATTTGCGTAGGCGTTTTTCAAAAATTCCTCCTTCCACACATACACACACACACACACAGACGCCACATTAATAAAACTCGTATATTATATTGTTTTCCCATATAGAAGAGAATGCACGTACTCGGACGAGCTTGAGTACGGAACGCACCCGCCCACCGCCGTCGCGCGCGCGCGCATACACACACATATACAACACATACACACACATAGAGAGATACACACAGACGTACATAACTGTTGTTATAGTGCCCCCTTACCATCTGACACTGGTAGGGGTCAGAGGTCACCTGCACGTGCACCTGGCACTGCAGGTCAATGACGTCAGAGCGCAGGGAAAAGGCGGGAAAGGCGTTGGAGACGAAGTGACCTTTCCTCACAGCGTACATGTACTCCACTGGCCAGTCGCCCTGACCACACCTGCCCAGTGGAGGTGAGAGAAGAAAAGAAGTGGTCTGCCTGTGTGTTGGTCTGTTGATTTGACTGCCTCTCTTGTGTGCCTGTCTGAGAGGTTTCTGCTTACCATCACTCTCTATTGTCTCTGTGTCTGTGTCTCTCTGCGTATATATATATGATATGATATGATGTATGCATGATACATAATTATGCTTTTGCTTTTCTTGCAGCTTTTTCTTTTCTTTTCTTTTCATTTTGAGGGCTGGATGAAAAAAAAGTCTTGTTACTTAATCTATTACCCTCGTGAAATAAAATTGCGTTTGCGTTTATATATGTGTGAGCATATAATATGAAATGGAGACGGGATAGCCCAAAGGACAAAGCATTCGCTTTCCCCAAGCTAAGGTTAAGCAGCATTTGAGCGTGGTCACCAAGTGGATAGGTGACCGTTTGAGCACTTTGATTTCAGTACAGTCCTCCAGTTCACCCAGCTGTAAATGGGTACTTGCCCTCTATAGGGTCAGGGAGGGTAAAGCAGCGAGGGAGAGGAGATGGCTGTAGAAGCTATGGTCTCAGACACCTCGATCCCCAACGACCTCATAGTTATGCGACACCTTTTTATATATATATATATATATATATTTATATTTATATATATATATATATATATATATATATAAAATATATATGTGTGTGTGTTTTGTGTGTGAAGTGTGTGTGTTGTGTGAGTGTGTAACACAGATTTACAGTGTGCGTGCATTTAAAAATAGTTTCCAATTTTGTGCAGTAAACTAAAAGCAGTCGCGCCCACACACAGAGGCGGTGATGTCACTACTCACCCGTTTTCGTCCAAAATGACCACCTCCTGAGCCTGGTCACCACCCTGAGGTTTGACCACACAGCTGTGGGGAGAGCCACACTCGTGGTCTGTCCCCCACACACACACACACACACACCCCACACACACACACACACAACCCCACACACCACACACACCACACACACACACTTTAAGTGAACAGACGTAAAAATTGAAGACCCCAACACACACCCACACACCCCACAAAACAACACACACACACACACACAACACACACCACACACACACCAAAAACACACACACACACACACACCCACACACCACGCACACACACACTTTAAGTGAACGACGTAGAATTGAACACACACAAACACACACACACACACACCACACCACAACACACACACACACACACACACACACCAACACACACATAACATCAGAAATGATTCTATCGAATTGTATTGACGCATAACATCCTGCACACACGTTCAAACTTGTTCCGACTTTCGGAAAAGTAGGCTATTTGTGCTGGTGTGAACGGAAGGCACTATTTACAGATCTGCATGAACAAGGTGACTGGATGTAAAAAACACATGAGTGCTTATTCCATTATCCTCGAAATAAAAGAATATAAACTGTATACCACTTCCATGACACTGTCATTTTATATAGCTTTTTTTCTGCAGATTTTAACCAGGACAGATCTCTTGCTGCTGAAGGTTTATTTGTGCACTGAATGTTTGTTGCACAGGGAACCTTTTTTATCGTCTCATCTGAAAGACTAGCACTTCAACCACAACTCGAGGTCTAGTGGATGGGGTGGGGGGTGGGGGGACAACTTTGGGCTCCAACGGGGATTGATTTCGCGCTCATCGCTTTCTAGGTGGGTGCGTTATCCCTAGACCATCGATCCCCGCTTGTTGCCTGGCTGACCTACTTCAGCTTCTGGCCCGGGTACTAGCATTTCGGATAGGACAGCGATGGCAAGTCCCGTGTGGAAAACGTGTTTTGGAAAAAAAATGACGGTAACAACACCGATAAAAAAGATAATTGTGATAATGTCCAAATGTAGGTGTAGTATGTGCTTTTACATCACTGTATCCCTAGTCTTTCTCGGGGCATTCATGATGTAACAGCGACAAGACTATAACAGTATCGGCAAAAAAGAAAGAAGTTAATTTAAAGCAAATTTCCTTTTCCCCCCCGAGGTGCCATGGGCATGTCACTATAAATAGCATCCCCATTTTAGAAATTATCTGTAAAAATTCCTCTTTTTTTATTACTTCTTTGTTTCTGCCTTGTTCTTTTCTTCCTGTCGCCTCCCTTTTTTTCTGCCCTGTTTCCAGAAAGCTTAAAAATAACAATTCTCTCTTATGCCGAAGACGAATGCGCTGGGCCTGACTTGTCAGGCCTTTAAAAGCAGTGTGACTCATTTTCGCTCATATAATAGAAAACAATAGGTACAGTCCGAGCGTTCGATGATGAAAAAGAAACCATTCCTGTTGCTTCCATAACTAACCCTATTCTAGTTACAAAATAATGACAATTCAGACCGATTCAAAATTACTACTAGTTCCAATATGGGTTTTGTCCTTTGTATGAAAACGCATTTATCTCCCTCCAAAAACTACCACGGCGAAGTGGTAGGAAAAGTGAATTCGGGTTGGAAGGTCAAAGCTTGATTCGTAAGTAAAGTTTTACAGGTTGGAGTCAACTCCTATTCAGAGGATCAAGAGTGAGGTACACGGTCCAGTTTGATCAACTTGACATAGTATGCAGGCTTGAGAGTGCGGCTCATAGTTTGTGCAAGGTTGCAAGTGGCTGTATTTTTCGGACCTGGCTGATGGTGGAACACAAAGTGGAAGTGGCTTGTGGTCTAGAGGTAACAACTGCCTAGAAAAGGGTGGGTGTAAGTTGATCCCTGTTTAAATGCCCAAATGTTTCCTTATTCAATACACCTAACTGATTGTTGGGTGCTAGGGCTTGAGGAGACAATAAAGTGAGCCCTTGGTGCACACCATTCAGCTCACGAAAAGAATTAGAGCAACAAGAGAGAGTCCCTGGAAAAAATTCTGTCGTAAAAAGTCATTGATTGGAAAACCCCTTTAAACGTGGAAGCAGAAAAATGAAAGACAAATGGGGGGCCTGTTTAGTATTGTTTTTTTAAAGTTTCTGAAAAAGGATAAAAATGAGAGTCAGGGACCTCGAGCTATCAAGCAGCGGTTTAGGGAGCTTCCAGGGGTTTTCCCTTTCCCCTTAGCACTTCTGACCTTGAGGGTGTGATAAAAGGGAAACTGTGTGTAGGGCTGTTGGAGGTGAGAGGGATCAAACATTTGAAAAAACAGCAGCCAGGGGGACTTTTCAATGTTATCTGTTAGGGGGAAAGGGGAAAAAAAGATTAGTTTGTATACTATTTGAAATATGACTGTGTAAGAAATGAGTAGGAATACTCGGGTGGGGAGACTCGCTTTTGCCAGCTAAGGTTAAGCACATCGAGGATTACCAAATGGAGCGTGACCGTTTTGCGCCCCTTGGTTTTAAGTACAAACCCCCCACCAGTTCCCCCCGCTGTAAAAAGGCACTTGTCATTTTAGGGTTAGGGAAAATTAAAAGCAGCGAAAGAAAGGGCGCCCCATCAATGGACCTTTTGAAAGAAAGGTCTTTGAGCCTCATCAGTACGACCACATGGGTTATCCCCTTTACTTACTTTTTAATAAAATGAGTGGGCTTAATTATTAATGTGTCTCGATTTCCCTTACAAATATCTACATCACCTCAATCTGAAAATTTTTTAAACTTCAAGCATCCCAGGGTTAAAAAAGTGAATTCCAATTTTGACGCCAGACGGGCCCAAAGCCCGTAGAGCTCCAGGGAAAAAAAAAATCTGTAGAGACCAGAGGGTCACTACACCAAAGTGAAACCCTCGCCACCCAGCCAGTTAAAAGAATAGCATACCCAGAAAAGAGAAGAAAAAGAAGAAGAAGAAAAGGAGAAAAAGGAGGATGAGAAGAAGAAGAAGAAAAGAAAAAAAGGGAAAAAGGAGGATGAGAAAAGAAGAAGAGGGGGCTCTGAAAAGGAGGGAAAAAGAAAAGAAAAAAGAGGAGGAAAGGAAGGGGGAGGAGGAAAAAGAAGAAAAAATAAATTTTGAGGTTTCAAAGGTTTAAAGCTGAAAAAACGAACAGCACCCCCCGCCACCCCGTTTAACGTTTAAAGAGTGGAAGAATGGCAGGCATGTTCCCCCTAGTCAACTCGAAAGCCTGAAGGGACAAAGGGCGCGAGTGTTCCCTCCATCCTGTGCCTCCACTGGACTGGAGCCGCTGCCCCAAAATTTGGAGATGGTCACGCTGCCCTGTGTCGCTGTAAATTTGGGTACATGCGTCACTCCCGGCATCATGGCCGCTTCCAAGGGGTCTTTTGTTCCTGAAGGAAAGGCATACATGTGAAAGGTTCTTTCGAAAAAATGTTCTTTTAATGTTATTTGTGTGTGTTTTTTTTCGATTGGAAAAGCACGGGTTAAATCTTTGCTGAGGTTTTTAGGGGATAATTTTTTCGTCGTTTACACGGGTACTGCCTCTCTTCCCTACAAGGCCCCTTTGGATAAAACTTTTGACAAGGTCACTTTGGGTAAAGGGAAAGGGCCCCCTATTCCCTATGCGTTCTTCAGGGAGTGATTTTCCCGGAGACCTCAAACTCTGTAGGTCCACATATTGGGGGCGGCCCCCTGCCCTTTTCCCCTCGCTGTTTTTTACATCCCTCCCCCCAAAAGAAGGTGGGTCCCCATTCACAGCTGGGTGAACGGGGGGATGACTAAAACCCAAGGGCGTGAACGGTCCCCCTTCCTTGGAAACCACGCAATTATTTGCACGAAAAATACTTATTTTTCTTGGACTACAAATGCTGTTAACCTTATTTTTGGGGAGAGGAGTGCTCTGCCATGGGCAACCCCGCTTTTGAAGTCCTTTCAAAATGAAGAACCCACTTTGCTTTTTTAAAGAGAGAACCCAGGTATGGCCGCGGCATAAAAGACACTAGGTCCCCAGCATGCACCCTGAAACTTGGGGGGCATGGGTTCCGTAGATTATTTTTTACCCCGACAAGTGCCAAAAATTTCAAAGCAGTGCCCCCCCAAACTCCTGAAGGAGTGTAGAGAAGTCAGATAGGCCTGACGAAAACGCAGCACCAGTAAAAGAAGTCAAGCGGGTTTTCCTATAATCCAAACGTACCTTTATCCGGTTAGTCAAAAGATTCCAGGCTGTCTACTATCCAGGTCACACGTACCCCCACCGTGACGTATTTCCCCCCACAACATCGGGGAATTCTTTAAATCAATCAGCCAGGTCACATTCCTTCTGTGACTAAAATTCGATGATAGAGAGAGAGAGAGAGAGAGAGAAGAGAAAAAAGGGGGAGAGGGGAAAAAGAGGTTTAATTTGTTTGAACTTAATTACACTTTCCATAGTCAGAAATTAGTTCTTATAGACATTTTATTTGTAAAACAATTACAGATGCTGCAACTGCAAAACAGAAGCACAGGGTGTTAAAAATGAGCTTTCACTATTTCCCGGAACACACTGTTTTTTTTGGAATGTCACAAACCCCCAAAAAATGTGTTTCACACACTGGGGCGCATACACAACAACACACACACACGCACGACGCACACAGAAAGAGAAGAGAGAGCAGCAGCAGAAGACAGACAGACAGAAACAAAAGGGGCCTTCTAACCTAATACAGAAACACGACGCAACCCAAAACCCCCCAAAATGCCCTTTTTACAGCTGTACCCCCTCCCCCCACAGAAGACTTACCCAACGGGGACACACTCTGGGCCAGAATGCTGGAGTTTCTATCCTCCCCGGGCCCTTTACTCACGGTCACAGCCCCTCTCCGCTCTCCCCTCCTTCCCTTCCTCCCCTCCCCCTTCCCCCTTTTCTGACAGTCACGGATTTTTCAGCAGCGGAAAAAGAGTGCGGACGTGCTGCCCCGTACAGTGAGCGGCATGCTGGAAGCCCAAGGCGCGGGGCTTTTACAGCGTTTTCCCCACTGGAAGCCAGGTGGTACCCCTGCTGTATCCTGGTGTCGGTATCGTGGAGACACTTGGGGGTTGTAGGCTGCTGGGCTCCCTTTCCCCTTGTGGTGACCCGGGGGTAGTGTCGGAGCTGAGTGGTCTCCCCCTTTTCGTGGCGCCCGTGTTCGCGCTTCTGTGTTCCCCCCTCTGAACGTCAGTATGCTTGCCCTTTTATGTTTTTTCCGCTTTCGTCACACAGCTCCCGACGTTGTTCCCGTTTTTGTCACACCCGCTTCTGACGTTTTCCCCTTCTGTCACACCGTTCTGACGTTGTTCCCGTTCTGTTTACACCAGCTTCTGACGTTTTAAATTTTTTAGTTCTGTTAATTAGCTTTGTGCTATTGCAGCCTTTGTCACATTAGCTTAGATGCTATTGCAGCCCCTGTCACATTTCTTCCGGTGCACTTCAGCCTCCGTCACATTAGCTTCCCGGGGCACCTGGCCCTTTGTCGATTAGCTTTTCCCGGGGTACCCCAGTTTTTGTCGCTTACGTTTGTTTCTGAATGTGTTGTCCTCCGTGACGTTTTTGTCCAGACTGTCAGTGCGTTTGAGGTCAGCAGTAAAAAACCCCCCCAGGTCCAGAGTGCGAAGAACCCGGTTTACCCCGCTGTGGGACTTGGGGAAGGCAGGGGTGCTTCCCTTCTCGTGACGGCCTGAAACACGCTGTATTGTCTCCCCCTTACGTCCACCCTCAGCTGCCGCGCAGGCTGTGTGGCTGGTTTTTAGCAGTGGAAATGAGGCGGAGATAATGCCAGCACTGTTACTGATGGTGATTCCTCTAATAAGGGGGATCAAATCAGAATGTAGTTTGTTTAAAAAATTTTCTAAAGTGATATATATCCCACTTGAAAAAGAAGTGATTAAATTGAAATATAATTGTTTAAAGGTTTCGATGTTAAATTTTACTTCAAGAAAAAGTCATCAAATTTAAAACATCATTGTTCAAAGGTTGCAGTTGCTGATTTCGAAGTAATTTTCTTATATAAGATTAGGAAGTTGAAAATAAACATTTTTAAAGGGTTTTTGATGTTTAAATAAAAGGGGCATAAAAGATTATTGGCAAACATATTGTTTATGAAAATAGTGAATGCTGCGAAAATATTGTTAAAAAAAATCCATTTTTTTCTTTTCCCTGGGTGGGAGAATGAAAAGCAGTTTCCCTTTTTGTTTAAAAAGTTCAGGGCACAAAAAGAGCTAAAATACTCACAACGTTACACTGTGGGAGATAACACGGCCCCACATGTGGCATTTTGTACCCCACCTTTGGCACAGGGGTAGCTGCACGCAAGAAATAACGAAAATCTCATTACATTTCCCAAAAGACATCATTATTTCTTGCGCCCGAAACAAATAGCATTTTAAAAACTGCCATTCATCTAGGGAATAGTTATCTTGGCCCTAGCAAGATGAAGTAACAGATTTAAGTGCACACATTTTGGTTTAAAAAATTGTTTTAAAGAAAATCTAGTTTTACTATTTTTAAAAGAAAAAGGACCCTAACTAAAAAGCAAATCCAAATTTTAAAGTTCTTTTAAGCCATCATCTTCTTTTTTGAGTTTTAAAGTGCCGTTACAATAATAAAAGGGCTGATCGTGTTGACTGAAATACACACAAAACAAGCACATGTACCCGCCCCCACGAGCACGAACGCACGCACCACGCACGCCAAAACAACACAAGGGATCTGGAACCTTTTGTTACGGCTAGTTTGACAAAGCATGAAACAAAACAATGCCCAGGCAATATCTCGCACGCACGCATGCTCGCACACACAAATGGTATAGAATCTTTAGTTATAAGATAAGTTTTGTACAAAACATATTACAAAGCTGATATGAAATCTTTGATGAAATATATAAAAAAGGTAGTCCAAATGATCATATTATGGTGCCAGAACACCGCAAATAACACCAAATTAATAATTATTTGATGCAAGAGTACGTAAAAGAACCTCACAACAGCAAAAGAACTGTTCCTACCAAAATGTTGTGGTAAAAGGCCACTACTGTAGAGAAACATACAGATTAAGACAAGAAAAATATAAATATATGGCGATGCGCTCTCTCCGGGAAAAGCATCTCGAAATTCACTCAGGAAATTCTGCTGTGACAAGGTGGCATACACCACACTACAACACAATGCGCCACAATAAAAGACAATACACAACACAGAATGTTGTAACTTGTCTTTTGGTTAGATGTCCACTTTAAATCACTGTTTCGGTAAGTTAAAGGAGACAGCAAATCAAAATGTGCGTGGCGTTTTTAAAACACGTAATGCATGCCACTGGCCTAACTGTGAACGTGACCTGTGTTGCAGGCGGCTCCTGTCCAGCCAGGGCTGCAGCCACTGGGACAGACGCCATCCTCCCGGTTGCAGGGGTCCGCGTCACGGCAGTGGCACTGGGCACTGCAGTCAGCATCGTACCACCCCGCCTGACAGGCTGCAACACCACAACGGAATATTGCTTTACATTACAAACCGAAGTCGGAATGCCGCTACCTTCAATGTGGGCAAATACGGTCGCATACGCAAAATGATACTATTGGTGAACCTCAGAGCTCTAGCCGAGGAACAAGAAACATATTTTACATTAGATTCCATTACATTGTAATATATATTATTTTACAAAAAATTACATAACATTGCATTACATATCCGAAAGTCTTCTAGATAGTAGTGGCGCCATGGCTGACTTGACAACCAGCCCTCTCCTTCTTTCTCTGTCTTCCTTTTTCCTTCCCCCTCTCTCCGGGGATTCCTTCCTTTACTAGCCCCGGCCTTTCATTTTGTTTTCCCTTTCCCCCCCTTTCCCCTTTT
>CM054150.1:56176256-56204228 GCA_028751875.1 Rapana venosa | reverse complement strand
TGAATTTATACCTTATTCTGTTCTCCCCAAATAAGGGACAACCACGTTGAGATTATAATAATAATAATAATATATGGAATTTATATAGCGCTGAATCTTGTAAAAAAAACAAACAAATCGAAGCGCTTACAAACAAATCGAAGCGCTTATGCCGTAGACTTTACCCCCGTCTTGCAAAACACCATGCATGCAGTACAAGAAGCGAACTGGATTTACAATTATTCCTCATAATTATGAAAATGACTTCATTTGGAGGGCACTTAAAATTGATTCTCTCAGTGCATGCAATCATCATTTCAGAAAACTATCAAAAGATACCAGACAAGCCATCATACTAGCATAGTTAGCAAGGAGCTATTCATTCTTAAGCATGCATGTTAATAAATTAAATCAAGATTCAATAATCGCATTGCAAGTACAAAAATGGTTACAATCTATGCTGAATACAATAATTATATGCTTATTTTCATTAAAAAAAAAACACCCCATAAGGCTTCACATAGAACAAAATGTAAACAAATTATATACAGATTACGAAAAAAATAAGCTACAAAATCAGGAGTTGAAATCATAATCACATCTTTGGTGAAAAGATACAGGAGCAGTAACAATACTCATCAGCTATTTGTAAAGATACAACCAAAGTTATCATCATCACCACTTCTCAAACAACAAACGGGGAATCTTCCAACAGAAAACATCACTTTGTGTTCAACACACACACTATATATACAAACCTCCTTAAAGATGGAATTCTGATCTGACAGGCTACTGACATGGGAGTCTTCATTTTCATCCGGAATGGGTGCCAATAGAGGGGTGTTGAAGAACGTTATCTCTCCCTACAAGACAGGCAAGGCACCAGTCACACAGACACAGCAGAGATAAGCACAGGCTGTGAACGGTATGGAATAAAGTAACAGCAATGCAAAGTGATCATAATAAGAAATAAAGTCAATGCACTAACATGAGTGCCATGGAACCAGGAGCAAAACTGTGCAAGCGTATGCTTATATGTATATATAGCACTATCAAAATCCTACAGGGGTGAAGTGGTTGAAGTTTAAATGTTGAAAATAGAGGAAAAATAGAAAATGTGTGTCAATGAATAATAACGAAATAAAAAAATAAGTACACATGCACACATACGCACACGCACACATACACACACTCTCTCACTCACACACACTCTCTCTCACACACACATGCACGCACGCACGCACGCACGCACCCACGCAGAGTATACAAGTTTTTATGCACACATGCAAATATATGCGCACAATTGGTAAATTAAGGTAGAACTCATGCAGTATTTAAAAACAAACACCCCCAAGAACTAACAATATAAAAAAATATATTCTTAAGCACTTTCCTCAAATAAGCAGCCACAATTTATGAAAATTTGACTCTAGACAGAAATTTCTAGAAATTTCACCAAAGATAAGAATGTATACAAAGTCCATGTAGATAACAATGTATACTAATTCCAGTGTAAGTAAGAATGTTTTAAAATTCCATAACAGGTCAGCTCTCAAGTTTGGCTTGATTTCAAAGTTTGTAAGTCATTAAACTTTCTTTATTTTTACTGTCCATTTCTTATGCTAAGGATAGGAATCATGAGTGTGATCTACACATGAACATGTTGGAGATCTGAAACATTTGTTATCCAGTGTTACTGTCTGCTTGCTGATTCAATATAGCATGGTTGTTATTATTACATTACGTGTTGTTATGGCTCCTGAAAACTGTGCTTTACTTCATGGTATATTATGCTGTAGTGTTATGCAAAACGTGCCCTTTTGTGAATTATCATTTCTTGTCAGTACGATTTCCAAGTGAATTTTTCTCTTTTAACGTATGGTTATTAGCATATCAAATGAACTGAAAAACGATCACTTCGTTTACACAGTTTACAGAAAAAAAGCATTACCATGCAAAGATGGTTGGGCAGAAGACAAAACAGGCTGCATCAAGAGAGCAAAATTAAACAAGAAAACTTGAAATACAATGTTGTAAGAAAACGTTTAATGCAAAAAGTTTTAAAACATTTCAAATGAAAAGGAGGTCTGTAAACGTTTTAATGTAGAGAAATCCAAAAACAAAAATGCACACACTTGAAAAAAAATGCTTTAGATGCTTTCATGTACAATAAATATTTTGAGAGTTAAATACAGCCGAAGAAGAAGAAAAAATGTTGTTTTCGGGAATTGTTTTCGGGAACTGCATGCACCTTATCATGTCACGCATATTCAACATGTCATAAAGGCATAAGAAATGCAGCTGCTGTGAGGTTTTCATGCTTAGTCTCAAAAGGTCAAATGTAGTAATAATTCATGTCTTGTACAATTCATAACTGTGAAAATGAAACGTATTAAACATAATGAGAAGTTCTGCACGATATACGTGCAGCAGCCTTACAACTCCTCTTTTGGTTCACGATGAAAACCTGAAGTTTAAAGAATATTGAGTGTCTGGAAACTTGACCAAGGCAGTTCAATATCACTGCTCAACATTTTCCATTTGAATAAATATGAATTATATCAATCTATCTTGAAGTACAGAATCTCTCTCTCTCTCACTCTCACTCTCTGTGTCTCTCTGTCTCTCTCTCTCTAGGGGACTGGATCTAAAAAAGCAAATGGGTGCTTATTCATTAACCTCGAAATAAAAGAATTTCTCTCTCTCTCTCTGTGACACATTTTCTTAGTGATCCAAACATCACTTTCAAATCTACTGTATGTTCTTCTCATGACATGAGAGCAGATTTCTATCTAACCCGCGTGTTTAACTTATCTTGAAGATTCTCTCGGAAATGAGCTGACAGGAGTGAGTAAGTATCACTCTGTATCTGCCCACCCCCGTGGGGATGCCGGGGGCCTGTCAGTATAAACAGCACCTCCACTTGGAAATTCTGTGCTAGGAATTCCCTCTTTTCTATCCCTGTCTTTGTTTCTGCCTTGTTCCTTTTCTTCCTGTCACCTCCCTCTTTCAATGTTCTGCCTTCTTGGTCCCCTCTCCTGCCTTTCTCCTATAGTCAGGGAAGCAGACCAGGAATGCAGAACATTGACATGCCGAAGTCTGATACGCTGGGCCTGAATCGTCAGGCGCTTAACGGGGGCGTTACGCATTTTCGCTCCTATGACAGACAACAATAGTTGCTGTCTGAGCTTTCGACGACGACGACGACTACGACGACGAAGAAGAAGAAGAAGAAGAAGACGATGAAGAAGAAGAAGAAGAAGACGATGAAGAAGAAGAAGAAGACAATGAAGAAGAAGAAGAAGAAGAAGAAGAAGAAGAAGAAGAAGAAGAAGAAGAAGAAGAAGAAGAAGAAGAAGAAGAAGAAGAAGAAGAAGAAGAAGAAGAAGAAGAAGGAAGAGCCCAATGACGAGAACGTCTAGCCCGTGGCCTGACAGTCCTTGAGAGTGTGAGTTCAGTTTTGCTAAGGCATCCCTTCAAAGAAAAACATTCCCTTGAAGTTGACATCAGTACTGACCCCACTCTTCAGAAAAGCCCTTTCGATAAGATTATGAACCAAGATTCCGTGTGCAAACTAACGCCCGCAGAGCATCTGGCACACACGTCAAATCTCCACCCACGCTTTACCAAAGAGAAGACCAGACATGTCTTGCAGAGTGGATTTTAACAGGAACTTGCCCAGCACGCACCCTGCTCCCAGGATAGAAATAAACTCCGCCAGGTTCAATTTGCCCAAGTTATACTGCTTGTAAAAAAAAATCAGCGCGGCATCCAGAAGACTCCTAACAGACTTCAGGGAAAAGTCAAAATGATTGACTGCGAGAACTAAAATCACGAGCACCAGTTCCCGAGGTTGGAGTGCGGCTACCCTCACAGTGGGCAAAGAAAGGTCGCCTACTCCAAATCTTAACATTGGTGAACGGGGCAGCTTTAAGACCCAGGAAGGAAAAAGAAAAGTCAGCGTCAATGCTGTTTTTTGGGCTCCTGAGCTAGAGCTCCGAGGTTCACCAATGGTGAGATTTTGCGTATGCGACGATTTTCGCCCACCATGGAGGTAGCCGCATTCCGACTTCGGGGAGACTCCAATACCAGTATGGTATCCTTCGTTATGTTACTGGTATCTTTTGTTGACATGTTTATACTATACTATACTATCAACATCATAACAAGTGCACACCATCACCACCTCCACCAAACTGGCTAGGGTAGTAAAAATTGTATATAAAAAAAAGAGAAATCTACGAAGGAAAGTGAGTGGTCTAAGTGATTTGCTTGCAGGTGAACCAGAAGCCTGTGAGAGAGAGAGAGGGAGGGAGAGAGGAGGGAGGAGGATGATGAAGCAATCCTTTACCATTCCGCTACAGATCTATGCTAGTGCTTGCTACAAAAGAGGAAACTATTATGATGACTGTTAATTTTTAGATACTTCATGTGAAAGAAAAAGGATCCCCAAATCTACAAGATATGGTATTTTTTCAAAATAATTTATTCTCTCGGATATTGAAATAACACTGAGCAAGCGAATGGTCACAACTTCAGTGAGAGAGAGAGAGAGAGAGAGAGAGAGAGAGAGAGAGAGAGAGAGAGGGAGAGAGAGAAAAGAGAGAGAGAGAGAGAGAGAGTGTGTGTGCGTGTGTGCGCGCGCGCGCGCGTGTGTTTGTTTGCGTGTGTGCGCGCATCCGCGCCAAGCATACCTTCTTGAATGTGCGTGCGCATGTGTACAGTGAGTCTATTAACACTTGTAAAGAGATGCACCTAATAGTTTGCAACGTAACAAACGGTCCAACTTCACAAATAAAAACTGTACTATTAAAAAGCAAATGTCTACCTCTTTCTGGTCTTCTCAACCATTCTCACAATTCTCTGAATCTGTATACCATTCATTATTAGAAATGAAGAATACTAAACACATTATCCTAAATGTCTATTTGACCTGACACATTCATTCAGAACAAGCAGCATGCCGACTGACTGACTGACTGACAACGGAATGAGTATTCCAGTAATAATGTAAAGGGAACAGCAGGAAGGGGAAAGGGACGACTGAAGGCGCCAGAGAGGACAACAATTCAGAACTCACATAGGTCAGGGGGGTGTGGGGCTCGGAACGGGAATCCCCTGGAGGCTGGCCGGCCGCGTGGTCTGCAGAGCCTGGTATCACATAGAGAGGCAAGTTATCATTCTGTTCAGGCACTGTCAAGTCTGTAGCATAGTGCCGGAACACTCTTTCAACGAAAGAACCTCCCACCATTTTTATACGTTTAAGTTTTTTTCTGACTAAAACCCTTTTTACTGCTATTCAATTGTCACAAACAAACTGAAAACAAACAAACAAACAAGCAACAATTAAACAGGTCAACAAACAAATAATCAAACAAACGAACAATCAAACCACCCAACCAACAACTGTAAAAGTACTTTGATGACTTAAACTTTGAAAATTTTCACAAACCTGAAGAAAAACTTCAGCTTAGGTTCAATGATTTTTAGACAAAAAAGATAATTGGAACTGAAGCCTTAAAGAACGATCACATTCTTGAAATGTGAAGGGAGGTTGTGTTATCTCTGGCTGCGATCAGGAGAGGTGTAAGCTGAAAATGAAGACACGCAAACACACACACACACACACACAGGCCGCGCCATGCCTTGGGAATGGTTTTCTGAGAATAAAACTGGAGGTTTAGACACCGTTTGTATTTTATTTATTTATTTATTTATTCTTTTATATCGAGGATAATGGAATAAGCACTCATGTGCTTTTTTACATCCAGTCCCCGTGTGTATGCGGTTTTGTAAATTATGTCATCTGTTTTCACCGGCACACAATCACCTACTCTTCCGAAAAGCGGAACAGAATTTAACGTGTGCGCAAGATGTTCTGCATGCGTTTGATCACGGGGCCTCGGTTTATAGTATCATCCGAAGGAATTTGACATTCAGTTCGATTTTATTGTCAAACTGGGAAGAAAGGGCGAGGCTGGGAATCGAACCCACAACCTCACGGTTTACTTGTTGGCAGGCGAACATCTTAACCATCCTGCCACCTTCCTTCCTTCCTAAATACCTGTGTGTGTGTGTGTGTGTGTTTGTGTGTCTGTGTGTCTGTGTTTGCGTGTGTGTATCTTTGTGTGTGTTTCTGTGTTTGTGTGTGTGTGTGTGTATCTCTGTGTGTGTTTCTGTGTATGTTTTGAGCGTCCAAACCATGGAGAATGACAAATGTGATGAATACCCAGCATCACTCCATTACCCGAACTGTTCCGATTGTTCTGTCTTCTTTCCAGTTCTTCCAGGACTTCTGATATGGAGGAAGCTGGTCGCTGCTTTTTCCTGTTGAATATTGGATGCTCAAAGGAGGTGGCGTCGTCTGCCTTGGGCTGTAAAGTACAGAACAACAGTAACAAAATAAGGTGAAAGAGTATACAGTTCGATGGACATGTGCACATGCCTTCATACACACGCACATGTACACATACGCATATGTGAGCGGGCACAAACATTTGCGTCCAGGCGCGCGCGCGCGCGCACACACACACACACACACACACACACACACACACACACACACACACACACACACATACACACACACACACACACACACACACACAAAGAGGGGGGGGAGATAGATAGATAGTCAGATAGATAGAGAGATAGATAGGGAGAGAACAATCATAATAAGATAAAGATAATCCACCAATCGTTCTAGGCCTTGTCTTGCTTCACAAACCTACCACAGTTGATTCAACAGTTACTGTGTAACTCATACCGGACTTTCATAGTTCAATGTCTTCATTTTTTGCAGCACATGTATAGCCCCTATATCAAACGTCTCAACAATAACAACAGGACATACCATAGTTGATTCAACAGTTACTGTGTAACCTATACCGGACTTTCATAGCTGGAATGTTTTTCCTTTCCTACAGTACAATATATAATCCCATAGATTGGAAGTCTCCGCTGGGACTTTGCCACAACCTCAACAATAACAACAGCAGCAACAGCCACATATATATATATATATAGCACATACCCCATTTCCTTGGTGACGTCTCATGACAGGCTCCTCATCTTTACTCTTGGGTGTTACTGACATGAAACAAAGAGAAATATTTGGTTTATGTAACTGTGACATAAGATAGGAAAGGGGAAATGAATGGTATAAAGTAGAGAAGGAAGATTAGGAAGAGGAGGATGATGATGAATAGGAGAACTCGAAAGAGGAAAATTGCTAAGATAACGACCACCCCAAGCTTTCTAAAATCACAAAATGGTATTTCTTATATCAAATGTGCACTACTTTATCTAAAAAAAAAGTATTGTAATTAAAAACGTGAGAAAATTGAAAGCCTTTAAACAGCGTATTTTCAAAGCCTGAAACACATTTAATTCTGTTCTGTTTCACTTTCATCTTTTCATAGGCGTATTTCCTCATAATACAAATCAATCAATGCCATGTGTTACGGACACACACACAGAAGAAGAACAAATAGTCACACCCTTTCGCATCCTTCACAGGTGCGTTACCGCTAGACCACTGACATCTCCAGCACTCTCTGACACCTCTCTCAGAAACTGAAGAGACAACTAATAATAATAATAATAATAATAATAGTAATAATAATAATAATAATGTATGGAATTTATATAGCGCTGAATCTTGTAAAGCTACAAATCAAAGCGCTTTACCTTAAAAAAAAGTAGCGCTTCAACATATCCCCACCAAAAGTCTTACCCCCCCCCCCTTGCAAGCCACCCCCCAGCATCTTACTCTCCGGTCCCAGCGTGGCGGACAGGGTGCTGAACTCGTCCAGATTGGCCAGGTGGTCAGCCGGCACGGGGCTGGCCTGGGCGGCCGCCACGGGCTGGTAGTTGAGGGGCTGCCTCAGCTCCATGTCCGGGTCCTTCTTGGTCTGGTAGTGCCGGCGCCGCTTGTACAGCAGCAGCAGAATGACGACCACCGTGATGACCAGCACTGCCGCCACCACCGCCACCGCCATCACTGCAAACACCACGTTCCAGTGTCGAATGTTTTGTTGTCCCACAATAGAGAAGTTCAGTTAGGTCACGAGCAAAGGATGTCATATGTAAAGGAGAGAAGAATGAATCACGTACGTACATGTCATCAGAAAGCTTACAGCTTACAGCACCATACAAAGTCAACGCATGAGGCTCTCTGTGCACCGGGAAGGTTGGTCAGGCGGGGTTTAAAAAAATATTGTCAAAATGTGGAGATTTCTTTAAACAAAAACTCATCTTTCTTATAGCAAGTCATTCGAATGTGTAATGTTTCATTACATAATGAGTCACTATGACAAGAGGTGGGGGATATAACAGAACAAGTCAGGGAGGAGAAGAGAAGGAAAACCCTGTTTACAGGACAAAGAGAGAGAAAGCCATGACGAACCCGTCACCTCCACGTCAGCGTCATGCCTACATTGCTACGTGCTTTCGTTCTTTTTCTTTCTTTTTTCTTTCTTTAAAAAAAGAAATCGCTAATAGCACACCGAGGACTGTTATTTATTTAACTTGAATTAAGTTTCTACAACCTACTAACCAACCATCTAACCAGCTAACATATCAACCATCCATCCATCCAACCAACCAACCAACCAACCAACCAACCAACCAACCACAACCAACCAACCAACCAACCAGCCAACCAACCAACAACCAACCATCCATCCATCCATCCAACCAACCAACCAACAACCAACCAACCAACCAACCAACCAACCAACCAACCAACCAACCAACCAACCAACAACGCACCCACCCACCCACCCAACCACAGAGACATCCACCCCAGTGCCCCAGACTGACCAATGGTCAGGTCGTCCACGGAAGCCTCCATGTTGTGGGTCAGCATGGCCTGGGTTCGGTTGAGGAGGGAGGTGGTGGGGGGCAGGGTGGAGGAGGGGGGTGGGGTCAGCACCTTGGGTGGACTGAGGGTCACTATCTGGGCATGGCCCACCTCCCACGTGGGCATGGTCAGAACCTGTATACACAAAACCATGATCATAGGATTATGGGCATGGTCAGAACCTGTATATATAAAACCATGATCATAGCATTATGGCATGGTCAGAACCTGTATACACAAAACCATGATCATAGGGTTATGGGCATGGTCAGAACCTGTATATATAAAACCATGATCATAGCATTATGGGCATGGTCACAATCTGCATAGAACCATGGTCATAGGATAATGGGCATGGTCACAATCTGCATAAAACCATGATCAAAGGATTATAGGCAAGGTCACAATCTGCATAGAGCCATGGTCATAGGATTATGGGCATGGTCACAATCTGTATAAAGTCATGATGATATGATTTTGGGCATTGTCAAAATCTGCATAAAAGCACATTCATAGGGCTATGGCCTTGGTTCAAATCTGCTCAGAGCCATGATCATAAGATTATAGACATGGTCAGAATCTGTATACATAAAGCCATGATCATAGGATAATGGGTATGGTCAGAATATGTATGAAGTAAATCATATTAACTTTCTTCTCTGTTGTCTGGAAATCGTCTTCTTTCATTTGATATCTATGTTCTGACAACAATGAAAAACAACTAACACTTTCAGTTTAATTTTTTAAAACTGATAATACATTATGACGATAATGATAATGATGTTATATCTTATGGGGAGACGGGGTAGCCTGGTGGTTAGAGTGATGCGCATTGCACGCGGAACATCTTGCGCACACATTAAAACCCGTTCCGCTTTTCGGAAGAGTAGGCCATTGTGTGCAAGAGGGAATGGATGACAACATTTACAAAACTACATACACATGGGGACTGGATGTAAAAAGCAATTATTGCTTATTCCATTATCGTCAAAATAAAAGAATAAAATAAATAAATATCCAGCAAGTAGAAAAAGCTTAGCCCACGACAATATTCTAATACAAGACGACAAACATAACAAGAAAAGTGGTTAAAAAAATCAATACAAACAACAGCCCCAAACTCCTAGCCGATGACACCGCCACTCCAGGCGTACCCAGGCAGAGTTAAAAGTAAGGTAAAGTAAAGGAGTCCCATAACCTATAAGGTCGTAGGGGAGCGAGGCGTCAGAGACCTCACTTCTCTAGGGCCAGCATATTGAGGGCGGCGCCCATCTCCTCTCCCTCGCTGCTTTACCTTCCCTGACCCTAAAGAGGGCAGGTACCCATTTACAGCTGGGTGAACTGGGGGAACTGTACTGAAGCCAAGGCGCGCAAACGGTCACCCATCCAACTGGTAACCACGCTCGACGCTGCTTAACTTGGCTGGGGGAAAGCGAGTGCTCCGACCACTGAGCACGGGAGAAAATAACATTCACAATAAAAGAACACATTCATTCCATGCTGCTTCAGGAAAAGAGAGGCTTGTCCAAACTGCCCACCTGGAAGCTCTGTGTGGTGACCTGCAGGCTGGTGGAGGGCTGGGTGACCACCTGGCCAGTCAGGTTGGCCTCCGAGCAGCTCAGCACCCTGGGCCCGTGCACCCTCACCTCGGGCTTGTTCCTGCTGAACTCCTTCAGGGAGCGGATCTTCAGGTCCAGGTTGGCTTCGGGATGAACACCGTGTCTGCACAGGAGACAGTTTTATTTTGCAGGCAGTTGTACTTCTGTTACCTTCTTCCCTCGTCGAACGCTGAGACAGCAACGACTGTTGTCTGTCATATGAGCGAAATTGAGTTGCGCTGCCGTTAAGCGCCTGACAGGTCAGGCCTAGCGCATGGGACTTCGGCGTGGGAAAGAATTGTTATGTTTTAAGCCTGTCTGGAAATAAAGGCAGGAGACTGGACTAAGAAAGTAGACAATGTACAAGACGGAGGTGACTGAAAGAAAAGGAACAAGGCAGAAACTAAGAGAGGGACAGAGAAGAGGGAATTTCTAGCCCACAGTTTCCAGGTGGGGGTGCTATTTATACTGACAGGCCCCTGGCATCCCCACAGGGGACGGTTTTGTTGTGGGCGTAAGGAGAAAAACGCTATGTTGTTACAATAATTATGGTTATTTGTGTTGTGAGGAGTCTGTTTGTTTTTTTTGTTTGTATTTTGCTTTACATAGTACACATTTAAGGATACCATGTAGTTTTTCACTCAGGGGTTTGATATAATTATGTTATGATAAACAAAGGTGGAAGAAAATATTTGTCAAAATGCACAGTTCAGGTCTGTTAGAGTAACATTAAAACATCTGACAGAAAAATTGCCAGCAACCGCCCCCCAACTAAAACAAAGTATTATTTGAAAAAAAATCACTTTCAAATCAAGAATAAAATCAACTTTCAACTATGATGTTAACTCAGGCTACTCAAAATTGCAAAATTCCGTAAAATACTGTAAAATCCAAAAAGATGAAAATAAATTTTTAAAGACCCATCTAAATATATCAAAGAAAAAAATGCGCATCGTTTCACAGATAAGTCAAAAGTATTTCTTCTCTCCCCTTCAAAAGATCAAACTGCACACAGTACTGTTTATAATGTCTCAAACCTGCAGTGTCACACAGAGACCTACTGGACACAAAATGAACTGCATACACAGTCGTTGCCATGCCTAAAGCCTGCAGTGTCACACACTGAGACCTACTGGACACAAAATGAACTGCATACACAGTCGTTGCCATGCCTAAAGCCTGCAGTGTCACACACTGAGACCTACTGGACACAAAATGAACTGCATACACAGTGGTTGCCATGCCTAAAGCCTGCAGTGTCACACACTGAGACCTACTGGAGATACAGCCGGTGAAGTTAGCGGTGTTGTGGAACAAGTGCTGATCGTCCATCAGCAGGCCTCCAATCAGGATGGTGTCGATCTTCTCCAGGTCGTAGTCAGGGTAGTTGATGCTGGCTTCTTTCACCCCGTCCAGCTGAAAGACAAGGATCGCAGTGTCTGTAGACTTTGCAACCTTAAAGAACACAATGATCATCCAATCAATTGTAATGTAGTAACCTTCTTTATCCAACTGCAAGAACATTGTCGTTATCGTCTATGTTTTAATTTTCGTTCCTCGGCTAGAGCTCCGAGGTTCACCAATGGTGAGATTTTTGTGCGTTTGCGACCGTTTGTTTTGGTCCCCCACATTTTAGGTAGCCGCTTTCCGACTTCAGGGATGGTGTCTATATACAACACCTGTATGCATGTGTTTTAAAAAAAAAATGTCATCTGTTTCTACCGGCACGAAATAGCCTACTCTTGAGAAAGCCGGAACAGGTTTTAACGTGTGAGCAAGGTGTTCTGCGTGTATTTAAACACGTGGCCTCGGTTAATAGTCATATCCAAAAGACTTTGGTATTCAGTCAGATGTTTTCATCAAGCTGGGAAGACATGGCATGGGGCAAGGCTAGGAACAGAATGCCCAAACCTCACGGTTTACTTGTTAGGCAGACGGACGTCTGAACCATCCTGCCACCTTCCTTCTTGTCCATGGCATTTAAATCTTAAAGAACATAATAATCGCGTAGTGTAATGTAATGTAATATTATGGTATGTTATGTTATGTTATGGCTTTCTTCACCTGGAACAATTGCAAGTGGATCCTTGCCTAGTCTGCTGTCTTTACAAGTCTACAGAATGACACAGCACGCATGTACAACCAGTTTACAATACTTTCTTTACTTCATTCAATCACAAGAGGGTTGTTGTCATGTCTACAGCATTCAAAATTTAAAGAACATGATAATCATACAATATTATGTAATGTAATTTGACGTAAAGCAAAGGCTTTCTTCATCCCGAGCAAATGCACGTGAATGATTAAATCATTGGTAATCTTTACAACGTTAAAGTACAGAATAATCCTAAAATGTAATTAGTGCAACATAATGAACTACTTTACCTGATTCATCTGCAGGTGAATCATTGCATCCTTTATAGCATTTACAACAATTAAGAAATGCAATAATGTAATGTGATGCAAAATAAAATTATATGATTGATATGTATTGGCTTCTATTATCCCGTTCAACTGCAAGAGAATTACAGCAAAATCCTGTATTGCAATGTAAGGCAATATATTGTAATGGCTTCCGTTATCCCCTCCAATTGCAAACTTATTGAATTTTCTGTAGTATGTGCAACCTAAACAAAAGCACAATGATCACGTAACAAAAAGTGCAGTAAAGGAGTTCCCATAACCTATGCTGTCGTTGGGGAGCAAGATGCCAGACACCTCTGCTTCTCTCGGGACCAGCGTTTTAAGGGCGGCGCCCATCTCCTCTCCCTCGTTACTTTACCTTCCCTGACCCTAAAGAGGCAGGTACCCATTGACAGCTGGGTGAACTGGGGAATGCACTTGAAGCCAAGACGCACGAACAGTCACCATCTAAGAGGTAACCAGCCACGTTCAACGCCGCTCAGCCTTAAGTTAACTTAGGGAGAGCTTTCCTGTCTTTTTGGAGTTCAAAAGTAGGCGTCTAACACCTTTTAACTGATAAGCTGAGGGTTTTTTTGGGGATTGATTTCATTTTGTAATGTAAGATAATGTAATGTGATATAATATAATGTAGTGTAACTGAAATGTGATATCGCTATAGTCATAATGATTAGGTTCTCAACACATTAGCGTGATGTATTTTCTAAGCAACCATAAATTGATCATCAGTTTTATCAAAGGTATCATCTTTTCAATCGGCTAACGGGAACAAGTCACGAAGTACATTGCCTACTTTTTCACTTCCTAACCATCAACACCATCCCACACAATACCAACACCATCATACCACACCATACCACCACCATAAACCACCATCACTGCCACCACCACTACCACCAAGCCACCACCACCACCACCAAACCACACCATACACCCACCACCACCACCATCACCAGAAAACAAAACTTAATGAAACACACCCACCACCACCCCCCCCACCCCACACCACCACTCTAGCTCAATCCAAACACATAAAGAACTATTATAATAACCCTGGTACCCTAAAAAAAAGAGCATCCATCAATCCGTTTCAACAGCTTAATACAAAAGTATGACAAAAACAGTGACATAGCTGTAGCACCTTAAAAATCAAACCAACCAAGTACCCAATAAACCAAACGCCACCCCCCCTCACCCCCCAGTCCCAAATCAGAACTATAAAGACACAGCCAGCCGCGTGTGTCAGTGTGTGGGGGAAGAGGAAGGGGAACAACACAGCACACACACACACAACACAACACATCACACACAACACACATATTATATAAATAATACATATATATATATATATATATATATATATATATATATATATATATATATATATATATTATATATATATAAATACCAAGGAAACAGGCAATGAAAAACAACTGTATCCTTTCCTAGTTCATAAACTGCTTTAATGAAAATACTTCGATGCTTCAAGAGCTAAACACATTCCTATCAGTAAGGATATTAATATGGTCAGGTTAGTCCAATTTTGGGGGGTTAGTCCAATTCTGGGGGGTTAGTCCATTTTAATATACGTGAAACTCTAGTTTCTTCTAAAAGAAAAGACAGACAAAAAGGAAGGGGAAAACCACCGTCTGTTATGTTATGAGCTCGACTGAAGGCTAGGCCGGTTTACTACCACAGCTTCAACTAGTGCTTTCTGGAACTGTTAAAGTATAAGCATTTTGGACAAGGTGATCCATAGAGTACAACAATGACAACCAACACGCGCACCAAACACTGTGCGACACCAAAAGCCCTGGAAAATAGGGGTGAAAGCATTAGCTAAGCATGCTGAATTATCACAATTAATCACAGGAAATAACTTTGATAGCGCTTGTGCTAAAACTACGTTGTCAGTGCTGCTAGGCTGCCCGTGGGTTAGAGACTTTTATGCTTTCTATAATTCCTTCCTTCCTTCCTTCTTTTCTGCCTTCCTTCATTCCTTCCTTCCTTCACTTATTCATTCATCTCCTTCATTCCCAGTTTCATCAGAGAAAAGATTGACAGCTCACTCTAACTTTGGGGCGCTCAATCATCTTTCTGCACTGAACAGTGAACAGTTCAGTGATGGCTGACGACGATTTTCCAGTGTTTGTGTGTTCCTGATTGTAGACATGGCTGGGCTTGACTTGGCACCCAGAAGTTTACTGCTGATCAAGCTACTTGTCAAATTTGATTTTTCCCCTCTTGAATCATCAGGCAATCTGTTCAGATACAAGTTTGCTCAAGGCAGAATACTCTGGGTACGGATACCGTGTTGGGTTGACCCTTGTGGTTGGCCAGCTGACACAAGGCACGGCAGTATAGTTGGCTAGAAATCCTGATGTAATCTGTATGTAGCTGCACAGTTTTCATCTGATTTGAATTTTGAGGAAGTGTCAGCCCTGATGCGACCTTCGATGTTGGCGGAGATATAAACAATAAGATTGGATTGGATTGGAGTTTTGTCATTAACTGTGATGACAACGAAAAAGACCAGTGTCAGACACCGCTCGGTCCAGATAGCCAGGGTTGTGATTTAGTGTCAGAACGAAATTCAGAACACTTCTGGAGATAAAAGAAGGTATACACATTACTCGAATAAGTTATAATTATACACGAATCTTAGCTAGCTGATCACATGTTTCCCATCTGTTTCAAAGACCGGTGATTAGAAAGCAGTCTGGCTGAGAGGACTCCCTTGAAGAATTGCATGAAAAATTACATGATTATCTTGTGGTCCAATAGTTGTGCGTTCATGTGTCCTTGGAATTTCGCTTTTTAAATTAATTAGCTTGACAAAAAGACTTCGTTAAAACAGTCATCCTGTGTTTGACAAAGTAGTATGGATGCATCAAAGCCAATGCGGTGTTAGATCTGTCGAGGCTTTACTTTCTAGTCGAAATGATCTTTGCCTATATCTTGTTAGTAAATAACGGCTGTGCGATGCATTAGATGGTTATGACGATTGCAATCCTATTCTAAACAGGGCCAATATGATTCAGCAGTGGACAAAACGCTTTTTTGCAGAAATACAACCGTTTTTATGAGTAATCTATGATAGAGCGTAGCTAGCCATGAACACAAACTGCAGTTCATGGACACCGTTAATCGTAATGATATCGTGAAATTCACACATTGGTTTGGGTGCAGCCACACAAACCAAACATACAGACAGACAGACAGACATACATACATATACATACATACCTACAGACAGACAGATAAAAGACAGACATCCGAACCCCCTCCCTGTTCTAACCTTAAAAAACAAAGTAATTTGCAATATACAAGACTAAAACTCTACGTACATGACGCTACACACACACACACATACACACACGCACACTAAAGCAACATTATTACCAAATTACTTTCAATGAACAACATCAGACGACGACAGAGAACACTAAAACGCCGCTGTGCTCACTATTTTTCAGCTATGTGCTCCACCGTCTTCACACCAAAATAGCATCACTAAACACGTGTAATGTTTATCCAGACACAGGAATGAGGACAAAGGAAGGAAAAGGGTAGTGAGGGTTGGGACAGATAGGCAGCAGACAGCAAGAAGGAGAGGAGAAAAGGAAAGAAGAAAACAAGGTCGCACAAAACAAGGTAGGATGAATCAGCTGTCCTTCACAGATAACTGGAAAATGCCTACATGTAAAACAAACAAGAAAATAATGCACTACAAGTCAATAATTGTGGTGTGAAACATCAAGGGAACAATCACAATAAAACAAAATACAGCATGACACAAAACGGAAATAACCACAAAAAGAGAAATACGTGAAAAAACCTACACAATCATAAAACATACCACAATAATGGCATGACAAAGACAAAATAAACGAATACAGAAACAAAAAGAAACAGTTACAAACAATAAAAAAAGGTAAAAACCAGGAACAAAATAATCACAAACAAACCCTCAGAAAAAATGGTGTCAAATAGTACCAAACAATCACAAAAAGGTGCAAAATAGAAAACAAAAACAAGTAAAAAAAACTAAACAGAATATCGTGAAATATAACTAAAACAATTACAAAAACCAGAAACTGGTGTGAAACAAACAAAACATTCACAAAATTCCAGCAAAACGGATGTGACCCCCCATCCCCCCCCCCAAAAAAAAAATCCCAAACAAACGAACCAATAGCAACCCCCTCCTCCCCCCAGAAAATGGTGTTAAAAATTAACAAAAATAATCAAAATAACAAGAAAAATGAAGTGAAACAGAAATCAAACAATCACAAACACAGAAAAAACACATCGTGTGAAAAAAATATGTTTATCATCAATTAGTGCTTGCACCGCTCACGAAGGGGTTTGAAAAAGCAAACACATCACAAAATATATCTGTATTTTTTATCATCAACAATGCGCTAGTGAAACTACTGCTGGTCAAATGTATGGGGTAGCAGACACAGAATTACACAGCTAAGAGACGTAAACAGATAGGAAAAAATACAGATAAACTAGGAGTTACTTACTATCCAGCTTCCCATAGAATCTAGAGGTCTCACCTGTAGTTCAGCATGTGTTTACGGCACATAGGTTAATGGACACGTCATTTACAAGAAGGGGTATCGTGTATGGGAGAGAAGAGAAGAGAAGGGAAGAGAAGAAGAAGAATAAGAAGAATTGCAAAGAAGAAGAAGAATTGCAAAGAAGAAGAAGAATTGCAAAGAAGAAGAAGAATTGCAAAGAAGAAGAATAAGAAGAATTGCAAAGAAGAATTGCAAAGAAGAAGAAGAAGAGAATTGCAAAGGAGAAGAAGAAGAAGAAGAAGAAGAAGAAGAAGAAGAAGAAGAAGAAGAAGAAGAAGAAGAAGAAGAAGAAGAAGAAGAAGAAAATGAAGAAGAAGAAGAAGAAGAAGAAGAAGAAGAAGAAGAAGAAGAAGAAAAAGAACAAGAAGAAAAAGAAAAGAAGAGAGAGATAGACAGACAGACAGAGGGGAGAGAGACAGAAAGACAAAGACAGAGAGAGGTACATAGTAAACAACACATGTCCATGTTCACAAAAACAGCATCAAACAATATTATTTATTATTAGACTAAAATTTCATCTTTACAAAAAAAATAATCCAACAATATTGGTATCCTTATAAAATGAAAACAATATCTGTAAAATCTTTCAGTTACTAGTTTATACTTAAAATAAAATCATGCAAAAACAGAGCGAATAGGTATTGAATAAAGCTACACAGTGGGCTGGTTATAACATCTTTAAGAAGTATACGCGTTTCATGGGCAGTAAAAATACACAGTTCTAGGTATACTTTTTTCTAAATGCCCAAACACACTGTAGAATATTGGCAGGGTAATTTGATTACACACCAAACCAGTTGTTCATGCCTATAGACCAGACCACAGGAAAGGGTATTACAGAATATTTGCACCCAAACCAGATAAGGAAGAATAATAAATCACAACCATCGCTGTACTTACGGTCAGATACATGCTGGTTCCTTCCCGTTTGTACACCAACTCATGCAGCTCCCCATTGGCAAAGTTCCCGGACAATTTTATACGATCTGGAGGATGAAAGTAGAAGAGTTACGTCAGTCACCTAGTCTTAAAAAAATAATGTGATGGCTTGAGAGTCAGGACAGTGCGTGTATAGCTGTTTACATCCAAGTCAAACTGTTATTTCCAGATGGTACATTGAATAAGCACGTGTGTGTGTGTGTGTGTGGTGGTGTGTGTGTGTGTGTGTGTGTGTGTGTGTGTGTGTGTGGTGTGTGTGTTTGTGTGTGTGTGTGTGTGTGGTGTGTTCAGTTGAATTTTTGATTTATTTGCTATTCGTAGGGAAATAAATCCTTTTTTGTCATTTAGGAGATAAACATGCAGCATAAGAAACAACTCACATGAGTGTCTAACTTAGCGCCTTTGTGATCATCTAAACTCTTTGTGATTCGAATCCAAGTGAAGTGAAATGACTAAAGAAAAACAACACTCCCCCCTCATCCCATTCACTTTGAACTAGAAGCAAACTTCTAACCCCTTTCTTCTTGCAAGTGTACTTCCTCCTAGGCATGCAACAGAGCAAAACAAGAAGAAAAGAGAACAGCATCTGATAAAACTATGAACACATCAACCAATTTCTATGACACTGTATGAAAGAAAGAAAACTGTGTTTACGTACATATGCCCACACCCTGGTTTGTCTCAATCATGATGTTCCCTCCAGAATCCAGCCTGGCAAGGATGTAGTCCTCGTATCTGTTCATAAACACACAGAGAACAGTGTGAAAACCAACCGCTCCAACAAGCAACCATCCAAAAGACGACGACGACGACAACGACAAAAAAGAAGAAAAAATGCGAAGAAGAAGAACTGCGAAGAAGAAGAACTGCAAAGAAGAAAGAAGAAAGAAAGAAGAAGAAAATTGCGAAGAAAAAAGAATTGCAAAGAAGAAAGAAGGAGAAGAAGAAGAAGAGAAGAAGAAGAAGAAGAAGAAGAACAAGAAGAAGAAGAATTGCGAAGAAGAAGAATTGCGAAGAAGAAGAATTGTGATGAAGACGAACTGCGAAGAAGAAGAAGAATAATGCAAAAGTGCGAAGAAGAAGAATTGCGAAGAAAATTTGCAAAGAAGAATTGCTAAGAAGGAGAAGAATTGCAAAGAAAAGAAGAGAAGAAGAAGAAGAAGAAGAAAGAAGAAGAAAGAAGAAGAAGAACTGCGGCGAAGAAGAAAAAGAATTGCGAAGAATGCGAAGAACGTGAAGAAGAAGAAGAAAAAGAAGTAGAAGAAGAAGAAGAAGAAGAAGAAGAACAACAACAACAACAACAACAACAAAAACAGGAAAGCAGAAAAGAAGGAAGACAAGCCGCACTCACTCGGTGCTCTTGACGTAGATGAGGGCCATGTCCAGAGGCTTGCCGTCCTGGTCCAGCTGCCCGGAGCCGGAGGTCCTGAAGTGCACCATCAGCTGCTCCGTGACGCTGCGCTGGGCGGTGACGGGCAGCGTGAAGGTGTGCTCCAGCACTGACCGACCGTCCAGCAGCACTGAGGCCTCTGGGACACACAGCCAGGCAGGTGGCAGGCATTCAGAGCGTTGGTGAGTTTGTGGAGATGAAGCATGTTCTACATATAAGAGGTAAAGGTGTCCCATAACCTATCAGGTCGTTGGAGAGCGAGGCGTCAGAGACCTCAGCTTCTCCAGGGGCCAGCATATTGAGGGTGCCGCCCATCTCCTTTCCTTCGCTGCTTTACCTTTAATGATGCTAAAGAGGGCAGGTACCCATGGACAGCTGGGTGAACTGGGGGATTGTACTGAAGCCATGGCGCGCAAACGGTCACCCATCCAAGTGGTAATCACGCTTGATGCTGATTAATATTGGCTGGGGGAAAGCGAGTGCTCTGACCACTAAGTGAACTGCCGTAACATTGAAGAAACACACAACGAAAAGAACAAAGACAGACAGACAGAGAAAGCCAGTGACCTTTCTCGCAGCGCTGTCCGGTGTAGTCACTCTGGGAACAGTCACAGGTGAAGTTGGCGTTCTGCCAGTGTTCATAGCAGAAGCCGTTGTGTTCACAGGTGTCTTCCTTGCACCCCGCCTCACAGGCCGCCGTCAGATCTGGTAATCATCATCATGGTGAATGTCATCTTACTGCACGGTCCATACTTAGTACAAGCAAAAGGACGTGTCAACAGTAACAGACTGAATATATATGTGGTGGTAATTCTGAGAACATATGGTAAAGCTTTATACCACATTCTGAAATCTAAGAGTGAAATCAATGACATTATTGTAAACATAAAGTTTAGTGAGGGTTTTTGTTTGTTGTGAAAGTTTAAATTTGTTGAGATTTTTTTTGTGGTGTATTGTCTTTGCTGTGTGTAATATGTGCTGTTACGTGGTGTTTTTCTCCATCGTGGTGGGTGTGTTCTTTGCACTTTCTTCTAATAGTTGTGTAAATGACAAAAGAGTACAAATCCTACTTTATCTTCCACTAAAAGAAATCTTTTTTAGAATACAAGCAGAAAACTTTGAAGTTGGCCAGGGTGGTCTCCTCAAGGCTGTTGACCTTACCCATCAGCATCACACAACACCCCATTAATGTAGCACACCCCAAAAGTCACCTTTGATAATAACTTATTTCACGCTAGGTAAAAATCTCATGTAGAATCCAGCATACACACAAACTGGAACAGAACAGAGAAAGCATCATCCGAAGCATCTCTAAGCATCCGAAGCAGGGCGTGGCGGAGCCCTTCCCGTCACCAGGTCTGAGAGTCACCAGGACAAGGTTGTTAAGAATTGGGAACTGCCTTCAGGACTCCAGGCTGCAGGTTTGGCCTCAAGGTTTACCCCAGAAGCCCTTTGCTCAATAGGATATGGCCGCAGGGCAGCAGCGGTTTGAACTCTTAGTGTTCCTTCCCCTAGATGGGCTCTTTATGTGGATGGTGAGCTAGGAGCTTCAACCTCACACTCTGGTCTTGCGGGCACAATGTTTTCTGAGCAAGGTCATAAACGGTGCCACTATTACAACTTTTTCAAAGAAGACAGTGACCAATCATGTCAGATACTGATTTAAAACCACAGAGAAATGTTTTCTGAAAGAACAGAATTATGGTCACCACTCTAGACGTAGATGCACGCACAGTCTGCATGCTAGAGAAGTGTTAATGTCTTCATAGACAAATTAGTGCACGTTTTCCTTCTGTTCCAGCAGAAGATGCGCGTCTGAACACTACCGCAGTGATCAAGGAGAATCTCAGTATTCCATTTAGCTGGTATCCATACGGCGGCTTGCCAGTGATGTGCCACTTACAAAAGTGCAAGAGAGCAAAGCAACTGGCTGACATTGTGGGAAACAAGATGATGATGAGCGGCGTCTTGGATCCAGGATCACTGGCACTTTAGCCAATAAAATAAGACACCTGAACTTCCCCCCTTCTCCCCGAAAACCCCCACCCCAGCCAAACACGACAGCAACAACAACCCCCAACCACTACCACCAATAAAAAAACCAGCCATCCACACGCAATCACCCCCCCCAAACATAAGAAAATAATAAAGAAAGTCGTACTTAGCATTAAACAAGGATGAAAAAGCTATGAATATGCTCAGCACTAAAAGTAAAGTGACTTCATACATATATACATACATACATACAACTCTCTATCTATCTATCTATCTATCTATCTATCTATCTATCTATCTATCTATCTATCTATCTATCTATCTATCTATCTATCTATCTATCTATCTATCTATCTATCTACCTACCTACCTACCTACCCATCTATCTATGTGTCCATCCATCTCTCTCTCTCTCTACACACACAACACACACACACACAACACACACACACCACACACACACACACACCACACAACACACACACACAACACACACACAACACACACACACACACATACATACACCCCGCCGCGCTACCTGAAGTGTTGCCCCTGTCCTGCACGCCCTGAGCCAGGTGGACGTGGACGTTGCCCACGCTCAGGCCCCGCACACAGCCCTTCAGGAAGGGAATGGCCGTGGCCTCCTGCCCCACGCCCCCCACGTACAGGCGCGTGAAGGGGCTGGGCTCCTCCACACTCCGCCCGATGAACACCGACTCTTTCAGCGTGCTGTCCTTGAAAGGGTCCAGCTCGTAGCGGGTCAGCTTGCTGCGTTTGTGGCCGATGACGTTGGACTGGTCAGCGTAGATGAGCTTGGTCAGGTTGTAGTACTCTTGGGCGATGACCTGCTTCCATTCTCCGTCGTTTAGTGGCGCTGGGGAAATAATTATAAGGGGTTGGACAGTGTTGAGTATGCTGGTATTGCGTCGATTAGCTGGGGTTTTTCTTTCTCTCCAAATATGTAGGTTTATATTCTGTCTGTTTCTTTGTGTCTGTGTCTGTCGACCTGTTTCTCTCTCTCTGTTTCTCTCTATCTGTCTCTCTCTCTTTTATTATTTGTTATTATTATCATTATTATTACTGCCAGGCGCAGTGTTGTTTTATCATTGTTCTTGTTCATACCTGGCGCAGTATTGCAATAATTACTATTTGTTGTTATCACCTGGCGCATTTATGCATTGTTGTTGCTATTGTTTATACCTTGTGCAGTATTGTTATACGATTGTTAGTGTTCATACTTGATGCAGTATTGTTATATTATTGTTAGTGTTCATACCTGGCGCAGTATTGTTGTATTATTGTTTTCACCTGACGCAGTATTGTGATAATGATTGTTAGTGTTGATACCTGGCGCAGTATTGCCTGGCGCAGCATTGTGATATTATTGTCATTGTTAATACCTGGCGCAGTTTTGTTATACTGTTGTTATGATTCATACATGGCGCAGTGTCATTATACTACTACTACTACTACTACTACTACGACTATATGGGATTTATACAGCGCTGAATCTTGTTAAGTAACCAACTCGAAGCGCTTGCATCCAAATCATTCACACGCATGCAACCGTCCACACATATCAGGATAAACAAAATATCCAAGTTATACACACAACACACTAATGTTAGCGTTGATACCTGGCGCGGTGATGGAGCCACTGACGATGGTGCGGAGCGAGTTGTAGGTGAAGAGCAGGGTGTTGCTGTGCTGCAGCTGCAGCTGCAGGAAGTTGTGCATGTGGTCGTAGGCGTAGAAGAGCAGGGCGTCAGACTGGAAGGTGCGGAAGCTGAGCACTATCGTCTGGTCCAGGCTGGCCTGCTGCGTCAGGTCGAACAGCAGAAAGGAGGACGGCTCGCCGCTGAACGTCACCGCGTCCACGTTGAGGTCTGCACACAGAAAGCAACGTTGTTGATGTCAGTGTGAAGGTCGATGTCCTTTTTTGTGTAAAGGTAAAGGTAAAGGTGTCCCATAACCTATAAGGTCGTAAAGGAGCGAGGCGTCAGAGACCTCAACTTCTCTAGGGGCCAGCATATTGAGAATAGCGCCCATCTCCTCTCCCTCGCTGCTTTACCTTCCCTGACCCTAAAGAGGGCAGGTACCCATTTACAGCTGGGTGAACTGGGGGACAATACTGAAGCCAAGGCGCGCAAACGGTCACCCATCCATGTGGTAACCACGCTCAACGCTGCTTAACTTGGCTGGGGGAAAGCGAGTGCTCTGACCACTGAGCTATTTTTGTGTACAGAGCTAAGTACGAGAAAAGTTGATGTTACTGATCAAGTAGAAAAGTGTGTTACTGGGAGCTATACAGGTTTTTGTCAATGGATGACATCTTTATCACTGACTCAACTTTCCCTTCACACATTGAGAAATCATTGGGGCGCTGCCCTGAAGTTTTCAGGTAGTATGGTTTGTAGAAAAGGTTGTGGAGCACATCCCTCTCCAGGATACAGGATGCATGCTAGATATGTTCGTGACATTCTCGACACAGGCCGTAGCTGGTTTGCTTCTCTACAAAAAGTAGATAGACTTAAACGAGTGCGCAAGATGTTCAGCGGGCATTTGAACTCTGGATTTTGGTGTATAGACTTATCCATAAGACTTGCAAAGGAATCCATTAAAAAAAAATGTTGGCTCCAAGTTAAAGATATCCTCTCAAACGGACAGGCCTGAGGCTGAGTGAAGGAAGCAATGCGAGAGAGAGGCGGAAGGAAGGAAGGAAGGAAGGAAGGAAGGAAGGAAGACAGAGAAAGATGGAGATGGCTGGCTCTCCAGTCATCCATGGCTGCTCTATAGGCGATGTGGATCGCTGCTCTAGAGGTAAAGCGCCTGCCTAGTAAACGAAAAGTCCGGGTCGGATGAGACTATAAACCGAGGCCCCGTGTTCGAACGCATGCAGAACATCTTGCGCACACGTTAAATCCTGTTCCGCTTTTCGGAAGAGTAGGCCATTGTGTGCCGGTGGAAACAGATGACAAAATTTACAAAACCGCATACACGCGGGAACTGGATGTGATAAAGCACATGAGTGCTTATTCCATTATCCTCGATATAAAAGAATAAAAAAAAAAATAATAAAGTAGTTCGAACCCCGTTTGGACCCGAAACTTTTCCCTATCCATTAGGTCATGAGTGGGGGTCTGGGTGCTAGTCTTTCGAATTAGACGATATACCGAGGTTCTGTGTGTTATTCATAATTATTTAGCGGACGTAAAAGAACCCACGGCAACAAGAGAGTTGTCCCTGGCAAAATTCTGTAGAAAAAAGCCACTCTGATAGGGAAACAAAATACAGTTGCAGACAGAAAAAAAAATAATGGGTGGCGCTACTCTTGTGGCGACACGCTCTCTCGAGGACAGCAACCCGAATTTCACGCAGAGAAATCTGCCGTGACTTAAAGTGGTATAAAATAGAAATAAATATAAATAAAAGCATAGAAACGGGACATGGGAAATGAAATGTACATATGGACGACAAGTCGCCACAAGCGCCAGGCGGAGAGATGCTCACTGTGCTCGCAGTTGTGGCCCTGGTGGGCCCAGGGATCTTTGCAGCGACAGGTGTACTCCCCCCACTCCTCTTTACACGTGCCCCCGTACAGACAGGGGTTAGGCCAGCACGACGACATGCACCCCATAGACACCCCGCTGATGCTGCAACACACACACACACAAAAACACACAGACACAACTACACCACCACAACAGACCAACACACACACAGAGACACACACACAGACACACACACACACATACACAGACACACCAGACACACACACAGACACAGACACACATACATACACACACACACACACACATCACACACACACACACACACACACACACAACACACACACACAGATGTAAAATCATTTGTTAAAATCTCACAGGAGATGCACATTCTAAATTAAGAAAATGCTTTGCAGATGGGATATTTCCCGATGTGGCAGTCATAGACGGGAAGATAATTATGTGGCGTGAGTAGGTGGACAAGTCTTGTCTGTCTGTCTCTCTCTCTACGTGAGTCTTCGGATGAGACTATAATCGAGGCCCGTGTGCGAACGAACGCATGCGAAAACATCTTGGAAGTTAAATCTGATCCGTTATTCGAAAGAGTACAGCTGATGCTTTGTGCCGTGAGTGAACCGATGACAAATTACAAAACGCATCACACGGGGACTGATGTTCCGCTTTTCGAAGAGTAGGCCATTGTGTGCGGTGGGAACAGATGACAAAATTTACAAAACCGCATACACACGGGGACTGGATGTAAAAAGCACATAGTGCTTATTGCATTATCCTCGATATAAAATAAAAAATAAATAAATATGTACGTCTAGCCTCCATCGCTCCCCATCTCCCTCCTCTTCTCTCTCTTCAAATCAAGCTAGCGTACTTAGTTAATACCATCGATATACCCTATCCAATCTGTGAAAAAGCAGACCAATCTGACCCCCCCCCCCCCTCACCTGTCATCCACCAGCAAGGATAGCTCCACCTCTTGGCCGTTGAAGGTAAAGGCTCTCATGCAGCCTGAAAACCCGGGGGTCTTCTCTCGGTAGTCACTGCCCACTCTGAAACAAAACGTCAGCCGGTTAATGCTATTTTTTGAAAACTTAAAAAATTTCAACACTGTCGTTATAAATACAAAAATAATCCATACCCAGAACGAAAAACAAAACCCAAACAAAAAAAGTAGCTCAATCAATTATAGTATAAAAGCACACAAAATACGCAGACGAGCTAATACCACACATACACAACGACACTACATCAACACAACAAACACACACACACACACACCACAACGACACAAACCACATCATATCAACATAACACCACCACACAACACACACAACACTACACACACAACACACACAACACACACACACAACACACACAGCACAACACGCACCACACATACAACAACACACACACACACATACAACACCACACACAACACAACACACAACACATACACAACACGACCAACACTCCACCTCCCACCCACCAAACCACACCAAACCAGACCAAACCCCAAGAAGCCGGCAAGAACTCACTTCAGAGGCAGCCCTCCCAGGTACAAGACGCCGTTGAAATCCACCACGCCCTTCAGCGCCGGGTTCAGCGCCACCAGTCTCCGCGTGGTGTCCAGACTGAGACGCACGTTGTAGGGGTCGTGCTCGATGTAGACAAAGTGCCAGTCACCCTGGTTCACCGGTCTGGGGGTACTCAACACCTCGCGGATCTCCGTGCCGTTCAGCTTGAAGTAGAACTCCACGCTGTTTTCTGGAAGAAGAAGAAGAAGAGAAAAGTAACTTAAAATCTATAGGTAAGCAGCTAGACTTTGAGTAGAATTCCGCACTCTGTTTTGAAAGAATAAAAAAGTCACCAAAATTCATACACGAGCAGCTAGATTTGGATAGGTGTATAGATTTCGTGTAGACGAAAGTTTTCTTAAAGGAAAAAATAGGTATAATTGTGTGTTTTGCGGATTAAAACAAGACTGGTAACGTTCAAAGGGCCGTTTGGTTGAAAATCACCAAACTTTGAAAACAAAACCCCAGTCCTTTAAAGACATCAACAGCACACAACTACCATTACCGACAGTAACATTAAATAGAATCACCCCCACCCCAACAGCGAAACAACAACAAGAACAACAAAAATACAGACATCACTGCAAGTCGGCGTCTTATTCAGTGGCTTCAGGATGAAAGAAAATACTGTATGAGGCACAGTTAATGACGTCCGCGTTTTATTTATTTATTTATTCTTTTATATCGAGGATAATGGAATAAGCACTTATGTGCTTTTTTACATCCAGTCCCCGTGTATTTGCAGTTTCATAAATTTTGTCATCCGTTCCCACCGGCACACAATGGCCTACTCTTTCGAAAAGCGGAACAGGATTTAACGTGTGCGCAAGATGTTCTGCGTGTGTTCGCACACGGGGCCTCGGTTTATTGTCTCATCCGAAAGACTTTGGGGAGAGTGGAGTCTGCACTGATGTTAACTCCAGGGGAAAATATCCCCTTGAACGGGAATCGAACCGGTCGTCAATTGCGAGCGCAATGTTTAACCACTAGCTATCCCGTCCCCCAAGACAACGCATAGCAGAACACCACATTGATGAGGCACAGCACTGCGGGCCTCCATTGGAGGGTGGTTTCACACTGCTGAAAACGGTAGCAGCTCC
>CM054150.1:56163756-56171256 GCA_028751875.1 Rapana venosa | reverse complement strand
ACATTGTGAACCCGGAGTTTTCACTTTCTAGGCCACCAATCCACGTGCACTACCTCTAATTTTTACCTACAGCAAATAAACAATACACCAATTTATGACCCCCATCTTCCTTTAAAATACTTTAATTTGAACGTCTGTTTAAGTCTTGTGCAAGAAACTGTTCTCTTTGGTCAGTAAACAGTTTTAATGCTGAGTTTCCTTTGATTGGCTTGGTTTGTCTTTGTCGGTTCTCTGTCTTTAAATGTCAGTTTGAAACATTTTTCAAATTAATCATGAAAAGAAAGAAAAAGAAAATATGATGCTGTGTTAACTGATTGCAACTGTAGCCACATACACACACACACACACACACACACCACACACACACACACACCACACACACACCCACACACACACACACACACACCCACGCACGCACGCACCTCCCGCGCACACAAACTGGTATCACTTTGAGTGAACAAACGTAAAATTGAAGCACCACCACCACCACCACCACCACACCAACCACCCCACTACCACCACCAACAACACACACACACATTCTCATTCTCTCTCTCCCAAAAAACGACAATGCAAGTTCACAAAAAGAAAAGAAATCGTATACATCTCCCTGCAGAAAATAGCTTTGTTTTCCTGAAGAGAGATCTGACTTGACGAGAGATTATTAAAATGCAATACAAACAAACAAACAAATAAACACACAAACACAAAAATGAAGAGAACAACAGATAACGTAATAGATACTCAAACAAAAAGGCAAGTTACCTTATCTTATAAATGATGCGACAAAAATACGTTTCCCCACAACCGCTGTATTAAAAAAAAACCCAGTTATAAACGAGTTCGGTGTTTCTTTTTATGTTGTTTCATCTTATTTGTATGTTGCTGCTGACTCTTCTCACGTTTGTTATTCCAATCTTGCCATACACAGTCACACGTAGGCATGTTCTGTTGGACATTAAGAGCCAGAGATCTACATGGGCTTTTGATACTGGGCTTCCGTTCGGCCACCAAGCAGAGGAGATCCGGCACTTCTTCTGGGTCACTTTTGGTGGGTGTTCAGTAGTGTCTGCTCTAAACCAGCGTGCACAGGACATCAACTAACCCCCTCCCAAATTAATGACAATAATGATGACGTAGTCGCCAAGCCAGACTGAGTAAGATGATCTTTGTGGGATGTAGACTGCCACCAAGTTTAACCCTCCACCCCCTCCCCATCCCAAATCGTGACCTTCACCTATCCCGTAGTCTCGTAGACCGTCGGGGCACTACTGACAATTTTGTAACCAGCTTCCTCCACTCCTTGTGTCATGTCTGGGAAGGTGGAAATGAAAACCATCCCAAACAGAACGCAATACATCTTTAAGTTCCAAAAGCTTCAACATTTGAGAAACCTGGACAACAGGGGGAACGGAATAAGATGCACTTTCTTGTTGGCATTAGATTAGCAATGATGAGGATGATAATAAAAATATGCCAAGGAGGTTCTGCTAGATTTGTGACTATGAACGAGATTTTTGTCAGTAAGGCCTTTTCTAGTTGCTCACCCCACCCATACAGCCAGCCATACCTGTACAGGAAGCCATACCCATACAGGCAGCCATACTCTATACTCACGGAGACAACGACATCTCGCATCGATAAAAACAATAAAGATATCTACTTGTGGACTGTGAAGGTTTGTCACCTGTAGGTCAGCATGTACCGCCTGTCCTCCATGTAGGGGTCTCTGACAGGGGTGCCCAGGGGGAAGTTGTGCTCTATGATGGTGGCCCCGTAGCGCTGCCCGTCACGCTGGGACCCCATGGCGCACTCCACGTAGCTGGGCTCCTGAGGGCCGGGCCCGTCCACGTCGATGAGGTAGACCCCGGAGTGCGTGTGGCCCGCCTGGTAGTACAGGTCGCAGGAGGCGGCGTAGCGTGCTGAGAGACACAGAGGCAGACTGCTGAGAAAGGCGGCTTGAACAAGAGGCAGTGGGATAAGACAAAGTTTTGATGGAAAGGCTAGAGGTAGTGAAATAAAGAAGGGCTACAGTTCGTTTTGAAGGCTAGAGGAAGACGGGGAGGTAGAGGAAAGCAGATTTGTTATTTATTTATTTTATTCATTTATTCTTTTATATCGAGTATAATGGAATAAGCCCGTATGTGTTTTTTTTACATCTAGTTCCCGTGTGCATGCGGTTTTGTAAATTTTGTCATTCGTTCCCACCGGCACACAATGGCCTACTCTTACGAAAAGCGGAACAGGAATTAACGTGTGCTTACAGTAGGACAGAGAAGAGGTGGGAAAAGAAAGGGTTAACTCTTGTTATAAAAGTTAGAGGTGGTGAGATAAAGAATGGTTACAGTTCGTTACAGAGGTAAGGGGAAGACAGAGAGGTAGAGGGATAAAGAATGGTTAACATTTGTTAGAAATGCTAGAGGAAGACAAGAGAGGTAGTGAGATGAAGTATAGTTAATATTTGTCACAAGGGTTAGAAGAAGACAGAGAGGTAGTGGGATAAAGAATGGTTAACATTTGTTAGAAATGCTAGAGGAAGACAAGAGAGGTAGTGAGATGAAGTATAGTTAATATTTGTCACAAGGGTTAGAAGAAGACAGAGAGGTAGTTGGATAAAGACATGGTTAACATTTCGTTGACAAGTAGAGGAAGACATGAGGGTATGAGAGATGTTAGTTAAATTTCCTTTGAAAAGCAGAGAATGATAACAAGTTTAAGGGAGAAAGACAGAGGGGTAAGGGACACTAGAAGCACTATTGTTATCTGCACATCATGAGCAAAGATGCTTGCGTGATCGCGCCTGACAAGTCAGGCCAGCACATCGACTAGGATGCCAGAAAACTATTACCGTTTAAATCTTTCTGGAAAAAAGGCAGGAGAATGAACCATGAAGGGAGGAAAAAAGACAAGAAGGAGGTGACAGGAAGAAAAGGAACAAGACAGAAACAAGAGAAGGATAGAAAAGATAGCAGATAATTTCTAGAAGTGGCGATGCCATGCATACCGACAGACCCCCGGAATCCACACCGGGGATGGTAGTGGGAGAAAGAATGATGACAATTTGTTTAAAAGGCCAGAGAGAAAAATAGGCTGAGTTTGCTGGAGTTTACATATTTCGGTCATGAAACGAAAAACAATGTAGATGTACACACAGTCGCAAACACACAAACAGAGCCTTTGTGTGTGTGCATGCAATTCGATCTTCCAAACTTTCCACAAAATCTCTTTTTTTTTTGTTTGTCCACAAAACATTTCTGTGCAAAATGTAAGAACATCATAAACTACCTGAGTAAAACAGAACTTAAAGGAAACAGTCTGTTTTTCTTGAATTATGGGATCAAAAAGGAAAACAATATTTTCTCTAAACTTTAAAAAAGAAACAAAGTTGCAGTGTTTTTAATACGTGGGAGCAGAACAACTTTCAAAACAATGAGACAAAGACTGACATCAAATAGGCTTTGTCATATTGTACAATGAAGCATTGGCTTTAAAGTAAGTCCTTAAGAAGGAAGGTGGCAAGATGGTTAAGATGTTTACCTGCCTATTAAGTAAACTTTGAAGTTGTGGGTTCGATTCCCAGCCTTGTTCCTATCTTCCCAGTTTGAAGAGAAAGTCAAACTGAATGTCAAAGTCCTTCGGATGAGACTATAAACGGAGGACCCGTGTGCGAATGCATGCAGAACATCTTGCACACGCTGAAAACCCTTCCACCTTACGGAAGAGTAGGCCATTTAGTGCCGGTATGAACGCTTGACAGAATTAAAAAAAAACATACCGCATGCTCACAAGTGTCGTGTTTAGACATCATCCCCGAAGTCGGAATGCGGCTATCTAAGTAGTGGTAGTTTATTTATTTATTTATTTTTTAAATTTATTTATTTTATTCTTTTATATCGAGGATAATGAAATAAGCACTCATGTGCTTTCTTACACCCAGTCCCCGTGTGCATGCGGTCTTGTAAATTCTGTCATGTGTTCTCACCGGCACACAATGGCCTACTCTTACGAAAAGCGGAACAAGACTAAACGTGTGCGCAAGATGTTCTGCGCGCATTCGCACACGGGGCCTCGGTTTATAGTCTCATCCGAAGGATGTAGTGGTGGTGGTAGTGTGTGTGGGGGAGGGGGGGGGGGGTCGTATACGCAAAAAACTCTCACTATGGGTGAACCCTCAGAACTCTAGCCGTGGAGTGAAAAAAGTAAGTCTGTACAAACGGGGGGCTGACCTAGCTTTACAGCCCATCTTTAACGAAATGGCCAGACTCAATGCACTTGCGTTCACAAGCATTGATGCATTAGAAAGGTCTGCACAAAAGCCTACCGGGACTAATAAGTGAATTAACACTTATCATTCCTTACAGACATATTTTGTCAATCGGCAAAACGTTCAAGTTGCTTTCACATGGCAGACACTCGCATACTTCAGGGACAATAGGTAAAGGTGTCCCACAACCTATGTGGACGTAGGGGAGTGAAGCATCAGAAACCTCAACTTTTCAAGGGCCAGCATAGTGAGGGCGGCGCCCATCTCCTCTCCCTCGCTGCTTTACCTTCCCTGACCCTAAAGGGGCAGGTACCCATTTACAGCTGGGTGAACTGGGGGACTGTACTGAAGCCAAGGTGCGCAAAAGGTCACCCATCCAAGTGGTAACTAAACTCGATGCCGCTTAACCTTAGCTGGGGGAAAGCGAGTGCTCTGACCACTGAGCTATCCCGTCTCCAGGGATAAACAGACTGAACTAAACAGAAAGTTTTGCCAGAAGTCAATGAAATAATACAAAGCTATATTAAGCATTAACATTTGGAGGGTAAACAGCCAGTTGCCCTGATAACATTCAACACAAGCAATAAGAAAAAAACCAATATTCTAGTAATCCTTTAAAACACAAAACATCAAAGTCTGGAAATGTCCCTGGGGCACATCTGAAAGGAGAGTGCCTGCAAGACATCAACAGCCTGCAGTGAAATCCATACCGCCCTGGATTTGACCCTACCCCCTGGAGTTCTATGCCCAGGCCACACCAGCCACAAGGCCACTGTTTCCGCAGGCTTTGGACACAATCTGCTGGACATCACAGCGGACACTGAGCAGCCTGGTTATGACCGCCAGATGTGATCAATAACGATGGAGGTTCAGGGGAAGGAAGGGAAGGCTGCACTGTACGGGGATTTCTGCTGGCCAAAGGAATGACAACCGGCCAATGCGCCGGTGCTAACCTAACTTTTCATCCCACCCTCCCTGAAAAACTGAACACTTGTATTGTGGAACATTTTGTGCCTACTAAAACTTTGACTCAAGACGGTTTTTAATGTATTAAGAAACATGACATTTTTTGGAAGAAAAAAGTTCTGGAGGGAAGTATACTGTGGACGGTCTCCCGAAATTTCGCTACTGAAATATGTTTTAAAATATCTGTGTTTTTAAAAAAATATAATATGTATTTTGGAGTATTTCCTCTACATCAGAGCCTAAAACAACATTTATTCTGTTCAAATGTGTTGTTGATATGCTAGTAATGGTTTTAGTATGTCTTTTGGCCTACTGAATAAAGCAAATTACTTTCAGGAATTCTAGCTTGTCAGGAAAAGCATTAAAAAATTTGTTGTAAACCACTGCAATGGTTAAAGAAAGATACATTTAAAAAATGACCACGGCCTTCTAAGTAGAAACTTTACAAATACAATGAACAGAAATCTCCTCAAATCACTTACAGTCTTCAAACGTTAACTACCTGAATAACCACATGTATAAAACCAAAAGAAATAAACAGATCAATAAGGGATACTGAATGTCATTTGGCTTTCAATTGTGTTGCAATTTTCCTTTAATTAACTAATATGACGTTGAAATGCTTTTTTCCTGCAATGAAATGTAAGACGTGGACACGTTAGCATAATTATCGGTTTAAGTGCGTTTCCCTCTCATATTACATAAAGCAGTTTATTTTGACAGAATCAATGGTTAAAGAAATATACACCGCTGAATTGAAGTGGTAATAGGCATTTAAAATCAACAACGATAGAATGGATGTTTTTTGGGGGGTTTAATTTCCATTCATAACTTGTGATTTAGACACATCCGCAGTCATACCACTTCGCCTATACACATGCTAAAACTTCTCATTTCAGCTGAGCAATAATACTCAGCCCTAGGCAAATGCCACAAGCTTCATCAGTTCTGGGTGTAAGCAAATGCTTAGGACTACATCAAAATGTTAATATCTTTTGTATTACTGTGTTGATATTGTCTTCACCCATGGCCAGCTCTTGACATTACAGACTGCATTCAGCATTAAAGGACAGAAAAAAATTCATCTGAAGCCGGAGAATGGCTACCTATGTAGCAACATCATAGAAAACAGCCACACACACAGACTTCCCATCCTGTGTGTATGTACAACCCTCAGGTGGGATGGGTAAGCTTAAACCGGTAATGCACAGGGCGTTAAGCTACGAAACGCCCAATACCATATCTACTATCATGATGACAATACTGTATGGAATTTATAATAGCGCCATGGGGTCTGCAAAGTTCAAATTGCTCACTTGCCCATGATACCCCCTCACCCCCCCACCCCACCCCCGTCAAAATGTCTGCAGTACCCAGCAAGCCAGAGGAAAAGCTCCAGGCAAAGAATGGCGTCAGTGGGCTATCACATCTAGGCTCCTGAGGGACACGATTGATTACATCTGGGTCTGCCCAAGTAGAATTACTTAGCTCGTTTTGTAATACCCGGTGGTCTTTGAGTGTGTGTGCGTGTGTGTGTGTGTGTGCGTGTGAAAGAGAGAGAGAGAAAGAGAGAGAGAGAGAGAGAGAGAGAGAGAGAGAGAGAGAGATAGATAGATAGAGAGAGAAGAGAGAGAGAGAGAGAGAGAGAGAGAGAGAGAGAGAGAGAGTGTGTTTTATTTTATTTATTTACTTATTATTTTATATCGAGGATAATGGAATAAGCACTCATGTGCTTTTTTACATTTTGTAATACCCGTGGGTCTTTGAGTGTGTGTGTGTTTGTGTGTTTGTGTGTGTGTGTGTGTGTGTGTGTGTGAAAGAGAGAGCGAGAGAGAGAGAGAGAGAGAGAGAGAGAGAGAGAGAGAGAGAGAGAGAGAGAGAGAGAGAGAGAGAGAGCGAGAGAGAGAGAGAGAGAGAGAGAGAGAGAGAGAGAGAGAGAGAGAGAGAGAGAGAGAGAGAGAGAGAGAGAGAGAGAGAGAGAGAGAGAGAGAAAGAGTGTTTTATTTTATTTATTTAAAAATCCTTTTATATCGAGGATAATGGAATAAGCACTCATGTGCTTTTTTACATCAAATCCCCGTGTGTATGTGGTTTTGTATATTTTTTCACCTGATCCCACTAGCAGACAATGGCCTACTCGTTTGAAAAGCGGAACAGGATTCAACGTGTGCGCAAGATGTTCTACGTGCGTTCGCACACAGGGTCTCGGTTTTTATTGTCTCATCCAAAAGACTTTTGGGGAGAGTGGAGTCTACACTGATGTTAACTCC
>CM054150.1:56108756-56156256 GCA_028751875.1 Rapana venosa | reverse complement strand
AATGAAGAGGAAATCAAGACTCGATAAGAAAGAATGGAACGAAAATGAAGAGGAAATCAAGACTCGATAAGAAAGAATGGAACGAAAATGAAGAGGAAATCAAGACTCGAGACTCCCCCAAAACTATGGTCTCAATTATAGAGAAATGTTGAAAGGTCATATGAGAGACTCAAGAAGGGAGAGTAGGGTCCAGGGTCTTTTTCTGGATGACGATCTGCTCGATACAGCCCACGCAGCTTTCTGTAGCTGAAGTGGCAGAGAGAATAGAAAGAAAAAAAGAAAATAATGATAATGAAATCAAGACTCCAGAAGAAAGAATGGAAAGAAAAAAGAAAGGACATCAAGACTCTAGAAGAAAGAATGGAAAGAAAATGGAAAGGAAATCAAGACTTAATAAGGGAGAATGGAAAGAAAATGGAAAGGAAATCAAGACGCGAGATAGGAGAATGGAAAGAAAATGGAAAGGCGGTCAAGACTCAAGAAGAGAGAATGGAAAGAAAATGGTGAGAAAATTAGAACTCAAGACTCCCCCCAAATATCATTTCAGTTAAAGAGACATTTAGAGTGGTTCATGTATTACAATCAGAATGAGACATGTGGATAAATGATGTAGGTCAACGATAATGTGTGTGTGTGTGTGTGTGTGTGTGTGTGTGTGTGTGTGTGCATGCATTTGAATTTGTTAAAACTGTTAATCATTGTTGGTTGGTTGCATGTATAGGATTGAGTTGAATGCAAGCGCGTTGATTTGTTGTTTATTTTACAAGATATAGCACTATATAAATTCCATTTAACATCATCATCATCATCATCATCATCATCATTATTATTATTATTATTATCATCATCATCATCATCATCATCATCATCATCATCATCATCATCATCATCATCATCGTTCCTCTTGTTCTTGTTGTTGTTGTTGTTGTTGTTGTTGTTGTTGTTGTTGTTGTTGTTGTTGTTGTTCTTCTTCTTCTTCTTCTTCTTTCTTCTTCTTCTTCTTTTCTTCTTCTTCTTCTTCTCCTTAATACGAGAGCATTTGATATCACACACATTTCGTTTTTCGTTTCTCAGCCAAAGCTCAGAGATTCACCAATGGTGAGATGTTTGCGTAGGCGAGCGTTCTGTCCCCCTTCACCGCTTAGGTAGCCCCATTACGACTTCAGGGAAGGGGTGGAAACACATTCAGCTCTCCTGAAAAGGTCAGGCGAAAGTGTGTCTTGCCAACGTGAAGTAGAGCAACAGAGGAAAGGCAGTGTAGGCAGAGCTGGATAGCAGAGTGTCTCTCTGGAGAAGAGGCCACCTTTGAGTACGTGTAGTTCTAGAGGAAACCAAAGTAACTCCAGCCTGACCAATTCATACTGCTCTCTGTCTGTCTGTCTGTCTCTGTGTCTGTCTGTCTCTGTGTCTGTCTCTGTGTTGTCTTGTGTCTGTCTGTCTCTGTGTCTGTCTCTGAGTCTGTCTCTGTGTCTGTCTATTTGTCTGTCTGTCTGTCCCCCCTCTCTGCCTCTTTTCTATATTATGCCAGCTAAGGACTATGTTTCTTTGTTGACTGTGCGAGTGTACATTATTAATATTCTTTTTCTGATCATTGATCATTACTTCTAAAGTAATTTTAAAAACAGTATTTGGGAGATATATATTATCTATATAAAATTTTGGAACCAACTGGCTTTTCTCTTTTCTATCTTAAATCATAGCTTAAATTTGATTAAAGTCTTCCCTATTCAAGGCAAGAGTCGGAGGAAAAAGTATGTAAATGCTTATCTGTAACCCTTGGAAAAAACATCATCATCATCATCATCATCATCATTATCATCATCATCATCATCATCATCATCATCATCATCATTTGTTCGTCTTTCTGTCTGTTTGTTTGTCTTCTTGTCCATCTCTCTATGTCTCGGTCTGTCTGTCTTTCTGCCTGTCTGTTTGTCTATCTGCTTGGTTGTCTGTTTCTGTCTCTCTCTGTCTGCCTGTCTGTATGCCTGTCTGTCTTCCTGTCTGTCTATTTCTCTCTCTCTCTCCCCCCCTCTCTCTCATCCTCACTCACGTTTGTATCCACGAAGGCCGAAGCCCAGGATGATCTGCTCTTTGTGGCGGAGAGGCTTGCTGTACTGACCAGTGCTTCTGGACACCGCGTCCACCTTCAGCTTGGCCTGACTGCACACACGATGACCAGCCATGGTCCTTTTAATAGCGTGCCCAGTGAGAGCAGAAGAAGAGTAACACACACATGAACAAGTACGAAAACGAACTTAATGTTCCCCATAACTTAATGTCGTCGTAGGGGATTTGAGGCATCAGAGATATCAACTTCTCAAGGGCGCAAGCATATTGAGGGCGGCGCCCATCTCCTCTCCCTCGCTACTTTACCTTCCCTGACCCTAGAGAGGCAGGTAGCCATTTGCAGCTGGGTAAACTGGGGGACTGTACTCCAAGTCGCGTAAACGGTCACCCATCCAAGTGGTAACCACGCTCGATGTTGCTTAACCTTAGCTTGTGGGAAAAGCGAGTGGTCTGACCACTGAGCTATGCCGTCCCCGGACTTAATGTAATGTGTGATAGTGCTACTGCTATTACCACTACCACCAGCACCGCTACTATAACTACTGCTACTTCTGCGGCCAATGCTAATATGACTCTTACTACTAACCCTCCTCCTCCTCCTCCTACTACTACTACTATCACGACCACTACTATTATTACTAATACTATTACCACTCTTACTACCAATATTACTATTACTCCTCCTCCTCTTACTACTACTTTTGTTGCTGCTGCTTCTGCTGCTACTACTACTACTACTACTACTACTACTACTACTACTACTACTACTACTACTACTACTACTACTACTACTACTACTTTTGTTGCTTCTGCTGCTGCTGCTGCTACTACTACTACTACTATTACCACTACTTACTCTACTACTACTACTACTACTACTTACTACTACTACTACTACTACTACTACTACTACTACTGTTGTACGTCTACTTCTACTATAGTTACTTCTACTGCAACTGCCATCGGTACTACTATAGTTCATCCAACAGCATACCTACGAACTCTCCATAAGCGGTTCCACAAAATATGTATTGATATAAAATAATGTACGAGAGCTCTTAAGCTGAAACATGATATTAAATTTAATACGATACTTCCGACCCTGAGGATGAGACATAACAAATCTGGGTATGGTTGTGGCAGGGAGATTGGACTGAGCGGCGTGGGAACAGCAGGACGAGGGACGTCACAGAAGATAAAGCAGCAAAAAAAAATTAATATGATACAATGCAACAGACAGGAAACAAAGGGATAGCCTGTCTGCACTCTGCCTGCTCTGCAGCTGTATTTATGTATTCATTTTATTTATACTACTTTATGTCACGGCAGATTTCCTCGGGGAGAGCGCGTTGCCACAAGAGTAGCGCCATTCAATTTTTGCTTTTTCTGTCTGCAACTGTATTTGTTTCCCTATTAGGACGGGTCTTTTCTACAGAATTTGGCCAGGGACAACTCTCTTGTTGCCGTGGGTTCTTTTACTTGCGCTAAAACATTTTGTATAACACACAGCACGTCGGTTTATCGCCTCATCCGAAAGAATAGTACCCAGACCACCACTCATGGTCTAATGGATGAGGGAAAAGTTTTGGGCCCAAACGGGGATCAAACCACCGCACACTTCAGACCCGGACTTTTCGCTTTCTAGGCAGGCGCGTTACCTCTAGACCACCGATCCGTCATGTGCCTGGTGTGTCAGTGCTGCAATAGACATGAAACAAGGGCTAGCCTGTCTGTAGTGTACCTGCCCTGCAGCTGTATGTGCATGGTTGCCAGTGCTGCAATAGACACGAAACAAGGGCTAGCCTGTCTGTAGTGTACCTGCTCTACAGCTGTATGTGCATGGTGTGCCAGTGCTGCAATAGACACGAAACAACGGCTAGCCTGTCTATAGTGTACCGTTCTGCAGCTGTATGTGCATGGTGTACCAGTGCCGCAATAGACATGAAACAAGGGCTAGCCTGCCTGTCTAAAGTGCAGTGTACCTGTTCTGCAGCTGTGTGTGCATGGTTACCAGTGCTGCAATAGACATGAAACAAGAGCTAGCCTGTCTGTAGTGTACCTGTTCTTTCTTTAATTTAACGTCTGTTCACTCAAGGTGATATTAGACCAAAGATAAAGTGTTACAATATGTAGAGAACGTGTGTGCGTGTGTGTGTGTGTGTGTGTGTGTGTGTGTGTGTGTGTGTGTGTGTGTGTGTGTGTGTGTGTGTGTGTGTGTGTGTGCATCGCGTGCGTGCGTGCGTGCGCGTTGTGTGTGTGTGTTTACCTATTAGTGTCTGTGCACGAGATAAAAGAAAAAAACAACAAAGAAATTATGGGAGGGACGGGGATGAGTGGGGGTGGGGGGGGGTGCGTATTGAACAGCTTAAACTGCAGCAAGAACAATTACAAAAGTTTGACAACAGGGCTTCTAACTAAACAACTCACTATCTCCAACATAACCACATTATCGGCCAGTAAAAGTTCAAATGACTTATTGTGTAGCTGTATGTGCATGGTGTACCAGTGCTGCAATAGACATGAATGGCTATCCTGCCTGTCTATAGTGAAGTGTACCTGTTCTACAGCTGTATGTGCATGGTGTACCAGTGCTGCAATAGACATGAATGGCTATCCTGCCTGTCTATAGTGCAGTGTACCTGTTCTGCAGCTGTATGTGCATGGTGTGTCAGTGCTGCAATAGACATGAATGGCTATCCTGCCTGTCTATAGTGCAGTGTACCTGTTCTGCAGCTGTATGTGCATGGTGTGTCAGTGCTGCAATAGACATGAATGGCTATCCTGCCTGTCTATAGTGCAGTGTACCTGTTCTGCAGCTGTATGTGCATGGTGTGCCAGTGCTGGTCGTTGACCACGATGGGCAGCGTGATGTTCTCACTGGACTCTGCACTGCGGATGGACGGCAGGAACATCAGCATCGGCTGCTTCTTCAGCACCCACACCTGCAGCAGTGGAGAGAAATGCTTTGATGAGCGAGTGAGTGGGAATTACATATCATACAAGCTGGCATGTATGCATACACTCACTTACTCAAGCATGCCAACACGCTCGCATGCACAGACACACACAAGTATGCACGCATGCATACACTCTATCAAACATGGTAGAGTAATTGCCAAGAAGAAGAAGAAGAAGAAGAAGAGAAAGAAGAAGAAGAAGAGAAGAAGAAGAAGAAGAAGACGAAGAAAAAACAAGAACAAGAAGGAGGAGGAGGAGGAGGAGAGAAGCAGAAGAAATACAAAGAAGAATTGCAAATAAGAAAATTGCGAAGGCGGATTGCGAAGAAGAATTAAAAAGTAGAATGGGGAATTCAGAAGAATGCTAAGAAGAAGAGGAATTCGAAAAATGCAAGGAAGAAGAATGCGAAGAAGAAGAATGCTAAGAAGAATTCGAAGAAAAATGCGAAGAAAAAGAAGAAGAAGACAAAGAAGAAGAAGAATAAGAGGAAGGAGGAGGAGGAGGAGGAGGAGGAGGAGGAGGAGGAGGAGGAGGAGAAAAAATGACACTTACGACGGTGACAACAAATGACGACACAGACAACAACAACGATGACACTGATAATGACGAAAAAGGCAAGAAAGAGGAAAGAGAGGATATCGTAGAGAAGGTTTGTAACATGCAAGAATAAGATACAAAATAAAAAAAAATAAATGAAAGAGATGGAAGGAGAAAAAGAAGGGAAAAGAGAAGCAGAAAGAGAAGGAGAAGAAAGAAAAACAAGTTAAACAATCCGTACGTCGAGCGAACAAAGAACTAAACAAAACACCAGCAACAACAACAAACAATAACAACATAAACATAAACAATTAAGTCCATCACCACCACTACCACCACCACCATCACTACCATCATCACCTCCATCACCACTACCTCCACGTGTGTCACCTCCATTACCAACACAAACCACTAAAGAAACACCAGAAAAAGGAAACAGCCAAATTAAAAAAACAAAATCCTTAATGCTCCGCATCACCCTAGCCGAGGTTCAAATCCCTAGCATTATCCTTCGTGCGTGGGTGTGCGCGTGCGTGTGTGTGTGTGTGTGTGTGTGTGTGTGTGTGTGTGTGTGTGTGCGCGGTTGCCCACACACACACACACACACACACACACACACACACACACACACACACACACACACACACACACACACACACACATCACACACAAATACACACACACACAAATGCGAGTAAAGGTAGATAAAGGCACACAAACAGACAGACAAACCCTCACACACACAAATGCACATATGTTTACTTTCTGAAAAGCACAGAGCCAGACACACACACACTCTCCCACAGACAGGCATATAGACAAACAGACAAACACGATCTCTGTCTGTCTCTCTGACTCTCTCTCTCTCCCCTTTCACACAGACAGACAGACAGACAGACAGACAGACACACACAACACACACACACACACACACACACACACACTCACACACACACACACACACACACACACACACACACACACACACACACACACACACACACACACACACAACACATTCTCTTACTCTCTCTGAGGTTTTTCTTGACTTTTTTCTCGTCTTTTAAAAAAAAAATGTCTCTTTTTTTCTTTTGTGTGTGTGAGAGCATGGTGTAAAGAAGCTCTATGTTTATCCATTTACTCTCAATAAACATTTCGAGTTCGAGTTCGAGTTCAAGTTCTCTCTCACGCACACACACATACACACATACACAAGCAGACATGCACAAACGCACAAACACACCCCACCACTCCCTCACACACACACAAACAAACACGCCCCCCCCCCACACCCCCACCACACACACACACACACTCAAACACAAAACACACCACACCCCACACCCCCACAACACACACGCACACACACACAACACCACACACAAACACAAACACACCTACCACCACCTCCCCCCCCCCCACACACACACCATCAAACACCAACCACCACCACCACACACACACACAACAACCCCACACCAAAAACACCACCTCCCAAACCCTCCACCAACCTCCAGCACACACACACACACACACAGCCCACACCTAAACCCCAACCCCCAAACCCTCCACCAACCTCCAACCACCACCACACACACACACACAAAACCCCACACCAAAACACCAACACCCAAACCCTCCACCAACCTCCAGCACACACACACAGCCCCACACCAAAACGCCAACCCCCAAACCCTCCACCAGCCTCCAACCACCACCACACACACACACAAAACCCCACACCAAAACGCCAACCCCCAAATCCCCCACGCACGAACCTCCAGCACACACACACACAACCCCACACCAAAACGCCAACACCCAAACCCTCCACCAACCTCCAACCACCACACACACACACACACAACCCCACACCAAACACCAACACCCAAACCCTCCACCAACCTCCATCCCAACCCCCCACACACAAACCCCCACACCAAAACACCAACACCCAAACCCCCCACCAACCTCCAGCACACACACACACAACCCCACACCAAAACACCAACACCCAAACCCTTCACCAACCACCACACACACACACACACAACCCCACACCAAAACACCAACACCCAAACCCTCCACCAACCTCCATCCCAACCCCCCACACACAAACCCCCACACCAAAACACCAACACCCAAACCCTCCACCAACCTCCATCCCAACCCCCCACACACAAACCCCCACACCAAAACACCAACCCCCAAACCCTCCACCAACCTCCAACCACCACACACACACACACACAACCCCACACCAAAACGCCAACCCCCAAAACCCCACCAACGAACCTCCAGCACACACACTAAACCCCACACCAAACCCCCCAACCCCCAAACCCCCCACCAACCTCCAGCACACACACACACACAACCCCACACCAAAACGCCAACCCCCAAACCCTCCACCAACCTCCAACCACCACACACACACACACAACCCCACACCAAAACGCCAACCCCCAAAACCCCACCAACGAACCTCCAGCACACACACTAAACCCCACACCAAACCCCCCAACCCCCAAACCCCCACCAACCTCCAGCACACACACACACACAACCCCACACCAAAACGCCAACCCCCAAACCCTCCACCAACCACCACACACACACACAACCCCACACCTAAACCACACACAAAACCGTAACAAAATTGAAGATGAATTCCATTTACTTGATGAATGCATTTTATATGATGAACTCAGAAATAATTTGTTATTAAAAATCAAAACGAAAGACAAAGAACGCAAAAACTGTGTACATAAATTAAGTGACATAATCACGGTTGATATATATCAAGCAGATATCATCAGATATGTGTATGAGTGTTTTGAAAAGAGAGAAAAGAGAAGTAAAATACAACATGTTTTTAGTGTACATCACTTTTAGCCAAAATAGATAATAATTATAGTTGATGTTTTTGTTGTGTCAAATAAGTCTACATGATTTAAATGGCAATAAAATATTCTGAATCTGAATCTGAATCTGAATCACACAACCCCACACCAAAACGCCAACACCCAAACCCCCTACGCACGAACCTCCAGCACACACACACACAACCCCACATCTCAACCCCACACACAAAACCCCACACCAAAACACCAACCCCAACCCCTCCACGCACGAACCTCCAGCACACACACTAAACCCCACACCAAAACCACACACACAACCCCCCACACCAAAACACCAAACCCCCAAACCCCTCCAGGCACGGACCTCCATCAGGCCGTAATCCCAGCCGCCGCCCTCTCTGGGCGACAGCAGCTCCCCGTAGAAGAGGAGGCTGTCTGCCCGCACCGTGCGGAACTGGAACTCCACGGAGAGGTTGTGGTCCCTGGAGGGCAGCGTGTAGCGCAGGGCGGAGGCCGCGTTGGGGAAAGTGATGGCGATGTTCTGGACTGGGCTGCAGCCGAAGGTGGGCCGCTCCCCCCCGTGATATCTGAGAGAGAGAGAGAGACAATGACAATGACAAATGACAAATTCTTTTATTTCGAGGATAATGAATAAGCACTCATGTGCTTTTTTACATCCAGTCCCCGCCCGTAGGGATACATCTTAATAATAACCCAACACTTATACAGTCTCACAGTAGAAACATGGGGAAATAACCCTTTTCAAAGCAGCCCCCCCCCCCCCCCAACAACTCCCCCCCCCAAAGCAAACTAATGAAAGAAAACCCTAAAAACATCCCCCATCACCCCACCCCCACCCTCACCCCCCACCCCCCAAAAAAAACCCAACAACCAACCCACAACCAAAACAAACAAACAAAAGAGAAAGAAAACCAAACCAACAAGAGAAGAAAAAAAGAGAAAAAGAAACAACAACAACAAAACCAAGAAGAATAACAACCAAACTTAATAAGTCACAAAGATAAACATCTACACATTATCAAATGGTACATATACTTGTTACACATAACAATAAGATATTGAAATAGGGCACTCGTTAAGACTTAAGTGCAGAGGACAAGTCCAATAAGTATTGAAAATATAAAAAATGAATCCTTCATCAGGATACACCATAACTATAAGCAAAACGATAAAAGGTGAGAGACAGAGACAGAGACAGAGTGAGTGTGTGTGTGTTTCAAAGATAATATCCAAATTATAATTCCCAAAACAGTACACGATCACCATCAACACTCATTTTTGATTATACTCGTTTCAAATTATATGTCATGATAATGAAATAAACTCAATACTCATATATTCACACAATAAAAACAAGAAACAAAACAGAAGAAGAATCTAAACCTATACAGTCATTGAGGGAGAGAATGTGAGTGAGTGAGTGAGTGAGTGTGTGTGTGTGTGTGTGTGTGTGTGTGTGTGTGTGTGTGTGTGTGTGTGTGTGTGTGTGTGTGTATGTGTGTGTGAGTGAGTGAGTGTGTGGTGTGTGTGTGTGTGTGTGTGTGTGTGTGTGTGTGTGTGTGTGTGTGTGTGTGTGTGTGTGTGTGTGTGTGTGTGTGTGAGGGATAATACTAAATATATAATACTCACAGAGCACACGATCAACAACACCAACACTTTTTAGTTATACTCATACAAATTGAATGTCATGATAATAAAAATAAGTGCAATACCCATACACTCACACAATAAAGAGGGGGGAAACCTCAATAAAGTCATAAAAAGAACATCTAAACATTGTAAGTAATAGAGACAAATTCTTTTTTTTTCCAGGATAATCAATAAGTATTCATGTGCTTTTTACATCCAGTCCCCGCCCGTAGGGTCTCATGTTAATAATGAACTCAGTACTCATACTTTCAAACAGTAGAAGCAAAAGGGAAAAACTTTAAAAAAAGAAAAAGAGAGAAAAAGGAAACAAACAAACAAACAACCCCAGACAAACAGAAACAAAATAAACCCCAGAACCCCCCCCCCCCCAAAAAAAAAAAACCACCCAAAAAACCCCCCATCCCCAACCAAGAGAGAGAGAGAGAGAGAGAGAGAGAGAGAGAGAGGAGAGAGAGAGAGAGGAGAGAGAGAGAGAGAGAGAGAGAGAGAGAGAGAGAGAGAGAGAGAGATGAAGAGAGAAAGACTATAGACTCAGAGCTTCAGAGCTTAGACAGAGCTAGAGCCACAAGAGAGAGAGGAGAGAGGAGAGAGAGAGAGAGAGAGAGAGAGAGAGAGAGAGAGAGAGAGAGAGAGAGAGAGAGAGAGAGAGAGAGAGAGAGAGAGAGAGAGAGAGAGAGAAGAGACGAGAGAGAGAGAGATAGAGAGAGAGAGAGAGAGAGAGAGAGAGAGAGAGAGAGAGAGAGAGAGAGAGAGAGAGAAGAGAGAGAGAGAGAGAGAGCAGGATAGGGGGTAGAGAAGGCGTTGAAAAAGTTTGGTTTTTTTGTCATGTATGATGTTAGTTTAGTTGGGGGTTTTCCCCCCTCCAGGTTTTTTTGTTCTTGGAGGAAGGGTTAGTGTGTTGAGTTTTGATTTTAGTGTGTAACAGATTCTGTGAAGTTTTGTATGTTTTTTTAGAGCTCTTTTCCTGCCGAAGTTGGATGTGCTGGGCCTGAGTTGTCAGGCGCTTAAAGGCAGCGCAAAGCATTTTCGCTCAAATAGCAGGCAACAATCAATCGTTGCTGTTTGAGCAGTTGACGAAGAAGTAGAAGTATAGCCTTTTTAGTCAGAGCACATTTTCTCTTTGTGAAATTCGAGTTGCTCTTTCCTGGGAAGAATACGTCGCCGCAAAAGCAGCGCCACCCATTATTTTTTCTTTTCCTGTCTGCAAGTGTACTTATTTGGTTATCAGATTTGTTTTTGTTGTTGAGAATTTTACCAGGGACGACTAACTTTTTTGTTGCCGTAGGGTCTTTTACGTGCGCTAAATGCGAGTTACACACGGGACCTCGGTTTATCGTCTCATCTGAAAGACTACCACCCAGGCCAGACACCACTCACGGTCTAGTGGATGGGGGAAAAGTTCGGTTACACACAGGGATTAAACCACCACACACTTCGAACCCGCACTTTTGGCTCTGTAGGCAGGTGCGTTACCCCTAGACCACCGATGCCCCTGAGACAGCGGGTAAGAAGGGGTCGGAGTTGGAAGCTTGCTCTGTAATGTGAGTGTGCTTTTTGTCCTTGGGAGAATGGGCACGGAGTTGAGGAAAACTGAGAATTATAGACTGTGTAAAGTTGTGTATAGTTTTGTATAGCCCCTTTCAATCACGACACATTTTCTCTGCGTGAAATTCGGGCTGCTCTTTCATGGAGGGAGTGGGGGGGGGGGGGGGGGGGGGGGAGGAGGGAGACGTCGCCCGAGAACAGCGCCACTCAGTTTTGTTTTAACTTCATATCTGCATGTGTCTATCTTTTCCTCATGACGGTGCCTTTTTTCTACATAAATTTTCCAGGGACAACTCTTGTCGCCGTGGGTTCTTTAACGTAGGCTGTGTGTGCGTTGCACAAAGGACAGGAATTTACGGTCTCATTCCAAAGACTAGCACCCATACCCCCTCTCAAAGTCTTGTGGATGGGGAAAAAGTTGGGATTCAAGAAGGGATCGACCCCCAAAACTTGACACATTATTAGACAGGTGCATTATTTGTTAATCAATGATCCAAACTGAGCCGTGAAAGCTACATGACAGGTCGGGGTGCACCAAGGCTGGTGACATCATACGTCATGGGAAACAAGACCTATACAACAAGAATCGAAATAAAAAATAATAGAGAACAACAATAAGCCTGGAGCTTATGACTGTCATGTTCTGAGTGTGTCAGACTTTTCTATTAGAGGAAGTTGGGGAGAGATCAGATTTGGACAGAACTCCATTTCTGTGTCCTTTTCGACTCGACAAAAAAGTTTTCAGAAATCGATCTTATCCATAAGAAAACACGTGAATGTGCAAGATATTTGACACGTAAGGTGGAGATGGAGGGGGGTGGGGGAGCAGGAAAGGTGGATAGGTGGTGTAGAGGTAATGCCCCTGCCTAGAAAGCCAAAAGTGTGGGGGTTCGATCCTCGTTCGTGCTAGCACACTTTCCCTATTCCCTGAGTGACGGACTTTGTTTTAGTCTTTCGGATGAGACAATAAACCGAATTTCCGTGAACAACACACATCTACGGCTTGTAAAAGAACCCACGGCAACATGAACATTGTTCCTGACCAAGTTCTGTCAAAAAAATCCCCTCTTTGATTAGGAAACAAATACAGACACATTGTTAAACATAGGTGGCATTGCTTTTGTGATGACGTGATCTCCTAGGGAGAGCAGCCCGAATATTTTACAGAGAAATCTGCTGTGATTGAAAGTCGTCTACAACACAATACAGTACAACACAGTCAACGGCAGCCTTCAGTCTTGGAAGACTATGGAGTTGTGCTCTAGGTGTTTTTCATTCTGGTACAGCGTCGGTTGTGGCTGGCGGGAATGACAGTCTCTATGGCAGAGGAGGGCACAGATGAAGTCTGACGCTGGTCTGTCTGTCTGGGCTGCAGCCTTTCTTCTCGTTCTCTTTGCCTCGTGCTGCTGAGCAAGTGTCTCTTGGAACTTGGAGAGCCCTTTCTGCACAGTCTGTCTCCAGGCTGACCGTTCGAGGGCTGTTGCTTCCCAGTTGTTCTGGTCGATGTTCAGGGCTTTTAAGTCCCTCTTGCACACGTCTTTGAATCGCAGATCTCTCGAAAAATGAGGCAACAGACCAAATTAGAGAAGCTATGGTTGTGTGTGTGTATGGTGTATGTGTGTGCACGCGCGCGGACGCGTGTGTGTGTGTTTGCTGTGTGGCTTGGTGTGTTGTGGTGTGTGTTGTGTGTGTTGTGTTTGTGTGTGTTTGTGTGTGTGTGTGTGTGTGTGTGTGTGCGCGCGCTGCGCGTGTGTGTGTTAGTGTGTGTGTGTGTAAGACAAGAACGTTGCTCAGACGACCTCAAGGGAATAGAGTCATTATCCTTTCAATTTTACTAATGACAGTGTGGCGAGGACAAACCCAACGGCTGGAGTGTTGTTCCCGTAAGCTATCGGTAACTGAAGGCCTGGTCTGCAGTCTCGTCTGCACTGAGTTAGTTGTCTGTTCAAAGGCTTTTTCTCTACCAAGAGCTAACACTGGTACTGACTCCGCTCTCTCTCCTTGAAGTCCTTCAGCAAAGATGATAATCTCAAGCTATGTGTACATGAAACATGCAGAACATCTTGCTCACATGCAAAACCACATATACCTTTTTGCAGAAGGGACTATTGTATTGTATTGTATAGTATTGTATGGAAGTATAGTGTAGTGCAGTGTAGTGTAGTGTAGTGCAGTGTATATCACTTTAAGTTACACCAGAGTTCTCTGTGTGAAATTCAGGCTGTTCTGCTCGGAGAGAGTTGCGTCGCCACAAGAAGAGCGCCACCCATGTATTTGCTTCCTATCAATGGGGACATTTTCTACAGCATTTTGCCAGGAACAACTCTCTTGTTAAGGTGGGTTCTTTTACGTTCGCTAAAACCGTGTTGCACACGAGACCTCGCTTTAAAATCTCATCCGAAAGACTAACACCCAGACCATCATTCACAGTCTAGTGGACGGGAGTAAAAGTTTCAGGCACAAACGGGGATTGAACCACTACACTCTTAGAACCAGGACTGTTGGCTTTGTAGGCAGGTGCGTTACCTCTAGACCACCGATCTGCTGGAGACCATATATGTCTTTATGAGGTGTATTCTGTATGATCTAAGCAGGCCAGCTATGGCCGGTGGGAGGGATGCCAAAAACATACCCAGCATGCATCCTGCCCATCAGAGAAGACTGGGCTCTGCCATTTTCAACATGACCATGATACTTCGCCTGAAAATTTCAGTGGGGCGATCCAAGCGAATCCTTAAGCAACAAGGCAGAGGAGTGAGAGAAGTGTAGAAATACGTTTTTACCGTTGGCCACCCTTATGATGGAAATACCCTCTCTCTTTCGTCTGGGTGGCTTATACTGTTACAGACATAGAAGGAACCGCAGAGACCATATATTTTCATTATGGAGACTGTCATCACACCCGAATAGCATTATTATGCAAAAGAATAAGCCCGTCATGAAATCCTGTCTGAAAAAATAACCAGTCTGCAGAATTGCCTGTGCGTGGAAGTAAATCTTCCACAAATGGCTATCAACTTTAAGAAATGTGAAGCCATCTTTATAACATGTATCCAATATGATCTGAGTATCCGATCACACAATTTACAAGATTCTGATATGACTGCTTAAATTACGGCGCCTGCTTTGAATAAACTAGATGAGATATTCAAACAATGGGGACTTAATTACATTTTTGTATCAAATATTAAGATGAAAACCATTGCACGTATACACCCTAAGCCAAAAATACACTAAGCACGCAAAAAGAAAACATTTATTTTCTGTCGGGTGTCAGCTTTAAAGACAACGAACACGGACGCTAATTACACACTGATAATCTTTTACACACATTATTAGCTTTTAGCTTGTGGTTGCTCTGTTGTAATCATGTATGATGAATGTATGATTCTCTTAGTCAAAATATGATTTGTTTAAATCTAGCGCTGGTTAACGACATATAATTCATTTGGAAAGTATTGCAGCAAAATACAACACTCTGAACTTGGGCTGTTTATAAAATTTAACCCAGAAAACAACCACCATATCAAGAGAGAGAGAGAGAGAGAGAGAGAGAGAGAGAGAGAGAGAGAGGAGAGAGAGAGAGAGAGAGAGAGAGAGAGAGAGAGAGAGAGAGAGAGAGAGACGGACAGAGAGACGGACAGAGAGACAGACAGACAGACAAAGAGACTGAGAATCCCTTCTGTTCATCCCCACCACACCGAAGCTACTTCTTCCGTAGCTTACATACTAGCCAACACGTATACACACATACACACACACACATGCACATATACACATACACGTACACACACATTCCCGCACACACAGAGCCAATCATATCGCTGGACACAAAGATACTTACGTGCAAGCGTCGCTGCCATTGGACAGTTTGTACAGCACGGAGTGGTCATTGAAGTAGACGTTCTTCAGACAGCCCACAAAGTTCCTCGTCACTCGCAAGCCTGCAACACGCATACAGCATTCACTTTAGATGGAGACGTGACTAAAAACGAAACACACAGCAAAGAGAACTGTGACACCCCCCCACATAATGATTCGCATTGCACCGGAGCTCAATTTTAGAGATATCAACATATTGCCATTCTGTAATAAATACAAAGAACAGATTGAAAATCGGATAATTCTATAAACAGTTATTACAGATTGAAATGATAGGCTGCAGAAAGTGACAAAATGAGAAATTGGCAAGTTTTTCATCGTAATTTGTGGTCAGAATGAAGGCTTTAGTGGTTTTTAAACGCGTTCTTATAGTAAACAGAAACAAAATCATATTTGGATACTTCAGTACAAGGTAGAAGAATGATTATAGTTTTATAATCAATCGCTTTCAATATGGACACCTTGACCCCCTGCCCTCCTAAAATGGCTCCTGGCAAACACCTGGGTAAGGTGCACAGCGACTCATTTCGTGGGGGAGGGTCACACATAGACTGGCGCTGAAAGAGTCAAAGAGCACAGAAACAATGTCTGTTCAAGCACTCTTCATACAAACAAGTCAATAGAGAGCCACAAAATGAAGAGGAAAAAGGATCAAGAATGCAGCATTAGCAGCAGCAGCAGGAGAAAGAGACGTTGATGATGAAGATGAAGAATTGTGAAGAAGAATTCCGACGAATTTCTGAGAAGAAGAAGAAAGAAGAATTGCGAAGAAGAAGAATTGCGAAGAAGAAGAATTGCGAAGAAGACGAATTGCGAAGAATTGCGTGGAAGAAAAAGAAGAGGAAGAAGAAGAATTGCGAAGAACAATGCGAATAATTGAGAAGAAGAAGAAGAAGAAGAAGAAGAAGAAGAAGAGAAGAAGAAGAAGAAGAAGAAGAAGAAGAAGAAGAAGACGACTATCAAACCCAACATAAGACAAATACCCAGACATAAAACTGACTATACCCATGCACAAAACAGCATTTAAATGTTGCTCCACCAACCCCCCCCCCCCCCCCCCCCCCCCCCCCCCCCCCCCCCCCCTTTTCCAAAAATACATTAACAAAGACGACCCTCGCAAAAAAGTAGGCTGTAAACTTTACAGTCCTTTTTCACTTCGCGCCCCACTGTGCGATAAACAAGACATCAATCAACAAGGACAATCCACTGAAAACAACAAGGACAATCCACTGAAAACAACAAGGACAATCCACTGAAAACAACAAGGACAATCTACGGAAAACAACAAGGACAATCCCCCCAATAAAGAGGACAGGCGGAAAGCATCTTTTAATCAAACAGCGGGTTGACACGATCGTGATGCCGTAAACCCTCTCGTTGGTTTGTAGGCGCTTAAACACTGGCGACCAAGCTTGGATGGTAAAGTTTTATATCAACGGCTTGCGGTAACTACACAGCCGGGTGTCATGGACCAGATATGGTGTCTCTGTCTGTCTGTCGGTATGTATGTCTGCGTGTTTGTGCATCTACCTGTCTCCGTCTTCGTCTTCGTCGTTGTGCAGCTTTCATTACATTCTTCACTCTGTCTGTCTGTCTTTCTCTCTATTTCTCCCTCCCTCCCTTCCTACCCCATGTCCTCTCCCCTCCATGCTTCCTTTGTCCACCCTTCCTGATTTCTCTCTACATTTGAGGTCATGGTTTTAAGAAAAAAAGCTGTAATCTTATCCAAAATTTTTCGTTTTTGTAAAAACAAAAATTGGTATGGCTAAGAAAGCTATTTAAGGAAAGCTCTCCCCATATTTCTGTCACAGTCTCTTCCCCCACCCCAACCCCACCCTCAAGTCTCCTTCCTTCACTTTTCTCTCTCCGTCCCATCGTCACTCTCTCTGTCTCTCTCTTTCTCTCTGTCTCTCTCTTTCTCTCTTTCTCTCTGTCTCTCTCTTTCTCTCTGTCTCTCTCTTTCTCTCTCTGTCTCTCTCTCTCTGTCTCTCACTTTCTCTCTGTCTCTCTCTTTCTCTCTGTCTCTCTCTTTCTCTCTCTTTCTCTCTCTCTCTCTCTCTGTGCCCCTTCCCCCCTACCCACCCTCTTTCCTTCCCCCTCCATCCCTCCCCCACACACACCCAGTCCCCACCACTCCTTCCTACCTTCTGGTGCCTCTGTAAGTCAATCAGTCTCAATCTATCCATCTCCCTAGCCAGCTGAAGACCCAAGGTCCCCAACAGTCACTCTGTCTTCTTTCCTGCTGTCTACAGCCATCACTCTCTCCCGACAGCAATTCATCAGCTAAACTTCCTAGCAGACCACCACAGTGTGGGCTAGTTGCACTGTCGTACCGTAGAGAGGGGGACAGTTGAAACAATCACACAGGAAAAAGAACTACAGACTGCTAATAACGTAGGTAAGGAAGGGACAGCAACGGAGGTGTAAAAAAAGAGAAAGGGAAAAAAAAGAGAGAAGAGATGCTACAGGCAGTAAGTAATACACGTTCACGAGCACACACAGACACAGGGATACATAGAGACTGTGTGTGTGTGTGCGTGTGTGTGTGTGTGTGTGTGTGTGTGTGTGTGTGTGTGTGTGTGTGTGTGTGTGTGTGTGTGTGTGTCTGTGTGTCTGTGTGTGTGTCTGAGTCTGTGTGACTGTTTATGTGTCTGTCTATCTATCTGTCTGTCTGTGTGTCTGTCTCTCTGTCTCTGTCTGTCTCTTTCTTTCTCTCTCTTGCTATCTCACCACCTCTATCATCCTACCTTTTTCAGAACATTTTAAAACTCAGTGAGAGAGAGAGAGAGAGAGAGAGAGAGAGAGAGAGAGAGAGAAATAGAGAGAGAGGAGAAGAGAGAGAGAGAGAGAGAGAGAGAGAGAGAGAGAGAGAAAGAGACAGAGAGACAGACAGAGAGACAGGGACATACAGAGAGACAGAGAGACAGAGACATACAGAAACACAGAGAGACAAAGACAGACAGACAGAACTCGAACTCGAGCTTTTCGAACTCGAACTCGAACTCGAACTTTTTATTGAGAGTAAATGGATAAGCTCAGGGCTTTTTTACACCATGCTCTCAAAAAACAAACAAACAACCAACACAACAACAACAACAACAACACCCCCCCCCCACCACCAACAACAAACAAAACACCACCCCCCAAAAAAAACAACCCACCAACAACAACACAACCCCCCCCACCCCCCAAACAAACTCGCAAACAATCATTATCAACAGTTTTAAAGACACCAAAATGAAAATTCAAAATTGATTATTATAATCAAACACTATAAATGAGAACTAGATACAATGACGATGAATGTCATACAAGGGAAACAATGGAGAAGGAAAGAAAAGCAAACAAACAAACACAGACAAACAAGTATATATTAAAAAAAAAACAACAACAAAAAACACCGACTCAGAAACCACAATACAGAGAGAGACAGAAAGAGACAAAGAGACAGACAGGCAGACGGACATATAGACAGTGGCAAAACAGCAAAGGACATAGAGAGTGAGGGGAGGGGGGGGGGAGTGGCTTACAGAGTTATGGACAGTGTGAGGACAGAGATAGATCAACAGGGAAACGGACAAAAAACAAAACAAAACAACAACAGCAAAGAGATGTGAAGAATGAAATCGCATTAAACATGAATTGTGTGCTAATGACTACTACAGATAATTAAACATGAATTGTGTGCTAATGACTACTAGAGATAAGGATTTCGAACACAAAAATGAAATTCCAATCATAACATTTCAAAAAGATGTCTGTGATATCCTTTCTTAAGTGAAGACAAACTAGGCTTCTGTTTTAGATAATCAGGGATATTGTTCCATAGCTTACTACCTGAATAAACCAAGGATGACATGAATAAGTCTATCCTAGAATACTTTTACCTCGAATAACCCTGATAACAAATTTATCATACAGATAGGATGGTGTAAGATTATTCATAATAATGTACATGAATACGACTTAATTGAAATGGCATTTCTGATTTAATGGTAAAATATTGAGTTTTTTGTAATCTTCATTTTGCAAAGATGATTTAAGGAGTATTAATTTCATGGTGCGCCTGTAAATACTCTCAAGTCGTTTTAAGCAGTTTTTACTCGCCAGGTCCCAACATGTTGAAGCATAATCAATATCTGGTTGTATGTATCCATAAAAGAACAACTTTCGAGTGTGCTCATCAAGGAAATGCTTTATTCTATTGAGCTGAAATATCTTTTGGGATAATTTCTTTGACAATATTGAAATATGGCTCGACCAGGAAAGATTATTGTCTACATTAAGGCCAAGTAATTTATGATTATTAACCTCTTCTACTATCTGATCATGAATTTTCAGACTTCTTGACATAGACATAGGCACAGGGAGACACATAGGTCGATACATAGATAGACAGATGGGTAGATAGACAGACAGACAGACAGACAGACAGACAGACAGACAGACAGATAGTAGAGAATAGATTAGAGACAGAGAGAAGAGAGAGAGAGAGAGAGAGAGAGAGAGAGAGAGAGAGAGAGAGAGAGAGAGAGAGAGAGAGAGAGACAGACAGACAGACAGACAGACAGACAGACAGACAGAGAGGGACAGAGAGAGAGGCAGGGACAGAGACAGAGACAGACAGCAACCCAACCAGCCCGCCATACAGTTACAAACAAAACGGAAGACAGGGATAAAGAAATCAAGAAGAAACTGTAGCTCCAGCTGGAGCCTGCACTTACTGACTGATCGATCTCAGACTTTTTAACGGGCACAGATTGGCAATATTCTTTATGTACAGGTCGTTCGTACAGTACAGGGAAAGCAGAAGGGAACGAAGAAGAAGAATGCAAAGAAGATGAAAAAGAAGAAGGAAAAGGAGAAGAAGAAGGAGGAGGAGGAGGAGGAGAAGGAGGAGGAGGAGGAGGAGGAGGAGGAGGAGGAGGAGGAGGAGGAGACGACGACGAAGAAGCAGCAGCTGACAATCCTTAACGAACGAAGGGGATGGAGTGGGGAAAGGGTATAGAGGGTGGACCTGTTCGTGTATGTATTAACATCCGTATCTTCTCATACGCGCACGTTGCACATGCATACATGCATGCGTTCACAGTGTGTGTGTGTGTGTGTGTGTGTGTGTGTGTGTGTGTGTGTGTGTGTGTGTGTGTTGTGAGCGTGTGTGAGTGTGTGTCTTGTGTTTGTATCTCTGTGTGTATGTGCCTGTGTCTCTCTGTCTGTGTTTGTCTCAGTCTATGTGCCTGAGCATTTGTGTATGACGGAGGGGGTCAAAAAGAAAGCAGGGCGAGGCATCATCTCACCTGGTACAGCAAAGCAAAGCGGATCAAAGACCAAAATCTGACACTAAGCCACAGATGCTTTTCCGCGGATCAAGCAAAAGTTCAGACACCAGAAACTGAAGATGGTAAAGGTCATCAGAAGTCAGTGTCTTGGCAGTGCAACCAGCTCATCCTCTGCCTCTGCTCTTTGGGGTTCAAGTATGGACACTCTAGTCTTCTGTCTCTTCTCTTTAAGGTTCAAGTGCAGAAACTCTAGTCTTCTGTCTCTGCTCTTTAAGGTTAAGTGCAGAAACTCTAGTCTTCTGTCTCTGCTCTTTAAGGTTAAGTGTAGACACTCTAGTCTTCTGTTTCTTCTCTTTAAGGTTAAGTGTAGAAACTCTAAGAACCCTAAGTTTCGAATTTTTTCTCAGAAATTGAAATTGATATCCATGACAGATAGCTAACAAATCGATGGCGGTTAGATACACAGACTGCAGTTTGGACTGAGAAGGACCATGGCAAAAAGTTGTTTTGTTTTTTGAAGGGAAACACAGACTGTGACATATACTGTGCAATGTTTGTTAGGGATCATTTGTACTTCTATGATGATGATTGTTTGAAAACAACTTTCATTATTTTCATCAAAATATAGTCTTCACAAAAAATTCTTGAAATCAAATAAAGGCAAAGCTTTGTGTCCCATAACCTATGTGGTCGTAGAGGAGTGAGGCGTCAGAGACCTCAGCTTTGCTAGGGGCCGGCATATTGAAGGCGGCACCCATCTCCTCTCCCTCGCTGCTTTACCTTCCCTGACCCTAAAGAGGCAGGTAACCATTTACAGCTGGGTGAACTGCGGAACTGTACTGAAGCCAAGGCACACAAACGGTCACCCATACACTTGGTAACCTCGCTCAATGTTGCTTAAGCTTAGCTGGGGGAAAGCGAGTGCACTGACCACTGAGCTATCCCGTCCCTTTACATACAGATAACAATACAAAAAGAACATTTTATGTGATATGTAGAAACTGTTTACAAAAGTTATTCCTCTATCATGCCCTTTAATGATCAAACAATAAGGATGTTACGAACAATTAATGTGTCATAAGAATTATCGTTAACAATCAAGTTTTCAATAGCTTTTATGTAGCTGTTGTCTGTAATTGTAAACATAGTATTCTTAGTACTTAATAAAAAGGTTTAAAAGAACCTCCTACAAATAAAAAAACGATGGCAAAACACAAACGAATAAAAACAACAAAAAACACCCCACTCCCACCCCCATGCACACACGCACCCCCTCCCCCTCACCCCGTCCCCACACAAACACCTTCCACCCCTTACCCCCCAAAATGAATTAGAAATATGATCAGCGCAGTTTGGGAACAAAAAATTCTCCATTTTAAGTCATGGCATTATTTATGACGCGCAGCAAAAGCTACGAAGAGTATATCACCCAGCAAGATAACTGCTGCAGAAGTCTATTGCCATGATAGACAACTGCTACAGTGTTTATCTGGGGGTTGATACGATGGAGTCAATGGAAAACATGAACTGCAGGTTTCAGAAGACATGAAACATCATCCACAGATGATGCCTAGTGCCTCATGTTTCACATAGGTGACCAAACACAGGAAGAAATCGATTGGCACATTTCGTCGTTTGGTGGTGGTGGTGGTGCTGGTGGTGGGGGGCGGCGGCGGCGGCGGCGGTGGTGTGTGTGTGTGTGTGTGTGTGTGTGTGTGTGTGTGTGTGTGTGTGTGTGTGTGTGTGTGTGTGTTGTATGTGTGTGTGAGTGTGTCAGAGAAAGATAGAGACATAGACAGAGATGAGAGAGACAGGAGAGACAGAGAAAGAGAGAGAGAGAGAGAGAGAAGAGAGAGAGAGACAGAGAAGAGAGAGGACGAGACAGAGACGAGACAATGCAAGATTTATTTTTAATCAGTATGTTTATGATGTAGACTCGATGAAAAACAAGAAAATCTGGTGAAAAGTTTTATTTTCAGCAAAGTACTACTGCCAGATCTAGGACAATTTTTTTTGCTTGCGTCAGATTAAATGGATTATGGATTATTTGTCAGTAATCTTCCTCTATCCCCTCGTTTTTCACTCTTTCTCTTTCTCTATTTTTAGTCTGCCTTAGCCGCTACTGACGGCAGGAGAAGCTTTTTCTGTTTGAGATTGATCTCCTCTAATGCTGTGACATTCTCACATAAATCACACTATTGATGGTTTGTGTATTCTGTGTTTATTTGAAGAACACATTCTCTACAGCGTCTTCGATACTGGCTGATACTTTTTTGGTTTTTATTGACGGGTTTTCTTTTTGACAACGTGGTGTGTAAATCGGTTGTTTGGATTCACGTAAACCAGCACTGGCAGGGTTAGTGCATAGGTACAGACTTTATTTGACACCGTGTGTGTGTGTGTGTTGTGTGTGTTGTGTGTGGTGTGTAAGTGTGTGTGTGTGTGTGTGTGTGTGTGTGTGTGTTGTGTGTTTGTGTGTGTGAGTGGTGTAGTGAGTGAGTGAGTGAGTGTGTGTGTGTGTGTGTGATGTGAGTGTGTGTGTGTGTGTGTGTGTGTGTAGAAGAGAGAGAAGTCAAATTCAAAATGATATTTCTAGATGGTGTGTGTGTGTATATATAGTGTGTTTCTCCTCTCTCATAATATATGTGTGTGTTGTGTGTGTGTGTGTGTTGTGTGTGTGTGTGTGTGTGTGTGTGTGTGTGTGTGTGTGTGTGTGTGTGTGTGTGTGTGTGGAATCCTTGTTTGTGTCTTTGTATGTTCGTATAATAATAATAATAATAATAAATGGCATTTATATAGTACGTATATGTGTATGTGTGTACGAGCTCTGCTCTGTATTAGCTATCTTTTTAATTCTGTCTGTTTTATTGTTACTCGTTGTCGTAATCATGCAGTTAGATATTAATGATGAAGTTCTTTTTGTTCCTAGATAGATGGTTCGATTAAAACAAAACAAATTCATTCTCCCTCTCACACACACACACATACTATGTCCCTGTCTCTCTGTAATCGGCTAATTCAACAGCTCGGTAACCCAACCACCCCCCCCCCCACCCTGATCCCTACAAAGATCACTGCCTAATAGTCCCCACTGGCTCATGCCCTTCTGATGACCCTAGTGGTCATCTTTATATCATCTGACCTCAGTTGCTTGAACAGTGTGTGCGGGGTACCGGACAGAAGGAGAGGTCAAATGACCATGCCCGGGTCACGGGATGACCACACATGGCGTGAGCTTGGACGCTTCCTGTGGTCAGAATCCTAGGGTCAACTGGGAGCTGTAGGGGCTTCAGCATGGAGGATTTGAAAAGAAAATTGATAGGTACACACATTCCTTCCGCCACGTAAGTCACTGATACCGTAACATTTTCACTAAAGAGCTGTTACAGTAATGACATGCATTGTGGTTTGCAAACGCAACGTCCTACACGGTATAACACACCATTATAATACGAACACACTGTAACATTTTCACCAGAGTCATTACAGTAGTTACAAGCACAGGATTTGCAAATGCAAAGTCCTATACTGTAATATCTTATATAATACAAACATATTGTTACATTTTTATCAGAGTCATCACAGTAATTACATGTGCTGGCTTTAAAAACGCAAAGTTCTAGATAGTAGAGAGTCATTACAGTAACTACACCCATTGCGTGTGCAAAAGCAAAGTCTTACACTGTAAGACATCGTATGATACAAATATATAGTTACTATATTGTTGTCAGGACAACCTTTTTTAAGAAAAAGGCAGCATATTAGAATGCACTGATGAAGGACGATTAGACGATTTGATGGCTCGATAACAATTTTCTTATGAAAATTATGATTTTTACTTTGAAAGAAGAAAGTGGACAGAACAGACATACCGACAGACACACGCAAGCATATACACTCAAGCGCACGCTTGATGTCAGACGGGGTCTGTCGTTCAATGTTTTATTTAAGTACTATGTCTGATGAAGCTTTAGGATGGGTGAAAATATACAGGGATTAAAGATAAATTGAACGGCAGAAAGATTAGACATACTGTTTCTTACACACACACACAGACACACACACACACACACACACAACACACACACACACACACACACACATACACGTACACATGCGCGCGCGCGCACACACACACACACACGCTACACACATATATATATATATATATATATATATATATATATATATAATATATATAGTACGTACACACTACATTCACACATACACACACACACATACATACATACATACATACATACATACACACACATACACATCCATATCGACCATCCTTCAGCTATGGCAACAGGATTTTTTCCGACAGAAAAAAGTAGCTCAAATTTCACCTCAAAATAAAACAAAAACAACAACTAGTGATACTAAACTCTATGCTGTACAAAATACTCTTTCAACATGACTTCAGCACCACTATTGTCGCTTAAAGAGAAGAAAGGCGGGGAGGGATGGGGAGGGAATGGGAGGGGGGGGGGGGGTAGAGAAGAGAGACCCTAAGCTTGATAGGTAATGATACTATAAAACAGCTCCCATGTGACACATTGAGGGACTGACTCTAGTCCCTCTGACTCCTTACTCTGTCAGCAGGGACTAGTGCTTATTTCAATTCAGTCAGGCAAAGGTGGAGGAGGAGGAGGAGGAGAAGGAGGAGGAGAAGCAGCAGGAGGAGAGAGGAAAATAAATAATAAGAGAAGAGAAGAAGGGAAGAAGAAGAACGAAAGACGACGACGAGCGAGAACGAAGCGAAGAAGAAAAAAGAAGAAGAAGAAGAAGAAGAAGAAGAAGAAGAAGAAGAAGAGAAGAAGAAGAAGAAGAAGAAGAAGATTGCGAAGAAGATTTGCGAAGAAATTGCGAAGAAGAAAAAGAATTGCAAAGAAGAAGAGAGAAGAAGAAGAAGAAGAAGAAGAAGAAGAAGAAGAAGAAGAATGAAAGAAGAAGAAAGTTCAGTCGAAGTCAGAAGACAGGGATTCGTACAGGAAGTGCTGCATGTACTACAGAGTAATAACCGAAGTAATTGATGAGCAAGAATTGTATTTGGCAGTATGTTTTGAGTAGAGAATGATGAAAAGAAGATGAGAAGTATGCAAAGTAAGAAGACGGACTTAAAAGGGAAAAAGATGCATAAGAAAAATGAATGTGCAAAGAGTAGAGAGAAGAAGAAAAAGAAAGTTCAGTTCGGAAAGTCCAGAAGACAGGGATTCTGTTTACACTGGAAGTGCTGCGATGGTTACTACAGGAGTAATAACCCCGGTATTTCTGTCAGTAATCTGTATGTAGCGAAAGATTTTGTATGTGGCGTATGTTTTTGTGTGTAGTGTATGTATGAAATAACCCTATTTCGTATGATAGGGGTATCGCCATAGTCAGAATGCGGCTACCTTAATGGTGGGTAAAAAACGGTCGCATAAGCAAAAATGTCACCACTGGTGAACCTCGGAGCTCTAGCGAGGAACGAAAAACTATCACAGGCGCTTTATTCAACAATGCATTGTGTTATTATTATTATTTTAAACTATTATGTTGAACTGCATTGTCTTGTTTTTACAGTGGCAGTATATTTTTTTTCTTGCTGCTCCTTCCCATGAGAAACGACGTCATTACAGCATAACGCTAGGCGTTCTCTCTCTCTCTCTCTCTCTCTCTCTCTCTCTCTCTCTCTCTCTCTCTCTCTCTCTCTCCCCCCCCCCCCCCCCCCTCCCCCCTCTCTGTCCTGTCTGTCTGTCTGTCTCTCTCTCTCTCTCCCCACTATTAGACTTATTCACAAGTTTCGCTATGGCCAACTCCTTTGTTGCTATGGGTATTTTTACGTGTGTTGAATGCACAAGGGGAGTGAAACCTCGACTCATCGTTTCATCTAAGTGACTACAACCCAAATCATCAAAATGTCAAAAGTACGTGTACAATTTTAAAACGCATGCACAGTTGTGTGGTGTTCAGACACCATCCCTGCACTCTGGGCGCGGTTGCCTTCACATGCACGCATCCTGTAGTCTTGCACGCCTTGAGAATACCACTGAAGACTTTGCAACCAGCTTTCCAATTACCTTAATGAGAACAAAAATGGTAACAACACAAAATTATCTCACCATTGGTGAACCTCAGAGCCCTAGCCGAAGAAAGAAGAAGAAGAAAAAAGATAATATTTCGCACGCAGCCATACTTCCTAAGGAAAGCTGAAATCCCACAGCCAGCCTGGCACTCTGGGACTGCCTTAGCCTAGCAGCGTTCGCTGCACTGACAAGGACACTGGTAATCAGACACAGAGAGAAAAACCCACCCAACAAACAGCAAGCTCAAGACACTGTACAGCAGTGTGCCTGATGTTGTCTTGATCCTGACCTGCCGTCAACCCACTGCATCACTGTCAGGACTGTTTAAGAGATGTAGTCCCTGGATATGGGCTACGTTGAAGTAAGTCTGGTCATTCGCCAAAAAAAGAGAGTTGATTCTGGAGCCAAGTATATATATTTATGCGCAAACACATGCAGCAAACATGCGCACAAACACACAGACGCAAACACACGCATTAACAGAGGTGCAAACACACACATAAACACAGGAGCAAACACACGCACAACATACCGATAAACACACCTAAACACACACACACACACACACACACACACACACCACACCACATAATGGAAAGAAAGAGGGGTTTTGCCAACCATAGCTCAGGCATTTTACCTTACTATTTTAATAATGATAACAACAACAATAATAATAAATAATAATAATAATAATAATAATAATATAATAATAATAATAAAATAATGATGATGATAATAATAATAATAATAATAATGTATGGAATTTATATAGCGCTGAATCTTGTAAAGCAAGAAATCAAAGCGCTCACACTACTACTTTCCATCTTACACGCACATATATGCACACCCGGTCGCCCGTCAGAGGCAGTTTTATGCGCGCGCGCAAACGCACACACCCATGCCTGTATGTATACAAACACACCCACACGCATAGGCACAGTCATATAATCACAGAAAAATGTACCAAGGAGCATCCTTGCAACAACTGATAACATGCACATGCGTAAAAACACACGCGCGCACACACACACACACAACAGCTTACGCCACTCGCAAACACACACCAACAAACACCATGTCATGCAATGTACATGTAGCATGGCATAGCATCTATATATTCATGAATGATGTAGAGTATTTGTGCACGCACGTCTGGCAAAATGATCAGCCGCGTGTGACGTCGTGGGGCATCGCGCGCGCAACGTGTGTAAATGCATGCGCCAAACACCACAAACTTTTCAAGGCAGTGTGCACATTGTAACTTTAGCATGTTTGCCTGTCGCGATTAAACGATCTACATGCCCGCACACAAAATCGAAGATGGAGGGGGATGTTCTGGGCTGTGTTTCTCGGGCCACAAATTGGATTGGCAAGGGAGATTAATTGTGCAGATCCCACGACCTCTTCCCCCTCCCCCTTTATCTAAAAAACTGATGCAAACAAGCAAACATCAAAATCGAAGAAGAGAGGAGAGAGATTGTGGTATCGGAAGAGGATGGAAGGAGAGGAGAAATGAGAGTATGAACAGAGAGAGGTGCCCAGACAAAAGAATGGATGGAAAGAGAGAGGTGAAATGGGGGAAGAGAGGAGAGGGAGGCAAAGGGGCAGAGGGGAGGGAGAGAAGGAGAGGGGGGGGCAAGAGAGGGAGAGAGAGAGAGAGAGAGAGAGAGAGAGAGAGGAGAGAGAGAGAGGAGAGAAGAGAGAGAGAGCAAGGAGAGAGAGACGAGCGAGAGAGGAGAGAGAGGAGGGAAGGAGAGGAGAGAGAGAGGGAGGAAAAAAGATAAAGAAACCTTTTATTAAGTCCCCCACTCCCTGAATGCAGTAAATCAATGAATAAAAGATCAGGGAAATCTGCAGCAAAAAAAAAAGAAGAAGAGAAAAGAAACAGAAAAAAGATAGAAACACTCATAACAACCACCCAGAGAAGTGGTGCGAGAGAGAGAGAAAGAGAGAGATGGAAAGGAGAGAGAGAAGAGAGAGAAGAGAGAAGAAGAAGAAATAGGTATAAGGAATCAGATAGAACATGTGTAGAAAGGAGAGAGAGAGAGAGAGAGAGAGAGAGAGAGAGAGAGAGAGAGAGAGAGAGAGAGGTTGAGAGATGGTGGTTAGAGAGAGAGAGATAGGATTAGGTTGAGAGATTATGGTTTTAGAGACAGATTATGGTTTAGAGAGAGATTATGGTTTGAGAGACAGATTATGGTTGGAGAGAGAGAAGAGACAGATTATGGTTGAGAGAGAGAGACAGATTATGGTTGAGAGAGAGAGATTATGGTTTATTTAAAAAAAATTTAAATTATTATGTATCGTGGATAATGGAATAAGCACTTATGTGCATTTTCACACCTAGTCCCCGTGTGTATGCGGTTTTGTAAATTTTGTCATATGTTCCCAACGGCACACAATGGCCTACTTTTATGAAAAGTGGAACAGGATTTAACGTGTGCGCAAGATGTTCTGCGTGCGTTCGCACACGGGACCTCGGTTTATAGTCTCATCCGAAGGACTTTTGAGGAGAGTGGAGTCGGCACTGATGTTAACTCCAGGGGGAAAACCCCCTTGAACGGGAATCGAACCCGGGTCGTCATATTGCGAGCGCAATGTTCTAACCACTAGGCTATCCCGTCCCCCGTTGTTGGTTGAGAGAGAGAGAGATTATGGTTTAGAGAGAGATTATGGTTGAGAGAGAGAGATTATGGTTGAGAGAGAGAGACTGGTTTAGAGAGGGAGATTATGGTTGAGAGAGAGAGAGATTATGGTGAGAGAGATTATGGTTGAGAGAGATTGTGGTTAGAGAGAGATTATGGTTTAGAGGAGAGATCATGGTTTAGAGAGAGAGATTATGGTAGATAGAGAGATTATGGTTTAGAGAGAAAGATATGGTTTAGAAGAGAGAGATAATGGTTTAGAGAGAGAAACTATGGTTTAGAGATAGGTAATGGTTTAGAGATAGATAATGGTTTAGAGAGAGAGAATTATGGTTTAGAGAGAGAGAGATTATGGTTTAGAGAGGGAGAGAGATTATGGTTTAGAGAGAGAGAGAGATTATGGTTTAGAGAGAGATTATGGTTTAGAGAGAGAGAGAGATTATGGCTTAGAGAGAGACAGATTAAGGTTTTCGTGTTAAATGCACGCGCGTGTTATATATACAGATGTGTGTGTGTTGGTGTGTGTGTGTGTGTGTGTGTGGTTGTGTGTGTGTGTGTGTGGCGTGTGTGTGTGAAGGAGGTTGTGTGTGCGCGCGCGTGCGTTTGTGCAAACACGCAAATATTTATGCATACGTGTGCTCGAATATATGAGTGCCAGCATGCGTGCGGCCGTGCGTGTGCTTGCGCGTGTATGCGCATGATTGTGAGTACATGTATATGTGCGTGCAGTGTGTGTGTGTGTGTGTGTGTGTGTGGTGTGTGTGTGTGTGTGTGTGTGTGTGTGTGTGTGCGTGTGTGTGTGAAGGAGGTTGTGTGTGCGCGCGCGTGCGTTTGTGCAAACACGCAAATATTTATGCATACGTGTGCTCGAATATATGAGTGCCAGCATGCGTGCGGCCGTGCGTGTGCTTGCGCGTGTATGCGCATGATTGTGAGTACATGTATATGTGCGTGCAGTGTGTGTGTGAGTGTGCGCGCGCGCGTGCATGTGTGTGTATGTGTGTGTGTGTGCGTGTGTGTATATGTGTCCGCGTGTGTTTCTTTTTAAGAAATTCTTGTATTTCGTGGATAGTGGAATAAAAACTCATGTGCTTAAAAAAACAACAACTTTCAGTCCTCGTGTGCATATGTGTAGGTGTCTGTGTCTGTGTGAGTGTGTGTGAGTGTGTGTGTGTACGCGCGCGTACGCGCGCGCGTGCATAAGTTTGCTCGCACAATCTCATTTAGATTTGTAAGCGCGTACGTACGGCAAAAGGTGGTGTCACATTTCAACTAAGCGCTCTTGGCTTGCCCTGTAGCAAGGCTTACAACAGGCGTTTGAACGAGAAACTGGACACCCCCCTGTATCAAAAGGAGGAGAAGACATCCAATCACTGCAGTCAATGCCTTGTTTACGTCTCCAACACCTCAACACAAAGTCTAATCTATTCCCCCACCCCACCCCTACCCCCTTCATCCTTTCAGTAAAAATAGGATTACAAATTGGTAAACACAACCTGATAGGTTTCGAGAAACAACTAATCCCCCTTGAAATTTGACCTCTGGTTTTTGTCTCTCTCTCTGTTTGTCTCTGTCTTTGTCGTTCTTTCTGTCTCTGTCCCTCTTTGTCGTTCTCTCTGTCTCTGTCCCTCTCTGCTTCTCTCTATCATTCTGTCACTTTTTCTGTCTCTGCCCTCCTTTGTCCTTCATGTTGTCTCTGTGCCTCTTTGTCTTTGCCTGTTCTTCTCTCTGCTCTGTGCCTCTTTGTCTTTGCCTGTTCTTCTCTCTGCTCTGTGCCTCTTTGTCTTTGCCTGTTCTTCTCTCTGCTCTGTGCCTCTTTGTTTTTGCTGTTCTTCTCTCTGCTCTGTTCATATTTATATTTGCCTGTTCTTCTCTCTGCTCTGTTCCTCTTTGTCTTTGCCGGTCATTCTCTTTGTCTCTGTCCCTCTAAGTAATCCTTTTTTTCTCTGTCCCTCTATGTAATTCTCTCTGTCTCTGTTTCTCTTTGTGATCTGGTTGTGGTATCGGAAAGACACACACACACACATATACGAGCGCGCGCGCACACACACACACACACACTTTACATAGTTTCACCATTCAACCCCTACAACCACATCTTTCCAGTACAACCATATCAAAGCTTTCCCCGTCCAATCCCATTCTCGAAAAAAAAAGGAATTAAACCATAGCTGTATAGACAGTTCTGTTGGCTACAGCAGTTATCCTCCTGTTTGACTACAGTAGTTATCCTCCTGTTTGGCTACAGTAGTTATCTTCCTGTTTAGGTACAGTAATTATCCTCCTGTTTGGCTACAGTAGTTATCCTTTTGTTTAGCTACAGTAGTTATCCTCCTGTTTGGCTACAGTAGTTATCTTCCTGTTTGGCTACAGTAATTATCTTCCTGTTTGGCTACAGTAATTATCCTCCTGTTTGGCTACAGTAGTTATCCTCCTGTTTGGTTACAGTAATTATCTTCCTGTTTGGCTACAGTAATTATCCTCCTGTTTGGCTACAGTAGTTATCCTCCTGTTTGGCTACAGTAATTATCTTCCTGTTTAGGAGGAGGAGTTCCATAACCTATAAGGTCGTAGGGGAGCGAGGCGTCAGAGACCTCACTTCTCTAGGGCCAGCATATTGAGGGCGGCGCCCATCTTCTCTCCCTCTTCCTGTTTGGCTACAGTAATTATCCTCCTGTTTGGCTACAGTAGTTATCCTCCTGTTTGGCTAGAGTAGTTCTCCTCCTATTTGGCCACAGTAGTTCTCCTCCTGTTTGGCTACAGTAGTTCTCCTCCTGTTTGGCTACAGTAGTTATCCTCCTGTTTGGCTACAGTAGTTATCCTCCTGTTTAGCTACAGTAGTTCTTCTCCTGTTTAGCTACAGTAGTACTCCTCCTGTTTAGCTACATTAGTTATTCTCCTGTTTGGCTACAGTAGTTATTCTCCTGTTTGGTTACAGTTGTTATCCTCCTGTTTGGCTACAGTAGTTATCCTCCTGTTTAGCTACAGTAGTTCTTCTCCTGTTTAGCTACAGTAGTACTCCTCCTGTTTAGCTACATTAGTTATTCTCCTGTTTGGCTACAGTAGTTATTCTCCTGTTTGGTTACAGTTGTTATCCTCCTGTTTGGTTACAGTTGTTATCCTCCTGTTTGACTACAGTAGTTATTCTCCTGTTTGGCTACAGTAGTTATCCTCCTGTTTGGCTACAGTAGTTATCCTCCTGTTTGGCTACAGTAGTTATCCTCCTGTTTAGCTATAGTAGCAGTTATCCTCCTGTTTGGCTACAGTAGTTATCTTCCTGTTTGGCTACAGTAGTTATCCTCCTGTTTGGCTACAGTAGTTATCCTCCTGTTTGGCTACAGTAGTTATCCTCCTGTTTGGCTACAGTAGTTATCCTCCTGTTTGGCTACAGTAGTTCTCCTCCTGTTTGGCTACAGTAGTTATCCTCCTATTTGGCTACAGTAGTTATCCTCATGTTTGGCTACAGTAGTTATCTTCCTGTTTGGCTACAGTAGTTATCTTCCTGTTTGGCTACAGTAGTTATCTTCCTGTTTGGCTACAGTAGTTATCTTCCTGTTTGGCTACAGTAGTTATCTTCCTGTTTGGCTACAGTAGTTATTCTCCTGTTTGGCTACAGTAGTTATGCTCCTGTTTGGCCACAGTAGTTATCCTCATGTTTGGCTACAGTAGTTGTCCTCCTGTTTGGCTAAAGTAGTTATCCTCCTGTTTGACTACAGTAGTTATTCTCCTGTTTGGCTACAGTAGTTATCCTCCTCTTTAGCTACAGTAGTTATCCTCCTCTTTAGCTACAGTAGTTATCCTCATGTTTGACTACAGTAGTTATTCTCCTGTTTGGCTACAGTAGTTATCCTCCTCTTTAGCTACAGTAGTTATCCTCCTCTTTAGATACAGTAGTTATCCTCATGTTTGACTACAGTAGTTATTCTCCTGTTTGGCTACAGTAGTTATCCTCCTGTTTGGCTACAGTAGTTATCCTCCTGTTTGGCTACAGTAGTTATCCTCATGTTTGGCTACAGTAGTTATCCTCCTCTTTAGCTACAGTAGTTATCCTACTGTTTTTCCCTGTGAAGACGACGCACTAGCAGCTGGTCTGGGCATTCCACCCGTACCCTGCCTGCTCCACGTCTGAGCCACAGGCTCCAGGCTGTCAACACACACTCTGTATGCCTGCTCCACGTCTGACCCACAGGCTCCAGGCTGTCAGCACACACTCTGTATGCCTGCTCCACGTCTGACCCACAGGCTCCAGGCTGTCAGCACACACTCTGTATGCCTGCTCCACGTCTGACCCACACAGCCACAGGCTGTCAGCACACACTCTGTATGCCTGCTCCACGTCTGCCCCACAGGCTCCAGGCTGTCAGTACACACTCTGTATGCCTGCTCCACGTCTGACCCACACAGCCACAGGCTCCAGGCTGTCAGCACACACTCTGTATGCCTGCTCCACGTCTGACCCACACAGCCACAGGCTCCAGGCTGTCAGCACACACTCTGTATGCCTACTCCACGTCTGACCCACACAGCCACAGGCTCCAGGCTGTCAGCACACACTCTGTATGACCAAGATTGTAGCAGCCTGTCTTGCCGTGTTTACTGTGTTGGGAGTTTGGGCAGTGGAAGTTTGCTATCTGCCATAAATGCCACAAGTATGATTCTATGTGGTTTGAAGTGTGTGGTATCTACATTTTTGACACATTGAAGAACACCAGGTTTTCTTTTTTTAACCATAGCATAATAAAGTGGGGGAAATGTAATGAAATCTACGTTTTTAAACGTCACGATGTTTTTGTAATGCAAAGCTTTGTTTTGTGAGTTTTTCTGCTAGAGCAACTCCAAAATATACAGAAAAATATACGAGAAATCTATGTTTTTAACTAGCATGATACTTAATGATGTGATACTTTTTTTCCTTTTTTGTTTTACTCTAGTGTAGTAAGACAATAACGTTTCTGTGACCGTAAAGCCAAGAGTTACAGGAATACGTAAGATGTCCAAGTTATTTCCATTTATAAAAGCCTTCATGACATTTTACAAGAGGGTTCTCTTCTTCTAAAATCATAAATCACTGGTTTGAGATATATCGAATTTCAACTATGACCTTTACAAGATCATTTTTAAAAAAAGAAGAAAACTACCTTACCGTAGGTGGACGTCTTTTAAGGGTATAGTAGGGGTAGGATTGTGATTTAGAGTTCTGTAGTATCTAACACTTCAGCCATTTCAGTGCATGAATATACGATTTGCCTTATATAAAACTTTTCGCACAAGCAACAACATACATTTGTTTCTTAGCGTGAAAAAAACAACCTTCAAAGTACGTAATAAAATCGGTGTTCTTTAAACGTAATATCTTAAAACAATATTATATGATACTTTGAATTACTTTTACAAATTTCTTTCTAGGAAAGAAATATGAAAACCCCGTTGTTAAGGCAAATATCGTCAAAGGTATAATCTTTCCCTTTCCTTCCATTTAAAACAAATTCACGAGATTTTACACGTCAATTTTTCCCCCTTTTTTAAAGCAACTGGTTCCTTCCCCCCAGCTTTTCAGTCAGTGTAGCCTTGGCACAGGTGCACTGGGGAAAAGCCAAGTTTTGTTGTTGCACTGCGATAGATCAGACAGGTCTCCATGTGACGAATGCACGTGCAGACTTGTGCATACTTTACAACATAGGCGTTACCTTCGTGGACGTTTTCACTTTGTTAAGCCCTTTGCATACACTTTTTCAATGTACAGTATGGAATTTTGCACACCTTATAGATGTAAATGCTATAAAAGGATTTGAGAGAGAGAGAGTAAATCTGTATTTTTCTGGGGTAACAGACAAGCAGTCACATACTTTTTTTCCATCTGGCCCTTGCCCCGATGCAAGAGAGAGAGAGAGAGAGAGAGAGAGAGAGAGAGAGAGAGAGAGAGAGAGAGAGAGAGAGAGAGAGAGAGAGAGAGAGAGGATAGACAGACAGACAGAAAGACAGACAAACAGACAGAGAGAGACACAGTGAGAAACAGAGACACAGAGAAAGAGAAAGAGACAGACACAGGCAGACAGAGACACAGGCAGAGACAGACAGACAGGCAGACAGATACAGACACAGGCAGAAAAAGACGGACAGAAAGCCAGACAGACAGACAGACACCCCCCCCCCCCACACACACACACACACCCTCCAAAAAAGATTAAGTGGCATATCCTGCAGCAGAAAAAAACAACCCAAACCCAAATCTTCTCTGAGACAGTGAGACCCAAGGCAGGGCTGGAAAACCCATGGCTGTGTCTCCCCCCTCGCCATCAATTACGCCCTGCATCCATCACATTACCTTCAGCCGCCATCCCTTTCAGCAGCGCTATCCTGGACCTTCTCACTTGTGCTGGGCCCTGGCCACAGACTTTCTCATCATGTTCACCATACACACAACTTGTCTTAAGACTGCATAGAGGATGTGACAACGGCTTAGAGAAAAGAGAGAGGAGAGAGAGAGGAGAGAGAGAGGAGAGAGAGAGAGAGAGAGAAGAGAGAGAGAGAGAGAGAGAGAGAGAGAGAGAAAGAGAGAGAGGGAGAGAGAGAGGAGAGAGAAGAGAGAGAGAGAGAGAGAGAGGGAGAGAGAGAGAGAGAGAGAGAGAGAGAGAGAGAGAGAGAAGGAGAGAGGAGAGAGAGAGAGAGAGAGAGAGAGAGAGAGAGAGGAGAGAGAGAGAGAGAGAGAGAGAGAGAGAGAGAGAGAGGAGAGAGAGAGAGAGAGGAGAGAGAGAGAGAGAGAGAGAGAGGAGAGGGAGGAGAGAGAGAGAGAGGAGAGAAGAGAGAGAGAGAGAAGAGAGAGAAGGCGATGAGAGAGAGGAGAGAGAGAAGAGAGAGAGAGAAGAGAGAGAGAGGAGAGAGAGAGAAGAGAAGAGAGAGAGAGAGAGAGAGGAGAGGAGGAGCAGGAGGAGGAGAGAGAGGAGAGACAGGAGCAGAGAAGAGGAAGAGAGAGGAGAGAGAGACGAGAGAGAGAGGAGAGAAGAGAGGAGGAGGAGAGAAGAGAGAGAAGAGAGAGAGAGAGAGAGACGGAGAGAGAGAGAGAGCAGAAAGAGAACGAGGAAGAGAGATGAGAAGAGAAGAGGAGTAGAGAGGCAGAGCGGCGAGCGGCGAGCATGAAGACAGTCGAGGAAGACAGACAGAAGTCAGACAGACAGAGCAGACAGCAGAGCGGGACAGTAGAGAAACAAGAGGACAGCAGACGAACGGTATGAGAAGAAGAGGAGGAGAGGGAGTAAGCAGAGATATCGGCATGACAGGACTGACATGACACGGGACATTGCAACAGATCTCTATGGTTAAGAAGCGAGAAAAGACACAGACGAGTATGTTCTAACAAAGGTTAAGTGGCATATCTTGCATCGTATCTCCCCCTTGTCACATCCTTGGTAAGACAGTCCGAGGAAACGCACGTCCTACAACTATTGCTGTCCCCTAACCCACCCATCAGGTATCCGCTACATCCCTCATTCATTTTTTTCTTTCGCTCCTCGGCTACAGCTTCGAGGTTCACCAATCAATGGGGACATTTTTGCTTATGCGACGGTTTTAGCCCACCATGAAGGTAGCCGCATTCCGACTTCGGGGATGTATGCAGAGTATATTCGTGTTTCCGTAACCCAGCGAACGCTGGCATGAATGACGGGATCTTTAGTGTGCATAATTGATCTTCTGCATGTGTGTATACACGAAAGGAATTAAGACACAGGCGGGTCCACACTTGAAGTTGACCTGGGAGATCGTAAAAGTCGCCACCTTTAATTCAGCAGACGCCACCAAGGATTCAAACCAACGACTTCATGGATCCAATTAATTGGAGTCGAACGGTCCTAACCACCCAGGTACAGCATTCGCCATCAACTTCATTTCACGCTCTTATCATTTGAGACTGGCAGCACACATGGAGCTTTTCGTCCTAGGGGGAAAGATTGGAGGGGGTGCATCTTTCTGGCCTGACACCGAGCGGATGCTAGAAGCTGGCCAATGACAAAGCGACCATCTTCAGTGCTGAAGGAGTAATGGCGATGAGGTGGAGATGAGGGAGGAGCCATTGTCTGCCGTGAGAATGCTACGCTGGGTCCTCTGTTTCACTGTCTGATTTGAGAGTCTGAGGAGAGGGATGTCAGCTGGGTTCTTTGTGGGTCTGGGTGGGGGTGGTGGCTGTAGTGTTTTGTGCTGATGATGATGTGTGTTTTTAGTTTTAAATTTCTCGTCGTCCTCATCGTTGACATTGTCGTCGCATAGTTTTCATGATGATGATGATGACGAGGATGATGATGATGATTCAGCTATCATTATTATTATTATTATTATTATTATTATTATCATCATCACTTTTTAATTAGCAGCAGAAGCTGCAGTAGTAGTAGTGCAGTGCCAACAGTTTTTGCTTTCACGTTGGTTACTTTAATTTTGACACAGTTAAAAACCATGGACATCAGACTTGGAGAAATCTAACGTTAACAGCTTCAGCCAATATATTTGCAAATGTGGCATCTGATGCTGCTGTGCTGCTCTTCAATTTCTCGGTGCAAGAAAATCCTCAGCCTAAAAAATCTGGAAGGTTATTATGGAAAGTTGTTTTGTCCGTTGCTTTAATCACTCTATTTTTGTTCAAAACAAAATGTAACTAGTCACGAAAGAAAACAAAGGTTATCAGCTTACCTTCATTATCATATCAGCTGCCTGCAAAAATGTTAATGCAATTTTAAGAACACAACAGCAGAGCCCCTTGAATACGAAGGAGATTGTCTCTGTCACAACAAATTCTTCAATGCCAGCGTAATTTATTTCCTTAGATCATTTTCTCTTAAGTTTACACACAAGAATTCGCTGCAATTTATTCAACTTCTGTCTGAAAGACACCATGCAAGAGACACTCTCTGAGTGCCGCATCACTGAATCTTTTGGTGACAGATCCATTCGCAATCCGCGCTTTACTGACGACAGTCTTCTTCGTCGAACGTTCAGACAGCAACTCTTGTTGCTTGTTATATGAGCAAAAAGGCGTTGTGCTGCCGTTGAGCGCCTGACAAGTCAGGCCCAACACATCCGACTTAGGCTCGGAAGAGAGTTGTAATCTTTTAAGCCTTTCTGGAAAAAAAGGCAGGGGAATTGACCCAGAAGGAAGAAAAATGAATAAAGCAGAAAGAAAGAGAGGGATAGAAAAGAAGGAAGTTCTAGAACATGATTTCCAGAAGGTTTGGATGGTCTTTATACTGACACCCCCCCCCATCCCCTCCCCATTAGGGAGCTGACGACAGTGATCTCTTTGGAGGTAGCAACAACAAACTCCCAAGAACTCACAAACAAGCTGGAAGAAAGAAGTGATGCTTATGATACGGAGATCAGTGCAGAGAAGATCGAGGAGGTCATGGTAAACAGCACCAGTGACACCAGTGGCAGCATTATCATGAAAGGTCAGCAACTGGACGGCAGAGGTCGACTGCTTCTAGTGTCATGATTGTGAGGGCGATCGTAGTCGTAATAAAGATCCTTGAACCTAGGTTGTAGTCAATGGGCGTAACACTTTCTTTAACAGCGAATTTTCTTGTTAGCCGAATATCATCAAGCTGTAGACAAAATAAGGCAAGAGATCCCTCTGCAGAAATGATATATGTATAAAATTCCATCTCTTCTATCTCCACCGTGACCACTATTGTCAGCAGCAACAGCTACAGTAGCAGTGAAGAAGCAATAGCAACAACTAACTACAGCTGCAGCAGGGGCAAGGGAGAGAGAGAGAGAGAGAGAGAGAGAGAGAGAGAGAGAGAGAGAGAGAGAGAGAGAGAGAGAGAGAGAGAGAGAGAGAGAGAGAGAGAGAGAACTGAACACTGAAAGTAATTTATTGCCATTAACAATACAGTCTTTTTGGCAAGGAGCACAGCATGAACACAATTTAAACAATATGCTTTTTGCAACAAGGACATAATGAAAACCGAAAGAGGAAAAGGAATCTCCAATAACTACATTCAACCGAATGTCTTAATTATTATCATACATTAATTGTTATCATAAGCTTGCACACACACACACACACACACACACACATACCCCCCCCCCCCCCTCCACACACACACACACCCCGAGAGAGAGAGAGAGAGAGAGGGAGAGAGAGAGAGAGAGAGAGAGGAGAGAGAGAGAGAGAGAGAGAGAGAGAGAGAGAGAGAGAGAGAGAGAGAGAGAGGGGGTAGGAGAGAAGGCAGATTGACAGAGGCAGACAGGCAAAAAGAGACAGAGACAGAGAGAGAGACAGAGAGAGACAGAGAGAGACATCAAGAGAGAGAGAGGGGAGAGAGAGAGAGAGAGAGAGAGAGAGAGAGAGAGAGAGAGAGAGAGAGAGAGACATCGAGAGACAGAGAGAGACATCGAGAGAGAGACAGAGAGAAAGACAGAGAGAGAGAAAAACACAGACAGGCAGACAGACAGACAGAGAGATAGAGAGGCATAAATTGTCCTTTTCAAACAGACAGACAGACAGACAGACAGAACCATAGAGGCATACAGTCATCCTTTTCAAAGATGTTCCCTAAGCCAAACACTGACCAAATACACGCCCCGAAAACCAGCAGGGGAGCAGTACAGCACCTCAGAACCTTCTGTCAACTACAACACCCTCCTCACCCCGCCTCCATCACACTGGCTTCACGCTCTACACCACTTACGCTCTCCCTGCCCTGCCCTGCCCTGCCCTGCCCTGCAAAATAATGGAGAGTTTCGTCTTAGGAGGAAGATGAAACAGGTGACATCTTTCTTGCCCTGACACCGGGTGAATGATTGAGGCTGCACACAGGAGGACAAAGAGCACCGACCATCTTCAATGCTGCAGGAATAACGGCACTGGAAATGAGGAGGGGAGGTGGGGTGCGCGTGAGGGTGGGGGTGGTGGTGGTGGGGGTGGGGTGGGGGGTGGGGGTGCGGGGGGGTCTTTTGTCAGCGTTGAGAATGAAACTCGGGGTCTTGCCTTTTGTTGAGCTGTCTGTCTGATGTGCTCTAGCTGAAGATGATGGTTTCTTTGTGTCTGGTGGAAGTGGTGGTGGTGGCCTGGGTTGGTGGTGATGGTGTTCTTTTTAAAAATTTAAATCATCATTATCGTTATCGCTATCGTCGTCGTTGTCATCGCCAGCATCGCCATCGTTGTCATTGTCGTCATCATCATCATCATAATCGTCGTCGTCGTCGTCGTCGTCATCATCATCATCATCATCATCATCATCATCATCATCATCATCATCATCATCATCATCATCATCATCGTAACCGCGCCACCACCATCAAACCACCACCACCACCACCACCACCACCACCATCATCATCATCATCATCATCATCATCATCATCATCATCATCATCATCATCGTAACCGCGCCACCACCATCAAACCACCACCACCACCACCACCACCACCACCACCACCACCACCATCATCATCATCATCATCATCATCATCATCATCATCGTCGTCGTAACCGCGCCACCACCATCAAACCACCACCACCACCACCACCACCACCACCACCATCATCATCATCATCATCATCATCATCATCATCATCATCATCATCATCGTAACCGCGCCACCACCATCAAACCACCACCATCAAACCACCACCACCACCACCACCACCACCACCACCATCATCATCATCATCATCATCATCATCATCATCATCATCATCATCATCATCATAACCGCGCCACCACCATCAAACCACCACCACCACCACCACCACCACCACCACCACCATCATCATCATCATCATCATCATCATCATCATCGTAACCGCGCCACCACCATCAAACCACCACCACCACCACCACCACCACCACCACCATCATCATCATCATCATCATCATCATCATCATCATCATCATCATCATCATCATCGTAACCGCGCCACCACCATCAAACCACCACCACCACCACCACCACCACCACCACCACCATCATCATCATCATCATCATCATCATCATCATCATCGTAACCGCGCCACCACCATCAAACCACCACCACCGCCACCACCACCACCACCACCACCACCACCACCACCACCACCACCACCATCATCATCATCATCATCATCGTAACCGCGCCACCACCATCAAACCACCACCACCACCACCCACCATCATCATCATCATCATCATCATCATCATCATCATCATCATCATCATCATCATCATCATCATCATCATCATCATCATCGTAACCGCGCCACCACCATCAAACCACCACCACCACCACCACCATCATCATCATCATCATCATCATCATCATCATCATCATCATCATCATCATCATCATCTTCTTCTTCTTTTTCTTGTTCTTCTTCTTTCTCTTCGTACCGCCATCAGTGTTATTATCACTTTTGGTTATACAGTGATCTACAGTCTATGTATCCTAAAGAGCAAGTCGCACTGGGATTTAATTAAACTTGGTCAGCAGCGACCATTCTCTCAAATCATCTCGGTCGATCAAGATGTCAGTTTGGGTTTTGCTCTCCCTGGTTATCTCCTCTTTATGACTAATCAGATGCAATAAAGCAGCATTACATTTCGGAAAACTTCGAAAGTACAGGAAGTTCCTAGCTTTGATCATAACACTTTTCATGTCATTAAAAAAGAAACCCCGAACCTAGTGGTACTATTAGCTACCCGGATATCACTTCGAATCACGAGGGGTAGATCTATCACATTTTCTTCTTTGAAGTTAGTTTTTCCTTTTGACATACTTAAAGCGTCATCATTAGGGCCTAGGCTAATGACAGCAGGGCAACTTCAGAGACACATTATGTATGTATGTATGTTTGTCCGTCGTGTCCGACGATGACCTCCAAAACAGCAGAGGAGGCAGCTGCTGTTTTGGAAACTGGGCAGAAATTTGATTATAGTGGAGATGCCTTGCCCACAGCACATCCCCACTCTCTCGGCCAAGTGGGCATAAGGACAGTCAGCGTTGGAGATGCTCTCCAAAGGCCAACCAGCCCCCAGGGCTGCAGCACATAAGGACTGTGCGAGTCAAGCCTCCTAGTCAGAGAGTCATAGTCGATCACTAAAGACTAAGCTGTAAAGTGGAATTCAAATGAGTGAGAAAGCCACTGGTCATACAGCCTCTTATAGATCTGTGGCAAATAGGCCTCTCGTTGAAAACCCTTGTACATCTAGATGATTTTGCTCTGTAGCTATTTAATCTGATTGGGCAATAAAATCATAAATAGGAAGGTAACATCAGAGTGGACTGGCCTTGGGTGGAACGATTTGCTACGAAAAGCAGAGAACTGCCGGGAATGGAGGAGGCTGGTTGCAAAATCTTCAGTGGTGCCCCCATGGTCTTCAGGACTACAGGATAAGTGAAGGTGAAGGTGATGAAAAACCATCAGCACAAATTCACAAGGGATGTTGTACAATGTATACACACCAGAGAGCAGTGGTTTTATTCTTGCATTAAGCACCCACACAGCAGCCTACTGTAAAGATTTTAGAATGGAACAAAAGTAAACATCGTGGAAATGCATGTATCCCAGTATGTTCATTGTCATCCCCACTTCCTGCAGCATCAATGTATTCTTTTCGTTCCTCAGCTCGTGCTAACTCTGAGGTTCACCAATAGTGAGGTAGATTGTTGTGTATGTGATTGGCTTTGCTCACCGTTAGAGTATAGATCGTTGTGTATGTGACTGGCTTTGCTCACCGTTAAAGTATAGATCGTTGTGTATGTGACTGGCTTTGCTCCCCGTTAAAGTATAGATCGTTGTGTATGTGATTGCCTTTGCTCACCGTTAGAGTATAGATCGTTGTGTATGTGAATGGGTTTGCTCACCATTAAAGTATAGATCGTTGTGTATGTGACTGGCTTTGCTCCCCGTTAAAGTAAAGATTGTTGTGTATGTGACTGGCTTTGCTCCCCATTAAAGTATAGATCGTTGTGTATGTGACTGGTTTTGCTCACCGTTAAAGTATAGATTGTTGTTTATGTGACTGGCTTTGCTCACCGTTAAAGTATAGATCGTTGTATATGTGACTGGCTTTGCTCACTATTAAAGTAAAGATCGTTGTGTATGTGACTGGATTTGCTCACCATTAAAGTATAGATCGTTGTGTATGTGACTGGATTTGCTCACTGTTAAAGTATAGATCGTTGTGTATGTGACTGGCTTTGCTCACCATTAAAGTATAGATCGTTGTGTATGTGACTGGCTTTGCTCACCATTAAAGTATAGATCGTTGTGTATGTGACTGGCTTTGCTCACCATTAAAGTATAGATCGTTGTGTATGTGACTGGCTTTGCTCACCGTTAAAGTATAGATCGTTGTGTATGTGACTGGATTTGCTCACTGTTAAAGTATAGATCGTTGTGTATGTGACTGGCTTTGCTCCCCGTTAAAGTAAAGATCGTTGTGTATGTGACTGGCTTTGCTCACCGTTAAAGTATAGATCGTTGTGTATGTGACTGGCTTTGCGCACCATTAAAGTATAGATCGTTGTGTATGTGACTGGCTTTGCTCACCATTAAAGTATAGATCGTTGTGTATGTGACTGGCTTTGCTCACCATTAAAGTATAGATCGTTGTGTATGTGACTGGCTTTGCTCACCGTTTAAGTATAGATCGTTGTGTATGTGACTGGCTTTGCTCACCATTAAAGTATAGATCGTTGTGTATGTGACTGGCTTTGCTCACCATTAAAGTATAGATCGTTGTGTATGTGACTGGATTTGCTCACTGTTAAAGTATAGATCGTTGTGTATGTGACTGGCTTTGCTCACCATTAAAGTATAGATCGTTGTGAATGTGACTGGCTTTGCTCACCGTTTAAGTATAGATCGTTGTGTATGTGACTGGCTTTGCTCACCGTTAAAGTATAGATCGTTGTGTATGTGACTGGCTTTGCTCCCCGTTAAAGTAAAGATCGTTGTGTATGTGACTGGCTTTGCTCACCATTAAAGTATAGATCGTTGTGTATGTGACTGGCTTTGCTCACCGTTAAAGTATAGATCGTTGTGTATGTGACTGGCTTTGCTCACTATTAGAGTATGGATCGTTGTGTATGTGACTGGCTTTGCTCACTATTAAAGCAGCCGCATTCTGAGTTCGGGGAAGGTGTCTAAACACGACACCATCTTGCATGCATTTATACAAACAAAATGTCATCTGCTCCTACCAGCTTGCAATGACCTGATCTTCTGAAAGGCAAAACGGCTTTTCACTGGTGTGCAAGATGTTCTGTGTGCGTTTACACACGGAATATCGGCTAACAGTCTTATCCGAAAGACTTTGTAGGGAGTGGAATCAGCACTGTTGAAAACTCTAGCTGAAAAATCTCCTTAAACGGGTGCTTCTGTGGTGGCTCGAACCCGGGCCGTCAGATCACAAGCGCAACACTCTAACCACTAAGCCATCCCCCCATCCCCTGGTCATTGCAATTAAATATCACAACAAGAGGCTATCACAATGAATTCTTCAATGTGCTTGTAACTCCTCCCCCCCAAAAAAAAAAAAATTAATTTCCTCCCTTATTCTCTCGCTAGCATTCAAGACCGGCGCTTTACTCATGATTTTAATTTCCATCTCATTTCAGCTTATATAAAAAAAAAAGAGAAGACGACAGGAAACAGACTGTCATAGAATTTGTGAGGAAGAAGCAAAAAGACCTTCGATGCTAATGTTCATCTTCTGTAAACATAAGCAGGCAAACAGCCGGAAATTAAGAGCTAATAGTGTTGAAAAAATAAAATAAATTAAAAAAACTGTTGAGAGGAGTGGAGGGAATAGGTGACTGGGAGATGATGGGGGATGGGGGATTTGTCGTTAGGAGGAAAAACTCTAGTTAAAGCTGAGGAGCAGAGGGTTTTCATAAAACAGACAAAAAAAGAACAACATCAACACAGTACAGGAGAGAGAATGAAACGGGCTGGAGAATGGGAGACTGTAGCCAGAGAGGGGGCCTGTGCAAAATGAGACTGCTGCAGCCACAGAGCGAAGTATATGAGACCTATCTTAATTCCTGATCTTCTGGGGTTTATATTTCTTTGGCTTTATCTCCTTCAAGTAGATTACGTTCAAGTTGTATGAAAATGAGGGTGAGGAAGAGAGGGAGGGAGGGAGGGAGGGAGAGAGCGAGAGAGAGCGAGAGATAGAGAGAGAGAGAGAGAGAGAGAGAGAGAGAGAGAGAGAAGACAGACACAGACAGACAGAGAGACAGACAGATAGAGAAAAAGAGTTAAAGAGAGATAGAGAGAGAGGAGAGAGAGGAGAGAGAGAGAGAGAGAGAGAGAGAGAGAGAGAAGACAGACAGACAGACAGACAGACAGACAGAGATAAAGAGAGATAGAGACAGACAGAGAGAGAGAGGAGAGAGAGAGAGAGAGAGAGGAGAGAGATGAGAGAGAGGATGGAGAGCGACAGACAGACAGACTGAGAGAAAGAGAGAAGAGGAGCAGACAGACAGACACAGACAGACAGACAGACAAACAGACAGACAGACAGACATGCAAACATACAAACCGACAAGCAGATACACAGACAGAACCGCAAAAACGAATATTAAGTTTCTGCTATTCTAAGAGAAAAAGGGGCATTAATGAAATGGATGGCAATACAAAGCTTCTTCAGCCCAAGCTTTCTGCATAACCACATTAATTTTACATAAGCTGCTTGACATAACAGCACCAGTCGTCGCTATGCACCCACTGTAAAAGGAAGAAGACTGCGAGATCAACACTGCTTACCACACATCTGGCTACAATTCCCCAGTCACTCACTGACGGTAAACCGTTGTGTCTGTCAAGCCCCACACAGTCAGGTTTTGTTTCGTTTTGTTATCTACGAAAGGAGGAGGAGGAGGAGGAAGAGAAGGAGAAGGAGGAGGAAAAGGAGGAGGAGGCAGAGGGGGAGGATGCGGAGGAGGAGAAAAAGAAGAAGAATGCGAAGAAGAAGAAGAAAAAGAGGCAGAAGAAGAATTACGAAGAATTGCGAAGAAGAATGCGAAGAAGAATTGCGAAGAAGAAGAAGAATTGCGAAGAAGAAGAAAGAAGAAGAAAGAAAGAAGAAGAAGAAGAAGAAGAAGAAGAATGCAAATGAAGAATGCGATGAAGAATGCGATGAAGAAGTAGCAAGAAGAAGAAGAAGAAGAAGAAGAAGAAGAAGAAGAAGAAGAAGAAGAACAAGAACAAGAAGAAGAAGAAGAAAAGAAGAAGAAGAAGAAGAAGAAGAACAAGAACAAGAAGAACAAGAAGAACAAGAAGGAAAAGGCTATGGATGGTGTGAGGGTATGATCCACACTGCCCTGAAGGCTCCGTCAGTTCGAACCCCTCATTTTGCGGGGAGTTCTGTGTTCTGTGGTTCTGTGTGGGTATGTGTTGGCAAAGTAGCCAGCATGGCTGGCTTTTCTCTCCGTAGTGCCTTTTTGTTCTGTGTTTTTCCGTCTCCCTTTGTCTTTGTCTCTGTTTGTCTTTCTCTCTCTTTTTCAATTTCTCTCTTTCTCTCCTCTATTCTTTTGTCTTTTTTATTTGAATCTGTCTGTCTGTCCATCTATCTGTCTGTCTCTCTTTTGTGTGAAGACATGCAGGCGTAAGTGTTGTGTGTGTGTTTGTGTGGTGTGTGTGTGTGTGTGTGTGTGTGTGTTTGTTTGTGTGTGTGTGTCTGTGTATGTCTGTGTGTCTCTGTGTGTGTCTGTTGTCTGTGGTTTTTGTGTGTCTTTTTGTGTGTCTGTTGTCTGTAAGTGTGTGTGTCTGAGTGTCTGTCTGTGTGAAGTGTTAATGATACGGCTTTGGATAATTCGAAAGGTTAACTTGTTATCTAGAATAATTCCGTGACTGATTCTGTTGTTGTTTGATTAATGTATCTGTTAACTTACGGATTCAGTTATGTTTAGTTTTGGCTTGTTCGCTTCTCTTTGTTGTTTTGATGGCCTTGGTGTAAAGAAGCCCCTGGCTTATCCAATTAGCCTCAATAACGTATTCGA
>CM054150.1:56093756-56101256 GCA_028751875.1 Rapana venosa | reverse complement strand
TAAGGTGTAGAGATGTTCTAAGATTTGTTTGAGTTTCTCTGCAGACATTATGATTTTATAGCTCTGTGATATATGCCACAAGTGGAGGATTAAGTGTGCATGCTAATGAGGCAGTAAATCAAGTCAGTGTTCAAGGACCACTAGAAACAAGAACTTGTCTGGCATGAAACACACACATCTGAGGCTTCGCGAGCAAATTGCGCAATACGCATAATTATCTGTAAGGTTTCCCCATATCTGTAAGGTTTTTCTCATTATTATCTGTAATGTTTCCCCATATCTGTAAGTTTTCTCCATATCTGTTACGTTCCCTTTACCTGTGACATTTCCCCATGTCTTTAACTTTATTCCATATCTGTGATGTTTCCCCATATCTGTAACGTTTCCCCAAATCTGTAACGTTTTCCTATATATGTAACACTTTCCCATATCTGTAACGTTTCCCTAATCTGTAACGTTCCCCCATATCTGCAAACATTCCCCCATATCTGTAACGTTTTGCCAAATCTGTAACTTTCCCCCATATCTGTGACGTTTCCCATATCTGTAACGTTTCGCAAAATGTGTAACGTTTCCCCAAATCTGTAACGTTCCCCCACATCTGAAACGTTCCCCCATCCATACCTGCAAGGTTTCCCATACCTGTAACGTTTCTCCATATCAGTAACGTTTCCCCATATATCACCTCTTTGCTGCATTAAACTCTCTGTGTGGTTCTCTTCAAGCGTTTGACATCCTCACAATGTAGCTTGGCGAGTGTGAAAGACAATTTGAAATGAATGATGCCAGCTGTTTCAGAAAGCTTTTCAATGGAAAACACTCATGTGTGAGTGAGCCCTTTCGTTTTATGATCTCCGTCTGTCTGTCTGTCTGTTTGTCTGTTCGTCTCTGTCTGTCTGTCTCTTCCTCCGTCCGTCCTCTCTCTCTCTGTGTCTCTCCCTCTAACATTAAAAAAGTGATTTGTTTTGTTTTGAATTGATTTGATTTGATTCTCTCTCTCTCTTCTCTCTCTTTTCTCTCTCCTCCCTCCCCCCCCCCCCTCTCTCTCTCCAAGTTCTTTTCAGTTTTATACTTTTCTATTTGTGCGTCTTTATCTTTCATACTTTCCGACAAGCCGTACTCTTCAATTTCCTTTGCCTCTTTGTGCTGCTTTTTTTTGTTGGTTTGTCTTTTTCTATTTTTTTATATTTCACCTCAGCTTTATTCCGTGACAAATCTTGGCGCAGAGCAGAGTCTGCAAGCAAACAAATGGATATCTGTTTCTTTGTGCTCATCCATCTCAACTGCTTTTTGTTTCTTTTGTTTTGTTTCTTTTCATTTTCAAAGATGAATTCCCCTTTGCAGTTTTCTATTTGTGTTCTCTGCTTCTCATCCATTTTCCTGCATCATGGTTTTTTTTCCTTCATTTTAAAAAAAAAGTCTGTGTTGCTCTTTTGTTTCCTTGCTCACTAACCAAAGCTGACGGGGAGTAATAGCTAGATGCATATGGGGACGGGTTTAATTTTTAAAAATAAAAATCTTTTTAAAGTCGTGAAGTTAAAAAGTTGCTGGTTTAAATCTCGGTGTGTGTATGTGTGCGCGCGTGCATGTGTGCGTACAGGTGTGTGTGTGTGCGTGCGTGTGTGTTTGTGTGTGTGTTAAGTGCCCGAGTGCGAGCTTTTGTGCGTGTGTGCTCTCGCATGTGTGAGTGTTTAAAAAAAATCTCCGATCTCTGATTTGAAAATGGTTGCTGACTGTTATAGCTTTTACCGAGAGGTAAAACCTGGCTTATAAACCGAGGCCCCGTGTGCGAACGCATGCAGAACATCTTGCGCACACGTTAAATCCTGTTCCGCTGTTCAAAAGAGTAGGCCATTGTGTACCGGTGGGAACAGATGACAAAGTTAAAAAAACCGCATACACACGCATAAACTTAAAAAAGAAAGGTCATCTGAGCGCTTTGATTTGTTGCTTTACAAGATTCAGCGCTATATAAACTCCATACATTATTATTATTATTATTATTATTATTATTATTATTATTATTATTATTATAGCTTTTCAATCTTGATGGTGGAATCTAGACTCGTGTTTCAAATTCCAACAAAGTGGCGGACCCAATGAGGCCTTCGTTGTCAGCTGGGTGATAAAAAAAAATCGACTGTATCTAATCCAATCAATCTGAAGTCAACTTACCTCTTTTCTTTTATTCGTGACTTTTGTCTTTCTTTCTTTTTGTCGTGTTCTCTTCCGTCTTTTTCTTCTTCTTCTTTAAAAAAAAATCTCCAGTGGACTCAAGTAGAGACAGACACCGAAGATTAAAAAAAAAGAAATGTTTATTGATTTGTGACACGTCGGCAATTGAACAACGAAGAAAAAAAAACCCGAAAGAGATAATCAATTCTTCAGTTGAATAAAAAGGATAAAAGAAAATAACGAGCGAGAAGAAGGGACATAAAGCAGAAAAAACTCCAAAAGGAAAAAAAACACCCAAAAACCGCCTGGAAGGGGGAAAGAAAAACAAAAGGGAGGGTGAGAAAACAAATCGAGGAAATCTCGAGAAGGCAACCAATCCTTCATTCAAAAACAAGGGCAAGAGAAGATGAGGAGAGAGAGAGAGAGAGAGAGAGAGAGGAGAGAGAGAGAGAGAGAGAGAGAGAGAGAGAGAGAGAGAGAGAGAGAACAGAGACAGAGACAGAGAACTCTGAACTCTCTGAACTCTCAACTCTGAACTGGTTTAATGTACATGGGCCTTAGACCACAATACACTTTGAGGAGCAAAAATGGAAGATGCCAAAAAAAAAAGAAAAAAGAAAAAGGAATATAACTTCTCGTAAACTTTGGTAGGACTGAGAGAGAGAAGAGAATGAGGAGAGAAAGGAAGATGCAGACAAAGAAGAAGAAGAAACAGAGAACAACAGAGACACGTAGACTGACAGACAGAGACAGACAGACAGAAGACAGACAGAAGACACGATCCACAGCACACAACAGCACACACACAGACACACACACACACACACCACGGACACACACACTCACACACACACAAACGCACACAGATAGAGAACCAACCACCAACAAGACAGACGTGATCCTGCAAGTTTTCAATCAAAGCAGATCCAATCTCACCGCCAGTGATGGGTATTGATAACCACACCACCTACCCACCTCACCCCCCCACCATCACCACCCAAACCCACAACCACCACACCCAACCACCACCACCATACCCCCCCCCTCCTGCCAGCTTCACCACCTTAATTCTACTGACCAGTCCAGCCAATCAGCCTTACAGATTGAGACCTGTCCTGCTGTGAAACATACACTCTACCTCCCTCCCCCCACCCCCTTCCTTACCCCCTCCCCCCCTAAAAAAAAAAGTCATTGCACTGACCTTTCCACCTGCTTCCCCCTCTCCCCCCTCTCTCCCTCTTCAATCAAGCCTTATATGTCTAGCACTCTCGTCTGGATGTTTCGTCACTCGCATGCGGGGTTTTTTGTTTTGTTATTTGTTTTGTTTTGGGAAACAAAGATTGGAAAGGGGGTTAAAGGTAAGGGGGAAGATTGGGGGGAAGAGAAGGGGGAGGTCTGTATATAGATTGATGAAAGGAGAGAGAGAGAGAGAGAGAGAGAGAGGAGAGAGAGAGAGAGAGGAGATGGAGAGAGATGGAGAGAGAGAGAGAGAGAGAGAGAAGAGAGAGAGAGAGAAGAAATATAAGACAGAGAGGGAGAGAGTGAGAAGAGAGAAGAGAGAGATGAGAAGAGAGAGAGAGAGAGAGAGGAGAGAGAGAGAGAGGAGAGAGAGAGAGAGACAGAGAGGAGAGAGGGGAGGAGAGAGAGAGAGAGAGAGAACGACAGAGAGGAGAGAGAGAGAGAGAGGAGAGGAGAGAGAAGGAGAGAGAGAGAGAGAGAGAGAGAAAGAGAGAGAGAGGAGAGAGGACAGAGAGAGAATGAGGAGAAGAGAGAGAGAGAGAGAGAGAGAGATTAGACGAAGAGAGGAGAGAGAGGAGAGATGAGAGAGAGAGAGAGAGAGAAGGAGGAGAGAGAGAGAGAGAGAGAGAGAGAGAGGAGAAAGAAAAGAGAGGGAGAGAGAGAAGAGAGGAGAGGAGAGAGAGAGAGACTTGAGGTCATGAGAGAGAGAGTGATGAAACGAGAGGTGAGGAGGTAGACGGAGTGAGAGACAGATGAGAGGGATGAGAGAATGTTGAAAACAGTGGTGGGGATGAGAGAGAAAGAGTGAGAGATGGAACAGAGAGAGAGACGATGCAAAGATACAGAGTGTAAGATGTGAATTGTATTCATACACACACACACCACGACGCACGACGCAGCACGCACACATTGTTTCAGCGTTACTTTTTCAACTTCAGATACCACTGTTTGCATTGGACTATGTATTTTTTTCAGTTAGTTATTTGGACTTTTCCTCTTTCCTTTTTGCAACGTCTAATGTCACTCTGTCTCAATAATCATCAAATCACTCCTATCAGTAATCATCTGATATCAAAGTTAATTACAAATAGTGGAAATTGTTTAAATGAAGCAAGATCCACGCACGCAGCAAATACGCACATGCACACATACGCTTTCTAGTTTCTTTATGAGTACTACGCATAAAACAGACTCGTCTGACCACCCAAAGAGTGGACCTGATCAGAAAGCTATCACTCAAACCAGATCCAATTTCACAGAGGGTGGTCGGCGTAGACGATGATCACAGCGACCAAGCCACCACTGGTGCAATTCATCTGACCACTACACCTGGTCAGTCCAATCTGGTGATGCCTGTCTGCCGGGAAATACAGACATTTAATCAGCCACCATGGTGCCGTGGGTAGTACGTTCTGATCATCGTTAGACGGTTGGGGGTTTCAATCCCAAGAGAGTCATATGGTTTTATTGGGCTCCGGCTGGCTCCTACCGATAGTTAGTTTGCTAGGGTGCATTGGCAATAATGCAATCACACAGTCGAGCTTGTCATGGATCAGGTTGACAGGGGATGTATTGTGGCAGGAAGCGTAGAGGACTGCCCCGTCAAGTACTCTCAAAACAGGTGCATTTTACATGGTATAATCATTACATCCTTCTCATCATCATTGAACATCATGCCATGATAGAAAACTGCCTCTGACTCAAAGGTCCTGGCTGATTTTTTCTTTCCTATATATTTCTGTGCCTGAGGTGAGTTAGTGTGAAAACCTTTGGGGCTGGAGGTTCACGGAAAAAGGTAGTTGGAGGGACGTTAGGGTGGTCATTACCCTAGAGGCATCTGACTCAGCTGAGCTCCACGACTGAGCCATTGGTGTCGTCAGTGGAGTGGGGAGCTTAGTAGGTGGTGTCCTGAGCATGTTCACTCCCAACACGCACCACTGAATGCCACCAAAGGGACCCAGCAGCAGTGCAGAGCCCTCTGGTAATGGCCGCATGGCTACCTGATACTGATAAACTCCCTGTCGAATTCTAAGCCTGAGGACGCAACATGACCACCCTGGGGTATGGCTGGCACAGAAAGATTGAAATGGGTGGCGTGGAAACAGCAGGACAGGAACGTAACAGAAAATGAGGCAGCAAAAGAACAAGGAAAAGAGGAATGCAGATTCTGTTCCTCTTGGTCCCATCCCTACCTCACCAAAGCCCGAACCTTAAGACAACTCCCTGTCCCTACCTTCCCTACCAGTGCAATCCCGCTTAAAGCCTGACAGTCTTGTCCTGTTCATTAACCAGTCACTGCACGCAGCTTTGAGCAGCAGAGATGGAGTGGATGTGGAAGGGGGGGGGGGGGGAGGGGAGGGGAGGAAGAGTAGAAGGAGGTAGAGAGGAAGAGGCTGTTGGGTAGGATAGGGGTGGGGATAAGGTGGGGTGGGGGTAAGGATGGGGTAAACAAGACAGAGATTGTTTAAAAAAGGGACTTTGAATAATTGCTATGGTTTGAATAGTGGAATCTGTCAGGGTGTCTTTGTTTTTTGTATTTTACTTTTTTTGTTGCTTTTGTTTTGTTTTAGCAAGGTACAGGATGGGAAAAAGGGAGTGAGGAAACATTGACGTATGCAAATGATAAAGACAGGATAAATGAATGAATTGAAACAGGAATTTGAATTGTAAATGGTGCGCACACACACATACACACATACGCACAGGCACACACAGGCACACACACACACACACACACACACACACACACACACACACACACACACACACGTGTGCGCGTGCGCACACACACATGCACACACACTCATACTTCACACGCTTCCTAATCGTTTCTCAGATAATCAGAGCACACACTACAATACGCCAGCTGACGACCATCAACAAATGAGGAGTGCGATTGTTGTTGTTTCTTTTTCCTGATATGTTCACAATCTTTAAAGTTTTACCATTATCTTACCCCATCTCTTTGACGCAATTTTGTTCAGCTGCAGCCCATTACTTTTTGCACATAAATGCTAGAATAGAATACTCAAGATAGAAGCATTGCTTGTTGTACTCATTTCATGTGGGCTGCTCTGCCATAGGGACTGTCTGTCACTCCCGTGTGGGACTGGCCAGCCACACTCCACGCTGTACCAGAATAAACACCTCGAGCACAACTCCATAGTCTTCGAGACTGACGGCCGCCTTACCGTACACGTTGATCTGAACGAACACAGTTTTGTTTAAAGCAAGGAAGTTTGGAAACAAACCAGACCCGGCCTCACTAAGGGTGGTGGGGATAGACGATGATATCACAGCCCGCAGCACTACCGCCACACTGCCTGGCCAGCCAGCCCTCTGTCTAATCCATCAATTCCTGTCTGCACAGAAACACAGGCCACCCCTCCTGAAGTCCTCTACCCTTGTTCCCCCTGCCTCTCTCTATCATTTTCCAATTCAATCAGGCTTGGTCGTCTGATGGTCTTGTTTGGTGGTGTAGCTGGTGCACCCAGTTTCAGTTTCAACAACCACATTACCTTTCTATGACATGTGATATGTTGTCTCCATGGAAACGATATAAAATGGCACCAGAAGTCCACAGTGGGGATGCCATGGACCTATCAGTTAATAGTCTCCCCACCATCTGGAAATTCTGTGCTAGAAAATTTCCTCTTTTCTATCACACTGTTTCTGCCTTGCTCCTTTTGGTCCTTTCACTTCCTTCTCGTCTATTTTCTGCCTTCTTGGTCCATTCTCGTTCCTTTGTTTCCCAGAAAGACTTAAAAGATACCAAACCAATTCTCTTTTATGCCGAAGTCGGATGCGCTGGGCCTGACTAGTCAGGCGCTTAACGGCTTAACGGCTCAGAGGACAGACAACAAACTTGCTATCTGAGCGTTCGACGATGACGAAGAAGAAAATGGCATCAGGAATTAAAACTAGGACATGCTCACCGGACGATAACGGAGAGCAGTTGTTGTAAATAATTATGTGATCCTCAATGTCCGCCATTCGCCTTCCTTCCTGCCTTGTAAAAGTCAATCAATTAAACACTTTGGCAAAGTTCATTGGCAGGAGTGGTTGAGTGTACATGGCAGCTCGCTT
>CM054150.1:56031256-56073756 GCA_028751875.1 Rapana venosa | reverse complement strand
TGATCTAATCTGACCGCCCAAATCCGGAACCTAAAATCACCAAGTTGACAAGTAGTTGTACGAAACACGAACAAATATACTTTCAATAAAGAGCAATTGGACAACAAATTCCTTCCGTGACAAAGCGGCAATTTAGAACCGATTTGAACGAGGATCTTAAAAAATTTCCTTTTAAAAAACGTAAGAACTGGGCAAGATCAGAAAGAATGAATCTAAGATACACAGAAAAACAAAAAAACAAATGAAATCTTAGGAAAAGATAGAAAGACAAAAAAATAACAAGAAAACAAAGAAAAATAAAACAGCGAAGAGAGACAGAAATATCATTCTGCACCAATGTTGGATGAGGGGCAACAAATATTTGTGCTATTTGACCAGAGCTCATAGGATCTCTTCAATGTTAACCACCACAGTTGACCTAGCATTGTTATGTCATCGCAGTGAACACTGATGTTGACTTCCTTTCAATGTTGATCATCTGGCAAAATGCTTCCTGAATATGAACAGTACTGTGCAAGAATGAATCTAACTTCCATTGCCATAATGGACGGTTGACTTAGTCAGATTCCGGTGTAATTGATTAAGATCCCAGTGAACCATAGACTCTGTGCAAACATTTTAGATCTTCCAAAAGCTCAATATGTTTGATTTCACTGGCTAAAATTGAATATCTGCTCAGGGTTTGATCAGTCTACATTGCATCTTCCTGCCAATGTTGGGATGCCAGTTTGTGAACTCTGAAGCACGTGCTATTGTTGACTTCTGTGCTCATTGTTTGATCTTCCTGTGCTCATTGTTTGATCTTCCTGTGCTCATTGTTTGATCTTCCTGTGCTCATTGTTTGATCTTCCTCTGCTCATTGTTTGATCTTCCTGTGCTCATTGTTTGATCTTCCTGTGCTCATTGTTTGATCTTCCTGTGCTCATTGTTTGATCTTCCTCTGCTCATTGTTTGATCTTCCTGTGCTCATTGTTTGATCTTCCTGTGCTCATGTTTGATCTTCCTGTGCTCATTGTTTGATCTTCCTGTGCTCGATTGTTTGATCGTCCTGTGCTCATTGTTTGATCTTCCTGTGCTCATTGTTTGATCTTCCTCTGCTCATTCGTTTGATCTTCCTGTGCTCATTGTTTGATCTTCCTGTGCTTATTGTTTGATCTTCCTCTGCTTATTCTTTGATCTTCCTGTGCTCATTCTTTGATCTTCCTGTGCTCATTGTTTGATCTTTGCATCACATAACGTCTCTCAGCGGTCTCTCCGATCTCTCTTTTTCATGCTTTCTTTGTTTGTTTTCCTGCCTGTTTCAGTTTGATGTCTTTGTTTGTGGTCTCATTACGACAGTCTCCTCTTGCTTTGTCGTTTGTGGGTCTGCTTTTGTATTTGTTTCTTTGAATTTGGAGGGGGGGGGGGGGGGGGCGGAAGATGGGTGAGGAGGGCTGAAGGTACAGAAAGGTAGGACATGTTCTGACATGGTAACATGGATTTGTGTTGTGAAAGCACCTCATCATTTTTTTGAAAGAAGCAATCATTTTATCAATGGTGAACGCTAATGGCGTTTTATAATGTTCACTCATGTTTTTTGTCTTCTTTATTCATAATAGCGATCCCTGGCCGCTACGCAACTATTGATTTTGTGCTTAGGCATGATATAAGCTTCCTAGCTTGCCGCTGCTTTTACTGCTCATGTCTTCTCTGTTATGTTTGTTGTGTGCGTCATGAGTAGGCACGATGCTATGTAAACACAATATACACAAGGTACTTATGCATGGCTACCTTGTTAGAGAGAAGGAACAAAGAAGAGAGAGAGAGAGAGAGAGAGAGAGAGAGAGAGAGAGAGAGAGAGAGAGAGAGAGAGAGAAGACAGAGAGAGAGAGAGACAGCGAGAGCGAGAGAGAGCACGTGATCGTATATGCATGGGCGTTTGCATGTACGTATGGGTCTATGTGTATAACGCAGATTATCTTGCGTTTTCATTAAAAACTCGATCCTCCTTTTGGAAGAATAGACGACCATTGAGTGGTGATAGCAACGTGTGACACACTAAAACAAACAAACAACAACCACAACGCATGTACACCGGTGTCATGCTTAGTTCGATACCACCCCCTAATTGGGATTGCAGCGGGCGGACCAAATTGTTTCCATACGCGGAATCTGACCATTGGTGAACCTCAAAGCTCTAGCCGAGGAACGAGACGAAACGAAACAAAAGTAAAACTGCATGCAAAAGGGGGCTGGGCGGTCAAAAGTACACGGGTGTTTATTCCATTATTCTCTAGATAAAAATTAACTAAGAGAAAGGATGAATAAATAATATTAACTTAAAAAATAAAATACACGCCACGGGTATCGCTTCTGCTCAATGCGGAGGGAAAAGAATAGAGCAGAGAGGAATTTTCAAGGACAACTCCATTTCAGTGTCTTTGAAATCCAATGATCTAGAAACTCTTCATTCCCATGGCATTTCTCAAAGAGAGAGAGAGAGAGAGAGAGAGAGAGAGAGAGAGAGAGAGAGAGAGAGAGAGAGAGAGAGAGAGAGAGAGAGAGAGAGGAGAGGAGAGAGAGAGAGAGAGAGTAAAGGTATGGAGGAAGAACACACGTGGAGTGGTGGAAGAACAAGAGGTATGGAGGAAGAACACACGTGGAGTGATGGAAGAACAGTCTCAGGGGTAAAAGCAGAAAGACATACTCTGGGACAAGTTCAGCGGCAAAGTGCAGCAGTTCAAGTTCCCGTGCACTTTACCAGAAGAACTCTTTATTGCTATTGCACTTCAGTGAAGTGATCATGATCCAGACCTGAACGCTTCCACCACAGAGGTAATAGAAACAGTGGAATGGTTGTGTACGTGCCAGTAAATCATTTTATTTACCAATTTTCTAAATTCTGCTATTTTTTAATTGCCACCCTAATAGCTATCTATTTGCCTGTCTGTATGTCTGTTTTTCTGTCTACTTTCTGTTGCAGTTTATGTTTTTCTTTATTATATGAACGTTGCAAAAGAGATTCATAAGGGTAGTTTCTTAAGTTTTATTTTCTTCTTCAAACTCTATAGAAACTTCCTATAATTTGAGAACTACCCCAAGAGGGTGCTGGGGACCTGTCGGTATAAATAGTATTCCCTCTTTTATAGCTCTTTCTTTTTTCCTTCTTCCTTTTCTTTCTGTCAACTCCTTCTTGTTTATTTTCTGCCGTCTTGGTCCATTCTCCTGCTTTTTATCCAGAAAGACTTCAAAATAACATTTCTCTCCCACGCCTCAAGTCGGATGCGCTGGGCCTGACTTGTCAGGCGCTTAACGGCAGCGCAACGCAGTTTCGTTCATATGAAAGACACCATTAGTTGTTGTCTGAGCGTTCGACCAAGCAGAATAATTCAAGAACTAGGAGAAATACTGCTGAGTCCGTCTTTGACTAAACTCTAAGTGAAATGGTTTCTACAGAGGAAACACTATGTCCTGGCAAGCCATGGCGCGTGATGAAAAACACACCGTAACACACCGTTGTATGTAAGAAAATACAACCATAATTCAAGATATTTTATCAGTTAATACAAAAAGTAGGAAAAAATGACTCAAAATTGTTTCTCGTTTAATTTTCGAAACTAAACTTGATAAAACAATGTATTGCTGACGTTTACTTTCGCACCTGTGACTGCAGCGCCCAGGTTCCCTGAGTGTTTGTATGAAATAGGGCTTCATTGATGTTTTAGTTGCTATTTTAGTAACATCGAGATTGTATGGACAGTTCATACAAACAAACTTCTACTTTTTGGTGAAAAGTTTCGCGCAAACATCTTGTTGTGAACGAAAGAGTTGTTCCCCATCGTGTTGTAAACTTTTGGATTGGTAAAAGTAAGACATAACTATTTTGGTAGTCTTATACTAAAGCTATGGTTGCTTTGAGAACTGCTTTCAAACTTGGAAAGAGTCATTACATCTACCTAGTTCGCAGAAATCTCTAGAGAAATTCCCACGAGAATTTTTTCTGTCAAAGTTTTCTAACACCAAAGTTTTAAATGCTGAGCAACGACCAGGTACATGCAGATTTATCTAAAAAAAGGAAACACTGCTAAAAGCCCACGTACACAATACAAGAGAGAACATTTCTCTAATCTTTTTCTTTGTTTGGGGAAAGAGATATTTCTTTACAAGATACCACAGATGAAAATATCGAAAAATCTGGTGCTGTGAAGTGTTAACTATCTGAATCACTTGCAACAACATGGGGATCAAGTAGCCATTGTGCACATGGACAAGATTTTCTATCAGCTAACACTGTGGTTAATTTAGACATTCGTGGTATGTGCACAGTTGCCTTGCGTGTTACAGTTGAAGTAAGTAAAACTTCTGTAAACGTTTCCTCGTAACACAACTCCTGTCAACGTTTTCCTCGTTAACAACTTCTGTCAACGTTTCCTAGTAAAATCTGTCAAGTAACATTTCCTCGTAACACAACTTCTGTAAACGTTTCCTCGTAACACAACTTCTGTCAACGTTTCCTAGTAACACAACTTCTGTAAGCGTTTCCTCGTAACACAACTTCTGTAAGCGTTTCCTCGTAACACAACTTCTGTAAGCGTTTCCTCGTAACACAACTTCTGTACGCGTTTTCTTCCTGTTATAAAATCCACCACTATGGTTGTCAGCATGAGAAAAGATAAGGCATCAAGCACAACATTGTCTGACTATGCCAGTGTTGCTATAAACCTTACTCAAACGCACTTCTTTTGCAAATTTCCGGGTATCGCATAAATAGATGACTAACCAGGAAATGAAAACCAGAATTGAAAAGCCATAGGGCCGTAATGAATGACTCCTGAATTCAATGAAAAAACGGAAACTTAAATGGTACAGGCACGTCACACAAACATCTGGACTGGCCAAGACTGTCCTACAGGGAACAGTACAAGGAGGGAGTCGAAGAGAAGAAGACAACATCAGAGAAGGGACTGGCCTTGAGAGGAACGACTTGCTACTGAAAGCTGGAAACCGCCAAAAGTGGAGAAAGCTGGTTGCACAATCTTTAGTATGCCCACACGGTCAAGAAGACTTCGGAAGAGGTGAAGGTGAAGGTGAGAAAAGCATTGAGTTAACATGACTTGTTCCAGAAAAACACTGACTTCAGTACAGCAGTGTGTGTGGTGTGTGTGTGTGTGTGTGTGTGTGTGTGTGTCTGTGTGTCTGTGTGTGTGTGTGTGTGTGTGTGCTAGTGTGTGTGTGTGTGTGTGTGTGTGTGTGTGTGTGTGGCTAGGTGTGTGTGTGTAGGTGTGTGTGTGTAGGTGTGTGTGTTGTAGGTTGTGTGTGTGTGTGTGTTTAGTGTGTGTCTAGGTGTGTGTGTAGGTGTGTGTGTAGGGTGTGTGTGTGTGTGTGTAGGTGTGTGTGTAGGTGTTGTGTCTAGGTAGGTGTGTGTAGGTGTGTGTTAGGTGTGTGTGTAGGTGTGTGTCTAGGTGTGTGTGTGTAGGTGTGTGTAGGTGTGTGTGTGGGTGTGTGTGTAGGTGTGTGTGTGTAGGTGTGTGTGTCTAGGTGTGGTGTAGGTGTGTGTGTGTAGGTGTGTGTGTGTAGGTGTGTGTGTGTAGGTGTGTGTGTGTAGGTGTGTGTGTAGGTGTGTGTGTAGGTGTGTGTGTAGGTGTGTGTGTAGGTGTGTGTGTGTCTAGGTGTGTGTGTGTAGGTGTGTCTAGGTGTGTGTGTTAGGTGTGTGTGTGTAGTGTGTGTGTGGGGTGTGGTGTGTGTGTAGGGGTGTGTGTAGTGTGTGTGTAGGTGTGTGTGTGTAGGTGTGTGTGTGTAGGTGTGTGTGTAGGTGTGTGTGTAGGTGTGTGTGTGTAGGTGTGTGTGTAGGTGTGTGTGTGGTGTGTAGGTGTGTGTTGTGGTGTGTGTGTAGGTGTGTGTGTGTGTGTAGTGTGTGTGTGTAGTGTGTGTGTGTTGTAGGTGGTGTGTGAGTTAGGTGTGTGTGTGGTGTGTGTGTGTAGGTGGTGTGTGTGTAGGTGTGTGTGTGTAGGGTTGTGTGTTAGGTGTGTGTGTAGGTGTGTGTGTGTAGGTGTTTGGTGTGTGTGGTGTGTGTAGGTGTGGTGTGTGGTGTGTGTGTGTAGGTGTGTTGTGTGGTGTGTGTGTAGGTGGTGTGTGTGTGTAGTGTGGTGTGTGTGTGTGTGAGTGTGTGTAGGTGTGAGTGTGTGTGTGTGTAGGTGTGTTAGTGGTGTTGTGTTGGTGTGTGTGTTAGGTGTGTGTGTTATGTGTGTATGGTGTGTGTATGGTGTTGTGTGTAGGTGTGTGTGTAGGTTGTGTGTGTAGGTGTGTGTGTAGGTGTGTGTGTAGGTGTGTGCTAGGTGTGTGTGTGTCTAGTGTGTGGTGTGTGTAGGTGTGTGTGTAGGTGTTGTGGTGTGTAGTGTGTGGTGTGTGTGTGTGTATGTGTGTGTGTGTGTGGTGTGTGTTGTGTGTGTGTGTGTGTGTCATGGTACAAGTTGATCCTCGCGGAACCCATCCCTCTCCAGGGAGCACGTGGTTGTAACATGTGTGCAAGATGTTCTGCATGCGTTCGCACATCGGTCTGAGTTGACACCCCCATCCTAAAGGCTCTTGGGGCAGTGGAGTCAGTATATAGCAGTGAACTCCTGAGGAAAAAGGCACTCAAATGGATATCACGGTGGGGATTGAAACTGACAATGTGTGTGTTGTGTGGTGTGTGTGTGTGTGCATGTGTGTGTGTTGGCGCGTGTATATGGTGTGTGTGTGCATGGGTTCGTGCATGTATGCGTGCGTGCGTGTGTGTATGTGTGTGTGCGTGCGTGCGAGCGTGTGTGTATGTTAGATATTTGTATAGCTGTGCATTGCTACACACAACAACTAATATCAGTGCAATCATACACACACTCCTTTATAACAAACAAGAGCACTATGCAACCGCAACAACACAGCCATGCACCACACACACAAACAACAACAACATCAACAACAAAATGAGCAAACCCGCAATTTTTTCCCCAGCAAATAGAAAGCAGTAAGGTAAGGTAAAGGTGTTCCCATAACACATGTGGTCGTAGGGGAGCGAGGCATCAGGCACCTCAACTTCTCAAGGGGCCAGCACATTGAGCGCGGCACCCATCTCCTCTCCCTCGCTGCTTTGCCTTCCCTGACCCTAAAGAGGGCAGGTGCCCATTTACAGCTGGGTGAACAGGGGGAACTGTACTGAAGCCAAAGCCCGCAAACGGTCACCCATCCAAGTGGTAACCACGCTCGACGCTGCTTAACTTTGGCTGGGGGAAAGCGAGTGCTCTGACCACTGAGCTATCCCGTCCCCAGAAGGCAATACTCATGTAAAAAACCAACGACACACAGGGGAGGGATTCTGCGCTAGTTCCACCGTCAAGCTAGAATCCCCCAACACGACCCTCCCAATCAACTGGCGCTATAAGCCTCACAGCACATTAGCATGTTTCGCTTTCACGTCGGCTTCAGAGCTGAATCCATCTCTCCGCATCTTCGGGGTCGAATCTGCGTTTTGAGGGCTGTAACTTGAGGAAGGAATGGAAGTCGGTTCTCCTCTGTGAGCAGTTGACATGGAATCTGAGCCTGTTACGAAGATTGGAAGGAAGGTGATGATCATCAAGTCAGTCTGACAGATTGCACCCCCCAAATTACAAATTATTCGCTAATGTATGTAAATGTATGCAACCTGTGCTGCGTGATACACGAGAGGAAGAAATACAAAGTAAAGAGAAGAAAGCAAGAAATGAAGAAAGAATGAGAAGAAGAAGAGAGCATGACATGAGAGATAGAGAGAGAGAGGAATAAAGAATAAGGCAATAAAAATAAGAAAGCAAGAAATGAAGAAAGAATAAAAAAGAGAGCATGACACAAGTGAGGAAGGAAGGAAAACAAAGAATAAAACAATACAGAAAAGACAGCATAAAAAAAACAAAAACGAAAAAGAAGAAAAGATCAAGAGAGAAAGTGAGAAGAAAGGAGAAAAGAAGAAAGAAATGAAAGAATCATACAATAAAGAAAGTCAGAAAAAGAGAAGGAGGTAGATAAAAAAAAAGAAATGAAAAGAAAATGATTGAGCAAAAGATTTCTAGACGTTTTTAATCAGCGTTAAGAATAGGCTGAAGAATGGGCATTGTGTGGAGACTGACAGCCGAAGAAAAGACACAAGGAAAAAATAATCACCAGAAAAAAGCAATCACAACACGTTCCTCTTCTTCTCTCCATTGTTCTTTGTTTTTCCCCACTGCAGTGGTTGTTCAGCAAATGGCAGCGGTTAGAACACAGGACTCGCGACTAAGGAGGTACTGGTTCTAGTCTCTGCAAAACTCATCTGGAGGAAGGCGATAATTTAAAAAAAAAAGTTAACATTGGTCCTGAAGTTAATACTTTCGAGCTACTGCAGTTTACACAATAGACAGGGTCTCAAGTGGAAAAGCCTGCCCAGTCTACACATATTACAAGATAGTCAAGATTCAAGATTTATTTCAAGAACCACCCCCCCCCTCTCTCACTCATGAAGGTACATGAAATTTAATAATACCACAACTTGCAGTTGTGGGCGTCTGAAAATACTCACAACATAAACCATTCACTACACAATGAATGATGTAATGCAATGGTGCAAAACAAGCGGAAACCCGCGCATCTCCCCACCCTAAAGAAGCCCACAGCGCTTAGATAATATATGGACTTAATGAAATAACGATAGGATGTCATGAGAAAGACAAGACGAAATTATGGATATGAAACTAGAAAGAGCATTCTCCATACAGGAAAAGAACAATAAGTCAAAATGATGTTTAAAGACATCGGCAATCAATGGCACGTAGGGTCTGTCTATGTCTGTCTGTCTGTCTGCCTGTCTGCCTGCCTGCCTGCCTGTCTGTCTGTCTGTCTTTCTGTATGTCTGCCTACCTGCCTGTCTGTCTTCTTTCTCTCTGCCTGCCTGCCTGTCTTTCTGTCTGTCTGTCTGTCTGTCTGTCTGCCTGTCTGCCTGTCTCTCACTCTCTCTCACTCTCTCAGGGCAAGAGCCAGATGCATAAAGGTATGTGACTGCTTATCTGTAACCCTTGGAAAGTAAAGTGTATTCATTTAAAGATTGTTTATTCATTCAAGATTACTTTCTCTCTCTCTCTCTCTCTCTCTGTGTGAAAGTTAATTTTCTTTACAAGTTAGGTAGCGGTGGTGCGACAGGTGTTTGGAGAAAGCAAAATACAGCATTACAGAGTGGAGAGGAGAGAAGAGAGAGAGAGAGAGAGAGAGAGAGAGAGAGAGGAGAGAGACAGAGAGAGAGAGAGAGAATACACGGGTTATTCAGAAGGGAGACGGCTGCGCAGAAGATGTTCAAGACCAGATAAATAATAAAAAATAATAATAATAAAGATAATAATAATAATAATAATTATGGAATTTAAAGCGCTGAATCTTGTAAAGCAACAATATAATCTAGAGTATATGAAAGAGGTTCCCTCAAATGTTTAATGTTTATTTTCATGTATACATGATCATGCATTTCTGAGGTCTTTGCTCAAAGAATTAAAAGAAAACAGTAAAGAGACGATTTTGTTTTCAATAATAATGTCACACACAGAATAAAACAAAGCTTTGTCTGCTGCTAACTGTGGTTAAACAATTTCTCTTCAGCTCTAAAATGCCAAATGTGCATTTGTGTTGTTTTTCTTTCCAAATACCTCATCCCATTGACCAGCATAAAAACATGATGTCATTCTCCTTCACCCACCCCGTAGTCTCGTAGACCCTTGAGGCACCCCACAACATTTTGCAACCAGCTTCCTCCACTCCTCGCGGTTCACGTGGTAGGATATATAACTGAAAAAGTATTCTCTCTAAAAAACACAACCCCAGCCCTCCTCCCACCCCCCACCCCCCAAAAAAAAATCAAACCCAAAAAAACCCAAACAAAAAAACCCAACAAAAAAACCATAAGGAAATCAAAACGAAGCAAAAACCAAAGTCAAATATGGGATAAGAATAAAAGAAAAAAGCGACCAAAAACAAAACAAAACAAAACAATAAAAAGAACAAATAAAGCCAAACCCAAACCCAAAGGCAAACCTAAACCCAACCAAACAACCAACCAAACAAGTCAATTCAATTCAAGTCAATTCAATTCAAGTCATTTAAATTCAAGTCAATTCAAGTCAAGTCAAGTCACGTCAAGTCATGTCAAGACAAAACCACTTAAATCATCCCAAACAACAAACAAACAAAACCAGAAAAGATGGAAAACAGCACAAGGGGAAGGGGAGGATAATTCGATGACTGTCCTGCAGTCTGGGACGAAGCGTGCGTCATGAGCTAAATGCAAAAGAAAGACAGAGAGGAGGAACGAACAGACAAATAAAAAAACAAAAAAACAAAGACATGGTGAATGCTTGACAGAGTGAAAAGAGGAAAAATAAAAAACCCCCATTAGAAATGAACAAAACAAAACGTGAAGATAAGAGGAAGTAAAGCTATAACAACATGTCAAATAAATTCAACAGGAGGCTACTAGAGATGTAGAATGGATTCAAATGATCACCCAGCAATGTCGCGCGGAGTTCAGGAAGTTATTTAGGAGCTGATATGTGACGACTAAAGAACAGATTAGAGATATAAGGATGAAAATAGAAAGAGAAAGAAGGCAAGAAAACAACAACAACAACAATAAAAACCAAAATAGAGAAACGAAAGAAAGAAAGCACGAAAAGGAAGAAAAAAGGATGGGTGAAAAACTAAAATGATGAAGGGTTAAAACAGTGTAAACATTCACTCCTAGGTAGGATTAAATGGTGCTATCTTCTTTAGGTGAATAAAAAAAAAGGTGCAACAAGATAAAAGCAACGAGATTGAGATGGATAGATAGATAGATAGATAGATTGATGGATAGATAGATAGATAGATAGATAGATCGATGGATATAGATATATGTATGTATTTATATATATACAAACAGAAAGATAAGTAGATAGATAAAACAGAAAGAAAGAAAGAAAGATATATAGATAGATAGATAGACAGGTAGACAGACAGACAGACAATCAGACAAAGAGAGAGAGAGAGAGAGAGAGAGAAGAGAGAGAGAGAGAGAGAGAGAGAGAGAGAGAGAGAGAGAGCGAGAGAGAGAGAGAGAGAGAGAGAGAGAGGAGAGAGAGAGAGAGAGAGAGAGAGAGAGAGAGGAGAGAGAGGACAGAGAGAGAGAGACAGAGAGAGAGAGAGGCAGAAACAGACCGACAGAAGTAAGACGAGACACAGACACAAAGAGACAAAGGCACTCCCAGCACACACCACTGTTCATGTTCAACTTTGTCAAGAACAAAACACTTTTCAAGTAACCCCCCCCCCCCCGCCGACACCCACACACACACACAGAAACCATGTCAAGAACCAGCACACATTCGTGGATTGCTCGAAAATGCGATCGGAAGGACCGGAGAGACAGAAATAAGCTTAGTGCACAAACTTGATCCCCATACTTAGACAGGGAAAGGACTCAAGTCAAACTGCATTTTTCATAGGAAGAATGGTGGGTAAGAAAAATGAGGCAGACAAAGGCTTTACATACCGGCCATCCATCAGTGACAATCGAAGCAGAATGAAAAGCACATGACATGAAATGCTTTCTTCATCCTTTTTGCATCTCAGATAAAAGGAAACAGATTTGGAAAAGAACCGTACAAGACAAGGTGGCCTCTGTCCACCGTTAGTTCAGCGATCTCAGAATCCTAGTTCTATCTTTTGTTAATGCTTTTGATATTCTTTTGTGGATGCCAAATGTAACTTTTCAATACACGGGAATACAAACAGTTGACGTCATTAACTTCCTCTGGTCTACATGAATGACGAGGAGGAAATAGAAAGGAAAAAAAAGCTAATGACGCAGTCTACAAAGAAAAGAAGAAAGGGAAAAAAATGTTTAAAAACCGTGCAATGATGTCATAAATCTAGAGTTATCGTCCTTCCTGGGTTTTTCCCAGCTCCTCGGCTAGAGCTCCGAGGTTCCCCAAAGGCGATGTGTTGTGCATGTGCCGTTTGTCTGCCATTAAGGCAGCCGTATACCCTCTTCGGGGGTGATTTTTTAAACAAAACATCAGCGTGTTTAAAAAAAAAAGTCATTCATTCTTCTCGTCGTGCGATTGCCTTCTATACAGAAAGGTGGAACGGGAGTTTAACGTGTGCGCAAGGAGTTCAGCATGCGTTCGTACACGTATCATCAGTTCATAGTCTCATCCAAAAAAACCCCGTTACCTGATTCTAAACAGACATTTACAACTTCAAAGCTTTATTCCTGATTCTACATAGACATGGACAACTTCAAAGCTTTATTCCTGATTATAAATAGACATGTACACCTTCAAAGCTTTGTTCATGATTCTACATAGACATGGACAACTTCAAAGCTTTATTCATGATTATAAATAGACATGTACATCTTCAAAGCTTTATTCATGAATCTAAATAGACATGTACACCTTCAAAGCTTTATTCATGATTATAAATAGACATGTACATCTTCAAAGCTTTATTCATGAATCTAAATAGACATGTACATCTTCAAAGCTTTATTCATGATTATAAATAGACATGCACATCTTCAAAGCTTTATTCTTGATTCTAAATAGACATGTACATCTTCAAAACTTTATTCATGATTCTACATAGACATGTTACATCTTCAAAGCTTTATTCCTGATTCTAAATAGACATGTACATCTTCAAAGCTTTATTCTTGATTCTAAATAGAGATGTACATCTTCAAAGCTTTATTCCTGATTCTAAATAGACATGTACATCTTCAAAGCTTTATTCATGATTCTAAAAAGACATGTACATCTTCAAAGCTTTATTCCTGATTCTAAATAGTCATGTACATCTTCAAAGCTTTATTCCTGATTCTAAATAGACATGTACATCTTCAAAGCTTTATTCTTGATTCTAAATAGACATGTACATCTTCAAAGCTTTATTCTTGATTCTAAATAGAGATGTACATCTTCAAAGCTTTATTCCTGATTCTAAATAGAGATGTACATCTTCAAAGCTTTATTCCTGATTCTAAATAGACATGTACATCTTCAAAGCTTTATTCCTGATTATAAATAGACATGTACATCTTCAAAGCTTTATTCCTGATTATAAGTAGACATGTACACCTTCAAAGCTTTATTCATGATTCTTAATATAAATCTACAAATTCAAAGTTCTGTGGAGTTTTCTAATGCATGGAACGCTGCAATCTGATATTGTTGTTGTTGTTATATCTCTTAAAGTCTTTTCTTTTCTGCAACAATGTGTAAAGGAAGTTAAAAAAACAAACGAAAACATGACGCAACTATGAAATAAAGCGTACATATGATATGAACAAAAGCGAACAAAACATCACAAGAAACAAAACTATGTCAGGGACGAGTATTTCGGGTGAATGTAGTGGTAGCTTTAAATCATCCTGGAGATTTCGGGTAAAAAAGCGATTTCATAGGAGGTCCTTCAGATTTCACTGTAGATTCTTTTTATCTTTTATCTAATGGTTTCACTTCAAATTTGAACATGAAGTACTGCAATAGCCATGTGATTGATGATGCAAAGAGAAGAAGAAGAAGAATAGGGAGAGAGAGAGAGAGAGAGAGAGAGAGAGAGGAGAGAGAGAGAGAGAGAGAGAGAGAGAGAGAGAGAGAGAGAGAGAGAGAGAGAGAAACAGAGAGAGCGAGAGAAACAGAGAAAGCGAGAGAAACAGAGAGAGAAAAACAGACAGACAGACAGACAGACGAGAGAGAGAGAGAGAGAGAGAGAGAGAGAGAGAGAGAGAGAGAGAGAGAGAGAGAGAGAGAGAGAGAGAGAGAGAGAGAGAGAGAGAGACAGGCAGAGACAAAGAGAGACAGAGAGAGACTGAAAGACAGAAAGACAGAAACAATCAGAGACGAAAGAAAAACAATGAAAATAAAAGGAACGGAAGCGCATGATGGACAATTTCTTTCAATTCTCAGGTGACGGTAACAGCAGGCTGGCCTAAATACACACCACAACAAATTCACTCCCTTCCCTCTCCCCTCCTCCCTCCCCCCACCCCCACCCCTGCTTGTCGGAATGTCATCATCCCCCTTCCATTTAACCACGACAGGCCATTCTTCAGATAATCATAAGCAGGAGACATCCCATGGATATTTCACCAGCCAATTGCTTAAACGGAAACTGAGGATTTCTTTTTGTTTTTGTTTTGTTTTTTCTGATTTTTGTTAAAAATATAACTATATTGGCTAAGCTTTATGCACATGCACATCTTCAAAGCTTTATTCTTGATTCTAAATAGACATGTACATCTTCAAAACTTTATTCATGATTCTACATAGACATGTTACATCTTCAAAGCTTTATTCCTGATTCTAAATAGACATGTACATCTTCAAAGCTTTATTCTTGATTCTAAATAGAGATGTACATCTTCAAAGCTTTATTCCTGATTCTAAATAGACATGTACATCTTCAAAGCTTTATTCATGATTCTAAAAAGACATGTACATCTTCAAAGCTTTATTCCTGATTCTAAATAGTCATGTACATCTTCAAAGCTTTATTCCTGATTCTAAATAGACATGTACATCTTCAAAGCTTTATTCTTGATTCTAAATAGACATGTACATCTTCAAAGCTTTATTCTTGATTCTAAATAGAGATGTACATCTTCAAAGCTTTATTCCTGATTCTAAATAGAGATGTACATCTTCAAAGCTTTATTCCTGATTCTAAATAGACATGTACATCTTCAAAGCTTTATTCCTGATTATAAATAGACATGTACATCTTCAAAGCTTTATTCCTGATTATAAGTAGACATGTACACCTTCAAAGCTTTATTCATGATTCTTAATATAAATCTACAAATTCAAAGTTCTGTGGAGTTTTCTAATGCATGGAACGCTGCAATCTGATATTGTTGTTGTTGTTATATCTCTTAAAGTCTTTTCTTTTCTGCAACAATGTGTAAAGGAAGTTAAAAAAACAAACGAAAACATGACGCAACTATGAAATAAAGCGTACATATGATATGAACAAAAGCGAACAAAACATCACAAGAAACAAAACTATGTCAGGGACGAGTATTTCGGGTGAATGTAGTGGTAGCTTTAAATCATCCTGGAGATTTCGGGTAAAAAAGCGATTTCATAGGAGGTCCTTCAGATTTCACTGTAGATTCTTTTTATCTTTTATCTAATGGTTTCACTTCAAATTTGAACATGAAGTACTGCAATAGCCATGTGATTGATGATGCAAAGAGAAGAAGAAGAAGAATAGGGAGAGAGAGAGAGAGAGAGAGAGAGAGAGAGAGAGAGAGAGAGAGAGAGAGAGAGAGAGAGAGAGAGAGAGGAGAAACAGAGAGAGCGAGAGAAACAGAGAAAGCGAGAGAAACAGAGAGAGAAAAACAGACAGACAGACAGACAGACAGAGAGGAGAGAGAGAGAGAGAGAGAGAGAGAGAGAGAGAGAGAGAGAGAGAGAGAGAGAGAGAGAGAGAGAGAGAGACAGGCAGAGACAAAGAGAGACAGAGAGAGACTGAAAGACAGAAAGACAGAAACAATCAGAGACGAAAGGAAAACAATGAAAATAAAAGGAACGGAAGCGCATGATGGACAATTTCTTTCAATTCTCAGGTGACGGTAACAGCAGGCTGGCCTAAATACACACCACAACAAATTCACTCCCTTCACCTCTCCCCTCCCTCCCTCCCCCCCACCCCCTGCTTGTCGGAATGTCATCATCCCTTCCATTTAACCACGACAGGCCATTCTTCAGATAATCATAAGCAGGAGACATCCCATGGATATTTCACCAGCCAATTGCTTAAACGGAAACTGAGGATTTCTTTTTGTTTTTGTTTTGTTTTTTCTGATTTTTGTTAAAAATATAACTATATTGGCTAAGCTCGCTAAATTGCGTGGGTGGAGATGGGGCTTAAAGGTAAGATCCCCCCAAAAAACCAAAAACCAAAACAAAACAAAACAAAAAAGAAATGGCTAAGATAGAATGCAAAAATGGGGAGAATGCAAGAAATAGGATACAAAAAGACCAGAAGTGAAGATAGCGAAAAATCTATTGACCAGCGTGTGAATGTGTATGCGTCATGAGCTAAATGTGAAAGAAAGGACAGTTCGGAGAGAAGGAACTAGCAAAATAAAAAATATATATGTAAAAGGGAATAAGCGAAAGAAATTAGGAATGGATGACTGAATGATCTCGAAAAAAGAGAGACAGAAAAAAAGACACACTTACGAAAATGAAGTGAAAGAAGGACAGAGAGAATAAAAGGAAGGAAGAAAGGGAGGAAAGAAGGAAAGACAAAAGGAAGGAAGAAACGAAGGAGAGAAGGAACGAAGGAACGAAATAAAGAGATGCAAAACAAAATTTTCTACGAGGCTTCCAAGAATGTCTGAATGTTTGAGATGCTTTATAAGTCAATGGCTTTACCCAGAATATGGAGAACTGAGTCCTGGTCTGACATGGGGATCATTATGGACACATAGAAATACGAACAGTAAAAGCAAAAAGTAGCGGGGAAAAGGCAAGGGAAGAATGAAGAAAGAAAGAAAGAAAGAAAGAATGAATGGAAAAAAAGAGAGAATGAAGAACAATTGAAAAAATAAATCTGTGAAAATTGTAACCATCTCGTCATAGGTCTGGTTAAACAGTGGTGTGTATTTGAGTTCATGAAAAAACAGGTAGTGTGCTCTTATATATTTGAGTGTATTGCTATATACTTTTTGTTAAAATGTGAAGCAGTTTTGTACTGCCCCTATGAAAAGGAAGGCAAACGCTCAAAAAGGGTCAGCTTGCCTCAGATACACAGCCTGAAACATTCAGTGCAGTGCAGAGCAGTGCCCCAGATACACCTCAGAGTGTTCAGGAAGCTGAGGGAAAAGGGAGAGAGAGAGAGAGAGAGAGAGAGAGAGAGAGAGAGAGAGAGGAGAGAGAGAGAGAGAGAGAGAGAGAGAGACAGACAGACAGACAGACAGACAGAAGAGAGAGAGAGAGAGAGAGAGAGAGAGAGAGGAGAGAGAGAGAGAGAGAGAGAGAGAGAGAGAGAGAGAGAGAGAGAGAGAGAGAGAGAGAGAGCGCCCATTAACACCTCAGAGTGTTCAGGAAGCTGAGGGAAGAGAGAGAGAGAGAGAGAGAGAGAGAGAGAGAGAGAGAGAGAGAGAGAGAGAGAGAGAGAGAGAGAGAGAGAGAGGAGACAGAGAGACAGAGAGAGAGAGAGACAGAGAGAGAGACAGAGAGAGAGACAGAGAGAGAGAGAAGAGAGAGAGAGAGAGAGAGAGAGAGAGAGAGAGAGAGAGAGGGGAAAAGGTGCAATGCCATAAAGTGATTACTCAGGATCAGAATTTAAGAAGCGGTGGCTTCAATAGTTTTCCAGAAAAAAGGGATGGTACTAGCCAAAAGTTATAGTAGTTTGCCCTTCTGATTGTCTCCTTGCTACTACACGTGTGTTAGGTTAATACACGGAACATTGCAAGTTGCTGTTACATCTCTCAAGGACGTCTATTGTCGGCAAGAAAGGTAAAAGAAGAAAGGAAAAAGACAAAGCTAAGATGAAACAGTTGCAAACCCCCAAAAGAATAAAAGTTGAAAACGAATCGAAAGAAAAAAACATGAAACTTTAAAAAAGACAAAGACACAGATAAAACTGACCCAATAGAAGGCTTTCAGATGTCCCCTATACTTCTAGATTCAAGTTCTTTTGCACCCGGTGATTTGAAATATAAACTGGGAAACCTTGACACCAGAATTGCTATGTGTATGGCGAGGGAAAGCAAAAATCCCAAACACAAAAACAATACAAACAAGATGCAGAAACGAAAAACAAAAGAAAGAAAGCCAGAAAGAAAGAAGGAAGGAGAGAAAAAAAATGAAAGAAAATACAGACAGAAAATAAAAACGTACATATGTACAAAATAAAATAGTAAAAAAGAAATAGCAAAGGAAAAATTGAGAGAGAGAGAGGGGGGGGAGAGAGAGGGAGAGAGAGAGAGAGAGAGAGAGAGAGAGAGGGAGAGAGAGAGAGAGGGAGGGAGGAGAGAGGAGAGAGAGAGAGAGAGAGAGAGAGAGAGAGAGAGAGAGAGAGAGAGAGAGAGAGAGAGAGAGAGAGAGAGAGAGAGAGAGGCAGCCAGCCAGAAAGACAGACGAACAGACAGGGAGAAAGACAGAGAGGTAGGAGGGGAGGATGTAGAAAGCATCTATCTACGTGACAAATGTATTAGCATATTCAAATAAGCGTGCATCACATGCAAATGTGCACAAACGTACATATCTTTGCAAGCACAGAAATAAAAATACGTCTAAAATCACTAAATGTGAATAGACGTTAAAGTGAAGATATCACAGAAATAAAACAATTTTCCGAATCGACATAAACGTGAAGAAATACCAAATGAACCTGTCACAGCAAATACAATTTTCAATACAACGTCTATGAGTAACACTTCAAGAACGGTTTCAAAGATCCATCCCCACTTATCTTAACCCGTTACCCTCCAGAACATCCCTAACTCTCAATTCTCAAGTGGCCATGACAGCTCGTTGCCCTGTGCGATGCATGACAAATTGACTTCCTTCACCTCCCCCTCCCACCTCCACCTCCCCCTGCCTGTTGGAGTGACGGAGGGGGGGGGCGGTGGAGGGGGGGGCACGATAGCCTGGTGGTTAGAGTCAGGGCATTGCACTTGTGATCTGCTGATCCGGGTTCCAGTCTCCTTCAAGAGGATTTTCCCTCTCAAGTGGCCACAACAGCTCGCTGCCCCGTGCAGACTCAACTCCCCTCAAAAGTCTTTCGGATAAGACTATAAACCGAGGCCCCGTGTGCGAACGCACGCAGAACACCCTGCGCACAAGTTAAAACCCGTTCCGCTTTTCGAAAGAGTAGGCCATTGTGTGCCGGGGGTAACGGATGACAAAATTTGCAAAATTGCATACACGCGGGGACTGAATGTTAAACACCTGACTGCTTATTCCATTATCTTCGAAATTAAAAAAAACAACACCTTTATCCCGTATCCCCTTCCATCGAACTAAGCCCTGCTATTCTGCAGACAGTCATGTGCAGGAGACATTCCATGGATGATTTTTAGCCAGCTACTTCAACAGGAAGGGACGGGATAGCTCAAGGTCAGAGCAATGGCTTTCCCCCAGCCAATGGTAAGCAGCAATTAGCGTGGTTACCACTTGGATGGGGGATCGTTTGCGCGCCTTGGCTTCAGTACAGTCTCCCAGTTCACCCAGCTGTAAATGGGTACCTGCCCTCTTTAGGGTCAGGGAAGGTAAAGCAGCGAGGGAGAGGAGATGGGCGCCACCCTCAATAAGCTGCTCCCTGGAGAAACTGAAGCCTCTGACGCCTCGCTCCCCTACGACCACATAGGTTAAGGGACACCTTTACCTTTACCTTCAACAGGAAGCTGAGTTTCTTTGGAAGATATAGAGATTGTATGGGGAGATGTTATCAGACTGCGCTGTTGGAGATGTAGCTTAAAGGTTGGCTTCTCATTCTAAAACAAAACATCAAAAGCAAAAAACAAAAAAGGGGCTAGAAAGATGAAGAAAATGGGAAAAAGGTAAGATGACAGAAAACCCTGTTCACTGTTGAATAGTGTGGAGAAAAATGTATGCACGACTGACAATATGTACATGAAAGATAGAAAGAAGTAAAGATAAGAAATGAACAAAAGATCACAGCAGGATAAAGAAGAAAAATTGAAAGAAAAACATAAACATTCTGAGAGAACCACAAAGCTAAAGAGGAGAAAACGAAGAAGAGCACAAGACATTTCAAAAGGAGGCTTTACAATTTGTTCAGAAGATTCAGATTCTTCATCAGCCAATGGTTTGACACGGAATCACATATGACTCTCAAACTCACTGACAAAAGAAAAAGATGGGAATACAGAAATAAAAAGGACAGAAATAGACAAAAGAGCCAGACGAAGGAAGAAGACACAAAAGGAAGAAAGAAAAAAAGAAAAGAGAAAAAAGCAAGAAGAGTAAAAGAAATATGTGAAAAACTGGAAACAATATAGCAACTATACACAAGGCATGATTAAATGGCGCTGTCGACTTGAGCTTTGAGGACTTAAAAGGAAAAAGACAGCATGGGAGAGAGACAGCTATACAGACGGAGAGACAGACAGAATGCTCAGCTTTCTGTATGGCTGCGCTGATCTCATAACGAAAGAATGATTTAACTTGTACGTAACACATCAAGACTTCAATAATTATATTCTAAACACCTTCCATATCCCTTGGAATACATGAAATCCAGCAATACTACGATCTGCAGATGTGGGCGTGTGAAACTATGCACAACACAACCCACTTATTTCACAACGTAATCATATAATGTAGTATAATACAAACACAATGCTGTACATCTCTCCACCCTGAAGAAAGCCTCAAAGCCCGGACATACAGTAACACAGAGGGGCCCAACAACATAGCCATATTCCAATTCTTTACTTTCTGTCATGTTTTAGTGGTATGGAGCATTTTTAGATCATTATCAAGAAACAAAATCATAACTGAACAACATACATGCACCTTGAAACCAGACAGCTGAAACCCCACTACCCCCTCCCCCCCCCACACGCACATACACTCCATACCATACCATACCATACCATACCATACCATGCCATGCCATGCCATGCCATACCATACCATACCATACCATACCATACCATACCATACCATACCATACCATACCATACCATACCATACCATACCATCACACCATACAAGTGAAATGTTGCGTGTGTGATCGTTTTTGCCCCCCATGAAAGGGCGTAGTGGCATTCCGACTTTGGGGATGAGTGCCGGTTATGTTGGTGTTTCAGTAACCCACCGAACGCTGACATGGATTACGGGATCTTTAACGTGCATGTTTTATCTTCAGCATGTGAATTTTCAATACAATGCCTATAAACGACACTTGAAAAACAGTGATAAAGATCCATCCCCACTCATCTTAACCCCTCACTCTCCGAAACCTCCCAAACTCTCACTTCTCAACAAGAGGTCCTTAGAATCGGCCGCTCTATGTGTAACATGACAAATTGACTTCCTTCACCTTCTTCTCCCCCCTCCCCTTATCCTGCTGTCAGCATGTCATTATTTCCTTCCATTAAACTAAACCAGGCCATTCTATGTCCAGGAGACATTCCATGGATTTCTTTTCAGCCAACCGCTTCAACGGTGAGTGAGTTTCTCAGGAGGACACAAAGGCTGTATAAGATATGCTCATCAGACTGCCTTGTTGAAGATGTGGCTGAAAGGTTGGCCATCGGAATGTAAAGAATCATTCATTTAAAAAACAAAACCCAAAGAAATGGGGAAGAGAAAATGAGGAGTAGAGAAATGAGGAAAGTACAAAAAAAGAAGACGAAGAAAACCCGCTGACTGTTGACTAGCTCTGGAAAATATATGCACTATTCTCTAGACGTGAAGAAAGAAACGAAAGAAGGAACAAAGAAAGAAAGAAACGAAGAACTGGTGATGGAATGATGAAAAAGGGAGAAATAAAAGACAGAAAGAAAGAAGTATGATGCTCGAATCAGACAGCTAAAACGAAGAAGAATGAAGAGAAGCATACAACTCTTCAATAGGAGGCTTCCAGACTTGTATAAAAGGTTCGGATTCTTTATCAGCCAATGATTTGACAGGGAATCACACGTGACTCTGGAACACAGATGTGATCGACAAAGAAAAGACAGAAATAAAGAAATAAGAAAAAATAGGAAAGAAATATAGAAAGTGGTCAGGAGAAGAAAGAAGACACATAAGGAAGAGGAGAAAAGAAATAAAGGAAAAAAAAGAAAGCAAGAGCAGCGGAAGAAAAAGTGAGGAAAAGAAAGAAAATCGCAACTATACAAAGAGCGCAATTAAACGACGCTGTCTACTTGAGTTCGGAGGACTGATAAAGTAAAATAAAAATTAAAAACCAGCATGAGAGAGAGAGAGAGAGAGAGAGAGAGAGAGAGAGAGAGAGAGAGAGGAGAGAGAGAGAGAGAGAGAGAGAGAGAGAGAGACGTAGACAGATAGACAGCTCATTTTCCACATACTACTCCGATCTTTAATACAAAATTGAATTTACTTTAAGATTTAAACGTTAAGAAAGGTCAATTTATAAGCCATAAAAGCCTCCAACGATGTACACGTTAGAAAGGAAATACACATGCACACATATTCATGTGTTCACATACATGTGCATGCCCCATTCCCCTCTACACACACTCAAACACATACGCGCATGGCAACACACACACACACACACACACACCACACACACACACACACACACACACACCACACACACACACACACACACACAACACACACACACACACTACACACACACACTATACTCCTGGTCCATCCTTTCCTTCTATTACATATTGAACTTTGGAAAGAAAAGAGAAGCTTTTCAATGCAATAACACAACACACACTATGTACAGAACAGCACCTCTGTAAGGTGAGAACAAGCAGGGGATGGGGGAAAGAAGTAGTAGTAGTTGTTGTTGTCATGCGTTCCTCAGCTGAACACTCTGGGGGTCACCCAGAGTGTGCACTCTGACTCACTCATCCCATCTCGGAATCACTGTGAGATTGAAATTGCGCATGTTTTTAAGTACCTCGCCGTGTAGGCAGCCATACTCCAACTTCAGAGGATTTTTCTCCGTTAAAGGAGAGTGCAGGTTGGTATGTTAAGAGCTTGTCGTGGCTGAAGAAGGCAGCCTCAACACAACATTTTACAACATAACAACATTTTAGTGTAGGCTTTGGCAATTAGCTGACATCAATAACAAGACACAGCCTTTGGCCTGGTCCACTGGGGGAAAAGTAAGAGTGATGGAAGCATGCTTTGTGCATAAGGGTTTTAGTCCATTCAGTCTCCTCCAGACGCGGGAAAGAACTCACTCAGTCATGCCGCATTTTCAGAGCAGTATGTCAGACACAACAGAGCTAGCGGGCCTGGAAATTCACATCCTTGTGATCAATCATCGGAAAGAGCCAGAATCGAGGCAAATTGGAATGGGATGGACTGCAGCCTGACCGCTTTTCTGTTCGTCATCGCTTCTGGATTGCATGCAGACTGTGCTAACGTGAATTGATTTAATATAGCCATTCAGAATGTAGTGGACTAAGAAGACAGCCCCCAGGTATTTTTCTTTGATGCTTTTGAGCGTTATCTTACCCGTACAGTTGACAGCGCTAATCCAATTCAAACATTTTATTATCTCAGAGACAGAGACATTCAGAGGTTACAACCTAATAAAAAACAGTAAACATGTCAATCATATTACAGGGGAAAATACCACAACACAGTATCGAACATCAAGCAGGCACCCCATCAATGTAGAAAGCACCAAGAATCAGCAAGATTCAGCAGCTCTAAACTTATAAGTCAAGTCACAAAACATTTGTGACCAGTATGCCACGACCCAAGTTGTTGTTTTTCTGGATGATTTGAACGTTACTACAGTATCGTTTTCAACTTTGAATGTGAAAAAATCATGAAATGGATGCGTTATAATTCTCAAGATTTATACTGCAGAACAGCAGGAGAGGGATAGCAGTAGAACGGATAGACATAGTTTCTTCAGAGAGAGAGAGAGAGAGAGGAAGAGAGAGAGAGAGAGATCGCGAGCGAGCGAGCGAGAAAGAGAGTTGCTAATACTGTTACCTAAGTTATTCAGTGAAAATCGTGCACGATTTGCGCCAGCATGACACGACATGCTGCGTATATATGCATGCTCATTAAAAGACGTTGTAAGCCTTGTACACAGTAACGACAAATAAGTAGCATGCACAGTAAACGGCTGCCACAACTCTTTACCACACCCACCCCTGGACAACTTCACACGTTCTACAAAAAACCAACCGACCTTGCTCACCTTCAGAATTCACCCAGCCCTTCACACCCTCGACAAAACAAAAACCAAACCCCGCCCACCCACACCCCCCCCCAAAAGAAAAAAAAGAACGAAAACAAATAAAAACAAAAAAAAATTACCCCCCCCCTCCCCCTCGCGTTATTGTGTAAGGCCAACTGCAGGCAAAAGGAACCTGATTGGTTTCTCCTCTGTCAATGGCTTAAGAGGAGGAGTTAAGGTTCTTAGCGGAAAACACGTCGAGGCTGAAGATGATGACCGGATGTCGTGACCGCATCTTGGCGATGGTGATGCAGATTTAGGTAATACTGTACCTACTGCGACCTAGTTCATGGAGGACAGATAGAGAGAAGGAATGTGGAAGAGGGAGGAAGATGACAGAGAGAAGGAATAAGAAAGAGGGAAAATAACAGACAGAAAGAAGTAATGAGAAAGAGGGGAAAATGACAGTGATGATAAAAAAGCGAATAAGAGAAAAGTTTACAAGATTTTAGTGTGTAACTCGTTTTGAAAGTACAGCCATAGCGATGGACTATGAAATATTTTCGAAAGATTAAAGAGTAAAAAATGTAATGATACAAAAACCAGAGCGTTAATACAAAAAACAACAACAAGCAAATCATAGATTTAGAGAAAGTAAGCTAACAAAGCCTGTCCTATTATTGTGAACAACTGGCTGTTCACCAGTTTCCTCTGCTTATGTCTGCTGTGTGTCAAATGCTGTGTGTCAAAGGCTGTGCGTCAAAGGCTGTATGTCAAAGGGTTTGACTCGAAGGATGTGTGTCAAAAGCGTGTGTCAAAGGCTGTGTGTCATGGCTGTGTGTCAGAAAAGCTGTGTGTCAAAGGCTTTGTGTGTCAAAGGCTGTGTGTCAAGGCTTGTGTCAAAGGGTGTGTGTCAAAAGCTGTCAAAGACTGTGTGTCATGGCTGTGTGTAAAAGCTGTGTGTCAAAGGCTGTGTGTCAACGGTCGAGTGTCACAGGCTGTGTGTCAATGGTCGAGTGTCACAGGCTGTGTGTCAAAGGTCAAGTGTCAAAGGCTGTGTGTCAAAGGTCGAGTGTCACAGGCTGTGTGTCAAAGGTCAAGTGTCAAAGGCTGTGTGTCAGTCTGTATGTCAAAGTCTGTGTTAAAGGTTGTATTAACGGCTGTGTGTCAAAGATTGTGTCAACGGCTGTATGTCAAAACTTGTGTGTGTCAAAGGCTGTGTGTCAAAATTTATGTGTCAAAGGCTGTATGTCAAAATTTGTGTGTCAAAGGTTGTGTGTCAAAGGCTGTGTGTCAAAATTTGTGTGTCAACGGCTGTATGTAAAAATGTGTGTGTCAAAGGCTGTGTGTCAAAGGCTGTGTGTCAAAGGCTATGTGTCAAAGGCTGTATGTCACGGAATGTGTGTCAAAGGCTGTGTCAAATGTTGTGAGTAAAAGCTGTGAGTCAAAAGTTGTGTGTCAAAAGGCTATGTGTCAAAGGCTGTATGTCAAAAAGGTTGTGTGTCAAAAAGGTTGTGTGTCAAAGACTGCGTATCAAAGGCTGTGTGTCTAAAGCTATGTATCAAAAAGGCTGTGTGTTAAAGACTGTGTGTCAAAGACTGAAAAGCTGTGTCAAAAGCTGTGTCAAAAGCTGTACGTCAAAAAGGCTGTTTGTCAAAGGCTGTGTGTCAAAGGCTGTGTGTCAAAGGCTGTATGTCAAAAAGGCTGTCGAAAATGCTGTGTCAAAGACTGTCAAAGGCTCGGTGTCAAAGGCTCTGTGTGTCAAAGGCTACAGCTCCATGAATGACTTCCCTGTCTCTTCTGCAACGAACCTGTCCACGAGGGGATAGAAAAATTGATTAGATGGCGGGATAGATCATGCTGATGAATTGAAAAAAGCGACAGTTGAACACAGTCTGCAAATATGCGCTAGACGCTCATACACGAATAAGGAAAATTAAATTTGAAAAAAAAGCAAATAAAACCACAAGAAGACAGAAAGAAAAATGTTTAACAAAAGAGAACTGGCAGCAAAAATATTGTAAGAAAAAGAACAGCACTCGTAAAAGACAAACGAATGAAGTTTTCCACATTTTTTATGGGTACTTTGGCTTTACAGCCGAGTTTGCAGCGCAAGAGGCTTTGCCCAACAAAGAAGAAGAAAATGAACATTTCCATATTCACTTTGTAAAAGAAATACACGAAGTAGACCTCCTAAGAAATGATGGGGAAATTACCTTGGCTTATTTTATTATTCATTTCTTTAAAAATGTAATAGCGGATAAGTTTTTTTTTGTATCGTAAAAAAGAGAATAACAATTCATTAAAAATAAAGGGAACAGGGAAGAGGGAGAGAAAGAGAGAGGAAAGAGAGAGAGAGAGAGAGAGAGAGGAGAGAGGAGGAGAGAGAGAGAGAGAGAGAGAGAGAGAGAGTGAGAGAGAGAGAGAGAGGGAGGGAGAGAGAGAGAGAGAGAGAGAAGATGAGAGAGAGAGAGAGAGATAAAGACAGACAGAGATAATACAGACATACAGATAGATATAACAGATAAATAGACAGACAGACAGACAGATAGATAGATAAAACAGATAGATAGATAACAGATAGATAGACAGACAGATAGATAAATAGATGGATAGATAGACAGGTAGATAGGTAGAGAGATATATATATATATATATATATATATATGATAGATAGATAGATAGATAGATAGATAGATAGATAAAGGGGGAGGGAGACAGACAGACAGACAGACAGAGGCAGGGAGATTTATTTATGTAGTTTATTTTTATTTCTTTCGAGGACAATGGAATAAGCACTCATGTGCTTTTTTTTAAAAATTCAGTCCCCCTGTGTATGCAAGTTTTGCAACTTTTGTCATCTGTTCCCACCGGCACACAACGGCCTACTCTTCCGAAAAGCGAAAGAGGGAGAGAAAGAGAGGGAGAGAGAGAGAGACAAAGAGAGAGACAGAACACAGACAGATAGAAACAGACAGGGGGAGGGGGGAGGGAGGACAGAAGCAAGGTAAAAAAAAAAACAGAGATAAAAAATAAAAGAATAAACTGCCGCAATCTTGTTACCTACAGCTGCAAGCGTTCCGCTTTTGCTTTGTAGAGGTTCATAAATGCGCGCAGGCATAGAAGTTTACAGAAAAAAAAATATAGCAATACCGAAAAAAATACTCAGACAGAAAAAATAATCCTGCCATTTTCTTTTTAACATGGCGTTGTATTAAACTGTATGGCATTGTGTCGCACTGTATAATGAATCACTTAAAGCCTCGGTAGATTTCTGTGCTTGAAAGTCGGGCTGCTCTTTCTTCCCAGAGACAGGACGTCGCCACAAGTGCAGCACCACCTTTCCCGCCCTGTTTATGGGTATGTTTATTTGCTAATGGAAGTGGCTTTTCACTGCATCATTTTGCCTGTGACAACTCTCCTGCTGCCGTGTGTTCGTTGACATGCGTCAAATGTAAACGGCACGTAAGACATAATAATAATAAATAGAATGTATGGAATTTATATAGCGCTGAATCTTGTAAAGCAACAAATCAAAGCGCTCAGATTTTATTTCATACCACTTTAAGTTGAAATTCGGGCTGCTCTCCCCGGGGAGAGCGGGAGAACGCGTCGCCACTTAGCGCTGCGCCACCTGTTCACCCTTTTTTTTTCTTTTTTTTTTCTGCAGCTGTATTTGTTTCCCTATCAGAGTGGCTTTTTTCTAGAATTTTGCCAGGGACAACTCTCTTGTTGCCGTGGGTTTTTTTACGTGCGCAAAATAATTACGTGTAACACACGGGACCTCGGTTTATCGTCTCATCCGAAAGACTAGCGGCCAGACCACCACTCATGGTCTAATGGATGGGGGAAAAATTTCCGGTCCAAACGGGGTACGAACCGCCGCACACTTCAGACCCGGACTTTTCGATTTCTAGACAGGCGCGTTACCTCTAGACCACCGATCCACCAGAGACATCAACTTGGGATCTCAGTTGAAAGGATAGCACCCAGACAACTACTTGGTCCACTGGCTGGGGGAGAAGTGGGGGCTCAGAGGGTTGTTCCCCGTTCCTTGGCTAGAGCTCCCAGGTTCACCGATGGTGAGATTTTGCATATGCGAACGTTTTTTGCCCACCATGAAGGTAGCCGCATTCCGACGCTGCTGATGTATGCTGGGCATGTTTCGTGTTTCCGTAACCCACCGAGCACTGACGTGAATGACAGGGTTTTTATCGTGCAAATTTCAACTTCAGCATCTGTTGAGAGAAGGGAATGTAGGCACTGGCAGGTCTGCACTTGAAGTTGACATGGAAGGTAATAAACATCCCCACCCTTAATTCACCAGGCGCCACCGAGATTCAAACCCACGACTTCATGGACCATGGGACTGAAGTAGAACGGTCATGACCACTCGGCTATGGCGTCTGTCAGACGGAGATCGAACAAGGGATCCCTTACATCATGGACACATCCTGCGTTACCTCAGGACACGAGCGTTACCACAGGACAAGAGCGTTACCACAGGACACGAGCGTTACCACAGGACACGAGCTTTACCACGCACACGTGCTTACCCACTTCAGGACACATGGTGTGACCTCAGGACAAGAGCGTTACCACAGGACACGAGCGTTACCGCCACTGGACGCGAGCGTTACCACAGGACACGAGCGTTACCACAGGACACGAGCGTTACCACAGGACAAGAGCGTTACCACTAAGCGTTACCACAGGACAAGAGCGGTACCACTAAGCGTTACCACAGGACACCAGCGTTACCACTAAGCGTTACCACAGGACAAGAGCGTTACCACTAAGCGTTACCACAGGACAAGAGCGTTACCACTAAGCGTTACCACAGGACACCAGCGTTACCACAGGACAAGAGCGTTACCACAGGACAAGAGCGGTACCACTAAGCGTTACCACAGGACACCAGCGTTACCACTAAGCGTTACCACAGGACAAGAGCGTTACCACTAAGCGTTACCACAGGACAAGAGCGTTACCACTAAGCGTTACCACAGGACAAGAGCGTTACCACAGGACAAGAGCGTTACCACAGGACACGAGCGTTACCACTAAGCGTTACCACAGGACAAGAGCGTTACCACTAAGCGTTACCACAGGACACAAGCGTTACCACTAAGCGTTACCACAGGACAGACGTTACACGCAGTCTTACCACTAAGCGTTACCACAGGACAAGAGCGTACCACTACAGGCAGGTTACCACAGGACACGAGCGTTACCACTAAGCGTTACCACAGGACAGAGCATTACCACTAAGCGTTACCACAGGACAAGAGCGTTACCACTAAGCGTTACCACAGGACAAGAGCGTTACCACAGGACAAGAGCGTTACCACAGGACACGAGCGTTACCACTAAGCGTTACCACAGGACAAGAGCGTTACCACTAAGCGTTACCACAGGACAAGAGCGTTACCACTAAGCGTTACCACAGGACAAGAGCGTTACCACTAAGCGTTACCACAGGACAAGAGCGTTACCACTAAGCGTTACCACAGGACAAGAGCGTTACCACTAAGCGTTACCACAGGACAAGAGCGTTACCACAGGACACGAGCGTTACCGCTAAACCACCACCAACGCGCATAAAGAAAGGGGGGAAATAATTCCACTCTGCCTCTGGAAACTGTCCCGCCCTGTTAGGCCTGAAAGCCGAAGGAGTGATCCATAAGCAACAGGATCAATTGACTTCCTTCAGCTTCAACGTCGTTGTCAGAATTGAATCAGTCCTTGGGCAGCGGGCAGAAAAAATGCCTATCTCCGGACAGTTGCGTGCGACAGTAATCCAATTCTTTTCTCCCCAGCCCTTGGTTTGAATGGGGTGGGGGGGGGTGGGGGGGAGGTGCTTTGGGTGGGGGTGGGGGTAGAGGGTGGGGGGGTGGGGGGGGTTAGGGTGAGGAGGGAGGACGTTGGGGAGATAGGGTATAAGGGATTGTGAACGGATTGTATTGTGTTGTGATGTTTTTGTTGTGTTGTATTGTCTTGTGTGTTGCTATTGCATTGGATTGTGTTGTGGTGCGTTGTGTTGTATGTTATGTATTATTAGTAATTGATTGTGATAATGAATATAATAATAATAATAATAGATAATATAATAATGTATGAATTTCTATAGCGCTGATCTTGTAAAGTACAAATCAAAGCATTCCTTTTGACTTTTTAAAAAAACTTATGCGTGTGTATCTTGCATTTTTTTGTAATTTTTTGTCATCTGTTTCCCTCCGCACACAATGGCCACTCTTTTGAACAGCGGAACAGGATTTAACGTGTGCGCAAGATGTTCAGCATGCGTTCGCACACGGGGCCTTGGTTTATAGTCTCATCCGAAGGACTTTGACATTCAGTTCGATTTTTGTGTCAAACTGGGAAAGAAAGGGCGAGGCTGGGAATCGAACCCAGAACCTCACGGTTAACTTGTTGGCAGGCAAACTTCTTAACCATCCTGCCACCTTCCTTCGTACTGTGTACTGTATTACGTTGTGTTGTGTTGTACAGTGTTGTATTGCCTATGTTTTGCACTGCGTTTTGTTGTACTGTATAGAAGTGTGCTGTGTCGCATTGTATTGTGTAGAGTATTGCACTGCGTTGCTTCTTCTTAGCATTCTTCTTTTTGCATTCTTCTTTGCATTCTTCTTTGCATTCTTCTTTTGCATTCTTCTTTTGCATTTTTTTTGTGCATTCTTCTTCCTCTTTGTCCCCCTTCTTCCTCTGTGCATTCTTCGTCCTCCTCTTACTCTTGCTCTCTCACCCCCACTTCCCCTTTTTCTAGTTTTCCTTCTGCACAAACAGGCTTTACAACAAACCCACCTATCAAATCTCAGGGGCATTACTTTGGTGTATGGCTGTTTTGCTTCATGGCGTGCTATAAAGGCAGCCATACTAAATCTTCGTGAAGAAAATGAAGGATTCATATTGCCATTGTCTTGTTTCATCCACAGGTGTGTATCTCCACACTCACACTCCATGTCAGGGAAACACTTTATATGATATGCTGATAGGGAAAGAAAAAACCGTCTACAGCGGAATAGATGTGGCCAACACATACATCGTTTACTGGGCCGACATAAGGGGACATAAACACAGGCTGAATAACAGACGCTGGAAAATCATTGGGAAAAACACAAAAATTCAAATTTTGTGGGAACACTGTCAGATTTCTGCATAATATTTTGCAAATAATTGATTGATTTGGAGATGAATCATAAAAGCGGAAGAAAAGCAGGAAGAAAAGCATAAGCGAAAGATTACCTTTTCCGTGATATGAAGGGAAATTTTCCGAAAAAAAGGGGGAAAAATCAGGTTTACATATGCACTTGATTTCGAGTTGACGGATGCTTATGCATGTAGGTCTACATGTTGATCAGGATGGGGAAAAATAACAAGAAAATACGAGATCAAATATTAACCAAGCTGAACAAAAACCCCAACTAAAAGAATTGTGCATGAAACACTGCGAAAGTGGCTATCATCATCACAGACATGTTCATGCACGATCTTTACACAAGGCTTCCAATATTCAGTGATATATCTGCAATGAGTTCCTTCCAGCAGCAAGATTCAGCCACAATTCACGTAACAGAGTTTAGTTTGGTAACCATTGAACCACCTTCCAACCATTAACCAGAATCGCCTCTGAAAATAGCGATCAGCCAGCAATAAACGAGTATGATAAGGACTTCAAAATTAATTTTCATGTGATGACAATCGACCCCTGAACTACCTTTTGTCATTAGCGCTCCCAGCAATGTCAATTTGAACGTGATATGGAGTAAAAGAGACAGAAAGCAAGCGGTGTGGATGGGTTGTACATAGATAAACCGTGAGTGGTGGTCTGGGTGCTAGTCCTTCAGATGAGACAAAAAATCGAGATCCTGTAGGCAACAATTAGCTTTAAGTGCACGTAAAAGAACCATCGGCAACAGGAGAGCTGTCCCTGGCACAATTATGTAGACAAAATGCCACTCTAATAGGGAAACAAATACACATGCAAACAGGAAAAGAAACAAAAAAATAATGGGTGGTGCTGCTCTTGTGGCGACACGCTTTCCTCGGGGAGAGCAGCCCGAATGTCACGCAGAGAAATCTGCTGTGACGTAAAGTGATAAACAAATATACAACAACACCAATACACACACACACGCAGCAGACAGCAGTGTTCTTCCTACCTGTTGTCATCCAGTCCTATGCCTTTAGGGAAATCCAGGTCATTGTCGCCAAAAGCCACGGAGACGTGCAGCACGCCGGAGTGCAGTGCAGCAATGATGTGGTTGTGATACGGTGACCCGCCCACCGCATACAGCAAAATGCCGGACGGTCGCTCCGTCTGCAAAAAATAGGACACATCAGTAAAACAACATAATGAAGACGAAGTCAAACAAAACGTGAAGGGTGTGTATAGACAATATCAATGACAGTGAGACTGAGAGTAGTGAAGAGTCGATTGCAATACACTAAAAGTAAATTGTTATTAGATCACAGGCTTCTTCTTCTTCTTCTTCTTCTTCAAACGCTCAGTTAGCAGCTACTGTTGTGTCTGTCATAGGAGCGAAAATGCGTTGCGCTACTGTTGTGTCTGTCATATGAGCGAAAATGCGTTGCGCTGCCGTTAAGCGCCTGACAAAATGAGGCCCAGCACATCCGACTTCGGCATGGAAGAGAACTGTTGTCTTTTACGTCTTTCTGCGAAAAAAAGGGCAGGAGAATGGACCAAGAAGGCAGACAATAGACAAGAAAGTGAAAAGATGAATAGGAAGAGGACAGAAACTAAAAGAGAGTCTTCGCGCGGACAGAATTTCCAGATGGTGGGGATGCTCTTGATACTGACAGGCACCCGGCATTCCCACGGATCATAGATTGCGAGTTTGAGTGATGTCCAGGCAATGAGGACACATGGCTGATACATAGCTGCTGCCACGCTGTGGACTCGTTCCATGCCTGACCAGACCCGACACCGCTGAGGACCAGGCTTCACTGCCGGCTGGTCACTGGCAGCACATCCAGTGTAGGGCAATGTCTGTCTTTGGGGATTGCCATCCTCTTTCAGGGAGTGATCGACGATATAGAAGATGACTATGATGAGACTAAAGACAGAAAAATGGATCGATCTATCTATCTATCTATCTATCTATCTATCTCTCTTTATATATATACATGTGTGTGTGTGTGTGTGTGTGTGTGTGTGTGTGTGTGTGTGTGTGTGTGTGTGTGTGTGTTTCTTCTTTAATTTAACGTCTTTTCACATTAAGTGATATTAGACATGTGTGTGTGTGTGTGTGTGTGTGTGTGTGTGTGTGTGTGTGTGTGTGTGTGTGTGTGTGTGTGTGTGTGTGTGTGTGCTCCAAGCATGCAGGTTTACATCTGTGCAAATGTGCGCGTAGAGCTTGTGCTCTGTCTGTGTGACTGTCTGTCTGTCTATCATTCTGTTTGTCTGTCTATCTGTCTGTCTGTCTATCTGCCCGTCTATTAGTTTCTCTCTCCCCTCCTCCCGTAGCCCTCCTTTCCTCTCTCCTTCCATCTCTGTCTCAGTCCTCCTCCTCCTCCTCCTCTCTCTCTCTCTCTCTCTCTCTCTCTCTCTCTCTCTCTCTCTCTCTCTCTCTCTCTCTCTCTCAATCTCTGCCTGTGTGTGACAGAGGAGGCAGAGGAAGACTACAGTCACTAGCACTTGCTGCCAACCACGCTGATAATCATTAGCAATTTACTCGGATGCGCAGTAGACTGAAGAATAGATGGAGGGGAGGTAAGGGCAGGACAAGGAGGAGGAGGAGGAGGAGGAGGAGGATGGCTAAGAGGAAAGGGAGTGATGGAAAGGTGGAGGGGGGTGGTGGTATAGACATAAGCAGAAGGCCAGTGAGTTACAAGGATAACGAGGCCAGACAGACAGACGGGCAGACGTGGAAACGGACAGACGGTGGGACAGGGATTGTTAGGTAGGTAACTAGGCAGGACAGGTGTCTATGTGTGTGTCTTGTTAGCCGTTCAGAGAGACAAACGACAGGGAATCTACTTCTGAGAGACAGGCTGATTTGTAGATGTATGGGTGGAGTAGAGTTGGAGGTGAAATACAGACACAAACATATGGGACACACAGACAGACAGACAGGCACACTTAGAGACAGACGCTCGCGCGTACATGCACAGTTACACACATGTTTGTATAGAAGCACGCACACATGTACGTATTCAAAGGATCGTGCGTGGGGGTACGCGTGTGCGCATTAAACAAAAATCTGTTATATCGAGGATATTGGAATAAGCACTTATGTGCTTTTTTTACATCCAGTTCCCGTGTGTATGCGAATTTGTGAATTCTGTCATCTGTTCCCACCGACACACAATGGCCTACTCTTACGAAAAGCGGAACAGGACTTAACGTGTGCGCAAGATGTTCTGCGCATGCATGCACATAAGCACTCGCACTCAAAGCGAGTGTATGCACACCTGCACTGACAGGCAGACTGACGGAGAGACAGACAGACAGACAGATAGACAGACACACACACATTTCCTGTCCAACTTACACACCACACACACACACACACAAACACACACACAGCACACATTGTCCACCCCCTCACCCCCAACACCCCCCCCCCCACATTCTCTCCCCCTCTCCCTCCCAACACACACACACACACACACACACACACACACACACACACACACACAACACACACACACACACATTATGAACGTCTCTGAACGACAACAAACCCTTCCTCCTGGGTGTCGTCTTTCAAAAGCCAAGACATGATACCCAGCAAACACGGGCTTGTTTGTTTCTCAGCTTAGTTCCGAAAGCTGAGAGCCCATCTTCCCTGACCAAACCTCTTTGGCTTTGTCATCCTATATGCTGTGCACAACACAAGAGTGGGCAGAGTGCCGTCTTCCTTTGATGGGAGTGCTGCTCAAATTCCCTGGGCAACATTGCAGGTGTCTGTATGTCTCGGGCCTGGCTGACGGCAGAGTTTGTATTATGATAGGAAGCATAGAGCACAGCCCTGTCACGTGTTGTCAAAGGATATGCACTTCTATATCAGCATCAGTGCATCATGTCTAATCGTTATACAATAATAATAATAATAATAATAATAATAATAATAATAATGTATGGAATAGCGCTGAATCTTGTAAAGCAAGAAATCAAAGCGCTCAGATGACTTTTTTTTTTAATCGAGGATAACGGAATAAGCACTCATGTGCTTTTTTACAACCAGTCCCCGTGTGTATGCAGTTTTGTAAATTTTTGTCATTAATTTCGTGGCCCTTATTGCTCTGGTCTCATGGTGACCTCAGTTTCGGTTTCCCTGTGCACTTCTGAGCCTGTGGTGAGTTTGTATCCAAGCCTTTGGGGTTGGAGGTTCACGGGAGAAGGTGGTTGTTGGAGGGACGCTGTGGTGGTCATCACCCCGGGTGGCGTCTCACTCAGTCTGGCTCCGCGATTAAGCTATTACTGTCGTCAGTAGGGGGAAAATAGGTGGTGTCATATGTATGTAAGGTCATAACATCATCATAAGCTCATCGTTGCCTTATCTCTGCATGAGGGATACAGCTTGCTACAAAACGCTTGCTGGAAGCACTTCAGAAAGAAAATATATGATTCTGGCTATTGTCTTTATAATGGCTGTACAAGCAATATTGTAGATTTTCGGAATGCTTTCATTTCTAACAAAGTCAGTGGTTGGTATAATCGTAGAAATATGTTATCCCTTATGTACAGATTTAAACTAAATGCTTTCAGGACAAAATACGTGAAAGATGTAAACTGTATTTGTGGGGGAGAAGCTTACAAATAGTCATGTTATTTTTGATTGTGGACATTTAAAAGCATTTTTACCCGCTGTACCAAGTTTGTCACTGGATCAGATTTTGTCTGAATCATTGTTACTGTTGGACATTGTGTTAGGATTGATAAGAAGCCCGATAATTCAGTTTTTGTAGTATGTTAATGTTAGTTTTTATTAAGTACCGTTATCTGACACTTTTCTATTATTGTTTGCGTTCTCTTGTTTAGATTACTTTTTTCCGTCTAAAATCACTAAATGTGAATAGACGTTAAACTGAAGATATCATAACAGGCACTACTAAACGCCACCAGTGACGCAGCAGCAGTGCAGGGCCCTTCTGGCTGGTGGTCCTACGACAGTCTGACGTAGATAGAATTCCGAGGACTTTTGATCTTGAGGGTGCGATATGACGAATATCGATATGGTTTTGGCGGAAGGAAAGAAATAAGCGGCATGCGAACAGTAGGACGGGAATGTCACAAGATGAGGCATCACCCCTCCCCCACCCCGATAAAAAGAAAGAAGAAGCGAGACAGACAGTCAGACAATGTCGGAAAGACAGACACTCAGAGACAGAGGAAAGGTTCGGTTACATACAGAGAGAGAGAGAGAGAGAGAGAGAGAGAGAGAGAGAGAGAGAGAGAGAGAGAGAGAGAGAGAGAGAAGAGAGAGAGAGAGAGAGAGAGAGAGAGAAGAGAGAGAGAGAGATCGGGACGGACAGTGTGGCCGTGGTACCCAATTGGCGTGAACACACACTTCAGTCCACACGATTTTTCAAGTTTGTACAGCGTTTTGCCCACATTAAGACGGATGGGTAAAGTGTTGTGAAAAGAGGCAACTTCACGCACACACACACGTGCTCACAAGTAGAAACATGGTACATAGACAGACAAACGGACGCGTGCACGCACAACTCCCCCTCCTCTCCTAACACACACACACACAACACAACACACCACACACACACACACAACACACACACACACACACAATACACACACACACAGACACACACACAGGCTGACCGACAGACAGATGGAGATAAAGAGACAGATTGACGGGACGGACAGACAGGCGCACAGAAAGGTAGATAGGCAATAAGCTTATTGCACACATGTTTGCTATTCCAAGCTTTGTGTAAACACGTAAAACTGTTCATGTTTTCTTTGACAATATTTATGAGGAAGTGTCCCATATAACTGTTTAATAAGGAAACGCCATGAACTGAAGAGAGAGGAGAGAGAGAGAGAGAGAGAGAGAGAGAGAGAGAGAGAGAGAGACAGAGAGAGGAGACAGAGAGGAGACAGAGAGAGAAGAGAGAAGAGAGAGATGAGAGAGAGATAGAGAGCGAGAGAGAGAGAGAGAGAGAGAGAGAGAGAGAGAGGAGAGATAGAGAGCGAGAGAGAGAGAGAGAGAGAGAAGGAGAGAGAGAGAGAGAGAGGAGGGGGGGCGCATTAACACACTTTCTTTCTTCCTGTGTGCCGTTTCTTTCTTTAACAAAAATAAAACTAGGGCAGACGAATGGTCCACGTGTCTTTGGAAGCTCCCAGATTTACAGAAGAAAAAAAAGGGGTTACAGCCCTTGTGTGGTGCCACGTCTTTTCCTCAGTGTGTGTTGATACTTGTTTGGCTCCTGCTTAAAGCCTTTGGTCAAAGACAATGACTGGACTGGCCTTGACATTATATATATATATATAATCTATCTATATATCTATCGAGGGAGAGGAGATGGGCGCCGCCCTCAATATGCTGGCCCTAGAGAAGTGAGGTCTCTGACGCCTCGCTCCCCTACGACCTTATAGGTTATGGGACTCCTTTACCTTTACCTTTATATCTATATATCTCTCTATATATTTATCTATCTATCTCTCTCTCTCTCTCTCTCTCTCTCTCTCTCTCTCTATATATATATATATATATATATATATATACACACACAGAGAGAAAGAGAGAGAGAGAGAGAAATACAATGTTTTTTTTATCTCCTTGAAGAGTCGTTGGCGCAGTGCATTCAACATTTCAGGCTCTATGTCGTTGGTATGCTGGTTTAAATATGTTTATTCAGAAACAACGAAATAAGCATTCATTACATGAAAAATACTTTTGGACATGGAAAAGCCAGTCCCTTCAAAAGTATCTCGGTGCATGCTGGATTATTACCGAAATAAAAGAACTGAAGTGAATTGGACATAACTATTCTTATCAACTATTCCACCAGTCATAACTGCCCTACTTTTCATTTCATTCTTTTATATTGGGGACGGGATAGCTCAGTGGTCGGAGCACTCGCTTTTATCCACGCCCAAGTTAAGCAGTCGACGCGGTTTACCAGTTGGTGCTTTCTTTGCGCCTTTGGCATTGGTACAGGTTCCCCCAGTTCAACACTGGAAATGGGTACCCGCCCTTTAGGTCAGGAGTATAGATGGAGAGAATTGGGCGCCACCCTCAATAGTGCCTAGAAGTGAGGTCACTGAAAGCCTCGCTCCCAAACACACTTGGTTAATTACCTACTTACCTTTTTATATACGAGGATAACGATATCGGACACTTAGGTTTCTACATGAGTCCCGTGGTATTGCGTATTTGTTATTTTTGTCACCTGACCCTTGTCTCCTTCTTTCTTTCTTATGAAAAGTGGATGGGCTGTTAACGTGTGTACAGGATATTTTGCATGACTGCGTTTGAACACTGGTCTTTGGTTTATTGTCTGGTCCAAAGAACTTTGAGGAGAGTGCATTCAGTTCTAATGTTAATGGCAAAAGCAAAACCAAATTCTGTCAAATGCATACTTGAGTAAAAACTTTAACCTTTACTCATAGTCACTGTGAAATCACAAAGTCCAGTAACTAAGCTCCGCTATTCATAGGCATCCTTCAGTCTCGCAAGACTATGGAGCTGCACGCTAGGCATTCGTTATTATCTGGTACAGCTTCGGGAGTGGCTGGCCAGTCCCACACGGGAATGACAGCCCCTATGAAATCTGACGCTGGTCTGTTTTCCTGGTCTGCTACACACACACACACACACATATATATATTATATATATATATATATATATATATATATATATATATATATATATATATATATATATATATATATATATATATATAAATATATATATATATATATATATATATATACTGACTCAAATACTGACTCAATGACAACCATGTACAAACACAATTTTTTTTATGCATGTGCTTTGCATGGCATCACCTTTCCCACGTCTAAAGCATTTATTGCGACATCTGCAACTTCTTCCAACAGCACGCCATTCCAGCGTACCTGAAACTCATCCATCTCTGATTCCTCCTTGCTGTGCTGCACGTTAACGAACATGCTCTAGCAATCCTAAGCGGGGAGTTCTCTCCTCCTCCCCCTCATCCCTCACTGTGTCAGCAGGAGGCTGTGGCAGGCGCCACTTACGTAACGACTCTGACAGGGTGAGGCATAACACGTGCAACACGTGCACACAGCAGAAAAACCAAACACAACTGCATAGTAGAACCATGATGGAATGGGGCTGGGTGAAGATCTGCTCTATGCTCTTTGTCACGTTTTAAGGATTTTAAGGATATCTATCTATCTATCTATCTATCTATCTATCTATCTATCTATCTATCTATCTATCTATCTATCTATCTATCTATCTATCTATCTATCTATCTAAGCAAACACTCAGAGAAAAGCACACACACGCACACACACACACACACACACACACACACGCACACACACACACACACGCGCGCGCGAACACCAGCCTTCCCCACTAAACCTCACATACTAATAATCACACCATACTTAATCCTAACAATTATCTTACACAAGCTTTCCCAATCAACTAAATGACCCCCCAAAACAAGGGAGAGGCCAGTGTCGAACTCCTATCAGGCAACAGTTGCTGAACGTTTATTGCCACATCTGCCTCTGTTTCCCGCACATCTCCAGCAGTGCTGTAAGTCATCCATCTCTGCTTCCTTCCTGTGCGGCACGTTAACGAACATGCTCTACTGATCAGCAGCCAGGATTTCTCTCTTCCTCTCCCTCACCATTCATTTTGTCAGCATGGAGCTGTGGCACGCACCACTTACGTCATGACTGTGACAGAATGACCTATAGCAGGTGGCCACAGCAGAAACAGTTGCCCAGTACTGTTCCTGCAGGGATGAGACTTGTGTGACATTTTCAATGTTCTTTTTCTTGTTTTTGTGTTATTTATTATGATTTTTCAAGACAGATAAAGTAAAATCTGTTTGTAAGATCGTACAGGTTGTACTGACAAATTAATGAAAGTTGTGCAGGCATATTGCTTTAATGAATGAACACCACACACAAGCATGTATGTACCAGCATGCACATACATAACAAATCATGAATGAACTCGGTCATGTGTACATACACACACACACACACACACACACACACACACACACACACACACACACACACACACACACACACATACACACACACACACACACGCACACACACACACACACACACACACACACACACACACACACACACACACACACACACACACACACACACCATTCAACTTCACATCGAAACACAGCCCATTTGTTCCTCACTCTCATTTCACACCTAGTTTCCCAATCAACCAAACGACCTGAAACCAAGGGCAATGTGTGTCATACCCTCGACATTGCAACATTCCTCAACATTTACTGGTGCATCTGTAACTGCTTCCAACACCTCTCCAACCTAACTAAAACCCAGTCACCCCTGCTTCCTTCCCGTGCCCGTTAACGAACCCGATCCCCCCATCTCTGAGTGGATTTCTCTCTTCCTCTCCAGGAACATTAATTCAGCCAGCATGACGCTGTGGCACGTGACCACTTACCTAACGATTCTGACAGGATGACCGTATAACCTGTGCAACACGTATGCGCGCAACAAGAAGTATGTGGCAGTTTGTTTGTGGTGGGATGACAGTGTGTGGAGGGATTTAGTTTGTTTCTGCGTTAGTTTTTGTATGTATGCTAATTTACAAAACACAGTTGAGAGATTTTTTTAGGGGAGTGATATCTGATTGCCCAAAATTAACAAAATAGCAGAAAAACGAAACAAAGCAAAAACTCTGAAGACAAACAGGTACAAACAACCTTGGGAGACCAGCAGAACTACATGTATGATTGCGGGCATGACGGAAAGAGTGCACCTGCATTTTCTCAACACACACACACACACAACACACACACACCACTCAAACACGCATTAAGCACACCCATTTCTTCAGCATTCTCAGCTCACAGGTTTCCCAGTCAGCTAAATGACCCAGAACAAGGCAACATTCCTCAACATCTGGCTACACACCCGTATTTATTTGGGGGTCATGAATTATCTTGTATAGAGTGCGAGTGGAAAAAAATGTTGGTGATCTTCACACATTTCTTCAAGCATGAAAAAATGGACTGTGCACTTCTTTTGGGGATTGAGGACATAGAGCAATACCAGGTAGTCACGATAAAGTTTGAAATAATCATCAAATGAGGATTGTCTGTATTCCTACAGCGTTGACCCCGCGCAATATGCATGCAGTAAGGAAGCTAGCAGACGACAAGGGACTGAGGGGGTACAGTGTTTGCTGAAAAATTAAAAACTTTCAAACCTACCAAATTTGTTCAAAATCACATGAGTTTTGAGTCAGAGGCTAGTCTTTCACAAAAAAGTGGTTTTTATTTCTGTGGATGCCTTAGTACATGCTGTATGAACATAAGAGTCACATAGACAAGCAGAAGGAAAAGAGTGATTTTTTTAATACCGGTGTGCAGCCTTATCCTTCACTGGTGCATCTGTAACTCTTTCCAACACCTCTCCAGCCTAGCTAAAACCCAGTCACCCCTGCTTCCTTCCTGCGCACGTTAACTAAGGTTACCTGTTCCTCCAATCTCTGAATGGAGGACTTCTCCTTCCTCTCCATGATCGTTAATTCAGCCAACATGACGCTATGGCAAGCTCGTCATTGACGTAATGATTCTGACAGGATGACGTATAACCTTTGCAACGCGTGTATTCAGCAAGAAGTTTGTCTGCATTTTGTTTGTGTGCTGGGGTGACAGAGTGTAGCTCTAGAGTGCTTTAGTTTGTCTCTGGGTTTTATGTTGTTGATGATGATTTACACAACACACTTTTTCAGATTTCTTTATGAGAGTTTGTTTCTCATGTTTATGATGATGATGAATTTGCAAAACACATATTTTAAAAATTATACTTAGTACATTATATCTGCTTGATCTAAGTTTGCAACATCCCCCTCCCCAACAAATCAAACAAAATTCCTGAAGATAAACAAACACAAACACATCTGGCAGACCAACATACACACACACACATGCATGGATGACAGAAAGAGTGCGCCTGCATTTCCCCCACCCCCACTACACACACACTAAACATTCTTCAATTCAGCACAAGAGCCCTGTCTTTGAAAACGGCACAAAAACAAAACAGGCACCGCTAAATAAAATGACTCACTTTAAACTCTAAGGCGATTCTGTTGTGGTCAGAAAAGGGCCTGTTCTCCTCTCCTTGGTAGATCCGGTAGGTCAGCCACTCGTAGCCGCTAAGGGTCAATGCTGTAGGACCTGAAACACACACACACACACAACAGGGGATACTTTCAATGCAATAAAGAATCACAATAGTTCAACGTCACGAAGCTTGCTTTACTGATATTTAAACACGCAACAAATAACGTCACGAAAACCCCTTTCAGCAACAATAGCGTTGTTCCTGGCAAAATTCTGCAGGAAAAAAGCCACTTGTACAGGGAAACAAATACACATGCAGATA
>CM054150.1:56016256-56023756 GCA_028751875.1 Rapana venosa | reverse complement strand
GGACACGTGTCATTTACGAGTCATTTCTCAAGGATAAACAGTGTGAGCAAACAGAACAAAACACACACCCCCACCACAAAAACCATCCCACCGACATATCTAAACTAAGGATCATGTCGTCAGTCGTCTAAAATAACTATTTTATAAAAGAATACGTGCCAAATTTTGAAAAGATGATGATTTAAACTGTCTGGTTTCTCTATACCACTGTCCAATCAAATCTATCTAATCTATCAATCTACTGTTCTTCGTGTCTATTATCTTCTGAATATCGGTACCATACATACATACAACCAACTAATAATATTATACATCATTATCATTTCTATCTATATATCTATTATATTATGCTATATTAACAGATATACTCATCACCATCCATCACCACCCAACATCCATCACACATATCTATTACTGTCTGTCTGTCTGTCTGTCTATTACTATTATTATTATTATTATTATTATATATAATAAATTATTATCGACATACATACACATACATGCATACACACATACATACATACACACATATTTATAATGTGTGTGTGTGTGTGTCTGTCTGTCTACGTGTGTTGGGGAGGGAAGTAGGGGATGTGGCAAATGAAAGGGAAAATGTTTCATGGAAAAAGACCTAGAAAACAACACAATAAGAAACACAGTGCGAGAGAACAATAGTGCTTGTGTGCTAGATCACTTGTCTGCAAATGATGTCTGCTAGGAAAAAATCCCTGAGCTAACCACAGTTACCTTCATACCCTCGAAAACTTGTACAGATACACACACACACACACACACACACACAACACACACACAACACACACACAACACACGAACAACACAACACACACCACCACCACTTCCACCACCACCATTCTCTCCACAATACAGCACAACTTAACCCTAAACCAACCGGCCCACTCTCGGAAAGCCGACAAACAGACAAAGCCAATATGTCCCCCTCCGTTGCCTCAGTCCTCTTACGTCCAATATTTGCAGCGAGATGGAGCTCATTCCACATAGTGCCCGAAACGCGTCATGAACATGACTTCTCATTACTGAGTACACACAGCACAGACTGGACAATACGATTCAGTTTTCCCCAGGAGGTGCAAGTGTGTGCGACAGAGGTCGGTACTGGTACACAGCCTCATTAAGAAATTGGTCTGCTTGAGTTGGTCGGTTGCATTCCTGTCCGTTGTGGCACTGTTTTCTTGAGATTGTTTTTAGGATGTGTACTGAGCTGAATGTGCCATGAAGATTTCTACAGGAACTGCAGGTGGGCAGTTTCTCCCTAGTGTTCCTAGTCACCGCTGGTCAAGGCTTCTGTTCTGTTTTAATTTTTCAGACATTTACGCCTTTTCCACTTGAAAGAAAATACACTAAAAACAAGAGAAAACACTAAAAACAAAACAAATTAGATTATTCAGATGAGATTATAAACCGATATCCCGTGTGAAAACGCATGTAGAACATTTTGCGCAAACGTTAAAACCTGTTCCACCTTTCAGAAGAATAGGCCATTGTGAGCCTACCGGTGGGGACGGACGACTATTTCCAGATGGCATGGACACAGGGCAGGGATGTACACATTAGTCATTACTCTTGAAATCAACACAAAAAACACAGACAGTTTGCATTTTCGAGTGAACAGATCAAAACACTGACATTTTGGTTCGCGATTTCCTTTTGTTTTCTTGTAGAGCTAAGTCTCTGCCCAGAATACAAAGTCTTGCCAGGTGGGTGGTGGGGTATACAGTTCTAGCTCAAGAACTTTCATGACCGTGATGAGGTATTTTTCCAGAATCAAATTTCGAATCTATGCTATGTCATAAACAGACAAAATATCATATGCAAAACTCTCAGGTGGAACAGTATGCAACACATAACAACAAAGGACAGCACGACACAAAACAAAGTAGCCATACTTCTTATTTCATTCCACCCCTTTATATCCAGAAATAACTTTCATAACATCTCTAAAACCTAACCAACAGAAATAAACACTCCACATGACCGACAAAAAAATCCTTCCTATCATTATATTATACGCATACTGGGGACGGGATAGCTTAGTGGTCAGAGCGCTTGCTTTCCCCAAGCCAATGTTAAGCAGCATCGAGCGTGGTTACCACTTGGATGGGTGACCGTTTGCACGCTTTGGCTTCAGTAGTTCCCCCAGTTCACCCAGCTATAAATGGGTACCTGCCCTCTTTAGGGTCAGGGAAGGTAAAGCAGCGAGGGAGAGGAGATGGGCGCCGCCCTTGATGTGCTGGCCCCAACAGAAGCTGAGGTCTCCGATGCCTCGCTACCCTATGACCACATAGGTTATGGGACACCTTTAGCTTTTTTTATCATTATACTACACCACAAGAACGAACAACAACGCTTCCAAAATAAACAAGCAGCAAAAAAAAGAGACTTATCACAAGTAGATGCCAGGAAGACTTGGACTACGCAGCATTAATTAAGAAGACCAGTCCAGCACTTAGCCAATTCAGCCGCAGGAGGGAAGGGGGGGGGGGGGGGGGGGGGGCAAATGTCTTAGTACAGCCAAGAGCCAGCAGGGTCAGCACTGCCGTAAATGGTCAACCAACACTGGACCCATGCCGCTAGGCTATTGCTCAGGAGCCAGTACAGTGAGCTGGGATGAGCGGTCCATTAGTTTTTCCCGGCACAGGACACAGCAGACAGACAGCATCAGGGTAAGGTGTGTGTGTGTGTGGGGTGGGGTGGGGGGTGGGGGGCATTGAGATGAGATGAAGGCTGCTGCAGCAGTTCAATTTAATACAGAGTTGTCTCTTGTTTTCTCTCTCCCTCTCTCTCTCCCTCTCTCTCTCTCCCTCCCTCTCTATTTCAGTGTGTGTGTGTACAAGCACAACATGGTCACACGCATACGCACATACAAACGCGCGAGCACGCACACACACACACACACACACACACACACACACAACACACACACACAACACACACAACACAACAAACACACATACAGAGGAGAGAGAGAAATAGAGACAGACAGACAGACTGAGAGAGGCACACACACACACACACACACACCTTACGCATACATACACACAGACAAACAAACACACCCACCCACACCAAATGGTCAGAAAGGCGGATAAAAAATACACCTTAAAGGAAACAAATAAATAAATAAAGTCTGAGAGCACATCAGAAAGAGGGAGAACAGACAGATAAAAGTGTAAATGTCACACACAGGGCAACACACACACACACACACACACACACACACACACACACACACACACACACACAGGCAACACACACACACACACACACACACACAGGGCAGACACACACCACACACACACACAGGGCAGACACACACACACACACACACACACACACACACACACACACACAGGGAATACACACACACACACACACACACACACAAAGGGGAAGACAACACACAAACACACACACACATGGGCACACACAGAACAGGGAGACACTACACAGGTCACACACACACACACACACACAAACACACACACAACACACACACATACACAAGCAACCACACAACACACACACACACAGGGCTACACACACACACACATACACACACACGGGCACACACCACACACACACACACAGGGCAGACCACACACACACAGGGCAGACACACACACCACACACATACACACAAAACAAACACACACACACTCAAACAGGGCCACACACACACACACAACACACACAACAGGGCAGACACACACTCACACACACACACATGGGCACACACACAATACATCACACACACACTACCACACACAACACACACAACACCACACACACCACACACACACACACACAACACACGGGCACACACACACACACACACACACACACAACACACAAAACACACACACACAGGCAGGGAAGTAACGACAGACCCAGAGGGCAGAGGAAACCGAAATGGGGGCACAGACACATCACCAGAGAGGCTTGGCAAGAACGAAAGGGGAGAGAAGCAGACACAGTTTTGGAGAGGGAGAAGGAGGGGGAGAGAGGAGAGAGTGAGGGGAGAGGGGAAGAGGGGGGTAGGAGAAGAGCCGGAGAGGGGGGTATGACGAGAGAGGAGAAGTGAGAGAGGGAGAGAGGGGAGGAGGGGAGAGAGAGGGAGGGGAGAGAGAAAGAGGGGAGAGGGGGGGGGGATAGGGTGGAGAGGGATAAGTGTTGTAATGACGAGATCATTGGTAGAGGGATGAGGAGGAGAGGGAAGCTTAGTAGGGAGAGAGGGGAGAGAGGGGGGGATAGAGGAGAGAGGGGAGAGGAGAGAGAAGGGGAGAGAGGAGAGAGGAGGGGAGTAGAGAGAGAGGAGGAGGAGAGAGAGATGAGGAGAGATAGGGGGGGGGGAAGAGGGAGAGGAGAGGGAGAGAGAGGGGAGAGAGCAGAGTGAGAGGAAAGAGAGAGATAGAGAGGAGAGAGGGAGAGGAGGAGAGGGAGGTGGGGAGAAGGGAGAGGGGGAGAGGAGAGAGAGGGGAGAGAGAGGGGAGAGAATGAGGAGAGAGAGAGAGAGTGAGAGGGTGAGAGACAGAGGTAGAGGGGAGGAGAGAGGTGAGGGGATAGAGAGGGAGGGGAGAGAGAGAGAGAGGGAGGAGAGAGAGAGAGAGGGAGAGTGAGGGGGAGGGAAAGAGAGAGAGGGGAGAGAGGGAGAGAGAGGAGAGAGAGAGAGAGAGAGAGGAGGAAGAGGAGGGAGAGGAGAGAGAAGAGGAGGAGGAGGGAGGAGAGAGAGAGGGGGAGAGGGAGAGAGAGGAGTGAAGAGACAGAAGAGAGAGAGGGAGGAGAGAGAGAGAGATAGAGGGAGAGAGAGAGAGGGAGAGAGGGGAGAGAGGGATGACGAGAGGGAGAGAAGAGAGGGGGGAGAGAGGAGATGAAGGGGTGAGGAGAGAGAGGAGAGAGAGGAGAGGGGGAGAGAGAGAGAGGAGAGAGGTTATGAGAGAGAGAGAGAGGGGGGAATTAGAGGGAGAGAGAGGGAGAGAGAGACGAGAGAGAGAGATGAGAGGGAGGGGGGAGAGGGGAAGAGAGGGAGAGAGAGGGAGTAGAGAGAGAGAGGAGGGAGAGAGGGGAGAGAGGGGAGAGACAGAAGAGAGAGAGAGGAGAGAGGGGGGGATAGAGGGAGAGAGTGGGAGAGAGAGAGAAGGGGGGGATAGAGGGAGAGAGAGAGAGGTGAGAGAGAGAGAGAGAGGGGGGGGGATAGAGGGAGAGAGAGGAGAGAGAGAGGTGGGGTGTATAGAGGGAGAGAGAGGGAGAGAGAGAGAGAGAGAGGGGGGATAGAGGAGAGAGAGGGAGAGAGAGAGAGAGAGGGGGGGGGATAAGTGGAGAGAAGATGAGAGAGGAGGGGGGGATAGAGGAGAGGAGAGAGAGAGAGAGAGGGGGGGATAGAGGGAGATGAGAGAGAGAGAGAGGGGGGGATAGAGGAGAGAGGATGAGAGAGAGAGAGAGTAGTGGGGATAGAGGGAGAGAGAGGGATGAGAGAGAGGGGGGGGATAGAGGGAGAGAGAGAGAGGAGAGAGAGGGGGGGGGGATAGAGGGAGAGAGAGAAGAGTAGAGAGAGAGAGAGGGTGGGAATAGAGGGAGATGAGAGAGAGAGATGAGGAGGGGGGATAGAGGGGAGAGGAGGGAGAGAGAGGAGAAGGGGGGTAGTAGAGGAGAGAGAGAGAGAGTAGAGAGGGGGGGGATGAGAGAGAGAGAGAGAGGGGGGGGGGTGATAGGGGGGAGAGTGAGGGGGGGGATAGAGGGAGAGAGAGGGAGAGAGAGAGAGGGGGGGATAGAGGGAGAGAGAGGGAGATAGAGAGAGGGGGGGATAGAGGAGAGAGAGGGAGAGAGAGAGGGGGGGGTAGAGGGAGAGAGAGGGAGGAGAGAGGGGGGGATAGAGGGAGAGAGAGAGTGAGAGAGGGGGGGATAGAGGAGAGAGAGGGGGGGATAGAGGGAGAGAGAGGGAGAGGAGAGAGAGGGGGGATAGGGAGAGGAGAGAGAGAGAGAGAGGGAGGGGATAGAGGGAGAGAGAGGGAGAGAGAGAGGGGGGGGATAGAGGGAGAGAGAGGGAGAGAGAGAGGGGGGGATAGAGGGAGAGAGAGGGAGAGAGAGAGAGGGGGGGAGGAGCAGGGGGAGAGAGAGGGAGAGAGAGAGAGGGGAGAGAGACAGATGAGGGGGGAGAGAGGGAGAGAAAGAGAGAGAGAGAGAGGGAGAGGAGAGGAGGAGAGGGAAGAGAGAGAGAGAGGGAGGGAGGGAGAGAGGGGAGAGAGGGAGAGAGGGGAGAGGGAGGGGGAGAGAGGGAGAGAGGGGATAAAGGGAGAGAGAGAGAGACAGACAGACACATACAGACAGAGACAGAGACACACACACACACAGAAAATCATTAAAGACTGAGAGATAGAGAGCGAGAGAGAGATACTGAGAGAGAAAAAGAGATAGAGACATATATAGAGACAACACAGTGAGACAGAGAGACATAGGGATGCAGAGACAGACAGACAGAGATACAGACAGAGACAGGCATAGAGGGAGACAATGCCACATAGATATATAGAGACGGAGAAACAGAGAGACAACAGGGACAGACAGAAATAAACAAAGAAACAGTGAGAAACAGAGAGAATTTCTATCCGTTTTGTCTGTTTGCTTTTTACAGATGATAAAGTATTCGTATTTTACGGATGATAAAGTTTTCGTATTTTACAGATGATAAAGTATTCGTATTTTATGGATGATAAAGTATTCGTATTTTACAGATGATAAAGTATTCGTATTTTACGGATGATAAAGTATTCGTATTTTACAGATGATAAAGTTTTCTTGTTTTACAGATGATAAAGTATTCGTATTTTACAGATGATAAAGTTTTCGTATTTTACGATGATAAAGTATTCGTATTTTACAGATGATAAAGCATTCATATTTTAAAGATGATAGAGTATTCGTATTTTACAGATGATAAAGTATTCATATTTTAAAGATGATAGAGTATTCGTATTTTACAGATGATAAAGTATTCATATTTTAAAGATGATAGAGTATTCGTATTTTACAGATGATAAAGTATTCATATTTTAAAGATGACAGAGTATTCGTATTTTACAGATGATAAAGTATTCATATTTTAAAGATGATAGAGTATTCGTATTTTACAGATGATAAAGTATTCATATTTTAAAGATGATAAAGTATTCATATTTTAAAGATGATAGAGTGTTCGTATTTGTACTGGAAGAAGAAAAAAAGAGACGAAAATAGCAGGAGACAGACAGAACACTAAAAAGGGTTTTGAGAAGTGGAAGGTAGTGGCAGTGGAGGGATTCAGACAGACCTACAGGCAGGAAGGAGACAGACAGCAAACCAGACAGACAGATAGACATACAGAAAGACAGGCAGACAAACGGGCAGACAAACAGACAGGCAGACTGACAAACAGACAGACAGACTGACAAAGAGACAGACAGACAGATAGATAGGCAGACTAACAAA
>CM054150.1:56003756-56011256 GCA_028751875.1 Rapana venosa | reverse complement strand
GACAATGACAATGGTTTAATGTGTTAAGCAATTATGCCCATTCACATGGGGACAGTGGGGCGAGGACTGGGCACAAAACACATATATAATTAACAACATGATTAATCAAACACCCAAAATGGTCCACATGGCATGAATTCCAAACCATGGTTTTGATATAGTAGACTATTGATATTGTCTATAAATACTGTTGGATATTCCAATCACAGTGTCTTTACGTTAAGTTTGTGTAGAAGTCTTTCACACAGTCATCAAGGCACATCTGTAGAAAGCTTTCCTTTTGGTACAGCAGTGGCTCTATCAACCATGCATTGTTTCAGTTCTTGCAGCATGGACCTAGTATTGTCTACATTTTTTGAAAATTCTTGTAAATATTCCCAGACATCACTGACGGGCACACTATCATCACTGTCTCGCATTTCACTGCTATTTTTCACATGTTCAGCACACTCCCCACTTTCTTCCTCAGTCTCATTCTCTTCACACTCTTCCTCACTCTCATTCATTGCACGTTCTTCCTCACTCTTATTTTCTGCACGCTCTTCTTCAGTCTCATTCTTTGCACATTCATTTCCCCCTTACACCCATTCCCTTCACCACACACTCTGTCTTTCACTTCATTTTCACAAGTATAGACAAAATCTATCATTTCTCTCGCATCATTACCGCACGAAATTGTTACTCTCTGTCTGTCTATATCATGCTCTTTCATATCAATACAGCCTTCATTCGGACAACTGCTTGAAGAGGGAGGGTAAAGTTCACCACACTCAAACACATTGATAGGAGCGTTGCTATCACAGTGGCTGGCAGCATCGTAATATAAGCTAGGTGGGGTGGGTAAAAATAGAGGAGAGGGGGACGAAGCCTGTTCATTATTTTTTCCTTCTTTATTTGTTCTGTAAGCTTCCGCTCTTCTTCTGTCCCTGTTCATCTGAGATGGGCATTTTTTCCTATATGTCCTATTCAACACTGGTGTGACAGGGGAATGGTCGGTACTATTACCTGTCAAACGAAGAATGACAACAGTTTGACGTCCTCTCCCTTCCACCTTGAACGAAGACAGCGTGTGTTCATGAAGTGCTGCGTTCAACATGCACTCTAGTGTTGCTGGTAGTCCATGTACAGGCATTTTGATTTCAAACAACTTGCAAACCACAAAAACTCACACACAGCTGGAGAGAAAGCGTCTTGCTGGCAGCCAAGCAAGGGAAGCCACAGAGAGAGAGAGAGAGAGGGAGAGAGACACAGAGAGAGAGAATGAATGAATGAATCTTTATTTTTCAAGGGTAACGGAATAAGCATGCGCATACTTTTTTTCATCCAGCCCTGCCCTGATTAGGGACTATTAACAAAACAAGGGGAAAAACCCTACTACAACAACGACAACATGATTTTAAAAAGATGGCTATTTAATAATACATAATCCCTAACTGACCTGAACATTAATGTCAAGCGATACACACATTATAATTTTTGGGGGGAGAAAAGAGATATGCGTTAATAAATAAATAATAAATAATTCTCAAATGAATTGAACATTAACATGAAAACTGATACTGATTTTAATTAAGTAATATGAATTAAGTAAAATAGAGGGGAGACAGCAAGAAGCAAGAGAGAGAGAGAGAGATGGAGAGAGAGACAGAGACAGAGATAGAGAAACAGAGAGTTAGAGAGAGTGTCGCCACAAGGTCAGTGCCGCCCAGTAAACAAAAAGCTCCTGTCCAAATGTATGTTTCCCTCCTATGAGAGTGTATTTCTTTTCTACGGATTTTTACCAGGGACATCTCTTTGTTGCCATGAATTTTTTAACGCATGCAGAATATCTTGCGCACATGTTAAATCCTGTTCCGCTTTTCGTAAGAGCAGGCCATTGTGTGCCCGGCGGGAACAGATGACAGAATTGACAAAACCGCACACATACACACGGAGACTGGATGTAAAAAATCACATAAGGGCTTATTCCATTATCCTCGATATAAAAGATTTTTCTAAAATACAAAACAAAACCGCATATCATCCACACGGGATTTCAGTTCATCGCCTTTACTCAAAGACTAGCATCCAGACCACCACTTTTATTCTAGTGGATGGGTTAAAAAAAATTCTGATTCAGAAGTGGAATCAAACACTCTATCCCGAGCTTCCCAATTAAAAGCTGCGTTACCGGTAGACCACTGAGACGCTTGATTTGGTATTTGGTCCATCATCCCATCTCCACCTTCCCTAACCACACTTTCACTAACCCATGTCCTATCACCCTGCTAAAGTATACGACCTGTGTGAGTGTGTGAGTGTGCTTTTGAAAAACATGTGACTATTGACATTTGATTTCATAGATTTTGTCTGCAGCGCACCATGTTTGTAATATCTGTTTAAACTATTGATTATTTGTCATTGATTGCATGACTGTGTAAGATTAGGTTGAATGCATGCGCTTTGATTTGTCTTTGCAAGATATAGCGCTATATAAGTTCCATTTCTTCTTCTTCTTCTTCTTCTTCTTCTTCTTCTTCTTCTCATCATCTCGTGGCTGACTCCACTGCAGCCTGGCAGCCCTGACGTTTGGCCAGCATCCATCCATCATGCATACATCCCTCCTCTGTCACCCTCAGACAAAGCAGGAGGGCAGGGGTACAGATGCCCTGACCCCTAGACACTGATCACGTAGAGGAGAACTGAGAATACGGTCTTGGCACAGAGAAAGAGTGGGGGGGGGGAGGAGAGTGGGGAGAGAGGGGAGGGAAGAGGGAAGAAAGAGGGGAGAGGGAGGGAGGGGAGAGGGAGGGAGACAGAGACAGAGACACAGAGAGATACAGAAACACAGAGATAGATAGAGAGAAACAGAATAGAGAAACAGAGACAGAGAGAGAGAGACAGAGAGATAAATAGAGGGAGTGGGAGAGAGAGGGAAGGGAGAGAGAGGAGAGAGAGAGAGAGAGAGAAGAGAGAGAGAGAGAAGAGAGAGACAGAGAGAGAGACAGAGAGATAAATAGAGGGAGAGGGAGAGAGAGGTAAGGGAGAGAGAGGTAGAGAGATAGAGATAGAGAGGGGGAGAGAGAGAGAGAGAGAGAGAGAGAGGGAAAGAGGAGAGAGAGAGAGAGGAGAGAGAGGGAGAGAGGGAGAGAGAGAGTGAGAGAGTTAGAGAGAGAGGACAATGACAATGACAAATTCTTTATTTCGAGGATAATGAATAAGCACCCATGTGCTTTTTTACATCGAGAGAGAGAGAGAGAGAGAGAGAGAGAGAGAGAGAGAGAGACAGACAGACAGACAGACAGACAGACAGACAGACAGACAGACAGACAGACAGACAGAGATAACTTTGAACTCTAAACGCTGAAATGGTTTTAAAAAAAGAAGTATGGAATTTGTATACTCTAAACTCTTAAATGGTTTGAGAGAGAGAGAAACAGACAGACAGAGACAGAGACAGAGAGATAGACACACAGACAGACACACAGACAGAGGTGGCAGACGAAGCCTGATTAGGATGTATACTACAACGTCTGGACTATTTCTCCCGGTGTGTCCCATGGAATACGGAAGCAGTGTTGCTGAGAAAGGCCTGGCACTAAGTAACCAGTTCCAGACCGTCATGGTTCACAAAACGGGTACAGGTATAAACAGCTTCCGTCCATCTTTTTGTCACTTTAACTGACATTGATACATCACCATCGTGACATGTTGGTTGTCGTTATCTCGTTTCACTGTTAAGAATAATCATGATAATAAATGAAATTTATGTACCGCTATATTTGGTGAAAACAAATCAAAGCGCTTGCATTCAACACATTCTTACACACACAACCAAGAGCAATTAACAATGTTAACAAATTCAAATGTACATACACACATGCCCACGCTCGTGCGCGCGCGCGCACACACACCACACACAACACACACACACACACACACAACACACACACACACACACACACACACACACACACACACACACACACACACACACACACACACACTCACACACGCCCATACACACGCGCGCATAAATGTTTTACACTTTACACTGTTGAGGTACAAGATGTCATTAATTTGCTTACAGTCATAAATAATATTAGCAATCTAGTGGTACGCTTCATTATCAATAATGGAAATATGTGTAGTAATACGCTTCATTATCAATAATGGAAATATGTGTAGTAATACGCTTCATTATCAATAATGGAAATATGTGTAGTAATATGCTTCATTATCAATAATGGAAATATGTGTAGTAATACGCTTCATTATCAATAATGGAAATATGCGTAGTGGTACGCTTCATTATCATTAAAGGAAATATGCGTAGTGGTACGCTTCATTATCAATAATGGAAATATGCGTAGTGGTACGCTTCATTATCATTAAAGGAAATATGCGTAGTGGTACGCTTCATTATCAATAATGGAAATATGTGTAGTAATACGCTTCGTTATCAAGAATGGAAATATGTGTAGTAGTACGCTTCATTATAAAAAATTGAACATGCGTAGTGGTACGCTTCATTGTCAAGATTAGAAATAATTATGTGTTTAACAGTTATTTGTTTTAACAAAATGATTTCACAGCCACAGATATTTTAGAAAAAGAGCTTATCTAGTACTTTGATTTTTCGGTAACACCACGATTATAGTTATTTGTTGTGCCACCCCCTTCTTCAAAATAGAAAGATCTACTTTAACCATAGTATATTGGGGAGCTGAGTATACAGCACATTGCAATGTTGTTTTATCATCACTTTAGCTTTTTGTTGACAGTCACTCCAGAAATGGTTATCATCATTATTGCTGTTAATAATTTCCACGGTGAAAAGACGTGTGATGGAATGCAGATTTGAAGTTCACCCCTAATCGGTGAGCGTTTGATATGATTTAGTGTTTGCACAAATATGCCATCACTGTTTCAGGAATGATACAACAACTGTATCCTGTAGAATAACCAGGCACTGGTACCAGGCGGGATGAGTCAGGAAGATGATTGACAATGCACTGGATAGAGGGGCCGGGAGGTTCTGGTGCAACCGGGTTTGAGGTCAGTAGAAATTGTTTGCAACCTCCCTAAGGGGACGGGATAGCTCAGTGGTCAGAGCACTCGCTTTCCTACAGCCAATGTTAAGCAGCATCGAGCGTGGTTACCAGTTGGATGGGTGATCGTTTGCGCGCCTTGGCTTCAGTACAGTCCCCCAGTTCACCCAACTGTAAATGGGTATCTGCCTCTTTAGGGTCAGGGAAGGTATAACAGCGAGGGAGAGGAGATGGGCACCGCCCTCAATCTGCTGGCCCAAAGAGAAGTGAGGCTCTGATGCCTTGCTCCCGTACGACCGAAAAGGCTATGGGACACCTTCACCTTTTACCTTTTGAAAACTAAAAGCCCCAGTGGTCCCACGACAGTAATTTTGTTGGACCCCAGAAGTGTAGTGTCAAGAACACAAAGAGGACACCAACATAGTTACTAGCCAGTCAATTAACTAACCCATCCAACCAAAACCACACACACAAACTATAACAAAACAAAACAGCCCCCTGCTTAATACGGGCGACTTCCCTCAGTTGATGTTTTTGTAGGCCTATAGCATTTCCTTTAGCTGGTGCAAACATGGACCTTCTGAAATCCCTATTCTCTCTTTGTCTATCTTTCTATTTTCCAGTTTCTCTTTCTCTGTCTGTCTGTGTCTCTGTCTGTCTCTCTCTGTCTCTCTCTTCTTTCCATTTTATTTTTCCCTGCCCACTCTCTCTCTGTGTCTCTGAGTTTCTGTCTCTGTCTGTCTGTCTGTCTGTCTCTCCCTATCCAGCTCCATCCATTCTCTGATAAAGACTCTGCAGGAGATTAATCCTGACACAGCACAACTGTACATTGCTTGCCCAAGCTGACAAGGGCTAGCAGTCAGTCCATCACGGTATAACATCATAACCCGTGCCACGGAAATGAAGGGGAGAGAGACCACACATTGCAGACAAATATCACACTGCTCTGGCTCCATCAAAGCTTGATGAGCAGTTTTTCCTGGGTCTTCCTGGTCCATCGGACAGTCACAATAGATCTAGCCCCCTGTCCAATCACAGAGATTAATCGTAATATTGGCTCGAAGACAGAACAGGGCTGCCTTTATGGCGGGATTGAACACGACCAAAACGCAAAAGTGCGCCCTCCAATGTTAGGTACGTAGAATAAGAACCGACTGCACAAGCAACCAAGACAAAAGAAGAAGAAGAAGAAGCAGAAGAAGAAGAAGCAGAAGAAGAAGAAGAAGAAGAAGAAGAAGAAGAAGAAGAAGAAGAAGAAGAAGACACTTACCATGAATGCCTTCCTCTCAACAATGACCTCCTCTCTCTTTCTCAACACCTTCGCCTATTCCAAATCTCATTGCTATCAGAATAATCACACAAGAAACACTCTTGTCATGCAAAACGGCTCCGTTCTTATTCCAGCTTACACAGGCTGGCAGTTCATGAAAGAATAACACTATGACCGCTTCCACGCAGATGAAAGAGGTCTAGGTACAGCCAGAAATGTCAGACGAGGGCCAGACACTATGGGAGCTGAATCCAGTGTTCTGGGTTTGTCTGTTCTGTGCCAGCTGACGGCTACAATAGCTGAGCGTGTTACCCAGCCCCTGAGACTGATAAAAATTGGTATTATGTCATTCACCTCAAGGTACAGAGACAACGAGGGCCAGGCAGCATCATGAGATGGTTTCGTTCAACAGACTTTGATATTGCTGTACAGGTTTATCGAGCACTGTCACGTTTATATCACACCTTTTGATGGCTGTTTTGGCAGTCTGTGTCTTTTTTGTATCATCCAGTCTATCATAATACCAGCCTTCGACTATCTCTAACCCTGACAATACTGATGCTCTCTAAACCCGGTTCACATCACTTGTTATATTTGCCACTATCATTAACCGTGTTACATAAATTCTTTCCCATCCTCTCTCAAAACATCCAAACATATAAGCCTCAAAAGGTAATACTATGCATTGGCTTTCGAGAAGCTAGTGATCAGCCCATTGAGCTTAGCATGCGCACTGTCTTGTTAGGTATGTATACATATCATCTCGTGCGTCGTGCTGATGTGTCGTGGTGGTTTATTTTACTTAAAAAATATTTTTGGATATCGAGGATGATGAGAGAGCATCAGTGTTTTACATTCGTGCTTGAATGCGTTTTGTAATTTTGTCATCGTTCCACCGCACACAATGGCCTACTCTTCAAAAGCGGAACAGATTTAACGTGCGGCAGATGTTCTGCGATGTGTGTGGTATGTGTGTGAGTGTGTGGTGAGTGTGTGTGTGTGTGTGTGTGTGTGTGTGTGTGTGTGTGTGTGAAAGTGCGGGTGTGTGTATTTAAGAAGGGTGGAGCAGGTTTTAAAGCCACACCAGGGGCATATAAAGCCCGAAATGCGCTTTACGTGCGACGCAGATGTGTTCTGCTTTTCGAACTGCGACGGTTGACGAATGAACGCTGTGAAACAATCACAGATTTCTGGCACTGA
>CM054150.1:55986256-55996256 GCA_028751875.1 Rapana venosa | reverse complement strand
ACTGATTTTTTTACAGGCAGTGTTTCTGTGGGAAGGTCGAACCTGGTGGAGCTCAACTCTCGCCAGGAAGCAGGATGCATGCTTGGTGTGTTCGTGCTATTCGTCTCTGCTCTTCTACGGAAGAGGAGTGGGGTTTTAACGTGCGTGAACACATGGTGTTCTGCATATGTTTGCACACGAGACTTTAGTTTATGGTGTTATCTGTAGAGCGAGTAGTGTCACAATTATCTGATAAAAGTAGTAGTAGTAGTAGTAGTAGTAGTAGTAGTAGTAGTAGTAGTAGTAATAATAATAATAATAATATGAAGAAGAAGAAGAAGAAGAAGAAGAAGAAGAAGAAGAAGAAGAAGACGATGACGTCGACGACGACGAACAAGAAGAAGAAGAAGAAGAAGAAGAAGAAGAAGAAGAAGAAGAAGAAGAAGAAGAAGAAGAAGACAAGAACAAGACAAGAAGAAGAACAAGAAGAAGAAGAAGAAGAAGAAGAACAAGAAGAAGTAGCAGAAGAAGAAGTGAACTTTTTATGACGCTGAATCTTGTAAAGTTAACAGATCAAAGCGCCTGCATTTGAAACATTTCCACGTACTCAGCTGTTCACCAACAAAGTGACAGATAACTGATTGAACCTGGCGGAGCCCATTCCTATCTAGGTAAAGGGTGCATGCTGGGTATCTTTATCCTTTCACTTTAACCCAGTAGAGACTCGACAACGCTCTCGCTCTCTCATAGATCACAAACACGGCCCTCTTACCACCAAGATATTCTGACCCTTTAGCTCAGCATTTCGCCCGGACAAGAAACAACAGAGCTGTGACAAGAATGGTTGGCCTTTGTGGACAATGTAGTAGATCTGGTCAAATCTGGAAGACAATGCTCGCCACCTGTTCCCACTTTTACTAACCCATGTCCTATCAGCCTGCTAAAGCATACGATCTGTGTGAGTGTGTGTGTGTGTGTGCTTTTGAAAAAACATTTGACTACTGGAATTTTATTTCATAGATTTTGTCTGCAGCACACCATGTTTGTAATATCTGTTTGTTTAAACTATTGATTATTTATCACTGATTGCTTGACTGTGTAAGATTAGGATGAATGTATGCACTTTGATTTGTCTTTGCAAGATATAGCGCTATGTAAGCTCCATTTATGATGATGATGATGATGATGATGATGATGATGATGATGATGATGATGTCGGTGACATCATTTTGATGGTAGCCGCTGATGCATGGCCCGTCAGCTGTGTCCATCCTCTTCTGTCCTCAGTCCTTCTGCAGATTTCATCTTTCCACAGCTCTGTCCACTTGGCTGTGTTCTCTGTGTAGGAAGTCGGTGGTCTTCTTTGTCGTCTCTTGCCCTCCATATTGCCCTGGGCCACTGTCTTTATGATATGGCAGCTCTGATTTTCTCATAACAACTCGAAATGTTTTCTCTGCCGTTTTCTCAGCGGACCGAAAAGTTGAGGTTGTTTGTTCAGTTTTTCAAAACTGTTTGGGTTGGTGTGGTTTTCAGTGGAAAAAATGATGTTAGGTTTGTTTAAAAACAGTAACAAAGGAAACCTTGTTGTGAATCCAATTGTTGTTGTTGCTGTTGTTGTTATTGTTGCTGTTGTTGTGGATAATGTTGTTGCTATTCTTGTTCTTCTTTTATTCTTTTTCGTCATCATCATCATCATCGTCGTCGTCATCGTCATCGTCATCATCATCATCATCATCATCATCATCATCATCTTCTTCTTCTTCTTCTTCTTCTTCTTCTTCTTTTCTTCTTCTTTTTACTTTATCTTCTTCTTTTTACTTTTTCTTTTTCTTGTCTTGTTGTTGTCCTTCTTCTTCCTCTTTCTCTTCTTTTTCTTCTTCTTCGTCATCTTCTTCTTCATCTCTCTCTCTCACTCACTCACTCACCTTACCCCCCACCCCCCTTCCTTCTTTCTCATTGCAGAAAGAAATACCCTACCATAGCTGTCTCAATGAGCAAAATACTTCATAAAATGGTCACAAAAAGTCATTACAAATCCAGTGAAAGTACAAATAATCCTCCATCTCGCACAAACACCTGACCAGTGTCATGCATACAAGCGATACCAAAACTTAGTGGTGAAAACTGTCTGATGTTCTGTGTACATGCACCGGCACACATCCATTATACGATGTAGGCCAAGACGCCCAGCCTTAGTTGAATTAGGCAAACTGGCTGGCCTAGTTCCCACCTTATGGCTTTAGTGTAAGTGTTGTTTGAGAACAGCGAGAAAATGGCACTGATGGTTACAGTAAATCATCTTCTTCATCGAATTTTCAGACAGCAACTATTGGCTGTCCTGTCATATGAGCGAAAATGCGTTGCGCTGCCGTTAAGCGCTTGACAAGTCAAGCCCAGCGCATCCGACCTATGCGTGGGAGAGAATTGTTATGTTTTAAGTTTTTCTGGAACAAAAGGCAGGAGGATACAGGAAATAACAGCCATTTAGCAGAGTGTGCCATCACATGAACCTACATGGTGGCATCACAGTAACTGAATCTGTATACACTATAATTGGTTGAAGAAGAACAGTAGTACAAGATGGGGATGAAACAAGTTACACGAGAAAGAAAAATGTCACAGAAATGAGATAACTGCTTCACACTGCAGACCAAACCAAACTCTAACTCTGTCCTTTTCTTAACTTCTGAAGCCCCTGCCCAGACCACACAAAGAAAGCCAAACTTGCACAACTTGTTTATCCTGTGACATAGGCAAACACCGTTATATCAACATGCAAAACTTAGATTGCATGACTTGCTTATTTTCTTGACATAAGCAAACACCGTTATGTCAACATGCAAACCTTGCACAGCTTGTTTACTTTAAACACCGTTATAATGAGCACATACAGAGAGCGGCTTCAGGCAAGTGTCTGAGACACGTACAAGACATAGACTTGAAATGTGGGATTTCTGCCCCACAGTCCATTTCAGCCTCTCCTCTACCCGACATACTTTAGCCAGACGAGTGTTGTGATGCGTGGCATGATTGAAAGAAACTGCTATATACATGTCATGTACGCTTTCCTATCAATGTGTCAAGTGTTTATTACCTTGATGTATGGGTACATTTTGAGGTGGCTCAGTTACGCGGATAAATGAATAAGATATGTGAAGGGTTCTGCAACGCAAGCTGAATTCAAAGATGGAACGCATCACCACTAGAAACCAAACAGCTTTCACAAGATGGAATAAACACAGAGAGGACCAGTTCTGATAGTATTACAAAGGCGGTGTTAAAAATACCACTATCATCAGTTGGAGCACTGTCTGTGGATTTTAAAAAAAGATTTGAGAAAAAGTGGCAAGCCATGTGTGCAGAACTACAAGAGGGAGAGTAGTGTGGATCGGGGGTCTAGAGGTAACGCTCTCGTCTCATCTCATCTCATCTACTCCTATAACCCCCTCCGGGTTCGTAGGGGCACTGCAGTGACGAACGTTGCACCAGTTGGCTCCATTTGTGGCAGTTGTGTGCTAGTGCCTGGGTTATGGAGAAGCTCTTCCCGGTCCATTCAGTGAGGTTGTCTGCCCATTTCTTCTTCGGCCTGCCTTGAAGAAGAGGTAACGCACCTGCCTGAAAAGCTAAAAGTCCGGGTTTCAAGTGTGTGGTGGTTAGATCCCCGATCGTGCCACAAACTTTCCCCCCGTCCACTAGACCGTGGATTGTGGTCAGGGTACTAGTCTTTCGGTTGAGACGATAAACCGAGGCCCCTGTGCAATACTCATTTAGCGCATGTAAAAGAAACCAGGCAACAAGAGAGTTGTCCTTGGAAAAATTCTGTAGAAAAAAGCCACTCAGATAGGAAATAAAATACATATATGCAGACAGGGAAAAAATGGATGGCGCTGCTTTTGTGGCAATGCACTCTCCCCGGGGAGAGCAGCCCGAATTTCACACACAGAACTGTGCAGTGACTTCAAGTGGTGTACAGCAGAAAGACAAGCTAGAAGACAAGAGCACACAGAAGAACCAGCCACAACTACGAAAGTTTCCTTTCTTTCAACTGACGGAAGCCCCTGCTAAATACAACCCCCCACCCCACAGAACCTGCCAAACTTGCTACAATGCGCTGATTCTTTAACGTGAACAAACACATCAAGGGGATGGACACACACAGGCTGACCAGCTTCAGCAAATGGACCAGCCAGACTGGAACTGTTTGACCACTGTCCTGCATTCCTTTTCACTGGTTAGCAAACAGAGACAGAGCCACAGACGTGTGCTGTGATGCATAAATAAACGTCTCTGTGCCAGACAGTACTTTGCTTTCTCGGACTGAAAAGGGGAGGTAATGATGGTGTTATAAGGGAATAAGGAAAGAGTCACGTTTACAGTTGTCTGTCGTAAGTCTCAGTTTATGTCTCTGTGTGTGTGTATGGTAATGTAGTGTGTGTGTGAGTATGTGTGTGTGGTGGTGTGTGCGCGCGCGCGCGTGTGTATGGTGTGTTAGTAAGTGTGTACACGCATGCATGTGTGTATGCACTGTATATGTTTATGTGTGTGTGTGTGTTTGTGTGTTTGTTAGTGTGCGTATGTGTATGTGTGTGTGAGAGAGTGGAATGATGCTGACGTATCATGTACCACGTACGCAGATATGTAAGATGATCTGTGTAAACTACTTGTCATACACACCGTGACCCTTATCCTGACATAAACAAACTACATCCACATAAACATGTTCATAAACACAGACTCGACTGAGAGAAGCAGAAAATGTACACGGGTCAGACAACTTCAACTTTTGCAAAGGTGTGTAACACGTTCTAATTAACTCCAAAAAAAGACCTGTGCTTTACCTGTCGATAGATTTCAGAAAGGCATGCCAGCTGCGTTCCATGCTGGGTAAACACAAAAAAGAAAAAACATGACAGAAAAGGACAGAAAAGGACAGAAAAGGACAGAAAAGGACAGAGAAAGGACAGAAGGACCACGTCCACAAAACGGAGTTATTTTACTCACGATACGACAAACAAACTCCCCCCTAAACTGTCTTCATCAGTACAACTGAAACTCCCCTTTTTAAAGAAAACTAAACACGCAAGACTCGCACAGTTTGGCATTTCTCTAACTCTAAGTAAACATCTTCTTAAGACATATGCAGACTATTTACAACGCAAAAGTGTCAGAACAGACGAGACAGACTTGAATTGTGTCACGAGCGTTGCCACCCTCTCCTTCACATTCCTCCAGCCTTTGGCAAAGAGGGGCTCAGGCAAGACACAGACGTGTGCTGTGATGCAGAATGAGGTGTGGCTGTCTCATTCATTACTGTGGTGTTTCCTCCTCACGCTAAAGGGATGTATTAGTGATGATGGTTTTAGAAGAAAGGTAGAAGATGTTTGCCTTCACCCTCATCTGTTGACAGTCTCAAGTTTGTGGTTTTTGTATGGCAATGTTATCTAAGCAGTCTTGGAATTAGTTCAAAAAGTGTGTGTGTGTGTGTGTGTGTTGTGTGTGTGTGTGTGTGTGTGTGTGTGTGTGTGACGTAGTGGTGATGATGGTTTAAGAGGAAAGGTAGAAAGTATTGGCGTCTACCCTCATCTGTTGACAGTGTCATGTATGGGGTATTGTGTGATATCTTCAGTTTAACGTCTATTCACATTTAGTGATTTTAGACGGATAAATATGGTAATGTGATCTAAGCTGTATTGGTTTCTAAAAAGGTGTGTGTATGTGTGTGTCTGTGTGTGTGTGTGTGTTTGTGTGTGCGAGTGCGTACATGCGTGCGTGCAAGGCTAAACATAATAAATCTACAGACATGCAGCATCGTGAAATAAAAGACAGGCTTCAGAGGAAGAAACATCCAAGTTGAAAACATTTCAACCTATCTACACTGTATCAGAAACACTAACATCACCAGACGGGGGAGGGGGGGGGGGGTAGCACTTTGCCTTTAGTAGATTTAAAAGAAAACAATTGTGAAGTAAAACGGCATGGCACTTGATGGAAGACTAGAAGATCAGACAAGAAAGTTGTAGAGCTCAGCAAACTGCTTCACACAGACCAGTGAAAACGCTCAGGTCTTTGCCCTCTATACAGCTTAAGCCTCTCCAAACCTCTACACTATCAGACATGCAAGACATGCACAGTCTAGGCTACCAACCCTCTACCCTAAGTAGGTAAACATAGGAATAGACAGACAAATAGACACATAGAATCAGCACACAGACACAGAGGGTTCGACATGGCCACAGGGACACACACACACACACACACACACACACACACACACACACACACACACACACACACACACACACACACACACATACACACACACACACACACACACACACAACACACGCGCGCGCGCGACACACACACACACACGCACTCACACACACTCACACACACACTCACACACTCACGCGCGCACCAAGTACGCACACACACCTATCTCACACACACACACACACAAAACGCGCGCGCGCGCACGCGCGCAACACACACACACTCCCCCCCCCCCCCCCCCACACACACACAGATGAAAGGAAAGGGCCACATATAGGCAAATGTCTGAAACATGGACCCAACAGACACAAACTGTGTGATCATTGCCCCAACCCTCCCTCTCCCTCCTCCTCCTCTTTCCCCTCCCTACAGTCCCCGCAGTCCTTTGGCAAACTCAGACTTAGCCATAGTGGTGTTGCGTGGTGCATAATGCAGCTGCCTGATTTACGGCTTTGTTTTGCCAGACTTTGGAAAGCAGTAGTGATGGTGGTTTTAGGGAGAAGTTACAAAACCTTGACGTTTACCAAGGACTACTTACCGTCAGTCTTGTGGACAAGGTTGTGTGTGTGTGTGTGTGTGTGTGTATGTGTGTGTGTGTGTGTGTGTGTGTGTGTGTGTGTGTGTGTGTGTGTGTGTGTGTGTGTGTGGTGTGTGTGTGTGTGTGTGGTAATGAAATGTCGCTTGTGCTGGAAGTTTAGAAAGATGGAGTGTTCGTTCGTTTTTTGATTTAATGTAATTTCGCTACTAGAGATGTTAGATAGATATTCAAGATGGCACGTGTGTACGTATGGTGTGTGTGTGTGTGTGTGTGTGTGTGTGTGTGTGTGTGTGTGTGTGTGTGTGTGTGTGTGATACCAGATAGTTTCTTAGTCGAAAGATATAGCTGAAGCAAACAAGTTATCACTGGTTTTGATCAAACTCAAAGCTACTCAAAGACACACTTAAAATACAAATTAAATTTGCGTTGTAAGAATATCCTTTGCTTTGAAAACATGAAGTCAAAGCTAGAAGTAAAGATGGAAGCGCACATTCTTTACCGTTTTCTACTTCCATGCAACATGAAGGAAAAACTGTTCTACCAAAACTGAAAAAGGACACCCAAACAACGAAAACACAATCCACCTACAATATCTCAAACATGAAACGTGAAATACCTCTGGCATTCCCCGTGGGGATTCCGGGGGCCTGTCAGTATAAAAAGCATCTCCACCTTCTGGAAATTCTGTGCTGGACATTCCCCCTTTTCAACCCTCTCTTTGTTTCTGTCTTGTTCCTTTTCTTCCTGTCACCTCCTTCCTGTCCATTTTCTGAATTCTTAGTCCATTTTTCCGCCTTTTTGTCCAGAAAGACTTAAAAGACAACAGTTCTTTCCCACGTCAACGTTGGATGAGCTGGGCCTGACTGTTCAAGGCTTAACGGCAGCGCAACGCATTTTCACTCATATGACAGACAACGATTAGCTGCTGTCTGAGCGTTCAACGACAATGATGACGACAAAGAAGAAGAAGAAGAATTCTGAAAAAAGAAGAAGAAAAATATTGAAGAAGAAGAAGAATGAAGAAGAAGAAGAAGAAGAAGAAGAAGAAGAAGAAGAAAGAAGAAGAAGAAAAGAAGAAGAAGAAAAAGAAGAAGAAGAAGAAGAAGGAGAAGAAGAAGAAGAATTCTGACGAAGAAGAATTCTGAAGAAGAAGAAGAAGAAGAATTCTGAAGAAGAAGAAGAAGGTGAAGAATTCTGAAGAAGAATAAGAATTCTGAAGATGATGAAGAAGAAGAAGACCAAGAAAAAGAAGAAGGAAAAGAAAAAGAAGAAGAAGAAAAAAAAAAGAAAACTGCCTTTGATAAAACTGTCTAACAAAACACAATACAGAGATGAAGAAAAAAAAAAACAAGTAGAAGAAAAAAAAGTCGACAACACCTAAGACTGTACACGAACCAGCCTAGCAACAGCTTTAACTGAAACACCAAGGGACAAACACAGAATCGGAAAGGTGTGACAAAAACAACAGAAAATAAACAAACAACAAAACAAACAAACAAAAAACACAAAATCATCCCTATCCTTTCATTCGTGGTGTTCTGATGACCCAGCTGACTTACCGACTTCCGATCCCGATCTTTCCACAGCAAGAATGGCAATGGCACTGCAGGCCAGGAATATAATGTAATGTCATGTAATGTAATGTAATGTAATGTGTCCTCATCTTATTAGCTTCATGTACAATGTGGCTGTCTGCCTGTCTGGCTATCTGCCTGTCTAGCTGTCTGGCTGTGTGTCTCATGTTAAATTTCTTTCTTGGTTTTCTTCCATGTTCTTTACAGCCCTGGCATGGAAAACGAGGGAGGGAGGGAGACATGGGGAGAGAGAGGGAGAGAGAGAGGGAGGGAGAGAGAGAGAGAGAGAGAGAGAGAGAGAGAGAGAGAGGAGAGAGAGAGAGAGAGAGAGAGAGAGAGAGAGAGAGAAAGAAAGAGAAGAGAAGAGAGAGAGAGAGAGAGAGAGAGAGAGACGGACAGACAGAGACAGACAGAAAGACAGACGGACACACACACACACAAACACACACACAGACAAAGAGACTTCAGACTTCTTAAGACTTTTACCAGAGAGAGAGAGAGAGAGAGAGAGAGAGAGAGAGAGAGAGAGGAGAGAGAGAGAGAGAGAGAGGAGAGAGAGAGAGAGAGAGAGAGAGAGAGAGAGATACAGAGACAGACAGACAGACAGACAGACAGAGAGAAACAAAGTGAAAGGCAAAGAGACAGAAAGAGAGAGAAGCACACAGAGGGAGACAGAGACACAGACAAAGAGAGAGAGACAGAGAGACAGAGACAGACAGAGAGGGACAGAGATTTTGCATCCGCAAATCAAATGGCGCTGACACTATAGTTCACATAAATCAGCCACAGATCACAGCGACCTTTCCAAAGCCCACGCAGGCAAGTCTTTTGTTTTCTCAATAAATCATCTGCCCTTCTGCCATCTTCATCATCTTCCTCCTCCTCCTCCTCTCCTTAACATCATCACCATCACCATCATTATCATCATCATTATCTCTCTCTCTCTGTGTCTTTGTCTCTCACTGTCTCTGTCTGTCTGTCTGTCTGGCTGTCTATCCTTCTCTCTGTTTTTTGCTCATCCCCTCCCCCCCCTTCCCTCATCCCCTGTCTGCTGACTCTATGTCTGTATAACTATCTTTCTCTTTGCATCTCCCTATCTGTCTGTTTGTCTGTCTGTCTCTATGTGTCTTTTTCTCTCTCTTTCCCTCAGCATGTCTGTCTGTCTGTCTGTCTCTCTATGTGTGTATATCTCTCTGTTTCTCTCTCTCCCTGTCTGTCCGTCTGTCTCTCTCTTCCCCCCCCTTCTCTCTCTCTCTCCCCCTCCCCATCATCCTTTGTCTTCTGACCATGTCTGTATGCTTGTCTTTCTCTTTTCATCTCTCTATCTGTCTGTGTGTCTCTTTCTCTTTCTCTCCTTACCTTTTACTGACTGTCTCTTTCTCTCTGTCTCTCTATATCCCTCTTTCTCTTTCTTCTCTCTCTCTCTCTCTCTCTCTCTCTCTCTCTCTCTCTCTCTCTCTCTCTCCCTCTCTGTATCTCCATGTGTCTGTCTGCCTCTCTGTCTATCTGTCTGACTATGTCTGTCTGCCTCTCTGTCTGTCTGTCTGTCTCTCTCCGTCTCTGTCTGTCTGCTGTTGTCTGTCTGTCTGTCTGTCTCTCTCTCTCTGTATCTCCATGTGTCTGTCTGCCTCTCTGT
>CM054150.1:55956256-55973756 GCA_028751875.1 Rapana venosa | reverse complement strand
TCGGCAAAGACGTAGTGTTTGTTACAAGGCCGCAACAACGTCAGTGTCTGCTGATGTTAACTGATATCATCACATCTCCACAGAAAGACGTGCACTGTTATTGTTTCTAGCCAAACCAAACCACGATACTGAAAACAGATTTTAAAAATAATGACTAAGTCCTATCATACCCAAGACAACAAACCCCGAACTACAAAACTATCGGCATAATACACCATTTTTCATGCAGCTCAAAAACTATCCTTGGCATGGAAAATCAACGGCCCTAGAGAATGGTCTTTCAGCTCCGTGATTGTGGGGGTAGACAGGCCATGACTCTGTCTGTGGAGCAATCCGATTCGTTCCCTGCAATCCACAAGGGGGACTGACATCATGTTATACAGAAACGATGTATTCATGGTCCCCCCAATGTCTCTCATTGCGCGCGAGGGGTTGAGAACAATTCCATTACGGCTCTGTCTGTCACCGTTTCTGTCCCTCTCTCTGTGTCTCTCTGTGTCTGTCTCTCTCTCTGTCTGTATGTATTTATCTGTCTTTCTCTGTGTCTGTCTGTCTGTCTGTCTTTCTCTGTCTCTCTTTGTGTCTGTCTCTATTATTATTATAGCTGTCTGTTCTTTATGTCTCTATCTCTCGCTGTCTGTCTGTCTTTCTTGTCTGTCTGTCTCTGTCTCTGTCTGTCTCTCTCTCTCTCGCTGTCTGTCTTTGTCTGTCTGTTTGTCTGTCTGCCTGTCACTCTATATCTGTCATGCGTGTGTCTCTGACACAAGGGCATAAAAGTGTGTGCAGCCACGCATGCAAACACACAGAGATAAAAGAAATCGTTTTCTTGGCATCTAACAGTTCTTGATTTCCGACAGCTTTCTTTGCGGGAATCTTTTTTTTTTGCTCTTTCTTGTAGCAAAGTCTCTGTGTATGTATTATATATTATATATATATATATATATATATATATATATATATATATATATATATATATATATATATATATATATATGTGTGTGTGTGTGTGTGTGTGTGTGTGTGAGAGAGAGAAGAGAGGAGAGTGGGGAGAGAGAGAGAGAGAGAGAGAGGAGGAGAGGAGAGAGTGTACGCGTGTGTGAGTTTATTCTTTCCTTATTCTTTCTTTCTTTATTCTTTTATTTCGAGGATATTATTTATTTCGTGTGTGTGTGCGTGTGCGCGCGCGTGCGTGTGTGTGTGAGTGGGCGTTCGTGCATGCGTGCGTGCGCGCGCGCGCGCTTGTGTTTGTGTATGTGTGTGTGCGAGAGTGTGTGCGAGAGTGTGTGTGTGTGCGTGTGAGCGTGCGTGCGTGCCTCTGTGTGCGTGCCTCTGTGTGCGTGTGTGCACGTGTGAGTGTGTGTGTGTGTGTCCCTCTCTCTCCCTCTGAGTGTGTGTGTATGGGTATGTTACGCATGCATGTACGTGCGTGTTGAGTGTGTGCATGCACATGTACATGTTTGTATGTATATAGTAAAGTAAGTAAAGTATGTTCTTTCGAGCCAGAAGGCCCATAGAGCCGGAGCTTATCCCGGTTTCTGTAGCGTTAAGCGAACTGATGGTTTTTCACCACCCCTGTGACAGGACGCTAGTCTGTCGCCAGATACTTCCCCAGCAGAGCTGGTACCCACTTGTACACCTGGGTGGAGTGAGGAAAATAGGAGTAAAGTGTCTTTCCCAAGGACACAACACCGAGCCGAGCGGGGATCGAACCCGCGACCTCTGGATCACGAGTTGACCACCTAAACCACTCGACCACGGTGCCTCCGTTTGTATGTATATGTGTATGCGTTTATGTTCGAAGGTATTCCTGGCAGCCTGCATGTCACTCGTCGTCTTTTTTTTCCTGCTGCGTGCGTGCGTGCGTGCGTACGTGTGTACGTGCGTGCGTTCGTGTTTAAAAAAAAAGTTTCTTTCATTTCGAGCAGTCATGTGTTTTTTGCACCCAGTCCCCGTGTGCATGCAGTTTTGTAAATTTTGCCATCCGTTCCCACCGCCATACAATGGTCTAGTCTTACGAATGGCGGAACGGGTTTTAACGTGTGCGCAAAATGTTCTGCGTGCGTTCGCGGAGTGGAGTCTGCACTGATGTTAACTCCAGAGGAAAAATCCCCTTGAAAAAGAACTGAACCCGGGTTAACCTGGCGGTTAGAGTGATGCACTCGTGTGTGTATGTACGTGTGTGTGTGTGCGCGCGCGCGTGCGTGCGCGTGCGTTTTTTTCGCTCATATGCATACTAGGATCGACTTATTTGCAATAAAAAAATAATAAATGAGACTATAATACTCCTAGTAAAGATCATGAATGCTTTTGATTGAGAGCACACTTTAGTCATTTCGACAACAGTTCATTATCTTTTACGACCATTTCAATGATTATTGATGTGTTTTCTCTTGTTCACCAACGTTTCGATTATGTTTTTCGAAGCTAGTTAATATTATTAAACGTGAAAGATGAGCTGATTTCTTAATCAAAAGCACTTCGATTCTTTTTTTTCTATCGGTCTCTGTATGTTTATCTGGCTGCATCTCTCTCTCTCTCCCTGCCTCATGTGTGTGTATGTTTGTGTTTATGTGTTTGTGTGTGGGGGTGTGTGTGCGGCGTGCGCGCGTTGCGTGTTGTGGTGCAGTTGTGTGTGTGTATGCGCGTTTGCGTGTGTGTGTGTGTGTGTGTGTGTGTTTGTGTGTTTGTGCGTACTTTTATATTTTCATAAGCAAAAACGTCAATGTTCTTCAACACTGCCTAGCATTCAATACATCTCTGTATAATTTCTGTTACATTATTGTAATTTCGTTGTTTTAACATTGTAAATGAGAAAAAACAAACATCTGCCATCAACGTACATTACTTAAACAATGTCTGTTAAACAAAATGCAGAAACTTTGAACACAATAAGTTTGTTTTGCTTTAATTCATATTTTAATTTAGTTTACTCATTATTTTTTAAATTTTTATCCTATTTATGTTTTTCTTTAGTGATGTTTGATTGATCTTAGTGTTTTTATATTGACTTGCCTGCATATTTTGTGTGCCTTTATCATGTATTTATTTCGCTTTATTGCGTTTCGGTTTTTACATTCTGTTCGGGTTATGGTCATTTTTGTATTTAAAATGAATAACGTTACTGAATACAAATAACTTAAAAAAACAAAACCTTTGGGAAGCAAATCCGATAAAGGACAATCCTAACTGGTTAAGTGCTGATACATTGCTCTGCAAAGCGTAAGAGTTGTGGTTTAAATCCCGGCTGCAGCCAACACACTTTACCCTCCTTCGTCCATTAGACCTGGAGAGGTACTCTGAACACAGCCACCTCCAGCTGGACAGGCAGGCACAGGGTAAGTGAAGCGTGGTGAGAGGCAGCAGACAGAGACAGAGAGAGAGCAATGGTGGTCAAGTCATCCATAATAATAATAATGTATGGAATTTATATAGCGCTGAATCTTGTAAAGCAACAAATCAAAGCGCCACTGCGGTCATTGAGGCTGCGGAACACGTAACAGGAAGGTCTGAACACAAGTCTTTGGATGGGACAAACAGCAAGAGTGTTGAAAGTAACATGCGTTACATCACACGGTGAGAAGGAAGCTATGGCGACAACATAGTTGTTAGGAGCAAAAGTCCGAAAAGCCGGAGAAGTATTCTCGCTGATAAACCAGGAAGAAACCAGGAACAGGGGAAAGAAAAAGGTTGAACTGTAGCAATTATTCTCTCTTAGGACTAATCCCGAATGCTACGCATATAAATCTATTTTGACTATATCATACACAAATATAATACAGTTTACACTACAGTGCAATACAGAACCATCGTATCAAAGAAAACATCATAAACAAACTAATACTATGACACAATGCAAAAAACAACAACCCGCAAGACAATACAATCAACGTAATGCCATGCAATCCGAAACGACATCATACAATACGTTATAATGGAATTCCATGTTAAGGTGATTTAGCAGATCAGACAACATTTATCTACACATGAGTGATATGATAATGACTTGCAGTTCAGCTCTCGAAGACAGATCTTTGCGACTAGACATTGCAAGAAAACGATGCATAGCAATACACCGTGCACGTTTTAGGTTTGGTATCATTTCCCATTATTGCTTAGCAAGAAGTATTTTTATATTCAAGCCGATTTGCTCTCAGGTTTCTCAATAAAAAACAAAACAAACTTTCATTGTTGATTTTAGGCTTCCAATTTTGATTTATCTTCTAAAGTTTTCAAAAATTGATTAGTAAAAAATCAATTTTCAGGATATTTTTATTTGTACTTTCCTTTTCTTTACACAATTTTGTCATTCATTTTGAAGTATATTTTTAACTATTCAAAGTCTTTGATGATGACACACACGACGACAAAATTGTTGTACGTGATAGCTGTGGCAGACAAAGTCTACACCCACACCCACACCCCTCTCACAACCTGTTCTGTTATGTTCTTATTTTGTATTATAAATCGGACCAAGTCTAGCGGCTAGTCTGAGTATAAATAAACCTTCTAAAAGTGAATACAATAAGCCAAAATCTTGTATATATGCAACATGCATTTGGCACATGTAAAAGAAATAGGAACAAGAAAGTTCCCCACTCGGAACCTTCTGTAGAAGAAATCCACTAGCGCTCTCATACGGAAGTAAACAGTTCTGCGGACAGGAAAATAGGGTGGCGCTGCTTTGTGGCGATATGCTTTCCCCTTGGAGAGCAGCTCTAACCTTATGAAGGGAAATCTACTGCGGCTGAAATTCATATACAAACTGCATAGATGCAATACAGTGCAACACAATTTGCACCTGAACTTACAACGATGTATTCATTCTTCTATCCTATATCTTCTGTTTTTAAAATTTCGATTTAAAAAACCGCCAAAGAATGATAGTTGAGATAAAAAAAATATTTTGATAATATTACACATTGGTAGTTATTAAACTATAAACTGTAGCTTATGAACTATCAGTTTCAATAGAATTTATAATTATTCGTGTCTGAAAACTTTGAAAACTACCAAACGATTGAATGATAACACACCACTGGGGGGTGGGGGGGGGGGGGGGGGGGGGGGGGTGGTAACACGAGCTTATTCTTGACCATTTAGACGTCCCACAGTGGTGGCTACAGCCAGCTGTCAGTGCCTTGGCTTCACTGTGACCCCATGACCAGTCTTCACTATAAAGGTTACGGTGTGTTTCCGCGGTGTGTAACTCTTTGCCGAAATGTCAAAGATGGTTCTGTGAAGATAAGCCGATGCTTGCGTTAAACAACCGAAATGAAAGTCTTTTTAACAGTCTGTGAGGTGGCGCTGCTCTCGAGGCGACGCGCTCTCCTCGGGGAGAGCAGCCCGAATTTCAGGCAGAGAAATTTTATGTGACTTAAAGTGTTATACAATATAATAAACACAATACAACACAATACAATACAATAAACTTATCGTATATATTTCCGCGTTGTGATTAAGCTGGTGACTGATTTTCTCATTAGTTGTAATCAACATGGCGTTTGGAAATTACTGGAATATTGCCTTACATTAAAAGTGTACAGTGAATTTTCACTTTTCTTGAAAAAAAGGAAAATGTCCTGTTTTGGTGATTCATATCAGTTTTCTTGACGATGTGTTCTTTGTACATTTATAGTCGTTTCTCTTCATTTTTAAAGCATAAATCAATCTAGTTCCCGTTCTTATTACACATTCATATCATAACATATAATGGTAAGTAAAGCTTAAGGTTAAGAAACTGAGAGAGAGATACTGACAGATAGAGAGATAGAGACAGAGATGCAGAAAGAGAGACAGACAGACAGTAGAAGAACAGAGAGACAGAAAGAAACAAAGAGAGAAAGACAAAGAACATAGGCTGACACACAGACACACAAACAGACCGAGATAGAAACACAGAGACAAACAAACCGACCGACAGACAAAGAGACAGATACAGAGACAAAGGGAAAGAGAAAGCAGCACACAACAAGGGAAGCCCAATCAATGAAAGGAGCTGAAGGTCACACAGCATGAAGTCATGAATCACCCACAGGGGGACAGACAGACAGAAGACAGACAGAGATTCAGAGGTTACAGGAAGCACAAAAAACCTTCACCCCCCTCCTGTGAACCTGTACACGTTTCCCTGCTCACATGACCCTCACCGGTTTTGTTATTTTCACACACACACACACACACACACACACACACACACACACACACACACACACACACACCACACACACACACACACATATTATATGGCCTTAACCTCAATTTTTTTGTGGGGGAGGTGATGAATTATTCCAGAAATTGTTCATTTAATGTTTGCAGTTCCTTTTCTCAGGTTATATTTAAAAGATTCAAGTTCTTTAGTTCCTGTCATCCGTTTAGGGATATGAAGGAGTTTTACATAATATCAAGAAAGAAAATCACAACTAAATAACATGCATGCATCATATAAATACATATTAGAACACAAAACCTTAGAGAATTCTTTTCTGTTTACATATCTCAAAACCTTTAGAATATGTCTTACATGTTATTTCCAATAGTGTTGATCATTTTAACAACATTAAGCACAGTCTTATTATTTGTTCAAAATATTCAATTTTCACACTTCAAAGAATTTGGATGCTTAATGGAATGTTTAGGTAACGCTTTTTCTCACTAGTTTGGTTCAAAATAAAAACAAAATGGTAATGAATTTCGTCACAAATTTCATCACTACTGCATGTTACACCATCTTTCATTTGTTTCTGAATTCCCTCAAAACGGAGACATATTGATAAGCATAGTTGTTTGCACAAAACTGCGCAAAGCGAACAGAAACGTTTGATTGCAATAAGAGTCAATACTTTTTCAACACAACAATTTGTCTTAAACATACAGTAATTTCTGTATGTATCTTTTGTACTTATTTCTGTGTTCTACTTGCGTATGCATGACGTTTTTCAAAATAAATACACAAGTAAATGACAAATAAATAAATAAATGAATAAATAATTAAATGAAAAATAAATACCGAAGCTTACTATAAGCTTTAATTTCTCACAGGTGGCATAGCTCTTCCAATGTTTTCGTCAACACCTACATGTGTGTGTGTGTGTGCGTGCATGCATGCGTGCGTGCGTGCGTGCGTGTGTGTTTCAGAATTTCTGTTTATTTACGTTGATCGTTTCTCCTTGTCCTACTAATGCTTCCTTTTCCTCCGTTTTCTTGTCTTACTTGTTGTTGTTAATTATGTATCGTGCTTTGCTTCATTTTCTAGTTAAGGTCAAGGTGAAGGTTTAGGCGGTTCTCTCATGTCATAACCCTGAACTCCCCCCACCCCCACCCCCACCACACACACACCCATCCCCTCCCACGCCCTCGCCTCTCCCCTTCCTCCAATTCCTCCTCTCGCTTCTGGAGCCTCTGCCCATGGGGGATTGACCTGCAGACAGCAGGGGATCTTAAGTGGGCAGGGTCAGATATCCCTGGGCTCAGTTCTTAACATCAAATGAAACCCAAGACCACGGAGGGCCAAAGCAGGCTGGGAAAAGCCACGGTGGTGCTGTATCCAGGGGTTAGCGAGTGGTGGAAGTCACGAGAGCAAGAACTAGTACGAGACAGAGATACGTCCAGAGAGAGGAGAGGCCAGATTAAGAGACAGATACATACAGTGAAAAGAAGAGAGGCCAAATTAAGAGAGAGAGATACATACAGTTAGAAGAGAGGCCAGATTAAGAGAGACAGATACATACAGAGAGAAGAGATGCCAGATTAAGAGAAACATATACAGACAGTAAGAAGAAGAGAGGCCAGATTAAGAGACGGAGATACACACAGAGAGAAGAGATGCCAGATTAAGAGACAGAGATACGTACAGAGAGAAGAGATGCCAGATTAAGAGACAGAGATACATAGTTAGAAGAGAGGCCAGATTAAGAGACAGAGATACATACAGAGAGAGGAGATGCCAGATTAAGAGACAGAGATACATACAGAGAGAAGAGAGGCCAGATTAAGAGACAGAGATACATACAGAGAGAAGAGATGCCAGATTAAGAGAGAGAGAGAAACGTACAGAGAGAAGAGATGCCAGATTAAGAGACAGAGATACCTACAGAGAGAAGAGATGCCAGATTAAGAGACAGAGATACATACAGAGAGAAGAGAGGCCAGATTAAGAGACAGAGATACATACAGAGAGAAGAGAGGCCAGATTAAGAGACAGAGATACATACAGAGAGAAGAGAGGCCAGATTAAGAGACAGAGATACGTACAGAGAGAAGAGAGGCCAGATTAAGAGACAGAGATACATACAGAGAAAAGAGAGGCCAGATTAAGAGACAGAGATACATACAGAGAGAAGAGAGGCCAGATTAAGAGACAGAGATACGTACAGAGAGAAGAGATGCCAGATTAAGAGACAGAGATACATACAGAGAGAAGAGAGGCCAGATTAAGAGACAGAGATACATACAGAGAGAAGAGAGGCCAGATTAAGAGACAGAGATACATACAGAGGAGATGCCATTTTTTATCATTTTTATTTTCATTTTATTCTTTTATATCGAGGATAGTGGAATAAGGACATGTGCTTTTTTGCATCCAGTCTCCGTGTGTATGCAGTTTTGTAAATTGACATTTGTTCCCACCGGCACACAATAGCCTACTCTTACGATTAGATTAAGAGACAAAGATACATACAGAGAGAAGGGTGACCAGATAAGAGAGAGAGAGAGAGAGGAGAGAGAGAGAGAGAGAGAGAGAGAGAGAGAGAGAGAGGGGGAGAGAGGAGAGAGAGAGAGAGAGAGAGATGAGAGAGAGAGAGATGAGAGAGAGAGAGAGAGAGAGAGAGAAACGATAACGATAACGAAATTGTGTAGTTTACTGAGAAAAAGGGAGTGAGTGAGGGGAGAGAGAGAGAGAGAGAGAGAGAGAGAGAGAGAGAGGAGAGAGAGAGAGAGAGAGGGGGAGAGAGAGAGAGAGAGAGAGAGAGAGAGGGGAGAGAGAGCGAGAGAGAGAGAGAGAGAGAGAGAGAGAGAGAGCGAGAGAGAGAGAGAGAGAGAGAGAGAGAGAGGAGAGAGAGAGAGAGAGAGAGGGTATGTGTGTGTGAGAGACAGAAGTTCATACTCAAGAGTTCAGATGTTTTATTTATCAAGGCCCATACAAAAGGGTGAGCACGTTGTGTGAACAGAAGGAATTGTAAAAGAACAAAAATAGTGCAAGTCCCCAAAACATGATAACATTTAGGAAAATAAGTACAATAGTGAAAAGCTTCATATAAGTACAATGCTAGATTAAGCACAATATTTTTGTTATTTGATTGCCATTAATAAAGAACACCGAAATAAGCAAGGTTGCCTATAGAACTTGGTGAAATAAACTTTACTCTCAGATTAGAACAGAAAGAGCAGGCCAAAACAAAGTGAACTTTATCTTCAACTGACTCCTTGCATAGTGGACACAACAAATCAGCCACGTATACATCGGTAGCGACAGACATAATTATACACTGATTTTCAGAAACACCAAACCAGAATCTGGTGAGAATAAATCGTAAATATCTGTCCATGGTACTTGAAAGATATTTCTGCACAATGGGAGTTGAACAATAACTTTAGAGCAGGTAGAAGAACCTACGGCAATAAGAGAGTCGCCCAGGCAAAACTCTGCGGAAAAAGCCATTCTAACGCAATGGGTTTTTCTTCTACAAGTCGTTCTGTTCTTAACTAATTCTGTTTTCTTTTAATCATTATATCAAATATGTAACAGCGCATTTTTTTCCGTCTGAGACCATGGTCCTATTTAGAGGTTGTTGTGTTTTTAAAAAAAAAAAAGAGTGGCTAAATTCTACAGAATTTTACCAAGGACAATCCTAGTTGTTGGGGGATCTTTTACATGTGCAGTATAAACTTGGAGCTGGCGTTTGCTCCCACTCCACATGTGTTAATGCAGTGTAAGTAAGTGTCTTTATGTGAAAAAGACAAGTGTACAACAGATGCTCTGATAGCGTGCTGCACACTGCCCCTCAGTTTACCATCTCATCAGAGAGACCAGCAGCCAGACTACCACTCCACTCACGGTCTAGAGGATGGAAGAGAAATCTGCATCCTGCCTTAGACAAGAATGTGTGTGTTCCTCCTATACCACTTTCAGTCAGGGCAGATTTCTCTGCGTGAAATTCGGACTGCTCTCTCCGTAGACAGCGTGTCGTCACAAGAGCAGTGCCACTCCTTTTTTTCTGTCTGCATGCGTATTTGTTTTCTTAATAGAATGACTTTTTCCTACAGAATTCTGCCAGGGACAACTCTCTTGTTGCCATGGGTTCTACGTGCGCTACATTCGTGTTTTACACAGGACTTCGGTTTATCATCTCATTCAAAAGACTAGCACCCAGAACCCAGACCACGACTCACAGTTTAGTGGATGGGAGAAAAGTTTAGGACAAAAATGGGGTTCGAACCCGGGATTTTCGCTTTCTACACAAGGGCATTAGCTCTAGACCACCGATCCATACATTGAACAAGGAATTGAACCCGGGGGCTGTCACTTCTTAAACGGGTACGTTACCACTTGAACCTTCCATTTCTAAACCTTTATGTAAATCTTCCCTACCTCTGTCCAATCCATTGACCTCCTTAGAGAGTTTCCACACGAGCTGTACGGGGTTTTAATTGGGCAGTCAGGGGTCCCTGAAGTCATTGCTGAATATTCAGATGTTCCTCTGGAACCCCGCCAATCTGGAATGGTGACGCTGCTGTACCTAGCTGAAGCTGCTGCTGGGAGGCACACAGTGGAGAACACTCATGGAGTTTAGGAGGAGGAGGAGTGGTAGAAGGAGGAGAAGAAGAAGAAGAAGAAGGAGCAGGAGAAGAAGGAGGAGCAGGAGGAGGAGGAGGGGAACAAGAAGAAGAAGAAGGAGAAGGAGGGAAAGAAGAAGAAGAAGAAGAAGAAGAAGAAGAAGAAGAAGAATTGCGAAGAATTAGAAGAATTGCGAAGAAGAAGAATTGCGAAGAAGAAGAATTGCGAAGTTGAAGAATTGCGAAGAAGAAGAAGAAGAAGAATTGCGAAGAAGAAGAATTGCGAAGAAGAAGAAGAAGAAGAAGAAGAAGAAGAAGAAGAAGAAGAATTGCGAAGAAGAATTGCGAAGAAGAAGAATTGCGAAGAAGAAGAAGAAGAAGAAGAAGAAGAAGAAGAAGAAGAAGAAGAAGAAGAAGAAAAAGAATTGCGAAGAAGAAGAAGAAGAAGAAGAAGACGAACAAGAACAAGAGTGATAGGAAAAGAAAGAACACAAAGAGGAGGAGGAGGAGATATAGGAGAAGGAGGAAGAGGAGAAGGAAGAAGAGGAGAAATAAAGGAGGGAAGGAGAACAACGTGGAGATACAGGAGGATGAAGTGGAGATTACGACGCAAGAGAGAAAGAGAGAGAAAAGAGAGAGAGAGAGAGAGAGAGAGAGAGAGAGAGAGAGAGAGAGAGAGAGAGAGAGAGAGAGTGAGAGAGAGAGTGAGAGAAAGTGAGAGAGAGAGAGAGAAGTGACGAGAGAGGAGAGAGAGAGTGAGAGAGAGAGTGGAGAGAGAAGAGAGAGAGTGAGAGAGAGAGTGGAGAGAGAGAGAGAGGGGAGAGAGTGAGAGAGAGAGAGATGAGAGAGAGGGAGAGAGAGAGAAAGAGAAGAGTGAGAGAGAGAGAGGAGAGAGAGTGAGAGTAGAGTGAGAGAGAGAGTGAGAGAGAGAAGAGTGAGAGAGAGAGTGAGAGAAAGTGGGGAAAAGAGAGAGAGTGAGCGAGAGAGGGTAAGAGAGAGAGTGAGAAGAGAGTGAGAGAGAGAAAGAGGAGAGAGAGAGTGAGAGAAGAGTGAGAGAGAGTGAGAGAGAGTGAGAGAGTGAGAGTGAGAGAGTGAGAGAGAGTGAGAGAGATGAGAGAGAGAGTGAGAGAGAGAAGTGAGAGAGAGAGTGAGAGAGAGAGTGAGAGAGAAAGTGAGAGAGAGAGTGAGAGAGAGTGACAGAGATAGAGATGAGAGAGATAGAGAGTGAGAGAGAGTGAGAGTGAGAGTGAGAGAGAGAGTGAGAGGAGAGAGAGAGAGTGAGAGAGAGAGAGTGAGAGAGAGGAAAAGAGAGTGTAAGAGAGAGAGTGAGAGAGAGTGAGAGAGAGTGAGAGAGAGTGAGAGAGTGAGAGAGTGAAAGAGAGAGAGAGAGTGGAGAGAGAGTGAGAGAGAGAGGAGAGAGAGTGAGAGAGAGAGAAGAGAGAGAGTGAGAGAGAGAGTGAAGAGAGAGTGAGAGAGAGAGAGTGAGAGAGAGAGAAGAGAGAGAGAGTGAGAGAGGAGAGAGTGAGAGATAGAGTGAGAGAGAGTGAGAGAGAGAGAGTGAGAGAGAGTGAGAGGATAGAGAGTGAGAGAGAGAGAGAGTGAGAGAGAGAGAGTGAGAGAGAGAGATGAGGAGAGAGAGACAGAGAGAGAGACGAAGACAGTAGAGACGAAGACAGACAGAGACAAGAGAGAGAGAGACAGAGAGAGACAGTGATTGAGACAATAACAAGAAGCACAGACAGACGACAAATAACAACACGCTTCTTTTAAACCACTGCCACACGCAGTCAGGAAGCAGAAGACAAAATCCACATACAAAGATACCACAGGAGAGCAGACCCCCAGCCCTCGCCCTCACACCCCACATTTTTTAGGTCAAAAACATTGAATATTTACATAACAGTCAACCTTGACCTTACCGCATCTGTCCTAACAACCTGGATTGTCTTTTTTTTAAAGTAAACTTTCCTCCCATCCATCCTCTGCCTTCCACCCTCCCCGTTCACTCCCCCCCCCCCCCCCCCCCCACCCCCTAAGGTTTCCACACTCCGTCAATGTGATTTTAATTGGGATGCGCTCGTTACTCCCTTAGGTTGGGTCTTCCAAGTGGCTTAAAGCTATAGGTCGAAAAGGTGAAGATCTCTTTTTTTTAAGTTATATTTTTTTTCTTTCGTTTTCTTTCTTTCTTTCTTTCTTTCTTTGTATTTTTCTTTAACGTTTGATTCTTTCTTCCTTTAACTTTTTTCTTCTTTTTTTTCTTTCTTTCTGTCTTTTTTCTTTTCTTTCTTTCTTTCTCTGTCTGTCTTTCTGTCTGTCTTTCTGTCTTTCTTTCTGTCTGTCTGTCTGTCTGTCTTTCTTGCTTTCTTTCTGTCTTTTAAACATTTTCTTTCTTTCTTACTGTCTTTTTTTTCTTTCTTCTTTCTTTTTTTCTTCTTTCGTTTGTATTTTTCTCTAACTTTTAAATTATTTCTTTCTCTTTTCCTTTCTTTCTTCTTTCTTTCTATCTTTTCTTTACTTTCTTTCGATCTTTCGTTCTTTCTTTCTTTCTTCCCTTCCTTCCTTTTCTTCTTTCTTTCTTTCTTTCTTTCTTTCTTTCTTTCCTTTCTTCCTTTCTTTCTTTTCTTTTCTGTCTGTCTTTCTTTCTTCTTTTCTTTTCTTTTCTTTCTTTTCTTTGTTTCTTTTCTTCTTTGTAGTTTTAAAAATGTTTTTATTGTTTCTTTCTGTCTTTAAAGTGTGAGGGCACTTACGGAAAAGTGGAGAAAGGAAAGACCATTAACTACAGATTTTAGCACACAACAAAAAGAAGTAAATAAATTCAAGCTAATAAAGAGAGAGAGAGAGAGAGAGAGAGAGAGAGAGAGAGAGAGAGAGAGAGAGAGAGAGAGAGGAAAGAGAGAGAGAGACAGACACATAGACAGAGACAGACAGACAGAGACAGAGAGCACAAAAAACGAACACACATACACATATTCCGTGCACACACACGCAGATTCACAAAGAAGCATATATGGGCACTTGCAGCATAAAGAGAAGAGAAAGAGAAAGAACGACATGCAGAAGTAATGAATCGGAAGACACCAGTGGCATCTTCTCACAAATCACACGTACACACTGAGGCAGACAAATAGACACAGCGCACACAAGCTGTAGACCCTTCAGCCAGTCAAGTCTGGCCCTCAAATATTGACACAGCAGGCATCCTTGACATTATTTGACTTCATCTCTCAACAGCCCTGGATCTTAGCAGGAGCCCCGCTACCTCCACCAGAATACACACACACACACACACACACAATACATACACACATACATACACACCCACGCATACACACACATACACGTGCGCGCGCACGCACACACAGTCACACACGCACGTACAAACACACACAAGCACACGCACACATGTTTTGCATGGTTTATCATTGATTAGGTTTTTTATTCTATATTTGCATATATATTATCTTTCTCTCTCTCTCTTTTTCTTTAAATAGATGGCTTGATGAAAAAAAGCAAATGCACTGCTTATTCAATGTACCATCTGAAAATAAAAGTTTGACTTTGACTTTGAAACACAAGGATGATAAACGGAGGTTACACGTGCGAACGCACACAGAACATCTTGCGCACGTTAAAAGCTGGTCCACTCTTTGAAAGAGTAGGCCATTGTATGCCAGTGGGAACGGATGACAATATTTACAAAACCACATACACAGGGGCTGGACGTAAGTCCAGTCAAGTCAAAATGATTTTTATCGATGAGTGTTTAAAGAAAAGAAAATCACACATACACACCACACACACACGACCACCACACACCACCACACACACACACACACACACACCACCCCACCACACACCACATACATACACACACACACACACCGAACTTCTCCTGTAATTTTTACACAGCTACTGAATGCAGTTTTCACTGCGATTGTGTGAGGTACTGTGGAGTGTGGAGATTAGAAAGAGACTTGACACACCTAGTAGAGGTGGAAGGAGCAAGGTTGGCAACCTCAGAATCCTATGAGAGAGAGAGAGAGGAGGAGAGAGGAGAGAGAGAGAGAGAGAGAGAGAGAGAGAGAGAGAGAGAGGGAGAGAGAGACAGACAGACAGGTAGAGAGAATGAGAGAGATACAGAGACAGAGAGAGACAGAGATAGAGACGGAGAGAAAGACACAGAGAAAGAGACATTGAGAGAAAGACAGACAGAGACAGAGACAGAAACACAGTCAGAGAGACAGAGAGAGTCAGAGGAGAAGCATAGAACAGCGAGACCACACAGATAGACAGACTCAGATTCCGATAAAGTGAAAGAGAGAGATACAAAGAAAGGGACGATGACCGAAACTAGAAGGAGACGGAAACAAAACACAGACACGTAACACAGATACAGACAGACCACTACTACCCCAAACCACCAACCACGTAGAAGACAGAAAAATAGCTAACAACACATTAACAAAAATTGTTTTTTTAATATTTTATTTTTTAAAACAAAAACAACAACAAACAAAACCAAAAAGTCCCACCCCTAACCCAGTACCACAGGAAGCGGAAACGCCACTCATCTAAGTCAGATCCCCGGATGTTTACAGAGAGCAGACGACCTTGACCTTTCTCTCATCTGTCCTCGCAGTCATGGAGCCCAGGGGGAGATCATCGTCAGCTCCCCCCACCCCCTTCCTGCCCTTCCCCACCCCTCTTCCCCTTCCAGCATACCCCCTGCTCTGATCTGCCGTCCCAGAGGCCATGGTAACTGGGGGGCCTGAGTTGCTCTTCAGCTCATTTCGGACTCTGTGACACTGACTGCTCTGAAACCTGGACACTGTTAATTTAAATATTGTTGTTGTGATGGTTTGTGATGGCGGTTTGCTGCCGTTGGTGTTGTTTCTTGATGCTGTCATTGTTGTTTGATGGTGGTGGTGTGGATTCTGCTTGCTGTCACACTTGCGTTGCTTTAGTGTTGTTGGTGTTGTCCACCGATGTTGCTATTGTTGCTGTTGTCAGTAGTGGTTTTAGCACGACTGTCGTTGCGGTTGCTGCCGTGTGTCATTCTTGATGTCCTTTTTGTCGCTGTTTATCTACTTTTTGAATGAGTATGATATAGTAGGGGCCAATGGATGAATAAAGAGTGGTAGCTATCGAGAATGGGGAAAATAGGAGCAAATCCTCTTCTTCGTCGAACACTCAGACAGCAACTACTGTTGTCTGTCACATGAGCGAAAATGCGTTGCGCTGCAGTTAAGCGCCTGACAAATCAGGCCCAGCGCTTCCGACTTTGGCATGGGAGAGAATTGTTATTCTATAAGTCTTTCTGTAAAAATATAAAAAAACATCGGAGAATGGACCAAGAAGGCAGAAAATATGGAGGTCACAAGAAAAAAAGAACAAGGCAGAAACAAAGAGAGGGATAGAAAAGTGGGAATTCGTAGCACAGAATTTCCAGAAGATGGAGGTGCTATTTATACTGGCAGGCACCCCACCATCCCCACAAGGGTACAGGAGCAAATGAGGCATGGAGGAGAGAGGAGAGAGAGAGAGAGAGAGAGAGAGAGAGAGACGGACAGACAGACAGACAGACACACAGATAGACATAAAGACAGACACACAGACAGCCAAATACACAGACAAAAACACAAGAGACAGACAGAGATACAGAAAGACAGTCAGACAGAGACAGAAAGAGCCACACAGAGGGATAGAGACAAAGAGAGAGGCGGGCAGAAAGTTTTTATTTTTTTTAATTTCGAGGATAAAGGGATAAGCATCCACGTGCATTTTTTGCCCCCTTTTTACATCCAGTCCCAAGTCCATGCACAGAGAGAAAGAGAGAGACAGACAGAGACAAAGACAGAGACACAGATAGACAGATAGACATCTACAAGGCGGCCAGCCAGCCAGCCAGATAGACAGCCAGCCAGCCAGACAGACAGCACACTGTCATTCAAAGAAAGTCTGCATTCATTGTCTTTCTCTTCCCGCCGAACAGTCTTTCCAACCAAAAGCAGAACAACCAAACACAAACCAAAGACCCCAGACCATACAAACTTATAACAGTTTAAAAAAAAAATCCAGACAACAAATTCTAACAACACAAAAAGACAGAAAACAGTAATGAAAGAGAAATGATTGAAAAGAAAAGCAACAAGAAACACCGGAAAAAAGAAAAAGTTTTCGAAGAAAACAGGCAAAAGAAAAAAGAGAAAAGATAAAAATACTTTCAAAAGCAGAACGAACAAAAAAGAATAGGAAACAAATGAAAAAAAGGAAACCCAAAAGGAAATAAGATTGTGGAAAAAAAGTTAGAAAGAAACAAAGAAAAAGAAACAATGAGAAAAGAAACAAAATGATATGACAAAAACGAGGAAAAGACATAAAGAAAGAAAGAATTTGAAGTTCTTGTGGTGTGTGTGTGTGTGTGTGTGTGTGTGTGTGTGTGTGTGTGTGTGTGTGTGTGTCTGTGTGTGTGTGTGTAAGAAAAGTTCAAGACACCATAACTTTCAGGAAACCCTTCACCTCTTTCAAGAAACAAACAAACAGAAAACAAACTTTAAAAAAACAACACCCATAAAACTAGAACTAAACAAAAACCAACACAAAACACAACCCCCCCAAAAAAAATACCCGAACGCTCCTTCCGTCCACACCCCACAGACCCAGACACACACACACACACACACACACACACACACACACAAACACACACACACAACCAGGCACACGA
>CM054150.1:55933756-55946256 GCA_028751875.1 Rapana venosa | reverse complement strand
TGTTATAACCTTATTCAAAGGCTGTCTGTCTGTCTGTTTGTCTCTGTATCTGTCTCTGTCTGTCTGTCTGTCTCCCTCTCTCTCTCCTCCCCTATGTGTATGTGTGTGTGTTTGTGTATGCGCATATATGCGTGCGTGTGTGTGTACGTGTGTGTTTGTGTGTGCGCGTACATGCGTGCGCATGCGTGCGTGCATATGTGTATGTGTGTGTGTACGTGTGAGTGTGTGATCTCTGTCTGTCTCTCTGAGTGTCTGTCTCTCTCTGTAAACATTCTGGGCTCTCTAACTGCATTGCGTCAATAAATAAACGATAAACATTGAAACGTTTGTACAGGCAAACACAAAACTTAGCTTCCCATTCTTTTGAATGAAGATGAAGCGATCCCTTAGAATCATTCAGCACGTATCCTTACTTTTCCAAAGTTCAAAACATTCGGAAAAAACATTCAGAAAACATAACATTCACAAGTGAAGGTATTTAGAACAGAACTTTGGCGAACGAAAGAAAAGCAAATGGAAAGTTTTGTGTAGTTTTGATACAGCTAAGCACTATATAATATCCTGCCGTGACAATAGCTTTTTAAATTACTTTACCTTGAGTATCCCAAGCAAAAGCCACTATAATTATTATACGCAGCAAACAATTCAGAACATTGCAAAACTCCATTGAAACACTCCCTAAATGCCCCTATGATTTGCATGCACTTGCACTTAAAGGCACTAGATGTAAACATGAATAAACCATTTTCGAGACGAGGTCAAAGATGCACATAAAAACACACGTAAATATGCATACGTTCGTATGAAAGTACGCCAAGCAAGTAACATATGCATGGTTGTATGTGAGCAAACACATAAATTAAGACGCAGGCGTACACATGCGCTTGGACTCTCTCTCTCTCACATGCACACACACACACACACACTACACACACACACGGCGCGCGCGCGCACATACTCACACACACGCACGCACGTACGCGCGCACACACACACACACGCGCGCGCGCGCTCTCTGTGTCTGTCTGTATGACTGCGTGTGTATCTGTTTGTTTATCTATGGCTGTCTACCACCCTGTGTAGGCATTTTTAATCTCTAAAATTCCATAGCGTTACTTCATAAACAATATAACCATTAAAGAAAATCAGAAAATGTGAAAACACACTTCTTTACCTGATCGAATGAATGCAGATCACATGAACCTTTAAGACGTGTACGAAGTGTGTTATTATATATATATATATATATATATATATATATATATATATTATATATATATATATATATATATATATATAATATATGTCTTATCTTGTTACCTTTCTAAAGTTCAAAACATTCGTAAAACACGTTAAGAATATCCCAAATCAAACTTACTTAAAGACAGAACTGTGGTAAACGGGAAAACAAACGGAAAATGAACTGTTTTGCTACCACGATGGAGTTAAGTGCCTTTCAATGTCTCGCCACAGCAATGACTTCTGCAGTGCACTGCTTTACGAACACGAGCAAACGCCAATGTTTTCGTTACTCGGCTAGAGCTCCCAGGTTCACCAATGGTGACATTTTGTGTATTCCACCGTTTTTTCCTACCATGAAGGTAGCGGCATTTCGACTTCGGGGAGAGAAAATGTATTTCAAGCACAAAACAAATCCAAAACTATCCGAATGCTATTCAAAATATCAGAAAACACCCTTGGATATGAATTTACAAATTTGTGTACTTTCAGGCAGTAAAGAGAAAGATCTTAGCGATACGTTAAAGCACACACATGAAAAACACATACCTTAAAAATCAGTTATACATGTAAGTAATGTGTGCACACTTGTATGTAAGGAAACCCACACTTTGGTAAACACGCACACGCACGCACGCACACACACGTACACACAAACACACATAAAAGTTAAAACCTGCTCCGCTTTTCAAAAGAGTAGGCCATATTGTGTCGGTGGGAACAGATGACAACATTTACAAAACCGCATGCATTCGGGGACTGCATGTAAAAAAACCACATGAGTGCTTATTCTATTACCCTCGAAATTAAAGATAAAACTTATCCACCAACTCACACACACACACACACAAACACACACACACACAACACACACACACCACACCACACACACACACACAACACACAACACATACACACACACACACACACACACACACACACACACACAACACACCACACACACACACACACACATATGGAAGGAAGGTGGTAGGATGGTTAAGATGTTCGCCTGCCAACAAGTAAACCGTGAGATTGTGGGTTCGATTCCCAGCCTCGCCCTTTCTTCCCAGTTAACCAACAAATCGAACTGAATGTCAAAGTCCTTCGGATGAGACTATAAACCGAGGCCCCGTGTTCGAACGCATGCAGAACATCTTGCGCACACGTTAAATCCTGTTCCGCTTTTCGGAAGAGTAGGCCATTGTGTGGCGGTGGAAACAGATGACAAAATTTACAAAACCGCATACACAGGGGGACTGGATGTAAAAAGAAAGCACAGGAGTGCTTATACCATTATCCTCGATATAAAAGAATGAATAAACAAATAAATACAATAAAAAAACACACACACACACACACACACACACACACACACACACACACACACACACACACACGCACATTCTCTTTCTCTGCATGTCCGGCCGCATCTCTCCTTATTGTGTCTCTTTTACCTTCTTTTTACATCTACAAGACCCCCCCCCCCCCCCCTTTCTTTCTAACCCTCCCTCCATCTCTCTCTCTCTCTCTTCCCTTCCTTCATCCATCTTTTCTTTGTTTTCTTCTTCCTTGCATGATTTGCGTCTTTCCTTTTTCTGTGTTCTCCTTTCTGTCTTTTCTTTCCTCTTCTTTCAGGCGGCATGTACAAAACTCCGCAAACACACTAGCGCAGCTCTCTTCAAGTTTCCCTTCCCCTCCCTCTGTCTATATCTCTGTGGCTGCACTAAGCTGCCAATACACACAGCCGTCAACTTTTCTTCCGTTTTCTGGTTTTTTTCTTCTTGTCTTTTCTGCCGTTCTGCCTTTTTTCTTTCTGTTCTTCTTCTTACTTTGTTATTTTGTTGTTTAATTTGTTTTCTCTTCCTTTTTATATCTAATGTTTATTTTGTTTCATTTTTTTGGCGGGGGGGGGGGGGGTGTTGCTGGACATATCCATCTCGCTATTCATACAGCGTTCATTCTCCATCTCACCACACCAGCTACACAGAGGGTCGTTTACAGCAAGCTTGTTAATGCCAGGCCGCCACGATGCCACCAGCCAGAGGGGCGCTGCTGGTTCATTTTCAGACAACAATACAAGTTATAGTCGCGTAGGAAGACTGAATGAGACAAACCTTTGGCAATGGCGGCGACCACATCACAAACCACCTTTAATCCTAGGGTTCCACACAAACTTACTGCAGGCACAGGAATGTACAGGAATCCAAAACTGCCATCATAATGAGACCGCAGCTCTAGGGGCCAAAGAATCAGGCAATGCTCATAATTATGATGCTTGATGGTCACCATCTCTGAAGAGGATATGATGATGATACTGTGGAATCGGAAGTGCACCAGTTTAGAGACTACTTGACAGAGCCGTACTCTACGCTTCTACCACAATAAGAATTCCGGCATGAACCAGGCCGAGAGATACAGACACCTGCAGTGTTGGTCAGGGTTCTGAGCAACATTTTCAACTTTGCATCTGTAATGCAGTAAATACTCGACTGTGTGGTCCCAGTCTTCTTATTGTGCCCGCAACAAACTTACTTTGGGTAGAGGCCAGAGTTGAAAAAAACAACAACTGACTTTCATGGGATTCAAACCCATGACCTTCCCAGCAAATAATCTAACGTGGTAACCACTGCGCCACAATAGCTGATTGGTTCTTTCTTTTAGTCTTTTTGATTTTGTATTCTTCATACCTTTTTCTTTGTTTGTTTGTTTGTTTGTTTGTTTGTTTGTTTCTTTCTTTCTTTCTTTCTTTCTTTCTGTCTTCCTTGCTCCTTCCTTCCTTCTGTACGCCTGTCTGTCTGTACGCCTGTCTGTCTGTCTACCTGTCTGTCTGTCTCTGCCTATCTGTCCTTCTGTCTGTCTGTATCTCTCTGTTTTCATTTCATTTCCAAGTTTACCCAGCCTTTCCTCTTCTCTTTCTTTCCTCCTTCTGTTTTTTCTTTCCAATCTATTTATTTTTTTTGTCTTGGAAATTTGTAGTTCTTTCTACCCTCCCCCTCCCTGTTTTTGAACGGCATGGGGGCAAATCCCAGCCAGCACTGCAGCAGACTTGTGTGTTGAGGGGCTAACAGGCTGAGGAGAGGGGGGGACAAGACATCACTGGAATCCCAGTGCAATAGCCTCCTGTCTGCTCCCTCCTAAACTCCCCCTTCTCCCCTCTCCCCCACACCTACACTTTGCCAAGATTGGCTAAAAATCACAATACATCACTCTGCATTCTCCTTCCCTTTTCCCCTTCTTCCTTCTCTCTCTTCTCCCTCCGAAACTCTCCCTTCTTCCCCCGCACCTCTACTCGCCAATATTGGCTAAAGATCTCAATACATTATTACTCTTGCATCCTCTTACCTCCTCCTAACCTCTCCTTCTCTCCCTCATTAACTCTCCCTTCTCTCCCTCCTAAACACTCCCTTCTCTCCCTCCTAAACTCTCCCTTCTCTCCCTCCTAAACGCTCCCTTCTCTCCCTCCTAAACGCTCCCTTCTCTCCCTCCTAAACTCTCCCTTCTCTCCTCCTCCTAAACGCTCCCTTCTCTCCCTCCTAAACTCTCCCTTCTCTCCCTCCTAAACGCTCCCTTCTCTCCCTCCTAAACTCTCCCTTCTCTCCCTCCTAAACTCCCTTCTCTCCCTCCTAAACTCTCCCTTCTCTCCCTCCTAAACTCTCCCTTCTCTCCCTCCTAAACGTCCCTTCTCTCCCTCCTAAACTCTCCCTTCTCTCCCTCCTAAACTCTCCCTTCTCTCCCTCCTAAACTCTCCCTTCTCTCTCTCCTAAACGCTCCCTTCTCTCCCTCCTAAACTCTCCCTTCTCTCTCTCCTAAACGCTCCCTTCTCTCCCTCCTAAACTCTCCCTTCTCTCCTCCTAAACTCTCCCTTCTCTCTCTCCTAAACGCTCCCTTCTCTCCCTCCTAAACTCTCCTTTCTCCATCCTAAACTCTCCCTTCTCCTCCTAAACGCTCCCTTCTCTCCCTCCTAAACTCTCCCTTCTCTCCCTCCTAAACGCTCCCTTCTCTCCCTCCTAAACTCTCCCTTCTCTCCCACACCTATACTCGCCAATGTTGGTTAAAGATCACAATACATTACTCTTGCATCTTCATCCTCTTGCTCTCCTTTTCCCCCTCATTCCCTCTCCTTTCTCTCTCTCTCTCTCTCTCTCTCTCTCTCTCTCTCTCTCTCTCTCTCTCTCTCTCTCTCTCTCTCTTCTCTCTCCTAAACTCTCCCGTCTTCCCCACACCTTTTCTCGCCAAGATTGCCTAAAGATCACAATACATTACTCTGCATCCTCCTACCTCCTCCTCTTCCTCTTCATTCCTAGGCAAATACGTACAAAGAGACAACTATACTGGTTATTCCTCACTAAGTCCGCTTGCTTTCCCGTTTCGCTATCTTCTGGATCTGTGTAGTCACTTACGCCAGTTGAGGATCAGTGTTAACTATACTACTGCCTCTTCAAAGTTCACAATAAGGTGATGGCTGGTTGATGGTGCAGTTCCCCTACATCGGATAGCTCCCCTGGGATTATACTACAATCAAACCGACATCTTCTAAACTTCGCTTTGTATCTGTCCTACCTGTTCTAACCTGTGAAGATGGACACTGATAATAAATAACCTGATGGTTTCCTTCATCTCCGCACACCTATGGACGGTGACAATGTATCGATGAAATCATCATGTACATATATAAGGAAGAACGCACACGTCACTTTTCTCTGCCTACAAGGTGGTAACTCGTTGATCTGCCAGCATGTAGCGGAAACCATGTTGACAAGTGTGCCAGGACATACAGGCAGACAGCGTTTTCCTTCCTTTAGGATAACAGTAAGATGACGTTACCACGTCTGACAAAGCTCAGCTGTATGTTGATAGGATATCAGTACAAATACAAAGACTTCTTTTTCTCTCTGGTTCCAGATAACACAGTATTCCTTCATTTATTTTTTCTACTCTTGTATATCAAGGATAATAGAATAAGCTTTCATGTGTATTTCGTATTCTTAAGTGGAATTACGTAAACCTTTCAGAGGTTTGTACAGGATGACCTTACGTCGTGGTGTATACGGAGATCGATAAAAAATGACAAGTTTGTAAGTTTCACAAAGGGTTGATAGATAACGCTTCCATCAGGATGAATGCACAGACAACTTTTTTCTCTGCCAGTTGACTTGCGTGAACTCCCCCTCAACTTCCCGAGGAGTGCCCCCGGCAGTGCAGTAACACTGTTCAGGCACGGCCTGTCAGCCACCGCGCTGAACGCGCCTTTTCTTGTGGCAATGCACCGGTCACGGTTTGTTGTCTGCATTACTGACCATCGCTGGCCTATTCTTTTCTAAAGGATGGATGGGCTTTAAACAATGTGGAGGATGCTCTGCACGTGTTCGGACATGGAACATCGGCTCTTAGTATCATCTGAAGGACATACAAAGGAATAAAACCGGAATCAATATAAAAAACCAACCTTGATTCATAAGCTACCACAATATGGCTTTTAGTTTTCTGTGTTCCCCTAATTCGTACCTTAAACCTAATCGGTTTTTTTGTGTGCAGAAATAGCGGAAACTGCATAAAAGTTCACACGTTAAAACATGTCCAATCTATTCGGGGAACGCCTAACCACACCCATGTCCCACAAACGGTCACAACAGTAATGTTGTACTTAGCTGTCTCCTTTCACAGGACACTGCACTGCACTTCCTATCTGTCTGGTGTCCACTCTGCACTAGTTCAACCAGCAGTTCTCAGTGGCCACTTCACTAATGTATTGTCCACACCTTGCGAGGTGGTCCTAATGCATTTGAGGGTTGAACCAGGTCTGTTGACCGTTGACTGACTCGATTACTGGGTATGTGTGTTCCAAGGTGTGGCCAGACGTATGGCTGATGACTGCTCGTCCACCCCACGTCTTGGTGGAGGAGGTGTGGCACAAGTGTAGATTATCATCATCATCGTCATCGTCATCGTCATCATCATCATCATCATCATCATCATCATCATCATCATCTTTTGTTTGTTTGTTTGAAGAACCAGTGACATTCACGCGATCTTCATGTTAGCTCCTTCTTAAGCGTGTATAATATTACCAAAAGGGATGTTGCTTAAACTGGGAAAGCTCTCTGGTAGATCTATACAGGAATAAAACAAAATGCAACAACTATGGGGAGAAAAAAACACTCTGAAACGGACGGTGTGACAGCATTCGAACCCTCATACTCAGAAAACTTCAGGTGACAAGCATAACACTGTAATACTGAGATTTTATTTTCCATACCAGCTAACACAGGTAAAGGATGACTACCAGCAAAGCAAACAGAAAGTGTAACAATACGAATGCATTATAACAACGTCCCTTGAAGTTGAAAACCCAACGCTCCAGGATGCCAATCGATCATTATGACTCAACTCGGGAATAACTATAGTCTATGTCAAATAATATTCCACTTAGAAAAATGTATCGATAATCAATTTGATTTGTTGCAAGAATACTAAAAAGGATTTAAAAAAGGACCAAAACAATCGATGTAACCTGTATATCGGATTTTCAAGTTGACCCTCTGCTGACTCTCAGCGAGCAGACCAGATCTCGTCAGAAATAGCAGGGAATTTTTTACCACGCGGCCCAACATAAATGATGGACAAGACAAATATTTATACTGCCTGACTCATTCAGGAATAATAATAATAATAATAATAAATAATAATAATAAAATAATGTATGGAATTTATATAGCGCTGAATCTGGTAAAGAAACAAATCAAAGCGCTCAGATTTTTTTTCGAGGATAATGGAATAAGCACTCATGTGCTTTTTTTTTTACATCCAGTCCCCGTGTGTATGCGGTTTTGTAAATTTTTCATCTGTTCCCACCGGCACACAATGGCCTACTCTTTCGAAAAGCGGAACAGGAATTTAACATGTGCGCAAGATGTTCTGCATGCGTTCGCACACGGGGCCTCGGTTTAAAGTCTCATCCGAAGGACTTTGACATTCAGTCCGAATTTTTGGTCAAAATGGGAAGAAAGAGCGAGGGTGGGAATCGAATCCAGAACCTCACGGTTTACTTGTTGGCAGGCGAACGTCTTAACCATCCTGCCACCGTCCTTCCTAAAACTCAGTACTGTGAAACACTCGATCAAATACATGATTCGTTGCTGTGACCCACCATGAGCAGACTGCTGGCTAGTTTGCAGACAATTTCGGACTTTAACACCACACAGCTAGCTGATCCTACACATGCATGACTTCTTAAACGGGGTTAAAGCACTGTCAGGTCTGCAGACAAGATAACCCGGGAAATCGTAAAAAACCCACAACGCTAACCCTTCATGAGTCGATGAGAGTTGAAGCCGCAACTTCACAGCCATCAGGATTGAAAGCCCATCACCTTAACCCTCCTGCTGTCATGTTGACATCTCCCAAAAAAATCAACAACAACAAATCTCCAACCCAAGCCCTTTCAGCTCTATCATCTCCTCCATCATGTCTTCTCTTTTTTTCACCACCATCCTTTGACAGGAAAAAAAGGGAACTGAAGGACAAACTACCCAAAGCCCCAGGGTCTGCACAGCGTGATTTAGGGAGCAGGCTATGATTAGGTACAACACCTCATCTCAACTCCCGCCCCCTGGGCAAAAACAAACAAATTACATATACCACGCCAAACCGAAACACACATGCACAGCAACACATTTTTTTAAAAACCCAGCTGAACATCAGGCACAAGAGCATGATCAGCAGCAGCAAAAACAGCAGAAGCAGAAGCATCAGCAGTAGAAGCAGAAATAGCAGCATTAGCAGAGGCAGAAGCAGCAGCAGCAACGACCATGAAAAAACAGAAGCAGCGCAGAAGCAATGTTAACCAATAAAAACAAGGGGTACAAATAGGGCAACTAGAGGATAAAAGTATCTTTAAACAAAAATAAAAACCCCACAACCCTCCAACCAACAGCAACAACAACAACAAGAAAAACAAAATTCCTATGGACGATTACAGAAACCTTCAAACGTCAGTAATATCGTGTTTCTGCATCCCAAACTGATCAAAACTCGACATAATACGCAGATTCCCTCTTTTAATCAGAAGTTTAAGCATAATAGCCGGTATTATTTAGGATAATATATGACAAAATAAAAGAAAATATGGAACAACAACACCACACACCACCACACACACACACACACACACACACACACACACACAACACACACACACACACACACACACACACACACATTCAAAGTGTGGGGACGGATTGCCTAGTGGTTAGAGCATTGCGCTCACAATCTGACACCGTGCACTGCACACGCTAAATCTGTTCCGCTTTATTTATTTATTTTATCTTTATATCGAGTATGGAATAAGCATGTATGTGCTTTTACATCCAGCCCCGTGTGTATGCGGTTTTGTTAATTCTATCATCTGTTCCCAACGGCACACGATGGCCTACTCTTACGAAGAGCGGAACAGGATTTAACCTGTGTGCAAGATGTTCTGCGTGCGTTCGCACACGGGGTCTCGGTTTATAGCCTCATCCGAAGGACTTTTGGGGAGAGTGGAGTCGGCACTGATGTTAACTCCAGAGGAAAATATCCCCTTGAACGGGAATCGTAAGAGTAGGCCATTGTGTGGCAGTGGGAACAGATTGTGTGGCAGTGGGAACAGATTACAGAATTTACAAAACCGCATACACACGGGGACTAGATGTAAACAAAGCACATAAGCGCTTATTCCATTATCCTATATAAAAAAAAATAAAGAATTTGTTTTCAAAGCTGCAATTTAACATGACATCTTCTCTCTGGAACTTTCAGGATGATGGTATGAAGAAACTACGTCTAGCTGATTTGATGGCTTGAAAAGCCTGCAGTTCTAGTAGTGAATCACACAGTTCTCATTATTAGGTCATTGATATTTACATTTCCGAGTCTGTCTATCTGTCTGTCTTTCTGTCTGTCTTTCACTGTCTCTGTCTGTCTGTATCTGTCACTGTCTCTGTCTGTCTGTCACTCTCTGTCAGTCTCTCTGTCTGTCTATCTCTGTCTCTGTCTCTCTCTATGCCTCTGTGTGTGCGCGAGCGCACGTGTGTGTGTGTGTGTGTGTGTGTGTGTGTGTGTGTGTGTGTGTGTGTGTGTGTTGTGTGCGTGCGTGCGTGGGCACGTGCGTACGCGCTTACATTTTTTTTCTGTTAAGCCACATAATATTGAGAAATATGTAAAACAAACTTATTCTTGGAATGCCCTTTCTTTTCTCTGTCTTTTTTTTTTCTTGTCTTTCTTTCTTTACTTTATTTCTTTTTTCTGTCTTTTCTGTTGTATATTTATCTATTTTCTTTACTTGTTTCTTGCTTTGTTTTCATTTCTTTTCTGGTTTATCTCTGTTTCGTTTTCTTACGCAGCTATTTTCTTTTTTTAGTTTTCTTCCTCTTCCTTTCTTCTTTTTCTTGCGTTCCTGACTCGTTTTCTTTCTATCTTTCTTTTTCTGTCTTGCTTTGTTTGTTTTTATTTCATTTCTTTCCTCATTTCATCTTTCTCTGTTCTTTCTCAGTCAGTTATTTTCTTTCTTTCGTCCTCTCTTCCTTCCTTTCTATTTTCTTTAGTTAATTCACTTGTTTTCCTTTTTTCCTTCCTTCTTTTTTTCTTTTTTTCTTTCTCTCTCTCTTTCTTTCCTATTTTTTTCTTTCGTTCTTTTTTTCTCTCTTCCTTCCTTCTATTTTCTTTCTTTCTTTATTCCTTTATCTCTTCCTTCCTTCTTGCCTTCCTTCTTTATTCCCTTAATTTCTTTCTTTCTTTCTTCCTCCCTTTCTCTCTATTTCTCCCTTCCTTCCTTTTTAGAGGTTTCACTCCAAAGACATACACAAAACCAGGTGCACACACACAATATAATAATAATAATAATAATAATAATAATAATAATAATAATAATAATAATCTATGGAATTTATATAGCGCTGAATCTTGTAAAGCAACAAATCAAAGCGCTCAAATCTTTTTCCCCCCGAGGATAATGGAATAAGCACTCATGTTATTTTTTTTTACATCCAGTCCCCGTGTGTATGCGGTTTTGTAAATTTTGTCATCTGTTCCCACCGGCACACAATGGCCTACTCTTTCGAAAAGCGGAGCAGGATTTAACGTGTGCGCAAGATGTATATATACACACAACACTAAATACAAAATATATATATATATATATATATATATATATATATTATATATATATAAAATATATATATATATATATATAGACAGATATACATACACACACACACGCGCGCGCGCGCGCGCGCAGAAGCGTACCACTGTAGCCAGGCACCACAGGCACAGCTCATCAGCGCTTGACACTTCAGGGGTCCCCCGGGCCCTTGTCTTCAGACAGGCCCAGTTCAGCACCATGCATCATTAACACACCCACCACCGCCACCCACCACCCTCACCACCCACCACCACCCACCACCCACCACCACCACCCTCACCACCCACCACCACCACCACACCACCACACCACCACCACCACCACCACCACCACCCACCACCCACCACCACCACCACCACCCACCACCCAGCCCTGATAGCTCGCTGGCCAGCTCCTATTCTAGTGCTCCCTGTGCGCACTTGTCTTGTTGGGTCCGACCCACTGCACTGCTTGCACTATGTCTTGCATGCATGCATGTTGTGTGTGTGTGTGTGTGTGTGGAGGGATTGGCAGATGCATGTGTATGCGCGCGCGTGTTTGTATACTGACGCATGAGCGGGAGCGAGAGGTCATGTGAGTAGATACACGCGTAGGGAGTGAGTGAGGTAGAGAGGGAGGGAGAGAGAGACAGACAGACAGAGACAGAGACAGAGCCAGATGCGTGCAGACCAAAAGAAATGAGTAAAACGAAAAATTAAAAAGTATAGTTTACAGAATGTTTACAAATATCTGCGCCCGGTACGGATGGACAAATACATATATGTGTACGCGTGCGCGCTCGCACACACACACACGCGCGCGCGCGCGCGCGCGCGCACGCAGGCGCGCACACAAACACACACTCACACACACACACAAACGAACGCACGCACGCGCGCACGCACGCACGCTCGAGGCATCAATTCCAAAGACTGTAAAAAATGATCTTCGGAAAAAATGTTGCACAATTTTTCTAATATTCCGGACACAACTGTTGTAACATACAACATCAAAATGCTCACAGAACGAATGAACTCTTCCAGTGCTGCTAGATCAACGCTACGGTCTGAATGCCACAAGGATCAGGGCATGCAGTCAGCCT
>CM054150.1:55896256-55921256 GCA_028751875.1 Rapana venosa | reverse complement strand
CGGGTTCGAATCTCATTCGAGAGGATTTTTTCCTTTGGAGTTCACATCACTGCCGACTCCACTCTCCCCAAAAGTCCTTTGCATGAGACTATAAACCGAGGTTCCGTGTGCGAACGCACGCAGAACATCATGCGCACAGGTTAAAACCTGTTCCGCTTTTCGGAAGAGTATGCTATGGTGTGCCGGTGGGAACGGATGACAAAATTTACAAAACCGCATACCCACGGGGACCGGATAAAAAAAAGCACACGAGTGCTTTTTCCATTATCCTCTAAATAAAATACTTAAGATATATATATATATATATATATAACCTACGTGCACACACACAGATACGCGCGCGCGCGCGTGCGTGCGTGCGTGCGCGCGCGCAAGTGCACATACATACTCACACACTCTTATTTGTCCTGTTCTTCTTTCTTCGTCCTTTTTCACGCATTAAACTACACAGTTATCAGAGAGAGAAAGAGAGAGAGAGAGAGAATGAGAGAGAGAGAGAGAGAGAGAGAGAGAGAGAGAGAAGAGAGAGAGAGAGAGAGAGAGAGAGGAGAGAGAGGAGAGAGAGAGAGAGAGAGAGGAGGGAGAGAGAGAGAGAGAGAGAGAGAGAGAGAGGGGAGAGAGAGAGAGAGAGAGAGAGAGAGAGAGGGAGAAAGAGAGAGACAGAGACAGAAAGAGACAGAAAGAGACAGACAGACAGACAGACGGACATGGATAGACAAAGAGACAGACAGGCACTAGACAATATCGACAACCACACAGAGAAAAATGTCAGACATAAGAAAAACAGACACAGCATGAAATCAGACAAGAATAATGATTTAAATAAAGCAGAGAGAGGGAGGGAACTCAGAACTCAGAAATTTAATGTATCTCGGCCTTAGGCCATAAGGAGAGAGAGAGAGAGAGAGAGAGAAGAGAGAGAGAGAGAGGAGAGAGACAGAGACAGAAGACAGAGAGAGACAGAGAGATACAGAGACAGACAGAGACAGACAGAGAGACAGACAGACAGATAGACAGACACAGACAAACAAACAGCGACAAAGAGAGACAGAGATAGAGAGAGACAGACAGACATAGACGAAGACAGATAGAGACAGAGGGAGACAGACAGATAGATACACAGATATACAGACAGACAGATAGATGAACAGACAGACAGAAAGACAGAACAGACAACAGACAGACAGACAAACAACAGACAAAAGAGACAAAGAGAGACAGAGAAAGAGAAGACAGACAGGGAGACAGACAGAGACAGACGAGATACAGACGATGAAAAGACACAGCAAACAGACAGGGACAGACGACCAAAAAAAAGAACAGTCAAACAGACGGACAGACGGAGACACATCCATTCACAACCACACACCCACAAAAAATGACAGAGCACACACACACACAACACAACACACACACACATCACACACAACACCACACACAACACACTGACAGAGAGTATACACAAACTATCAACAAGCACACGCCAACAGAAAAACGACAGAGCACACACACACACACACACATACACACACACACACACACACACACACACACACCCCACCCCCACACCACCACACACACCACTACCACCACCACTAACAGCAACAACAGCAAACAAAACACACACACAGAGCATGAAATACACTCGGGGACTAGATGTAAAAAAAAAAGCACATAAGTGCTTATTCCATTATCCTCGATATAAAAGAATAAATTTGTTTTAAAAAATCAGACGAACATGATGGCGCACACTAAAGCAGATAGTGGGGGGTGAATGGAGTGGGGTGGAGGGGGTGAGGGGAGAACGAAAGAGAAGAAGAAGAAGAAGAAGGGAACTGAGCAGTTAAGTGAGAAATCATTCCCCATCCTTACTCTCCCCCCTCCACCCTCTTTACTTCCCCCCCACCTCCTCTCCCCGAGGCTGTATGCAGTCCTTACAATGGCTGAAGCCACACTGTCATCTTTTCCTCTGCCCTAGTGCTCTCCCCTGCCAACTCACTGCCCACTGGACCCATTTCTATGTAGTTATCTATTCATTTATTTATTTTCTGTCAGGTTTTCCTGCTTGTTTGTTTTGGGTTTTTCTTCTTCTTCTTCTTTCTCTTATATCTGTTTAATCGAGCTTTTATGCTGATTATTTTTCAGCTAAGGTTTGCTGGGTTTTGTGTGTTTGTTTTGTTGTTGTTGTTGTTCAGTTATATTTGTTTTTCATGTATGGAATCGTCTTTTTATTTTCTCTTTGTCTGCTCTATGTTTTCCTACTTTATGTGCATTTTGTTTGTTTGTTTGTTGACACAGTTCAGTGTTCCATTGCATTTTAATTATCACAACAATGCAAACACACGCACACATTCACTCAGGGACTTTTTTTGTCATATCGAAATTTTTTGACACATGCATTCAAATGCATGCGAGCATTTTGCGGTTATGTGCTGCCTTCATGCAAACTCATGCATATATGCGCACGCGCTTGCTCCTAGAATTGCTTGCTCACTTGCACGTATACAAAGGAGGAATGTATGCAAACACCACACACTAAAGTATTCAGTTATGGTCGGTGTGTTGTCGTGGTTTGACAGAAAACAGATAATACTTTGTCAACCATTGGCTAAAAGGGTTTCAAACAAGGAAAGTAGATAAAATGAGAAAGAAAGAAACAAACCAACAACAAACAAAGAAAACACAAAAGAAAATGGGAAAGAAAGTAGAAAAGATAACAAAACAAAGAAAGGCAGCGCGACATTTAAAAAAAAAGGGGAAATACACATACAAGACACCACAATATATAACATCACACCATACCACACCATACAATACAACACTACAGCACACCACACAATACGATTCCACATCACACCGCAGCACAACCCAATTCATTACAACCATCCCAACAAAACCTAACTCCAAACGACCCAACCCAACGCAACCTAAAGCAACCCAACTAAACCCATCCCAACGCAACCCAACCAACGCAACCCCAGCCCAACACTACACCCACCAACCAACCCAACCCAACCAACCCACCCCAACCCAACCCAACCAGAAATCCCACAACCCAGCACAACCCAACAAGACCAACTTTCCCTTACCTTGCGTCTCGCAGTAGCGGCCCTGAAAGTCTGTGCCGAAGCAGTCACAATGATACCCCGTGTACAGGTTCACACAGCGACCATTGTTTTCACACCTCCCTCCTCCTCCTCCTCCCCCTCCATTGCCCCCTTCTCCTCCTCCCTCACACTTGTCCAGACACCCAGAGCTGACCGCTTCCTTGGTGTCCACGGGGAAAGGTAGCAAGGCGGAGAGACGGGTCAGTGGAGTAGCCCACATCCCCGAGACAGCCCACAAAGGCCGTGTGGTCTGGGGTTTTGGCGCCTCTGGCTCCTGCAGGAGAACAATAGTGTGACAATAATATTGTGATGATGAATAATCTCATACATTATGATGAATGATAATGATCTTATCAGCAGTAGTATAAACTAAGAAATAAAAAAATATCAACAGCAATAACGAAAACATCTCAGCATGCAACATTTAAAAAAATCTGGACAGGGATATAGTTCAGTTAGGTTTAACTAGACTAAGAGAGAAGTTAGCGCAATGGCCCCTAAAGACTTCATGACGAGATAAAGTACAGTCCAGTCAAATCGGCCAAGGCAAAAAGGGTCCATGATTTCATGACTAGTATAGTGGGGCTTCATATAAGATGGCGCTGTGCATTGTGTTGTATGAAACTGTAACTATTGTATATCACTTTAAGTCACAGCAGATTTTCTTCATGGAATTCGGGCCGCTTCTGGTATGGGGGAGCGCGTGGGCAGATCGGCACAAGAGCAAAGCCACCTGCTATGTTTTGTTCTGTTTCTCTTTGAACATGCATTTGATTCTGTTCCGGCCTTGCCTTTATCTACATACATTTGCCACCGAAAACTCTCTTGATGCCATGAGTTCTTTTACATGGGTTGAGTGCGTGTTGCATTCGAAACCTCAGTGTATTGTCTCAACCAAAAGATAGCAATAGCACCCAGACCACAACTCAAGGTCTAGTGGATGTGGAACCACGTGTGATATACGTATGTACATAACCTCGTTGTATCATCTATCTCCCCATAAGGCAATGTGACCGTCACTTGTAGTCTCGTGACTATGGGACATGTCCGACTTCAGACAGAAACCAAACCAGTGGTCTTTCAGTGTTCAAGACAGGGACATTACCGCTAGAACCGCCAATCTAACAAACATAATCCTAAATGCCCGTTCAGTGAAGAAGTCGTTAGACTACCACTATTAATGTCATATAGCGTTGAATCTAAGATTAATTCTTGGCAAAGGCCAAATGCTTTATCAGACATCGATGTAAGTTAAGTATCCAGGACCTCACATTAAAATGTTTTTATGTTTTAAAATGTTATGTTAAGATTCCTGTCTGCCATGTCGAGCTTGAGGCACAATAGCCTATACTATCCTTGACAAGAGAACAAAAACATCTGAAGTCGGAGTGTGGATACCAGAATGGCGAGGTACTTGAAACCAGTCATACACGCAGACTTCTCTTTCCAGTTTGTACTGACAGTCTCACAGTGATTCCTAGGTGGGGTGAGTGAGACACAAGACAAAGAACGTATTCTGGGTGAACCCCAGAGTGTGGAGCTTAGAAAAGTGCAACAATAACAAAACAATACCACCACCACCACCATAACCACCATCACCGCAACCAACAACAACAACATAACAGCTAAACAAAGTCCGTTTCGAGCAGTACTTTCAGGTTAAACTCGATCTTTAAAATGTTGTTACCTCTGAGGTTGAATTATATTATTTAAAAAAAAACACACCCAAAAATGAGAATTCGGCTAGTCTAAAAATTTTAGAGTAGCCGAATTCTCTCTTTTTGTTTTATCTTTCTTTTTTCTCTTGAGTAGCGGTGGCCATTTAGCGTTAGATGTTTATAGAGGATGAAACTTTAATACATAAGCTGGTAATCCATAATTAGTCTTTAGTCTGTTCTTTTGACATTTTAAGCTTTTAGCTGAACTATAGGAGCTGTATGTTTCAGCTTTCTCGATGTCACTTAAATTAAAACGTTTAAGTACTTTTACTTTTAAGCTTACTTGTCATTAAAACGAACTTTTGTCTGGCTGGGTTTTCGTGTCCCGCGCGGAATCTGCTGAAATCCTGTCCGCAAAGTAATTGTTCCCTGGAATTTCATAATCTGCTGAAATCCTGTCCGCAAAGTAATTGTTTCCTGGAATTTCATAATCTGAAATCCTGTCCGCAAAGTAATTATTCCCTGGAATTTCAAATGCTGAAATCCTGTCCGCAAAGTAATTTGTTTGAAATTTCATTTCTGCTGAAACCTGTCCGCAAAGTAATTGCCCTGGAATTTCATAATCTGCTGAAATCCTGTCCGTAAAATAATTGTTTCCTGGAATTTCATAATCTGAAATTCTGTCCGTAAAGTAACTATTCCCTGGAATTCCATGATCTGAATTCGTGTCCGCAAAATAACTGTTGTTTTTTAAAATTTCACTTTCTGCTGAACTCGTGTCCGGAAAATGACTGTGCCCTGGAATTTCATAATCTGCTAAATTTGTGTACGCAAAATAACTGTTTCCTAGACTTTCACAATCTGAATTCTTGTCTGCAAAATATCTGTACCCTGGAATTTCACAATCTCCTAACCTCGTTCCCGAAGAAAGAATTTCTAGGGTGGCGCTGCTCTTGTGGCGTCGCGCTCTCGCCAAGGAGAGAGCAGCCCGAATTTCAGGCAGAGAAATGTGCGGTGATTTCAAGTGGTATCACTATAACTATAACTATGACTATGACTGTAACTATCACTATAACTATAACTATCACTATCACTATGACTGTACTACACCCACTACTGACCGCCCAGTCTGACAGAGGAGTGCAGGAGGGACCAGTCCAGCACCTCCCCGGCGTTGCCCCAGATGAAGGCCTTCAGGAACTGGGTCACGGAGTTGGTGTCCAAGGTCACGCTCAGCTCTCCGCTGGTCTGGTTCAGCTGCAGGGACATCTGGTGCCACTGGTCATCGTTCAGCGCTGAAACACACAGTCGAAGACGCACGTTAAAGCACCGTGGCGGCAGGATTTTTGTTTTGGTGTGTGGGTGTAATGTTTTACTGTGCAGTGAGATTGATAAACTGTAATGTAAAATGAATGCGACGTAATACAAGATAATACAATGTAATACAATACAGAGCATACAGTGAGATGCGATACAGCATAGCACAGTTCAATGTAATAAAACACAAATGAAAGACAGACAGTGCAATGAAACACACTTTGATATGACACGATACAAGAAAATACAATGGGATGTGAAACGACTCGATAAATACGCTATGATTAAAAATAAATAAATAAAATACGCTACGATACGATATGATCCGCTACAATATACTACACTACACTACACTACAATGCAATACAACACAATATAACAGAGGAGCCTGGCAAATGGAACTGGACAAGGCAATACAAAACACTACCACACAAAACAGTACAAGACAGAACACTTCAATACAACACATTGCAATGTAACAAAACACAAAGTCCATACTGTGAAATACAATACTATAGGCTGCAATGCACAACAGGACATTAAAACAAAACTTCACACGAAACAGCAATAATGACTAGGTCCCTCACTGACAGCAATAATGACCAGCCCCCCCCCCCCCCCCCCCCCCCCCCCCCCTACCTACGCCAATTATGACTAGACCCCCCACTGACAGCAATAATGACTAGGCCCCCCACTGACAGCAATAATGACTAAGACCCCCACTGACAGCAATAATGACTAAGTCCCCAACTGACAGCAATAATAACTAGGTCCCCAACTGACAGCAATAATGACTAGGTCCCCAACTGACAACAATAATAACTAGGTCCCCAACTGACAGCAATAAAGACTAGGTCCCCAACTGACAGCAACAATGACTAGGTCCCCAACTGACGGCAATAATGACTAGGCCCCCCCACTGACGCCAATAATGGCTAGGTCCCCGAATGACAGCAATAATGACTAGGTCCCCCACTAACGGTAATAATGACTAGGTCTCCCACTGACAGCAATAATAACTAGGTCCGCCACTGTCAGCAATAATGACTAGGTCCCCCACTGACAGGAATCATGAGTAATCTGCCTCCTTCATTCACCCGGGATGAACTAGGAGAACACAAGCATGACACTGGATAACAGATTTGCTTTTATGGCTGTTTTCAAGTACCTCGACATATACACAGCCACAGGGGATATTATTTCATCCTCTCTTGGAGATTGTAGGCTGTGGTAAGCACAGCACTTTTTTAAAATTTAGAAATGAAGACATTCTCAACATCACAGTTCAAAGCTTGACAACATTTGAATGCAGACCATGGCAAGTTGCTTGCTTCAGCAACTGACAGACACGTTTGACCAGACCCAAGTGTACAACATCAGAAACTGTGCAGTTTTATTGTAAGACGCTGACGTCAAAACCCGCTTGATAAAGATGACGTCACTCTTCTGTCCAGGGAAACACCCTTAAAAAGCAAGAAGTCCCCTAAGGTAAATATGGCTGAGCCGAAATTCTGAAAAGAAACTAAATAGCCGGTAATGTGCGCTGCAAAAAGCGCGAAAGCAGAGTGAAAGTAAACATGTTGGGAGATGTGAAGGAAAGAAAAAGACAGGAAGGAGAGAAGTGTATGCTTTCAGCTGTGTGATAGTTTGTCTATGGAATGAGCTATCATTATTGCTGACTGATGGGCGGTGAATATTGAGGTTTTTATCTTTCTTTTTTTTGAGGATTCGTGAATAGCTTGGACATGCGTAAGATGTCATGTTTACATTTTAATGGGGAGGGGGGATGGTGGTGGTGGTTATCTTTCTCTTCATTTTTCTTGTTTTTTCTTCTTATCCTCTTTTTGATAGCTTTATTTCTTGCTTCTTCTCAGTTTTTACTTTTTCCATCTTTGTCTTCTTCTTGTTCTTGTTCTTGTTCTTCTTCTTCTTCTTCTTCTTCTTCTTCTTCTTCGTCGTCGTCGTCGTCGTCGTCGTCGTCGTCATATCATCATCATCATCATCATCATCATCATCATCATCATCATCATCATCATCATCATCATCATCATCTTGTTGTTGTTGTTGTTGTTGTTGTTGTTGTTGTTCTTCTTCTTCTTCTTCTTCAGTAGAACTTTCTCTTCCAAACAAACGCATCAGCATTAAATGAATTCTGCTGTCTGTGGAGAGTGTTTTCATGTTTGTTTGTTGTTGTTGCTGTTAGATTTTTTTTCTATGCCTAGTCGTTTATCTCTTCTGCTGCTTTTTCACCTTAATTTCGAAAAGAATGTCTTTTCTTTGCCACTAGCTGCTTTGTGAACAAAGAAAATTAATCGTTGATTAGAAGGAGAGGGTTTGATTCTGAACAAAGGCTATTTTTTTCTCTTGGAATTCTTCGTGTTCCATTTTCTTGTTGAGTGAGGTGATTGCAGTCCCAGAACTAGAACACATAGCCATCGTTTTTTTCTTTATAGGGAGAAACATTTGGTATTGTTTGAGGGTGTTGTTATTTGGTTTTACTCAGATTATCACTGCTTTCAGAACATTTTCATTTCGGATGGTCAGAGCTACTTATGTTTATATGCTTCTGTCTTGTTGACGTTCAGATATTTTGTAAAAATATTGAATATATAACTTTGTCATATACTCTCAAACCTAGATAAACTTCCGTGAAATTATCACGACTGATATGATCCTTAATTCAAGAATATTGATAATTAAATGAACAACTATCCCATCCTCTCCATCATCCAGCCCTTCTCTCCCCCTATCCACGAGAAAAGTACTACCACCAACAACCACAGTCATTGTCATGTACTTTGTGATCCCTGGTGCCTGAGTCTCAGAACAACTACAGTTTCGATTTCTCTTTCACTTCAGCGCCTGTGGTTAGCTCCTTTCAAATTCTGTGGAGTCACTGACTTCAAAGAGAACAGTCATAGAAAAAGAAGGGGGAGACTGTTCCTCCCACAACGCTGGAGTTTCACACTGTCTGGCTCCGCGACTTTGTCATTGTTGCTGTCAGTGGGGGACCTAGTCATTGTTGCCGTCAGTGGGGGACCTAGTCATTATTGCTGTCAGTGGGGGACCTAGTCATTGTTGCTGTTAGTGGGGGACCTAGTCATTATTGCTGTCTGTGGGGGACCTAGTCATTATTGCTGTCAGTGGGGGACCTAGTCATTATTGCTGTCAGTGGGGGACCTAGTCATTATTGCTGTCAGTGGGGAACCTAGTCATTATTGCTGTCAGTGGGGGACCTAGTCATTATTGCTGTCAGTGGGGGACCTAGTTATTATTGCTGTCAGTGGGGGACCTAGTTATTGTTGATGTCAGTGGGGGACCTAGTTATTATTGCTGTCAGTGGGGGACCTTGTCATTATTGTTGTCTTCTTCTCATTCTTCATGTCCTCCTTCTCTTGTTTTTTTTCTTCCCAACGTTGTGGATTTTGACTTGCATTACAAAGAATACACCAGAAACAGCAAAAACATATGTCCCTCCCAAATATCAAGTTAACTGGAAATAATTCTATTATCAGGTTGGCAGATACGTAGACAAATAATCAATGTTCTAGGAAATTTGAACCCTGATATCCTCTGAAGTTGGAACATGACTGTCTATATGGCCATATATTAAAATTGTCAAACATACAAAATACTCATTTCGTGTGTATTTACTTGACAATAAACTGTAATCATTTGGTTGCAAATAACAAACCTAAAAGTCATGCAGACGTCTCTACTGTCCAATGTTTCAAAGTGAAATAAGAAGGCGAACACCTCTAAAGCAAAGTAGAAGGTACAGAATCAGGATTAGGAAAGAAAGCTAAAGAATGGGGAATGTGTGCCAGGGAAAGTGAAATATAAAAGCTAAAAAAGAATCATTCTAGTTTAAGGAAAATGCTGATAGAGAAAGGTGTGTGCGTGCATTCTCGGGTGCACATCCGCCTGATTGCATGGTTGACTATCTGCGGGTAAACTGTGATGCTAACTGATGGGGCAGTGAAAGCAGTTGTTCAAACTTTCCTGAGGACTTGTAAATAGTTTTGACTTTGCCTGAAATGTCAGGTTGTTACTTTTTTCGTTTTCTTTTGTTTGTCTGCTTTCTCTTTTTCCACATTTCTATTTCCTATCCCTTCTGGTCTTTTTCTCCACTTTTGCGTCTTGTTTACATCTGGGTTTTTTCTTGAGGCGTTGGATCTTTCTCCTCTTTCTTCTCTTCTTCTTAACCCCCTTCTTCCTCTTTCCCATTATTGCAGATGCTGTTGATAACGTTGTGTTCTTCTTCTTCATCATCCATGCCCTCTTCTTTCCTCTGTCACTCTCCCATCCTCCTCTCCCCCTCCTTTTTATCCTCTTCGTTTTCATCATCTTCCTTTTTTCCCCTTTCTTCTCCTCCCTTTCTTCTTACTCCGTTTCCTCTCTTCACCCCTATTCTGTATCTTCTTTTTTTAACACATCTTTCTTCCATGTCTAGGCTGAAGGGGATGATACTTATTGACAGATAATGAAAAATCAACACTCAAAATTAATTATCTATGGAAAAACGAGCTGAAGCAGCATAAAACACGCTAAACTGGAGATGATAGGCAAGAAAAGTCGTAAACGCTTGCAGTAATTCTAGGGGATAGAAAGCTTCACAACTTGACTGCAAGAAACAAAGGGGAAACACATCCGCCCAAAAAGCTTTGCTCTCCAGTCACCGGAAGTAAAACAAGAAGACGAAGCCCCCTAAGGCAATGTCCAAATGGCGGGATTAAAACTGGGAAAAGAAACTAAATAACGGACAGTGAGTGCTAAGGAAAACAAAAAAGCAAAGAGAAAAAAACATTCTGGATCCAAGAAAGAAATAAAACTTGATGGAGTGTAGTGTCTGCATGCATTCTCGCGTGCACATGGGTCTGCCTGTAAGGCTGTCTGTGTGCCGAAAGAGTTTTGTGGCAGCCCGACGGGGCATTAAAGGCTGATGTTTGGATTTTTATTGAAACTTGTGGATTGTTTTTACTTCTATAGAATGTCAGGTTTCTTCTTTGACTGGCTTTCTGTACTCTTCCTTCTCCTGTCTTGCTTTCTTTCTCTTTTTTCTCTCTTGCTTGCTTTCTTTAGATTGGGAATATTGGCAAGGAGTGAAGATGCAAAGAAAGAGAATTTGAATAAAAGAACAGAAAAGAATCTGAGGAGGAGTTGAAAGTTGTTAAATAAATAAGTGAGGCTATATGTATGTAGACACACACGCACACACACACGTGCGTGCGCACGCATGCACACGCACCATATTTATATATAGGTCTATATCTATATCTATATCTATATATACATCTATATAAATATGATCATATACACATATATATATGGAGAGAGAGGGATTTACATATATTTACATATATAGATGCACAGTGAGATAGATAGATAGATAGATAGATAGATAGAGAGAGAGAGAGAGAGAGAGAGAGAGAGAGAGAGATAGATAGATAGATAGACAGACAGACAGATAGATAGATAGATAGATAGATAGATAGATCGATAGATCGAAAGACAGACAGACAGGTCGATAAATAGATAGATAGATAGATAGATAGATAGATAGATAGATAGATAGACAGATAGATAGATAGATAGATAGATAGATAGATAGATAGACAGACAGATAGATAGATAGATAGATAGATAGATAGATAGATAGATAGATAGATAGATAGATAGATAGATAGATAGATAGATAGATATATAGATAGAAGCTTTACATTCTGAAGTAAAAAAGCAAAAACCGTAAAAGATCTTTTAAAAAATGTTTTGCTCTCCAGTGACGCGGAAGTAAATGACAACGACGAAAAACCGTGAGGCAAAATAAAAAAAAACACCAGGAGAATTAAGATTTAGATAAGAAACAAAATAACAAAAATATGTTACAGAAAAAGTACAAAAGGAGCGAAAACGAACTGTTAATTTCCTACCTTGTCTTTGTTCTTTTTTCCCGTTTGTTTTGTTTTCTTTTCACTTATGCACACACGCACGCACACATACACACACACACACACACACAACACACACACACACACACACACACACACACACACACACACACACACACACACACACACACACACACACACACACACACACTCTCGCAATCTGACGATCCGGGTTCGACTCCTGTTAAAGGGGATATTTTCCTCTGGAGTTAACATCAGTGCAGACTCCACTCTCCCAAAAGTCCTTCGGATGAGACTAAACCGAGGTCCCGTGTGCGAACGCACGCAGAACATCTTGCGCACACGTTAAATCCTGTTCCGCTTTCCGCAAGAGTAGGCCATTGTGTGCCGGTGGGAACAGATGACAGAATTCACAAATCCGCATACGCACGGGGACTAGATGTAAAAAAGCACATAGTGCTTATTCCATTATCCTCGATATAAAAGAATTATTTAAAAAAATAAATAAATAGACACACACACAAATACCTACTCATACACACCTATGAATAACTGACAAGGTGTTAAGCTGGGAAATGCCTGACAACTACACTACTATGCTACACTTCATGTAAAGATCTGTACTCTTCTGATTTGTCTCCCACCTTGTATTCTTTGCGGCCATCTAAAACTGTCTACGCTAATATATATGTGCAAGGATCATGAACGCAACGCTGTGTGTTTCTAAAAGGACACAGACACCCCTGCGAATTGTGTGAGGTTTAACTATCTTGCGTGGCAAATCAGACATAACAGAATTAATGACCCGACTATCTCAGCAAGAATGCTTTGCCAAAAGAAAGATTGAAAATAAAAGTGTGGACAACATTTACACACGGTTACAAGAGTGTGTGTTTCAGTAGGTACGTGTGTGTGTGTGTGTGTGTGTGTGTGTGTGTGTGTGTGTGTGTGTGTGTGTGTGTGTGTGTGTGTGTGTGTGTGTGTGAGTAGGTATGTTATTTGTGTATGTGCGTATGTAGAAAGAAAAGATAACAAACAAAAAAAAAGGAGAAGAACAAAGAAAAGACAGCTAGAGGAAATGAAGAAGGAAGAAAACAAAAGAAGAGAGGAAGAAGAAGAAAACAGACAAGTAAAGATGACAGGCAAGAAGAAGAGACAGAAAGCTGGAGAAGAAGAACGTGGACAAAACAAGAAAGAAGTAAAACACACAAAGAAAGTCGAGAGAAAAGAAGAAAGGAACAAATCTGGCACCTGGCGCCAGTCAGGACAATCTGCACGTTCTCAGGAACGCTGGACTCTTCAGATTTCCCTGCCTCGCTCAGTGTGCCTCTGCTGGTTATGCAGACAGCTGACCACACATGGAGACTGATGGACGTGCACGAATGCACGCACAGACAGACAGACAGACAGACAGACAGACGTGCACGAATGCACGCAAAGACAGACAGACAGATAAACACACACACACACACACGCATTATTAGTAGTATTATTTTATCGGTTTTCCTTTTTGTACTGGTTCAGTTCATTGGTAAAGGCTGCAATAATGTAGTATTTTAGTATTATCATTAAGAAATGTGTTCTTAGATAGATGGCTTGATGAAAAAAAAGCAAATGCACTGCTTACTCAATGTACCATCTGGAAATAATAATAAAAAGACTTGACTTGACTCAACACACACACACACACACACACACACACACACACACACACACACACACACACACACACACACACACACACACACACACACACACACACACACACATACACACACACATCTTTCTTCGAACTTTTTAACGTATAACTGGGAAAATCGTGTCCTCTGCTTGTGTACTTTTAGTCTGTGACACATTTTTTGTCATTTTGTTTCTTTCTTTAAATCTTAATTCTGTTCTTTTATTCTGTGACACATTTTCTGTCATTTTGTTTCTTTCTTTAAGTCTTAATTTTGTTCTTTTTATTTTGCCCTGAGGGTTTTTACATTGTCGTCTACTTCCGGTCATGGAAAACAAAATTTTTTCCGCTCATTTTAAGGTGTTATTTTTTTTTTGGGGGGGGGGCATTAATTTTACTTCTTTAGTTCAGAATATTCTTTGTAAGTATACATACACATATACATACATATAAACATTATATATATATATATATATATATATATATATATATATATATATATATATAGAGAGAGAGAGAGAGAGAGAGAGAGAGAGAGAGAGATCTGTGTGTGTGCGTGTGTGTGTGTGTACACATCCATCCTATTTTAGTCATCAGTCTTTTCTGTTCGTTTAATTAAATTCGATTTCTTTGCTTCTTTACTTCTAGTCAATATTCCAAATAAAGAAAAGCAAACAAGGTTAATAAAAAAAGAAAGAAAATGGGGAAAGAAGAGTACACAAGGCAGCAAAAGAAGAAACCTGACATTCTATAGAAGTAAAAACAATCCACAATTTTTAATAAAAATCCAAACTTCAGCCTTTAATGCCCCGTCGGGCTGCCACAAAACTCTTTCGGCACACAGACAGCCTTACCGGCAGACCCATGTGCACGCGAGAATGCATGCAGACACTACACTCCATCAAGTTTTATTTCTTTCTTGAAACCAAAATGTTTTTACTTTCTGCTTTTTTCGCTTTACCTAGCACTCACTGTCCGTTATTTAGTTTCTTTTCCCAGTTTTAATCCCGCCATTTGGACCTTGCCTTAGGGGGCTTCGTCTTCTTGTTTTACTTCCGGTGACTGGAGAGCAAAGCTTTTTGGGCGGATGTGTTTCCCCTTTGTTTCTTGCAGTAAAGTTGTGAAGCTTTCTATCCCCTAGAATTACTGCAAGCATGTACGACTTTCCTTTATCTGTCCATTAATTCCAGTTCAGCGTCTTTATGCCATCCCGAGTTCGTTTTTGCAGAGATGATTTTGATTGTCGATTTGTCTATAATTCTCAATACACATTATCCAATTCAGCCTAAAAGTGGAGACAAGATGAACCGAAGAAAGAAGACAAAGAAGGAGAGGGGAAAAGGAGTTTTTAAAAAAAGGAGAGGGAATGGAGAAACGGAAGATGATGAAAACAGAGAGGATGAGAGGAAGGAGAGAGGAGGAGCATAGAAACAGGGAAAAGAAGAAGAAGAAGAAGAAGAAGAAGAAGAAAAGAAAGAAGAAGAAGAAGAAGAAGTATAGAAGAAGAAGAAGAAGATAGTAAAAGAAGAAGAAAAAGAAAAGAAGAAGAAGAAGAAAGAAGAAGAAGAAGAAGAAGAAAAAAGAACAACAACAACAAATATATAGAACAGAAAAACAACGCATCAAATGCTATAATATCAATGAGCAAAAGAAGAGAAGGATAAGAAGAAAGAATAAAGAGGAGAACAATGCAAGCCTAAAGAAAAAAACCCAGATGTAAATAAGGAGAAAAAGTAGAGAGAAAAGACCCGATAGGAGAGGAAACAGAAAAGAGGAACAAGATAAAGCAGACAGACAAAAGAAAACGTAAAAGCAAAACACTGACATCTCGGGAAAAGTCCAAAACAATTTACAAGTGCTTAGGAAAGTTTGAACGTCTGCTGTCACTGCCCCATCAGCTAGCATCACAGTTTTGCCGCACACAGACAGCCACGCAATCAGACGGATGTACAACCAAGAATGCACGCACACACTTTTCTCTACCAACATTTCCCTTAAACCAGAATGTTTGTCTGTTGCTGTAATGTTTCACTTTCCCTGGCACACATTCCCCATTCTTTAGCTTTCTTTACAAATCCTGATTCTGCATCTTCTACTTTGCTTTAGAGGTGTTCGTCTTGTTGGTTCACTTTTAAACAATGGACAGTAGAGACGTCTGAATGATTTTTACGTTTGTTATTTGCAAGAAAATCATTAGTTTATAGTCAAGTAAGTACACGTGGAATCAGGGTTTTGCATGTTCGACATATTAATATACCTGGCCATATAGACAACCATATTCCAACTTCAGTGAATATAAGCGTTCAAATTTGCTTAATTTTAGAAAACATTAACTTTTTGTCTGCATATCTATCAAGCAGATACATGATTCTTTCAAATTAGCTTGAACTATTGCGGACCTCGATGATTGTTGCTCTTGTGTACTGTTTGTAAGGCAAGTCAACATACGCTATCCTTGGGAAGAAGAAACAAATGGAGGTGAAGGAGGAGGAGGAGAAAATGGAGATATGACAAGAAGACGGCAATAATGACAAGGTCCACACTCACGGCAATAATGACAAGGTCCCCCACTGACATCAATGATGACTAGGTCCCCCACTGACAGCAATAACGACTAGGTCCCCCACTGAAAGCAATAATGACTAGGTCCCCCACTGACTGCAATAATGACTAGGTCCCCCACTGACAGCAATAATGACTAGGTCCCCCACTGACAGCAATAATGACTAGGTTCCCCACTGACAGCAATAAGGACTAGGTCCCCCACTGACAGCAATAATGACTAGGTCCCCCACTGACGGCAACAATAACTAGGTCCCCCACTGACAGCAATAATGACTAGGTCCCCCACTGACGGCAACAATAACTAGGTCCCCCACTGACAGCAATAATGACTAGGTCCCCCACTACGGCAACAATGACTAGGTCCCCCTCTACGGCAACAATGACTAGGTCCCCCACTGACAGCAATAATGACTAGGTCCCCCACTGACAGCAATAATGACTAGGTCCCCCACTGACAGCAATAATGACTAGGTCCCCCACTGACAGCAATAATGACTAGGTCCCCCACTGACGGCAACAATGACAAAGTCGCGGAGCCAGACAGTGTGAAAGCCCAGCGTTGTGGGAGGAACCGCCTCTTCTTCTTTTCTATGACTGTTCTCTTTGAAGTCAGTGACTCCACAGATTTTGAAAGGAACTAACCACAGGCACTGAAGTGAAAGAGAAATCGAAACTGTAGTTGCTGTGAGACTCAGGCACTAGAGATCACAAAGTACATGACAATGACTGTGGTTGTTGGTGGTAGTACTTTTCTCATGGATAGGGGGAGAGAAGGGATCAATGCAGGGCGAGGATGGGGGTTGGGGTTTGAAGGTTTAAGGTTTTCATTTAATCCCCAATATGCTTGTATTAAGGATCACATAGGTCGTGATAATCTCAAGGAAATGTATCTAGGTTCAAGAGTATGTTATGACAAAGTTATACATTGATTTTTTACATCATATCTAAAGATCAACAAGACAGAAGCCTGAAAACATAAGTAGCTCTTATCATCCGAATGAAAATGTTTTGAAAACAGTGATAATCTCAGTAAAAACAAGTAACAACACCTTAAACTACAAATATTTGTCCCTATAAAGAAAAAAAGTATGGCTATGTGCTGAAGTTCTGGACTTCAATTAACTCACTCAACAAGAGAATGGAACTTGATGAATTCAAAGAGACACACATAGCCTTTGTTCAGAACAAACCCTCTTCTCCTACTCAACAAATAATTGCTATGTTCACCAAGCAGCTAGAGGCAAAGAGAAAGTTATTCGTGTCGAAAGTACGGTGAAAAAGGAGCAGAATAGATAAACAAAGCACAGAAAACCAAACAGCAACAAAACAATAACAACGAAATCCCAAACAAAAAAAATGTTATCCACAGACAAAAACTAATTTAATGCTGATTAGTTTGTCTGGAAGAAAAAAGCACTACAAAAGAAAGAAGAAGAAGAAAGAAAGAGCAACAACACAACAACGACACAAACAACGACGACGACGACAACAATAAGATGAACAACAACAACGGAATCAACAGCAACAGCAAAAAAACACAACAACCACGAAAATAGAGAACTAAGGGTTAAGCAGAAAAGAAAGGTAAAAAACGACAAAGATGCAAAGACTAAAGAAGAGAACAGACGTAAACAAGAAGAAAAAGAGTACAGGAAAAAGAGACGACCGAGGAGGATACAGAAAACAGGAAAAAGAACAAGCAAAAACACTGACATCTCAGGCAAAGTCAAAACAATTTGCAGTTCACAGGAAAGTTTGAACTTCAGCTGTCACTGCCCCATCAGTAGCATCAACTTCATTCCGCACACAGCCAGCCACACAATCGGACGGATGTCCAACCAAGAATGCACGCTCGCACGTTTCTCTATCAACATTTTCAACTTTTTGACGTTTTTTGTTTGGGGATTTGTTGTTGTTGTTTCTGCTGCTGAGTTGTTTATCTCTTCTTCTCTTTAGTTTCGACACGAATAAATCTCTCTTTGCCACTAGGCTGCTTTGTGAATAAATCAATGAATTGCTGATTATGAGAGAGGGTTTGATTCGGAACAAAGGCTATGTTTGTCTCTTTGAATTCTTCGAGCTCCACTTGCAACAAATTGATTACTTTGTTGTCAAGTAAGTACACATAATATCAGGCTTTTGCCTGTTTGGGTTATTGTTTTTTTTTTTTAAGTACATGGCCATATAGACAGTAATGGCAAAGTCGGGGAGCCAGACAGTATGAAACCCCAGGGTCGTGGGAGGAACCGCCCCCTCCTCCTCTTTCCTCTGTCTGCTCTCTTTGAAGTCAGTGCCTCTGAAGACCTTTAAAGGAACTAACCACTAAAACTGAAGTTAAACAAATCGAAACTTTAGTCACTATGAAATTCAAGCATGATGATCACAGAATACATGACAAAGGTGGTGTTGGTGGTAGCATTTTTGTGGATAGGGAGAGAGAAAGGTTGGCGGGTAAGGTGAAAGTATATGATATAAATTAACAATGCATTTGCATTGAGATACCCAATGTATTGGTGCTGATGTTTTCATGAAACTTTAACTATGGTCGAAACTCGGTATATGACAAAATTATGTTTTTTGTATTTTTAATAGTATATCTGAACGTTAAGTATTGATAAGTGTATGGTCACTTGTAGCAGTCATATATAATATATAATATATATAATATATATTTAATATTGATAATTATTATTTAGCATCATATTGAAAGAACACGCCATGTGCTTCAGTTGAATTCCAATAACACAATCGACATTGATGTAGATCCTAAAACTCGATGAGACAAACAGAGCCTTCTTGAGTTAATAAACCACCTCTCCACAACAATTTACCCTGGATCTACGCACAAGCAGCTATGGCACAAAACGTATTCTTCTGATGAGCAAAAGAACCAATAGAAAATAAACAACTGGTTCTGAAAATTACGGAAAATCAAACATCAATACACTCTCCACCAACGCAAAAATCATTTCTGCTGATTATTGTCTAGAAGGGAAAAGTAATAGATAAAATAAAACGAAGAAGGGAAAAGAAAAGGGAAAATAAACTTGCAAAGAAGCAGCAAAGCAAAGAAAGAGAATGCTTTAGTTGCTGAAAGAAATATGATGAAAGAAGCAAAGAAGAAAGAAAGAAGAATGCGAAGAAAAGAATGCAAAGAAGAATGCGAATGAAGATGGAAGAATACGAAGATACGATGAATACATCCACAGTCAGAACACAAGAGTCTGAGCAAAACACACATCTTCATGTAACGAACTGTTTCTTTAAAATGGAGAACGAATTCTGTTTTTCTGGAGGTTTTCCCCAGCCACGCATTACCTGTAAACATTCACTCCTTGAAGTTCACTTTTCCATTTTCAAATGCGAGGACCAGTCTTCCTGTTTTTTCGGAGAGGTCCACACAGCTTGGTTTTACGATTGTTAATGCAGTGTCCTCCCTGAAGTCTCATTTTCCTATTTTCAACATGCCCGAGGGGTCCAAGTCTTCCTGTTTTGATTCCGGTCAGAGGCCAACACAGTTGGGTTTTTTTACGATTGTTACGTGTGTTTCTGGCTGGAAAAAAATTAGAGCTTTCAATGTATTGCACGTTTTTAATTCATATACATCCCCGTCGGACGGGATAGCTCAGTGGTCGGAGCACTCGCTTTCCCCCAGCCAAGTTAAGCAGCGTCGAGCGAGGTTACCAGTTGGATGGGTGACCGTTTGCGCGCCTTGGCTTCAGTACAGTTCCCCCAGTTCACCCAGCTGTAAATGGGTACCTGCCCTCTTTAGGGTCAGGGAAGGTAAAGCAGCGAGGGAGAGGAGATGGGCGCCGCCCTCAATATGCTGGCCCTAGAGAAGTGCGGTCTCTGACGCCTCGCTCCCATACGACCTTCTAGGTTATGGGACACCTTTACATCCCCGTCACCGTAATGCGGCGACCTTTATGGTGGAGGAAAAACGGTCGGTTAGGCAAACTGTCACATTTGGTGAACCCCGGAGTTCTATCTCAGGAACGAAACAATGCTATAGGCTTTGAGAAGATGTAAATTATACCCTGTACACCTGTCTTCTGACTTTGTCTTAGAGTCTGTTCAGTAGGATTGTGTCTATTTTTCCTGTTAATGTATGGTATATACGCACGCACGCACGCACGTCTGTCTGTATGACTGTATACATACATACATACATACATACAGACATACAGACATACATACATACATACATACATATACATACACACATACATACATACTTAAAGTCCTTCGGATGAGACTATAAACCGAGGCCCCGTGTGCGAACGCACGCAGAACATCTTGCGCAAACGTTAAATCCTGTTCCGCTTTCGTAAGAGTAGGCCATTGTGTGCCGGTGGGAACAGATGACAAAATTGACAAAACTGCATACACGCGGGAACTGGATGTAAAAAAGCACAAAGTGCTTATTCCATTATCCTCGATAAAAATAAAAAATTTAAAATGATAAATACATAGATACAGTTATTATTTTCATTTTGGACAGCCAGGCAGTCACTGTTGAACTGACCTGCCTGAAGAACCACAATTCGCCCTGTGAGGGCATCGCTTCGTCGTTTTCTTTGCAGTGCAGCCTGGTGATATTGTCTTTGTGGCTCGCACAGTGAGTATAGATGGATGAGTGACACACAGACTGCAGTGTCATCATCATATATTGGTCTATAACACAGGGGACGGGATAGCTCAGTGGTCGGAGCACTCGCTTTCCTCCAGCCAAGTTAAGCAGCGTCGAGCGTGGTTACCAGTTGGATGGGTGACCGTTTGCGCGCCTTGGCTTCAGTACAGTTCCCCCAGTTCACCCAGCTGTAAATGGGTACCTGCCCTCTTTAGGGTCAGGGAAGGTAAAGCAGCGAGGGAGAGGAGATGGGCGCCGCCCTCAATATGCTGGCCCTAGAGAAGTGCGGTCTCTGACGCCTCGCTCCCCTACGACCTTATAGGTTATGCGACTCCTTTACCTTTACCTAACACAGGTCAGCTAGGTCGATCATTCCAGCTGGTATGAGAGAGAGAGAGAGAAGAGAGAGAGAGAGAAGAGAGAGAGAGAGAGAGAGAGAGAGAGAGAGAGAGGAGAGAGAGAGAGAGAGAGAGACAAATTATTTTATTTCGAGGATATTGAATAAGCACTCATGTGCTTTTTACATCCAGCCCCCGAAAGAGAGAGAGAGAGGGTCACTTTATGACGGTTGTTTCCATTAGTCAGAGGAAAAGGGAATAGATACAGTCAGTTATTTAAGGCTGTGAGTGCAAGTAGAAGAGAGAGAGAGAGAGCGGTCAGCTGGCTTTGGCACAAGATGACAGGAAAAACAAAGCAGGACCACTTCCAGCTGCTGTCTTCTCTGGCCAGGGTCCTCTGTCGCCTAGGTGACGGTGACTGCTCCACGCCTTCCCCGCCCGTCCTGCATGCCCTTCCTTACTCCTCCACTCCTCTCACAAGAGATTCTGCGGGCAGGGCTGCTTCAGGCTGACCCTCCATAAAGGGAGTGATGGGACAACTCGTCAGTTAGTGTCTGGTGGGTGTTAAGCACTAGTGGATGGAGCATGAAGGATGCAGTCAAGCAGTCTGGCATTCTACTTCTTTATTGTTCTTTTTCTTCGTTTATTTCGAGGATGATGCAATAGGCACTCATGTGCTTTTTCAAGACCGAAGTGTGTTTTGGGAAGTGGGAGATGTGATGAGGTGGTCCCTATAGTCTCCCTTCTGGAATTTACAATTTCAGAGCACAACGCTGTACGTTACTACAATGGGACACACCAGCAAATAGTGTGAGGCTTGGTTAAACGCCCTTTGGTGGCCATTCTGACTAAGCAGAAACATATGAGTTGTTCAACAAGAAGGCGACATTACAAATAAAGGTAAGAATGTAATGCTTGGACGACATTTGTACACGCACACAATGATATGTTTAAAAGAATAATTATGTGAACTTGTGTTATGCGTATAATTATACATTGATTGAGAGGCTACAAATTATCACTGTGCCAACTCAAAATGAACTATATCAGGGTGTAGGAAACGCAGAAAAAAGAAAAATTAAGAAGAACAATGAGGAGGAGTAGGAGACCAAAGAACACGCAGGAAGTTGAAATAGAAACACTTTTTTTTTTTAAAAGAGAAAATAAATAGAAAACAGCCAAGCAGAGATAGAAGACAAGAGCAGGAAGCTAGAGAAGAAGAAGAACGTGGAAAACGCGAGAGAGAAAAAAAAGCATAACAGAAGAAAGTAGTAGAAGAAGAGAAGAAGAAGAAAGGCATAAACTTGACATCTTAGGCAAGTCACAACACATCTGCAAGTTCTCATGGAAGTTCTCCAGTTCATATTTCTCTGCCTGGTCAGCGTGCCTGTGCTGCTGATGCACACAGCCAGCCACACGTGCAGGCAGTTATATGAGAATTGAAAAACTGTTTTTTGATTTATTTCATGTATGGGTTGGTTGTGTTTTTTTTTGGGGGTGGTTTGTTGGTTTTTTCTTGTTTTTTGTTTTTGTTTTTCAGAATTTTTTATGCTTTTTATATATTGTTTTTACGATTGATTAGTTTATGCATACCCTTCCCCCGTACACCGACACACAACACGTGCGCGTGTCACCAGCTCACGCAACGCACACACGACAACACACATACACACACTTTCCATTCTGATATCATATTAGTGAAGGACGTATAAACTGAAGAACTACTACTACGTGCAGGCAAGCGGCTGTGATGTGCATGCACGAATGCACATACACACCTTTTTCCTATGACTTATCTTACAGAACTGGAGAAATATGTTGTTTTCCTTTGCTTTTGCATCTTTTCTGGCACATATTTCCAGTTATTTTGCTTCTTTTCTAGATTTTAATTCTGCTGTTTTATTTTGCCCTGAGGGTGTTTGTCGTTGTTGTTTACTTCCGGTCACCGGACAGCAAAGGGTTTTTGGATCACATTTTGTGTCTGTTCATTTCTTTGCTTCAGAATGTTATATATATATATATATATATAATATATATATATATATATATATATATATATATATATATATATATATATATATATATATAATATATAGGTATTACATTCTGAAGCAACACACCCACACACAACTCACATACACACAATCTCTCTCTCTATTATATAATGTATATTATATATAATATATTATATATTGTATATAACATACTTAATATATATAATATATATATGTCATATATACATATATACATATATGTACACATATATACATATATATATATATAATATATATATATATATATATCTATATATATATATACGGCTTCACTTATTTTATCATTGACTTTCAACTCCGCCTCGGGTCTTTTCTATCAGCCTAATTAAATGTTGTTTATTTACTTCTTTACTTATTGTCAATATTCACAATCAAAAGAAACCAAACCAGTTAGAAGAAACAGACGGCAAAATAGGAGGAGGAGAATGAATACAAGAAGCAGCAAAAGAAGAAGAATTGGAGAAGAGAAGAATTGCAAAGAATAAATTTCTCGCCCTTTTGAGATATTAAAGATTTCGTATTCGTAAAGTAAAAAGAATTACAAAGAAGAAGAGTTGTAAAGAAGAAGAGGAAGAAGAAGAAGAACAACAACAACAACTACTACTACAAATCTGAGATCTTTGGCAAGTAAAAACAATCCACAAGATCTAATAAAAATCCAAACTTCAGCCTTTAATGCCCCGTCGGGCTGCCACAAAACTCTTTCGGCACACAGACAGCCTTACAGGCAGACCCATGTGCACGCGAGAATGCATGCAGACACTGCACTCCATCAAGTTTTATCTCTTTCTTGAAACCAGAATCTTTTTATCTCTTTGCGTTTTCACTTTCTGTAGCACACACTGCCCGTTATTTAGTTGTTTTTTTCTCAGTTTTAATCCCGCCATTTGTACCTTGCCTTAGGGGCTTCGTCTTCTTGTTTTACTTCCGGTGACTGGAGAGCAAAGCTTTTTAGGCGGATTTGTTTCCCCTTTGTTTCTTGCAGTAAAGTTGGGAAACTTCTTATTGACTTGTCTGCACTTGTTTGCGCGCCTTTATCCTGTATTTGCTTTGGTTGTTTTGTGTCTGGCTTTGATATTTTTTGTTCTGGTTATAGTCTATTTGTATTTGTAATAACGCTACTGAATAAGAGTAAGATGAACACAGTTGTGGAGCTTCACAGCTCCTAACCTTACTGCCAAGCATTGATGACTTTTAAAAATATCTTTCCATCAACTCATATTCAGCATCTTTTAATTATGACTGATTTTTTTCCCCATTTATATGTCACTACGCATTACCCGACTGATAAAAAAAATCATAAGTCAAAACATGAGTAAAAGGAAGAATAAAGTCAATAAAGGAAAAAGGGGAATGGAGGAGCGGGAAGAGGAGGAGAGGGAGAGAAGAATGTAGAAACAAGAAGGGGTGAAGCAGCCAAAGAAGAGAAAGAGATGGAGGAGGAGGAGAAGGAGGAGGAGGAAGAAGAAGAAGAAGAAAAAGAAGAATTGCGAAGAAGAAGAATTGAGAAGAAGAACAATTGCGAAGAAGAAGAAGCAACAGTAACAAAAACAACAACAACAACATAAAAGCAAGAATAACAATGTCGGGAAGTTTCAGAAGAAAAAAGAACGAAGAAAACAGACGGAAATGTAAAGGAAAAATAAAGATGAAATCAAGAACAAAAATGATTTTTTTTAAAAAGAAACTATCTGAAGAGGAAACGGAGAAGAAAAGAAAAAGGCAGAAAAACTACTAACAAAAA
>CM054150.1:55886256-55888756 GCA_028751875.1 Rapana venosa | reverse complement strand
GCAAACCCTGAAAACGTTCAGTTGGATCGTAACATAGCAAGAAATATAGCCCACCCCCCTCTCGCCTTTTTTTAAAGAATGTTTTTGAAATTGTATCACAATTTATGACTTGTTTACAAAGTCTGCCGAGATGCAAATGATGTTAAGATACATGGAAGAGATAAATGTAATCAGCAGAGTTTCTGAAATTGTATCCAAATGTATGGGTTGTTGACAAGTCTGCTGATATGTGAATATTGTTAAGATACAGAGAAGGAATACAAGTAATCGTGAAATAGTTGCAATAAGCATACAGTAAATCAAATAAAAGTCAAGTCAAGTCAAGTCAAGTCAAAATTTTATTTCCAGATGGTACATTGAATAAGCAATGTATTTGCTTTTTTTCATCAAGCCATCTATCTAAGAACAAATTTCTTAATGTTCAAAAGAAACGATGTGTCAGGCTTCTGGAAACAAAGAAAACCATACTCTTTGGAAGTAAACATACAGCCAAGATGTTGTTACCCTCTTTCGTGTCACGCCAGCAACATAAAATTACAGACAGTCAAGTGTTCAAAAGAGATTTTCTTAGAAATACCCGTACCGTGATATTGCGGTCCATTACAAAAGTAATATGAGCACGTTAAACGACTCCAATCCAGCTTAACCTTTGTCTAGAAGCAAAACTAGTGCTGAATAACTCAACAGTAAGTGTGTTACACTTAAAAGACACCGTTTCATCGAAATCTAGACTTGAGAGAGAGAGAGAGACTGACAACAGACAACAGCACAGACACACAGACACACACACACACACACACACACTTCTTTCTGAAGTTTAAGCTGTTCAATACCCCCCCCCCCCCCCCCCCCCCTCATCCCCGTCCCTCCCATAATTTCTTTGTGTTTTTTTTCTTTTATCTCGTGCACAGACACTAATAGGTAAACACACACAACACAAACGCACACACACACACACGAAACGCACGCAGCACACACACACACACAACAACACACACACAACACACACACACGTTTCTATATATTGTAACACTATCCTTTGTCTAATATCACCTTGAGTGAACAGACGTTAAATTAAAGAAAGTACACAGAGATACAGACAGATACACACACGCACACACACACACACAGCGATACAGACAAACAGACAGATATACAGACGATGTTTATTTTGTTGTTGAGGAAAAGATTTAGCAAATTCTGTGGCCCTTTTTGCATCTAGCCTTACGGAGGAAAAGGAAAATAAGAATTCATGAATTTGAACACCAACTGATAATGTACACAGCGGTCATCATCAGCGACACTTTCAGAGAACTGCACGAACACCTGTGGAATAATGGCATCGTTGCACTCACTGAGAGGCGAGGCACTGAAGAGAAAAAGAAAAGAAAGCACATACAGCAACAGATACACATACACAAAGACAAAAAGGGAGAGAAAGACAGACCGATAGTGAGAAAAGTTAGATGGACAGCTAAACAGACAGACAGAGAGATAGACCGACCGATACGTCCGTACGTCAGTATGTCTGTACATACATACATACATACATACATACATACATACATACATACATACATACATACATACATACATACATACATACATACATACATACATACATACATGTATGGCGAGAGAGAGAGAGAGAGAGAGAGAGAGAGAGAGAGAGAGAGAGAGAGAGAGAGAGAGAGAGAGAGAGAGAGAAGAGATGTAGGTAGGTAGGTAAGTAGATAGACAGATAAACAGTCAGAAAGACATACGAAAAATAAAGAGATTGAAAAAAGGCGGAACGAGACAGAGAGATAAAAAAGTATAGAAACAGTAACAACCACCTCCAGCTAGTGAATACACTTGGCCCACACAAGAAATCCAGAAAATGAACATGGCATAGCCCAAATGGAGAACACCACAACCAAATAGACTATATCATGGTGAAAAGACGGTTTCAGTCTAGCGTTAACATCGCACAGATACGAAGTTTTCTAGGAGCAGACATAGGGAGTGATCATGATCTTGTGATGATGACTTTCCGACTACGTCTAAAGAAAATCCACAAGCGGAACAACATCAGGATCAAATTTGACCTCGAGAAGCTGAAGGACCCAGAGGTAGTAGAAATTTTTCAAGCAAGGATAGATGGAAATTTTGCAGCACTCACTGTGATAGACTCAGACATAGATACACTGACGAATAGTTTCAATACAGCAGTGACTGAAACAGCAAGCGAGCTTCTTGGCAAACACCGACCAGTCAAAAAACCATGGTCACACCTAACATCCTACAACTATGTGACAAGCGTAGAGAGTTGAAGAAAAAGAAAAATGAAACAAAAGAAAAGCAGAACAATATAGGGCAGTCAATAAAAGAATCAGGAAGTCCATGACGGAGGCAAAAGAGAAATGGATCGGTGAACAGTGCCAAGACATTGAAGAGAACATCAAGAAGAACAATAGCAAGAAAGCATATCAGCTGGTGAAAGACCTGACTAGCACAAAAC
>CM054150.1:55861256-55881256 GCA_028751875.1 Rapana venosa | reverse complement strand
AGAGAGAGAGAGAGAGAGAGAGAGAGAGAGAGAGAGAGAGAGAGAGAGAGAAGAGAGAAGAGAGGAAGTGAGAGAGAGAGAAGAGGAGAGAAAGAGAGAGAGAATAGAGAGAGAGAGAGAAGATAGAGAGAGAGAAGAGAGAGATAGAGAGAGAGAAGAGAGAGAGAGAGAGAGAGAGAGACAGAGAGAGAAAGAGAGAGAAAGCAGGACAGAGAGACAAGAGAGAGAGAGAAGAGAGAGAGACAGACAGACAGAGAGAGAAGAGAGAGAGAGAGAGAGAGAGAGAGAGAGAGAGAGAGGAGAGAGAGAGAGAGAGAAAGAGAAAGAGAGAGAGAGAGAGATACTCGCAAATATACCAATCAGTCATCTTTTTTAAACCAGTTTTATTTCTCTACAACTACAAGTCAAAAACATTATAAAACGAATCTTACCCAAATATAAATCAATGATATCATACATCGTTAACAACTATGACTACTGTTGAATTTTTTTCTTCTTTTCAATAAGACGTTGGTCTACACTGTGCCAGGCAAAGCTGCTGAATTGAACAGAGAGAAAACCAGCCCAATATTGGCCAAGCATCGCTATCCGTGTTGTGTTGTTTTTGTCTTATTAGCTCAATACTCCGGGGATGCTTTCGTTTAAATATATCACCACACTGCCTTTTGGGTCGTAGTTGTTCTCTTCTTTCGTCTGTCGTTTTGTTTCTTCCTTCTCCTTCTCTTCTTCTGCTTCAGTTCTTTTTCCTCCCTTGTGTCTTCCTGGTATTCTTCTCATCTTTACTGTTCTTGTTTTGCTTCTTTATGTTTTAGCTGCTTCATTTCAGCTGCTTTCTGCCTTAAATACTTGATTCCTTCCCTTGCCTCCCACCCTGTCTCTGTCTCTCTGTCTGTCTGTCTGTCTGTCTGTCTGTCTCTCTCTCTCTCTCTCTCTCTCTCTCTCTCTCTCTCTCTCTCTCTTCTCTCTCTCTCTCTCTCTTCTCTCTCTCTCTTTCGGGACGGATAGCCTGGTGGATAGCGTGATGTGCTCGTGATCTACTGACCTGGGTTCGATTCTCGTTCAAGAGGATTTTTCCTCTGGAGTTTACATCAGTGCCGACTCCACTCTCCCCAAAAGTCCTTCAGATGAGACTGTAAACCGAGGTCCCGTGTGCGAACGCACGCAGAACATCTTGCGCACACGTTAAAACCCGTTCTGCTTTTCGGAAGAGTAGGCCGTTGTGTGTCGGTGGGAAAATTTACAAAACTGCATACACACGGGGACTGGATAAATAAAAGCACAGGAGTGCTTATTCCATTATCCTCGAAATAAAAGAGTTAAATAAATAAATAACTAAATGAATAAATAAATCTCTTGAAAACTTTGGACGAGTATTGTTATGTCTTTTCTTGTTCTTCTTTAACTTTTTCCTTCCTCTCAAGATCATCTTGTTCTTTTCTGTTCTTCCCTCCCCCCCCCCCCCCCCCCATAATCTTTCACATTATCTTATGTGCAGATCTGCTAATGCTACTTTTTTCTGTAGTGTATAGGGACGTAAAATGTAAAATGCGCACATTAAGGATTTTTTATTTTGAAATTGATCAAAAAGTTGTGGAAACACATACGTATCTGACGTTTTTATGGCGTTACCATGGCGCTGCTATGCTTTATAGACTCTTTGCTAGGAAGAGACGTGGCTTGTAGTTCAGAAATAGTGTGCAGAATATGGTGGTTCGGTGGTCTAGAGCTATTGCACCTGTCTAGAAAGCTGACAAGTCCGGGTTTCAAGTGTGCTGGTGGTTCGATCCCCGTTCGTGCCCGAAACTTTTCTCCCCATCCACTAGACCTTGAGTGATGGTGGTCTGATAGCTAGTCTTTTGGATGATACGATCAACCGAGGTTCCGTGTGTAATACTAATTTAGTGCACGTACAAGGACCCACGGCAGCAAGAGAGTTGTCCCTGGCAAAATTCTGTAGAAAGTAAAGTCACTCTGATAAGGGAAACAAATACAGTAGCAGGACAGAAAACAAAAAAAAAGGTGGCGCTGCTCTTGTGGCGACGCTCTCTCCCCGGGGAAAGCAGCCCGAATGTCGCACAGAAAAATCTGCCGCGACTTAAAGTGGTACACAATACAATACTATACCATGCAATGCATTGCAATATAATACAGTACAGTACAATACAACACAATACAATACAATACAATACAATCTCTTTTAACCAAATGTGAAATAGATAAGAGTAAACTTTTTGTATATTTTTTCATTTTCCTGTGTCTGTTTTTGCATTCTTTTCAGCATGATGCATTCGTCATTTTAAAAAAAAGTAAGTATTTTGATATCTTTGTTTATGAAAACGGCTTGAACTGACGTATAGTTTTGATGTGATCATTTCGCTTTATGAATGCTCTGTTCGGCAATTACTCAATAGACGTTCTCTCTTCTCCCTTGCATTGTATCTTCGGCAAATTATCTGCTTGTTTTCTTTTATTACTTTCATCTTTCTTTGTCGTCGTCTGCCTTTTCTTCTTCCCTTCTTCTTTTTTCTTCTTCTCTTCTTCTTCTTTCTTTCTTCTTCTTCTTCTTCTTCTTCTTCTTCTTCTTCTTCTTCGTCGTCGTCGTCGTTCTTTTTTCTTGTTGTTGTTTTGTTCTTGTTGTTTGTTGTTTTGTGTTTCTTTGTGTCGTTTCTTCTTCTTCTTCTTCTTCTTCTTCTTCTTCTTGTTCTTCTTCTTTTCTTCTTCTTCTTCTTCTTCTTCTTCTTCTTCATTCTTCTTCATCTTCTTCGTCTTCGTCGTCGTCGTCGTCGTCACCGTCCGTCGTCTCTTCATCTTCTCCGTTATCTTTTTTTCTGCTCTTATGGATTTCCACATCGTGTCTCTTTCTCTGCTACCTCTTCGTCTACTTTCCCTCCTCCCTCTTTTCCCTCTTCTTGTTCTCCCCTCCTTCTCCTCCTTCTTCTGTCATTCTTCTCTTCATCCTCCCCCCTTCTTGTCTAACTTATTTTTTTCATCACCGTGTTAATCTTTTTTTTCTTTTTCTTCTCCTTCCGTCCAACCTTATTAAAAAGAATCTTTCTTTAGTTCCCTCGACTTCTTTCTCCTGTTTTTCTTTATCTGTCGTCTCTGGCTTTGTTTTCACTCTTCATTCATTTCTTTTCTCTTTTCTCTCTTTCTTTCATTCTTGCATGTCACATTCTGGCTGTTTCTTCTACATCCTTTCCTCTTTCTTACCCGTCCTCATCTCGTTCCCTTCTCCTGTCCGTCTTCCATCATTTTTCTTTGAAAAGTTTTGTTTTTATAATACCTTGTTTCAAGTTGAACATGCTGTACTGTACAATTTGTTTCCTTTTTAACACGAAGCTAGGCAGAGGGAAAGGGGTTAAAATGAAGGTCTTGGTTTCTGTTTTTGGGTTATGTTGTTGTTGTTTTTAAACGTCAGATATTTAAAAAATGTCTCGTGTTTCCTGAAGATGGTTTTGTTGTTTAGTTTCTTTCTTTCCTTCTTTTTGTCCAATGCTGAGAAATTCACTGATTTAATTCATTTTATTTATTTCCTGTAATCATTGCATTTTATTAGATTTATCATGATTTGTTTTTTAGTGTTGGGTTGTTGTTTTTTTGTGTCTTTTTTTTTGGGGGGGGGAGTTTATTTATATATCTTTCCGAGGGTTTTCTCAATTTTTGCAGAAATGTTTCGGATTTTTAGTTCTTATATTTTTTGGTAATATTTTCATTCCTTGCCTTCTCTCATTTTTAATGTGGTTCTTTTATATTTGGAAATATTGTGCACTATCTAGCATTACTGTGATTTTTATGATTTGTTTTAGTTTATTATGAAGGTGGATGATCATTACTGCCAAACTAGCCGATCTTTCTTGCTGGAATATTTGCAAGAGGCACAAAAACATGGCCATTGACATTACATATTCTGCTATGACCTTAAGCAAAGTATTTGACACACATGTACGTAATATTATTTTTTTGCTTTTTTCCAAGCTGTTCAAGGGAGATGCCATGTTTTATGTTATCTGGGAGTTTTTAAATTGCTAGGTATTTTTGAGTAATATATATATATATATATTATATATCTAATCTCTCTCTCTTTCTCTCTCTCTCTCTCTCTCTCTCTCTCTCTCTCTCTCTCTCTCTCTCTCTGGATGATGTGCTGTGTGTTAAAAATAAAACACAACTCTACCATCTACCTCTTCTCTCACACCACGTCTGCTGAAACTAACACCACACACACACACACACAACACACACAACACACACACACACACACACACACACACACACACACACACACACACACACACACTGGCAGATATAACTGTTCACGGCATTCAGTTGCAGAGCTGACCTTTCCTGATTACCATTAAGGACTGCTGCATATCAACTTTTATTTTAGCATCTGCGTTGTTTTTGTGTGGCAGACACATATGAACAAATCCCTGTGCCCATATGTCACGATAACCCTGCAGTTATCTGTTTAAGTGTTTGTATTACTGCAACGATTTTCTTTTCCAGCCGATCTTCCTGTTTGTATTAGGGTTGACGTTATTAGCTGGGTTGGTTAAGGTAGAATTATTGTGTAGTTGCTTTTTTATATAAAAAATCCTATTTACTGACGTTTCGAATCTGTGTCCTCACTACTTATTGGCAAGTCTTCAACAATATACCACTACCTCCCGTTCCTCCCTTAGAGCTTTGAGGTTCACAAGTGAGAAAAATTATCTGTGTGTGGTCGTTTTTGGCAGCCATTAAGTTAGCCGCATTCCGACTTCAAGCATTCAACATGTTTAAAACCACGCTGCGGAAGGTCTTTATCTAATGTACAAACAACACCATTGCTTTCGATTAGATTTTTCGAAACCTGCCTGCGTCGTCGCTGTATTCGCTTGTCTTACTTTTCCTTTTAAACAGCGTTCTTCATCAAATAAAAGCTGTGGAGCTCCACGGCTCGTAACTCTGGCTGTGTCGTCTCAACTCCCTCTGTTGGCTGACTCGCTTCTAAAGCGTTTACTTTGTAACAAACCCATTCTCCCAAATTTGCTCATGAAACACAAAGTGTTTCTAAATCAACGGGTTTCACTGTTGGAAAATAGTATTTTCCATTCCTCAGTTAGAGCTTCAAGGTTCACCACTGAAACTATTTTTTGTGTTTGCGACCATTTTTTCCCACCATGACGGTAGCCGCATTCCGACTTCGGGGATAGAGTTAATTATAATATCCACCTCTTGATAAAAAAGAGCCACAAAACTGCCTTCGTCATGTTTGTTATCTGTGTTGGCTTACTGTTCCACAGGGTTAGTCATAAATCATTCTCTTGAGACAAAAAACAAATTCGCAAAATGTAGAAACGTGCAATGATCATGAATTAATTTGGCTAATAAATGACGTTTATAACTCCTGTAAAAGACTATGAAGGTGAGGAACAGACACTCTACCACTGCTGTCAAGAAATTCCTTGCAAGTCAAGTCAAGTCAAGTCAAAATTTTATTTCCAGATGGTACATTGAATAAGCAATGCATTTGCTTTTTTTCATCAAGCCATCTATCTAAGAACAAATTTCGTAATGATTATACTAAGACACTACATTATTGCATCATTAACCATTAAATTAACACGCCATCTTGCCAGCTTTGCTTCCATCCGACGCTGGTCAGTTAACCAAAAACCCTTCTCCAGAAACAGACAGAAGAAAGAACCCCCCAGTAGACATCACGGTGGCGCACTTTGTCTTTCCAAGCTTTTTTCTGGTGAATGTGCTCCATTTCCTATTCGCTGTGTCACTTCTTGCGTTTTTGGGGTTAAAAGAAAAAAGACACAACTCTTTAAAATCGCATTTACATCAAGCCACTAAAACAGCTGTAAAATTGAACAAACAAAACATATAAACACACCCACACACACACACACACACACACCTAATATCACTTAAAGTGAAAAGGCGTTAAACTATAAAAAAGAAAAAAAAAAGAAAAAGATACCCCTCACACATACGCGTGCACGCGCGCACGTACGCACGCACACACACATTTGCTTGTTTGTCTTTATTTTAAAAACGAGTTTACAACTTATTTATGCATTGCCAGGTCAGAATGTGCGTGTTTGCATGTACAATCCCAGTGTTCTAGTATGTGTGTGTGCGTGCGAGCATGCGTGTGCGTGTGTGTGCGTGCGTGCGTGCGTGTGTGTGCGCGTATGTTTCTGTTTTTGTAGGTATGTGTGTTTGTTTGTTTGTTTGTGTGTTTCTGTTTGTGTGTATGTGTGTATGTGTGTGTGCGTGCGTGCATGCGTGTGGGGGAAGGAAGCACTTACGTAATCAAATATATCTTTAAAAAAACTGCTGCATTTTGCAAGCTCCTGTCTCTGTTTTCTTTCTTCTGTTTTGTTGTCTTCTGTCAAATGTGCAGGTGCAGCTGTTCACACTGAATTAGCTATGCTAATCATTATGTTTTATTTTAGTTATTCCTGGATGTTCTTTTGCATTTATTTATAATTTCATTTATTTTGTTTTGTTTTGTTAATGTATTCAACAATCTAATCTTTCTGATGTACAAGCGCTGTTTCCAGGCTGGCCATTTTGACCTCACAGCAAGAAATATTCTGTCCCCTCCTCCAGGTCAGACATTCACAGAAAACTAGGACTTCATGAGGCCCCCAGCCAGAGGATACCCTGCACCACACTGGATCAGTTTGGGGACGTTCATGAATGCCTGTTCTCATCCAGCATACGCAAGGTGCCATCCACTAAACCGCTTGCTGATAACGATGGCTAATGTGACGGGGCAGTAGTTAAACTGTCTCCTCATACGACCACAGTCCTGTCGCAGCATCGTGTTCCTACATCAGGACACACCTGCGAATTGTGCGACACTCTGCTTCGATGGGCGCTGGTTTAAACCTCCCGTTGCAGACACTTTAGCTACGCGGTGAACTGTAGAATCTATGTGGCGTCTTTTCATATGCCGTCATCATAACTATCTAGCCGTGGCTTGTCCTGGCTATTGTGCAGAGATGAGAGATTACAGATTTCAACTTTTCCTCCTAGTTGTAGAGGTAGATTTTTCCTGGAACGGCAACACTGACAGACCCTCATCAACTTCCAAACTCCAAACAATGGCATCTATGCCAGTCTCACCAGAGGCACCGTCGTGAAGAAGACAAACACGAAAAGTAAAATCACCTCCATGGTAGTTCAACGCGAGCCACAAACTGAGAGACAAATTATTTTTCGCTGCAAGTCCATAGCAGTGGAGTGTTGCGTTGTGTGTTGAGGTGTGTTGGCAAGTGCAAGTAGCAATAAATCAAAATTTTATTTCCAATGACTTGTACATGAAAGCATGCATTTGCTTTTTTCATCAAGCCATCTATCTAAGAACAATTCGTAATGATATACAATGCCCTACATTTACATCATTTACCATTAAATTACAACCAGTAAAAAAGAAAAAAAAGGAAAACTCGTTAAGAAATACATTGAAAATACAAATTACACATATGCAAAATCACGCACCACAAAACTCATGCACACCTAGTGCTGCGCTCACGTCCACACACACATTTAAATAAAAATGTTTTAAGAATTGAAAAAAGAAAAGCATAAACGTCAGGACAAACAAATTACTTCACTTACTGTTTCATCCCTTTTTTCACGTTTATACTTTAGATATAAAAAAGGTACAGGAATAAAACGTTAGAAAATACTAGGCATTCGTCGTTACTGATAATATTACCTTCAATGACCTCCCTCCTCTCCTCCTCCACCCAGCAAAGGTGTGCTTTTTTTATGCGCTCATACTTTTCAAATAGAGCTTTTTTAAAAATGACATATTCACACAATAACTATCCAAGCAAGAGAAGTCAAATAAGATTACAATAATGATTATTATAATAGAGATACAATTATAACAACAATCACCCATCACCATGAGACAACAATATAACAAATGATCCCCATCCCCATGTGTGTGTGTGTGTGTGCGCGCGCGCGCGCGTGCGTGTGTGTGTAAGTGTGTGTGTATTCGTTCCAACGTCTTTCCACTACAAAGTGATATTAAACAGACATAGCATTGGTAGTGATGGCAATGATACTCGGGAAGTCAGACTTGATAAAATACTGCTTGCTTCCTCTCCGACCATAGCATAGAGACAGCTGCAGTGCTGGCGAACACTTCAGGCAACACTGTCCACAGCAGCTGTAAGTGGATGGATGCTGTTTGCCACTGTTGTCCCAGTCGTCCCATTACATCCATTTCAAACTGACTTTGAATGGAAGCTGGTCACAGCCCTTCCCCCAAACCTACATGTGACACAATTCTAATCTATTTCAGATATGAGACTTCCCGAAATCGGATTGCAGCTAGCTAAAGTGTGTGTGTGGGGGGGAGGGAGGGAGATATGATAAGCAAAAAATCTCACCATTGGTGAACCCAAGAGCTTTAGCTTGGGAATAATTGTAAAGAATAGGTAGGAGATACATGTGCTAATGCCATGGTCCTTATTGCTATTATTATTGTTGATATTGTCATCATCATCATCATCATCATCATCATCATCATCATCATCATCATCATCATCATCATCATCATCAGTTACTCCGCATACCACTTCTGTCTGTACTCTTACTTCGCAGGCTCGCTTACCGGATTTTCTCAGCTAGAAATCAGATCTGATCTCACCCCGTTCTTTGTTTTCATCTTCTGTTCTTAATGCTATTTGCCATATCTTTGGTCATGTCTAATTTTTCCTGTTTATCAATCAATCCATTTTTTACTGAACAAGTTTAATCCTTTGTTTCACTATTTAGGCAGAGAAACAGACAGACGGGCAAGAGAAGAAGAACAGACAGACACACATCAGAGAGAGAGAGAGAGAGAGAGAGAGAGAGAGAGAGAGGAGAGAGAGAGAGAGAGAGAGAGAGAGGAGAGAGAGAGAGAGAGAGAGAGAGAGAGAGAGAGAGAGAGAGAGAGAGAGAGAGAGAGAGAGAGAGAGAGAGAGAAGAGAGAGGAAGAGAGAGAGAGAGAGAGAGGAGAGAGAGAGAGAGAGAGAGAGAGAGAGAGAGACTCAGTCACCGTCTTAAATTGATGTTCACTGCTTTCATAAGGGGGAGAGGAGGGAAAACAACAGAATGTCTCTTTCTGTTTAATAATTTGTTTGCCACAAGCAAAACAACCATTTCTCTTTTCTATTTCAAAATTCAATTGACATTGAGTTTAACGTCTGCATGACGGATGGGCTGTCTACAGGCTCCGATTAACGATGGTGAATAGAAGCAGAGCAGAGATCGGCATGTTTGAGCTGGTTTTTACATTGGTGTCTGACAACAACAGTTGGGTACAACAGATCAGATGCAAACCGTTTTCATTATCTTATTTATTTATTCTTTTATTTCGAGAGTAATCGAATATGATAAGCACTCATGTACTTTTTACATCAAGTCCCTGCGTGTATCTATTTGTGTAAATGCTGTCATCTGTTGCCACCGGCAGACAATAGCCTATTCTTCCGACAAGCGGAACACGTTTTTATGTGTGCGTAAGATGTTCTGAATAAGAACACGTAGTTGCGCCACAAAACATCAAGAAACGAAAGCTGGCTTAACAGACAATGTCCTGTAGATCACAGTAATTCACGAGCTGTTGACAAGCATATTGCGATGTGATGATTGTTGATATGCTAATATAAGCGTAATTGAATGATTGTTATTGTGAATCTAGCAAACACAGAAAACTTGAGGACAATGTAATTTTAAAAAGAGACAGAAACTGAGATGTTACAAATGGAGGAAAACAAAAAGCTAAGATTTCAATTGTCTTGCATATCTGGACAACAAATGAAATCCCATACGAAAATTTAATGATCAAGAGAGATTTTGACAGAAACATAATGTATGCTGGTTATACGATATTATTTCGTTTGACAGAAATTAAAATATCAGAATGTTAAATGACAAATAGCTTCATATCATTAAGAATTTGAAACATGAAACAAATTAAACAATAAATACGCTGGGCGTAAAAGATACCCTTTGTTTTTAAATCAAAATGGAGAGAGAGAGAGAGTATTTTATGAGAGTAAAAGAATACGTACAAAGATTTCTGTTAATCCAGCCGTTAGTGAAAAAGTAAACATCTACGCAGACGAATATTCAAGCAAAGTGAATCATAATAGTGAGCAAAAATAACAGACAATATAAAACATTCCTTAATAATAAAACCTAAGAAGACAAGCCAACAGAAAGAAAGAAAAAAATAGATGGACACACAGACAGACAAACAACAGAGTCAGTCACAGAGACAGTCTGAGATAGAGAAATAGATGGGAGGATGGCAAACAGATAGATAAACGGACATTCCGTAAATGCCAATAATATTACCTCATGTATCATTTTTATTTCTCATCAGTAAAAAACAACAACAGGTAAAGGTGTCCCATAACCTATAAGGTCTTAGGGGACTAAGGCATCAGATACCTCACTTCTCAAGGGGCCAGCATATTGAGAGCGCCGCCCATCTCCTCTCCCTCGCTGCTTTACCTTCCCTGACCCTAAAGAGGCAGGTACCCATCAACAGCTGGGTGAACCGGGGGAACTGTACTGAAGCCAAGGCGCGCAAACGGTCACCCATCCAACTGGTAACCACGCTCGACGCTGCTTAACTTTGGCTGGGGGAAAGCGAGTGGTCTGACCAATGAGCTATCCCGTCCCCATCAGTAAGCCATCAAAAAACATCGTCACCAAAGTCAACCCTGCCCAATCTATAATAAAGATCCACGTCAGCATCAACAACTGTAATCCTTCATCAAGCTCTACTTTGTTTCTGTGTCTAGACGTGGTATACAACACATCATTGGACACTGACGCTGAATCAAAAAAAAGAAAAAAGAGAGAAAGAAGTAAAAAGTTTTGTTTTTCTTTTGTCTGCCCTTGTTGTTTCTGCGCGATTAGCTCAATACTGTACTGTGGGGATACATTGCTATGTAGACATGTATGTGAACCCAGTCGCTTGATTTGTCTGTCTTCTGCTTCTCTCTCTCCTCCTCTCTCTCTCTCATCTCTCACTCTCTCTCTCTCTCTCTTCTCTCTCCCCTCTCTCTCTCTCTCTCACTCACTCACTCACTCTCTCTCTCTCTCCTCTCTCTCTCTCCCTCCTCTCTCTCTCTCTCTCTCACTCACTCACTCTCTCTCTCTCACTCACTCCACTCCTCTCTCTCTCTCTCTCCCTCCTCTCCCTTCTCTCTCTCTCACTCACTCACTCACTCACTCACTTCACTCTCTCTCTCTCTCTCTCTCTCTCTCCCTCCCTCCCTCTCTCTCTCTCTCTCACTCACTCACTCACTCATCTCTCTCTCTCTCTCCCTCTCTCTCTCTCTCTCACTCACTCACATCACTCACTCACTCTCTCTCTCTCTCACTCACTCTCACACACTCACTCATCTCTCTCTCTCTCTCTCATCTCTCTCTCTCCTCTCTCTCTCTCTCTCTCTCTCTCTCTCTCTCTCTCTCTCTCTCTCTCTCTCACTCTCTCTCTCTCTCTCTCTCTCTCTCTCCCTCTTCTCTTGGTGCGCGTTTCTTGCTGATTCTTCCCACCTGCTTTCTATGTTGCTCTATTCCTTCATTTTTCTTCTTATTTTTTCCTGTTCACTGTTTCTGTCTGTGTCTGTGTGTGTCTGTTTGTCAGTCAGTCAGTCTGGCTGTCTGTCTGTCTGTATGTCTTTCTCTCTCTCCCTCTCTCTCTCCCACACACATCCCCATTTCAACACTTTAAACTACTTGCCTTACGTTTCCTTTTCCTCCTTCTCCTCCTCCTTGTCGTTGTCGTCGTCGTCGTCGTCGTCGTCGTTGTTGTTGTTGTTGTTGTTCTTCTTCTTCTTCTTCTTCTTCTTCTTCTTCTCCTCCTCCTCCTCCTTTTTCTTCTTCTTCTCCTCCTTCTTATTTTCTTCTTCTTCTTCTCTCCTCCTACCCTCCTCCTCTCTCTTTTCTTTTTCTTTCCCCCCTGTTTTATCTTACCAGTTCCTTTCTTTTTCCTCTTCATGTCTGTTTTTGTTTTCTCTTGTTCCTTTCTTTATTTCGTTCTTTCTTTCTGTGTGTCTGTCTTTCTTTCTTTCTTTATTCCTTCCTTTCTTTTCTCTTTCCGTCCTTCTGTTTCCCTTCCCCTTACTTGATTTGCTCTTTTTTTGTATTTCGCCACTCCTTTTCCCATCCTCGATTTTTCTGTTTTCTTTTCTGCTTTTCTTTCTCCCTTTTTCTTTCTCTTTTCGTCATTCTTTGTTTCAATTTCGGTTTCTCTTCTCTCTTCTCTCGCCACTCTTCTCTCATCTCTTTATCTCTTTTCTCTCTTCTGCTTTCTTCTCCCTTTTTTCTTTCTTTCCATTCCCTCCTCTTTCTTCAATCATCCTTCTCTCCATTCCTCTTCTCCGTCTGTCTTTTCTCATCTTACCCTTCTTTTCGCTTTGTCTTGATGCTAATCCCTCTTCTGTCACATCTTCATTCATCTTCCTTTTCTCTGTCTTTTTTCTCAAGTTAATTTATTTATTTATGATAAATATCTGTCCTACTATCATTATCTATTCTTATCTTCTTCTTATCTTTCTATCTATAATATTATCTGTCTATATATCCAGATATCATATTGTTCTTTTGTGCTGTGTTTATTTCCAGCCGAAAAACATCTAGAAGAGGCAAACTGACTAGATTGAGGTCTCGGTTTGTTATCTACCAGTATTTGTCTTTTGTTTGGCTTGTGTTTTTGTTTGCAATACTGTTGCGATTTTAACAAAAAATTAGACAGAAGAAACTAAATATCTCGTGTTTCTGACAATTGTACTGTTTTTTGTTTTTTTCGTGTGGAAGGTACGGTGGGGGCGTGGGTTTAAAAATGTTGATAATTGAATTTTGTTTTGAATTTTGTATTTGTATCTTTTTAAATTTCGGGAGGAAGGTAGGGGGGGGGGGGGGGGGGGGTAATTAAATTGTTTGTTTAATGTTTTGTTTGATTATTGTTTTTAACGGAATGGAGGGGGGGGGGGGGGGGGGGGGGGGGGGGGGGGGGGGGCGGGGGGGGAGGGGAGTATCTTTATTTTGTTTGTCTGCGTTATCGTGGAGTTATGTTTTACATTTGATCTAATTTGGTTTTGCTCATTATTGTTTAGTTTTATTTTCTTTTTCCGTGTATTTGATTTTATCCTGTTCAATTTGAAAAACAATTTTTGCTTTGTTCAAAATTACGGTAATTTGTTTTATTTTGAATTTAGATGATTTTTATCGCTAGAATTAAAAAAAAACACAATTGCAGACTGGCGAAATCATAGACATTATCATTAAAGTGTTATTTCATGACTTTGCGCAAGCAACAAAATGATCGATATTTTCCATGTCTTCTTGAAAGCTTGTCTAAATAGTTCGTAGCCCCCCCCCCCCTCCGTCCTCTCTCCCTCTCTGTGTGTCTGTCTGTCTGTCTCTGTCTCTGCCTGTCTCTCTCTCTCTCTGTGCACACCCACATGCACGTGCGTGCACGCACGCACGCATGCACTTTTGTTGACCCCAATGAATAGTTTTTTGAAGCACAGAGGAAAACGCTGACTGCTTTAGTTCCTTATTATATTGTTAATGTGGTTCCTCAGCTTAAGTTCCGAGGATCATCAATGGTGAGATTTTGCATACTGACCTCTTTTACCCACCATGAAGGTAGCTGCATTCCGACTTTGGGCACGATACCTGTGTGCATGCGGTTTTTTTTCTGTTTAGTAGGACAGCCATTCCTACTGGCACAAAGGCGACCACTCTTCCGAAAAGTAGAACGACATTTTTTCTTTTATATGTTCGTAAGATGTTCTGTCCAAGGAGGAAGAAGAAGAGGCAGACCAAGGAAGAGCTGGGAGGATAACATCAGCGAATGGACAGGCCTAGAACTCAACAAAACCCCGAGAAAGGCAGAACAGAGAGAGGAATGGAGGGAACTGGTTGTTGAGTATTTGAGGGTGCCCCCACGGTCGGCAGACTACGGGACAGATAGATAGATAGATAGAAGATGTTCTGTGTACGGTCGCACGCAGGGCCTCGGTTTATAGTCTCATCTAAAGGTTTTTCTGTTGTGTGCCGTTTTTTTTTTAAAGTGGGGGGGGGGGGGGTGTTAGTGGAGTCAGTACTGATGTTAACTCCAGGGTAAAATTCCCTAAAACAAAAGTATCTAAAACTGACTCTGAAACGTAATAATACTATAACCATATCAACGAAAGTGTACCATATAAAAGAATATGATAAATATCAAGAAAGAAATCAACTATCCTGGAAAACAATCTGGAAATAAAATCTTTCTCCAACTAATAAAACCCACACCACCGTTTCCATGTTTCGGAAAGGTACGTTCTCTAAGTTCCAAGGTCCCTATCTCGTGAGCAGCACTTCTCTTTCCTATTCTCTCTCTAGTCGTCGTGTCGCTGCTCGCCTTTCTGTTCAAACCTCTTTCCACTTTCATTTGCATCCCGCCCCTCACACTGCATGTACACATCAAATTTGTTGGTTTCCTCTGTTATTGCTTTTCTCAAGTGTTTATTTTGCATGCACGTTGGCTGGTCAGTGTACATGTGCTTGTGTGTGGTGTATATCTATATTTTGTCTTCACACACAGGCATGCGGGAAAGCATGTGTACCAGTGTGTATGTATGTTTGTATGCATGTATGTGTGTATGCGTGTGTTTTGCGTGCGTGCGTGCGCGCGCTTGCGTGTGTGCGTGCACGTGTGTGTGTGCGTGTATGCGTGTGCGAGTGAGAGTGTGTGCGTGCGTGTGATCTTCTTTAATTTAATGTCTTTTTCACATTAAGGGATATTAGACCCAAAAAAGTGTGTGTGTGTGTGTGTGTGCGCGCACGTGCGTGCGTGCGTGATGCAAAATAAAAAAGACGTACTTGGGTGGAGATTTCTTTTTCTTTGAAACAATATCTGTTGTCTGTGTGTGCGTGTCAAAGTCAAGTCAAACTTTTATTTTCAGATGGTACATTGAATAAGCAGTGCATTTGCTTTTCTCATCAAGCCATCTATCTAAAAAAAAGAAAAGAAAAGATAATACATATACAGACAAACCCATCAGTGATAAACCAGTGTGTGTGTGTGTGTGTGTGTGTGTGTGTGTGTGTGTTTGTGTCAAGTCAAGTCAAGTCAAAATTTTATTTCCAGATGGTACATTGAATAAGCAATGCATTTGCTTTTTTTCATCAAGCCATCTATCTAAGAACAAGTTTCTTAATGATTATACTAAAATACTACATTATTGCATCATTTACCATTAAATTAAACCAGTAAAAAAAAAAAAAAAAAAGGAAAAAATTGATAAGGAAATACATTGAAAATACAAATTACCACATATACATATACACGCACACACATACTCATGCACACCTGAGCGCGTGCGCGCTCACGTCCACACACACATTTAAATAAAAAATGTTTTAAGAATTAAAAAAAGAAAATCATAGAACGTCAGGACACACAAATTACTTCACTTACTGTTTCATCCATTTTTTTCACGTTTATACTTTAGATAATAAAAAAGATACAGGAATAAAACGTTAGAAAATACTAGGCATTCGTCATTACTGAAATATTACCTTCAATGACCTCCCTCCTCTCCTCTTCCACTCAGCAAACGTGTGCTTTTTATGCGCTCATACTTTTCAAATAGCGCTTTTTTTAAAAATGACATATTCACACAATGTGTGCGTACATGCGTGCATGTGTGTGTGTATGTGAAGAGTGTGGAGGGAATAAAGTGTTTTGTCACACTGGTAAAATTGCCACGAGCTAGATGCTCCTGTTATGTAACTGTTTTAACAGAAATGTACAAGCTCTTACCATCAGCCTAACAGACCTGTTATTTACTGGTTCATTTAGTTGTTCCTTTTTTCATATTTCGTTATTCACTCATTTTGCTGTCTTGCCTTTTTGGCATGCAGAAGTTGCTGTTTCAATACACTCACATGCCATGCCAAGGCTCTTTCTATTAACAAGGTAAAGGTGTCCCATAACCTATGTGATCGTAAGGCAGCGAGGCATCAGAGACCTCAGCTTCTCCAGGGGCCAGCATATTGTTTATCTTTATACAACACACACACACACACACACACACACACACACACACACACACACACACACACACACACACACACACACACACACACACACATCAATATATATATATATATCACTTTAAGTCACGGCAAATTTCTCTGCATGAAATTCGGGCTGCTCTCCCCGGGGAGAGCGCATCGCCACAAGAGCAGGGCCACCCATTTTTTTGCCCAGTCTGCAACTGTATCTGTTTCCCTATAAGAGTGGCTTTTTTTCTACAGAATTTTGCCAGGGACAACTCTCTTGCTGCCGTGGGTTCTTTTACGTGCGCTAAATAATTATGTGCAACACACGGGACCTCGGTTTATCGTCTCATCCGAAAGACTAGCGCCCAGACCACCACTCATGATCTAATGGATGGGGGAAAAGTTTCGGGTCCAAATTGAGGGCGGCGCCTATCTCCTCTCCCTCGCTGCTTTACCTTCCCTGACCCTAAAGAGGCAGGTACCCATTTGCAACATTTGGGTGAACTCGGGGACTGTAATGAAGCCAAAGCGCGCAAACGGTCACCCACCCAAGTGGTAACCTCGCTCGATATTCCTCAGGGTAAAAAGTTCACAGGAAGAAACCAGTTGTGGGTAGTAGCCTTAAAGCTACCCACTAGAAGATACCCTGCACGTTCTGGGTCCTTTCAGTACAGTATCTCCAAAGTCCGTTTACTTCCACCACCAGCCCCCCCCCCTTCCCCCCACTCCACTATTTAAAAAATGTTGCTGCCTTATTTTCTGTGAAACACGGAATCAGAGAAAATTTTCTTCTATGACATGATGATCAACGAGGATGCGGATGCTGTAGTAATGCTGCTGCTATGGGAGTGCATGTGCTCTGAGACGGCGTGACAGGCCTGTACTCTACGCTTCCTATCATCATATATCCCGGCGTCATCCAGGCCCGAGAGATACAGACACTGGAGAGAGAGAGAGAGGAGATGAGAGAGAGAGATGAGGAGGGGAGGAGAGAGAGAGAGAGAGAGGAGAGAGAGAGGAAAAGAGGAAGAGGGAGGAAGAGAGAGAGAGAAGAGAAGAGAGACAATGACAAATTCTTTTATTTCGAGGATAATGAATAAGCACTCATGTGCTTTTTTACATCCAGTCCCCGCCCGTAGGGATACATCTTAATAATAACCCAACACTTATACAGTCTCACAGTAGAAACATGGGGAAATAACCCTTTCCAAAGCAGGACCCCCCCTCCCCCAAACAACTCCCCCCCCCCCCTGAAAGCAAACTAAAAAAAGAAAACCCTAAAAACATCCCCATCACCCCCCACCCCCCACCCCCCAAAAAAAACAACAACCAGCCCACAACCAAAACAAACAAACAAACAAAAGAGAAAGAAAACCAAACCAACAAAAGAAGAAAAAAAGAGAAAAAGAAACAACAACAACAAAACCAAGAAGAATAACAACCAAACTTAATAAGTCACAAGGATAAACATCTACACATTATCAAATGGTACATGTACTTGTTACACATAACAACAAGATATTGAAATAGGGCACTCGTTAAGACTTAAGTGCAGAGGACAAGTCCAATAAGTATAGAAAATATATTATATGAATCCTTCATCAGGATACACCATAACTAGAAGCAAAACGATAAAAGGTGAGAGAAAGAGACAGAGACAGAGTGTGTGTGTGTGTATTTCAAAGATAATATCCAATTTATAATTCCCAAAACAGTACACGATCACCATCAACACTCATTTTTGATTATACTCGTTTCAAATTATATGTCATGATAATGAAATAATCTCAATACTCATATATTCACACATTAAAAACAAGAAACAAAACAAAAGAAGAATCTAAACCTATACAGTCATTGAGGGAGAGAATGTGAGCGAGTGAGTGTGTGTGTGTGTGTGTGTGTGTGTGTGTGTGTGTGTGTGTGTGTGTGTGTGTGTATGTGTGTGTGAGTGAGTGAGTGAGTGTGTGTGTGTGTGTGTGTGTGTGTGTGTGTGAGGGATAATACTAAATATATAATACTCACAGAGCACACGATCAACAACACCAACACTTTTTAATTAAACTCATACAAATTGAATGTCATGATAATAAAAATAAGTGCAATACCCATACACTCACACAATAAAGAGGGGGGAAACCTCAATAAAGTCATAAAAAGAACATCTAAACATTGTAAGTAATAGAGACAAATTCTTTTTTTCCAGGATAATGAATAAGTACTCATGTGCTTTTTACATCCAGTCCCCGCCCGTAGGGTCACATGTTAATAATGAACTCAGTACTCATACTTTCAAACAGTAGAAGCAAAAGGGAAAAACTTTTTAAAAAAAAGAAAAAGAGAGAAAAAGGAAACAAACAACCCCAGACAAACAAGAAACAAAATAAATCCCAGAACCCCCCCCCAAAAAAAAAAAAAAAAAAAAGAGAGAGAGAGAGAGAGAGAGAGAGAGAGGAGAGAGAGAGGAGAGAGAGAGGAGAGAAGAGAGAGAGAGAGAGAGAGAGAGAGGAGAGACGCAAAGACAAGAGAGAGAGAGAGAGAGGGAGAGAGAGAGAGAGGAGAGAGAGGGAGAGAGAGAGAGAGAGAGGAGAGAGAAGGGAAGAGAGAGAGACGCAAAGAGAGAGAGAGAGAGAGACGCAAAGACAGAGAGAGAGAGAGAGAGAGAGAGAGGGAGAGAGAGAGAGAGAGGGGAGAGAGAGAGAGAGAGAGAGAGAGAGAGAGAGAGAGAGAGAGAGACGCAAAAGAGAGAGAGTGAGAGAGAGAGAGACGCAAAGACACAGCGAGAGAGAGCGCAGACAGACAAAGACAGAGACACAACTACAGACAGAGTGATAAGCAGACAAGTAAACTAATATACTGCAGACAACAGCCAGACAGGAGAGAGAAAGAAGGGAGAAATGGAGAGGACTATTTATCTATCTATGTAGAGTTCAACGCTGCAGACGACTGATGGGGATGGTAACATGATCATTAATGACAAACTAACACATGATGTCTATCTCTCCGCACTCTTATTCACATTGCAAGGTGTTTTTCCTCTCTGTCTATCTGTCTATCTGTCTGTCTCTGTCTCACTCTCTGTGTCTCTGTCTACGTCTGTCTGTTTGTCTGTCTGTCTGTCTGCCTGCCTGCCTGTCTGTCTGTCTGTCTGTCTGTCTGTCTGTATCTATCTATCTATCTATCTATCTATCTATCTATCTATTTATCTCTCTATCTATCTCTCTATCTATCTATCTCTATATATAAGTATGTATGTATGTATATACATATATATACATATATGTGTATATATATATCAGCCATGATGAAAAAAACAACCAAACAGACGCACATGGATAGAGATTTCTTTTCATGTGAAAAAACATCTCTCGTCATCGTGCGTGTGTTGTGTGTGTGTGGGGGGGGGGGAGGTGGGGGGGGGGGGTGGAGTTGAAGACATAAAAAAAGAACAACAATAACAACAACAGCAACACAAAGAAACAACAGCAACACCAAAAACAACAACAACAACAATCACACACACACACACACAGACGGAGAGACAGAATGCTAGAAACACACGCAAAAAAACAAAACTAGGCGCAACCTCCTCCACCCCCCCCCCACCCCCCCCCAACAAACCATATTTGGTAGACAAAGTAAGGCAATAACAACAACAACAATAATAAGAAGAAGAATGTCGCCTGCCTCCTCAGACAGAGAGCTCAGATAACAGGACAAAATAATGAAAAACTTTCTCCATAAACTAGACAACCTGTCGGCTCTTACGTTCCGTCTCGTTCACTGGACTTTTTAAAAAATATCTGCAGCTGTGGCCAGCATCTTGAAAAGAAAGATTATATTCCTATGAACTTTTTTCAGGCGTGTACGTTGTCTGCCTATTTGCCTGCCTTTTTGTTCTATCTGTCTGTTTCTCTCTGTTT
>CM054150.1:55841256-55858756 GCA_028751875.1 Rapana venosa | reverse complement strand
ACAAAAAACAACAGCTAACAAAAAGAGACATAAGCTCAGACAAGATGAGACCAATCAAGAGTTATCCCCTTTGGGTAGTTTTGTCATTAAGGGAAAGTTTCATCCCTGGAAGAAGTTGAAAGGAGGGCCATTGTGTTAGCCTACACCGGGAGTGGAGTGGAGGGGAGTGGAGTGGAGAGGTTCACGTCAGGTGATCATTAAGCAGCAGCGAACAGCCTGAGGCTCTAATATGTGCACTGGCAAGTTAGAGACAGGCAGCAGCCACACTCCTCTGTTGCCCAGACACAGACAGTGAGATGGGGATCACTCTGTTTATCTGTATATCTGTATATTGTCTGTTTGCCTGTGTGTTTGCTGTCAAGTCAAAAACACTTTAATCATCCCATGAAGGGCAATTACAATACTGACAGGCAGATTGATACTCATCAAATATATCAAAGACACAAAAGCTATATTTCATATTGGTTTTCAAATAAAATGTCACGACACACACACACACACACACCACACACACCACACACACGCGCGCATGCGCACAAACATTAATTGTGAACACAATTTTAAACCCATTGACTAGAAGACATAAAAACTTATTTTTACGCACGCATATACGCAGCACGTACACACGCACGTACGTATGTGTGCGAACACGCCCACGCACACCCACACCATACACCAATATATGAATTCAATGTTTTAAGACAGTTGACTAGAACACAGACTTATTTCACACACCCACGCACCCACACACACACACACACACACACACACACAATTATGTATTGACTACACTCGTAACAATGACAATCAGGCAGATAATTCAGAGAAATGTAAGAACTAGGTAGTCAACATCATTGGGAATTCAGAAGTCGAATGCTTACTGGCACAAAAGAATTTCTTTTTCTGTTGGTTTTGCTGATGGGACACTGAAAACGGCGTTCCGAAGGCAACATTTGAAATCCTGGAAACAAAGCATGAGAAGGATCAGCCAAAATGGCTGTGGCTTTGCGTACAAGCTGCTGATTGCAGAACGACATGAGATCTCTTTGTTCTTTTCCAATTATTTTTGAGCAGATTCTTACAATTCTCTGCAGGCCATTCTTGTTTTTAACACTAAGGTTATTGTACCAACAAATGCTGTGTCTGTCTGTTTATTTCTCTGTCTCTTCTTCGGGGTTTTTTCCGGGCTTCTGTCTGTCTGTCTTCTTTTCTTATGAGTGCACATGAGTGCTTATTCCATTATCCTCGATATAAAAGAATAAATAAATAAATATGTCTTTATTTGTCAATTTGTCTGCCTCTGTGTGTGTTTGTGTGTGTGTGTGTGTGTGTGTGTGCGTGTGTGTGTGCGTGCGTGTATGTGTGAGTGCATATATCTCTCTCTATATATATATCTATATGTGTGTGTGTGTGTGTGCGTGAGCGTGTGAGCGTGTGAGCGTGTGAGCGTGTGAGCGTGTGTGCGTATATGTGTGTGTGTGTGTGTGTGTGTGTGTGACATTACATTATATGAAAACACAAGGAAGAAAACACACACACGGATGCAAGAACTGCCTCGTGGACAAATAGACACAACTGATGAAGTGCACAGATTGTAAGCTCTATACACACCATTTAGCTGAAGGGGAATATAACTGTAGGCGTAAGAACTTCAGTTACCCCCTTGTTGCTGTCCGAAAGCTGAGCTAGCTCTGTACGCGATCCGAATATGAATATACCTTTATATATGTTGTGCTGGAGATAACAAGCTGATGATAATAACGATGAAGAAGAGTAAAAAAGAAGAATGCGCAGAAGAAGAAGAAGTAGGAGATTGTGATGGTGATGATAATGATGCTGGTGTTGATACTGTTGATGATGTCGTCGACGATGATAATGATAAAGGTAATGATTAGAGTAGTCGTGGCACTAGTAATGATAATGACGTCGATAATATATCGATGATCAAAGGTTTAAGTTCATACATTTGGGTGGACCACATAACAGGAAACGTACAATTAAAAAAAATGGTCGTTTGAGATTTATGGACTTGAAAGTGGAAACTTTAAAGATAAATGAACTTCGCAATGTCTACAGTTACATAGTACACGTACCTCAAACCCTCTTGCATGAATTGTAAACATTTAGGAGGTGTGGGTGTATGTGTGTGTGTGTGTGTGTGTGTGTGTGTGTGTGTTTATGCGTGCGTGCTTGCGTGTTTGTGTGTATGTGTGTGTATGATTGTAGATGTGATTGTGTGTGTGCGTGCGTGCGTGTGTGAGAGAGATAGGGAGAGGGGGAGGAGGGAAGAAAGAGACATAGAGCAGCAGAGAAAAGAGAAGAGAGAAAGAGAGAGAGAGAGAGAGAGAGAGAGAGAGAGAGAGAGAGAGAGAGAGAGAGAGAGAGAGAGAGAGAGAGAGAGAGAGAGTGAGAGAGAGGCACACAGACACACAAACTTAGACACAAAAAGAGACAGACTCAAACACAGAGACAGAAAAAGATTTAAAAATAAAGACACATAACAGACGCACCAACAACAAACACAAACATATAGAAAAAAAAGAAAAACAGATAAACACAGACACACAGACACAGACACACAGACACACAGAGCCAGACACAGACGATCTGAAGCATGCGGCTCTTCCATGCCACAACAACTCTTTGGCAAGAAGAGAAAACAAGAGTGGTGTGCGTGGCCAATGTCACAGTGATGCCTCACTGAGCACAGGGCCAAAGGGCCGGCCATCCATCAGTCAGGGACCTGCCATCATTGGCCGCTAAAGAGCAGAAACAAGGCAGCACTCTCAGACCCATACCGTTTGGATTTCTCCATTTCATTTCTCTGCTTCGTTAAATCCCATTGCAAGATCAAAAGCGGGTAGTTTTTGAACAGTTTGGGTGTTTTTTTTCTACTTAGATGCGCGATGTCTTGTTTTTGTATAAGCTGTGCAAGAATCGGTAAGGAAATTCTATTATTGGTGATGTGAAGAGAGCGTAAGTTGATGAAAGGAAATGGTGCTTGCCCTTGACATTCTTATCTGCCTTTAAATTCTGTTTTTCGTTCCACGGCCACAGCTTCGAGATTCAAAGATGGTGAGGTTGTGTGTATGTCATAACTTGCCTATCATTGAGGTAGCTGTATTCTGACTTAAAAGTATTTAATTGATTAGATGCTCACAAGCATGTGTGCTGATTTATCTATTGTTTGTATTGACGTACTTTAAATAAGAGAAACATATTTGTTTGCAAGAGGCTTTTATAGCTAATAGCTTTTATAGCCATGAAACCTCTCTCTCTGTCTGTCTATATCTGTCTATTTGTCTATCGGTTGGCTGCCAAAAAAATTCTATGTGAAATCATTAATGGCTGAATGGAGATTCTTTCTGCAATGCTTTCTGCTGCCTGGCTATTGATGTTGGTCATTCCCCCCCCCCCCTCTCTCTCTCTCTCTCTCTCTCTCTCTCTCTCTCTCTCTCTCTCCCTCTCTTCACCACACTTACATTCTTTATACTTATTTCTATCACTGGTGTGTTTACTGTTACTCTATTCTCTATTTGACATGGATTGGTTAAAAGATCATCACATGATTGATTCACTTGCTTATTGTCATAATTATGATGTTCATAAATCGTGGTTATCTGCTTTATACCACAAATAGCTCTATTCAGTTGTTCGTTTTTAGTCAAAAGTTGTGGAAACAAATATCACAATGTGTGTGTGTGTGTGTGTGTGTGTGTGTGTGTGTGTGTGTGTGTGTGTGTGTGTGTGTGTGTGTGTGTGTGTATGTGTGTGTGAACAAGAATATGGGCTTTGCTATGGTTACTTGTCCTGTCAAACTAACACAATGTAGCTGCTTCGTGTAAAATCTTGAGTAAAACTCCGCTTTTTTATATTTAACAAACATCATGAAAAAGACAAGTGGATATTTTGTTTTCATATTTCGTTGTGTTTTCCACAACACCTAATTCTGACTTGAAGATTACAGTAAAGTACCAGAGTATACTGGGCAAAAACCGGAATATGCACACAGTCTGTTACTTCTTTTTGGTCCACTGATAATTAGTTGAATGTAACTTCATTTTTTTGTTTTGTTTGTACAGAGAGTGTGTTCATTCTATCTGACCATGTCAATTTGGGTAGATAGCATCAGACTGGAATGGCAGTCTCTCCCCATCCTTTTGAGAAGGTTACCTTCGTCAACCACTCTTCATGATCGTGATTGTTAGGTCATATAAACAATGTTGTGTTATGTTGACGTTGTTGTCGGAAATTTTAAGTTACATAAAACTGTTACCTTAAAAGAGGATAAAATGTGAAAGAGACAATAGTGTCACTGCAAATACTTACAGGCTTACTCAACGTAATTGATGCATGTCTGTTATTTTGTTGATATATCTCTCTGCCTTCACTATTCAGCCCACTAACCTACCTAGTGCATTAAGTACCCGTACCTTATATTTTAAAGCAACTGTAATTAAAAAGTCATCCAACTTACACAGAACTTTCCTTTTCAGCTCCTTTTAGTCCTGTTCACCCCTCTTAACAGCCCGGGTACAAACTCCGTACAGCCATTGTTCCATCAGCTTCAAACCAACTTTTGTTTCGCAACTTTGACAGAGAGCCTACGGCATTTCCTCTCCTGAGCCATTACAGGCCGCCTTTTCTCCTTCACTGGCTAGCCCCCACCAAGCCCCCTGTCTGGAAGTTTGATAGGAAAAGGTCGGTGGCAGCCGTCTGCTAGAGTTTTCACCCGGCCCCGTCCCCGGAGACTTGATGCTTTGCTTTCCCCAGTCATGTTTGAAGACTGCAGAAGGAAAAGAGAGACAGGGCGCCAAATGGTCAAAGTCTCGTTCAGGGCTGCTTTCCAGTTTTGATTGAAAAGTCTTCACTCCAAATGCACTGTTTTAGTCCTCAAGACTCGTGGGTTTTTTTTGGTCTTTTTGGGGGGTTTGGTTTCTTACAGTTTTGTGCAGGCAATTTAAACAGAAGGCACTTTGATGGGCCATAAAACTTTTGCCGGTTCTTTTATTTGGAAAGAAGGTGGTTTTTTAAAGGAAAGTAGGCACGTTTGTTGTTTTGCCATTACAGCGTACTGTTTGGTTGTTGTTGTTGTTGTTGTTGTTGTTGTTTTTTTAAAATTAGTAGTATAATCTCATGTATAGCCTTTTAAAATGCAAAACTTATGTGCGGCTGTTGATACTCATGCACACAGAGACATGCGAGGTGAGAATTAAAATGTGAAAGATAAACACAGATTGCCAGAGAGAATGGACAGTCAAATCAGTCAGCATTATGTTAAAGGTGCAATCAATCAGCATTATGTTAACGGACCAATCAATGAGCATTATGTTAAAGGTCAAATCAATCAGCATTGTGTTAAAGGTCCAATCAATCAGCATTATGTTAAAGTTCCAGTCAATCAGCATTATGTTAAAGGTCCAAGCAATCAGCTTAATGTTATCGATAAAATCAGTCAGGATAATGTTAATGGTCCAATCAGTCAGCATAAGGTGAACGGTTTAATCAATCATCACTATGCTAAAGGTATAATCAGTCAACATTACAACTATTAAAGATCTGACCAATGAAAACTACATTAAAGGTCCTATAAGTCAGCAACACGTTAAAGTTCCAATCAATCAGCACAGTGTCAAAGATCCAAATAATCAGCATTGTACTAAAGGTCCATTTAGTAAAGATTCTGCTTAAGGTCCATTAGTCAGCATAATACGCATTACACTAAAGGTTCAGTTATCAGCATTATACTAAAGGTTCAGTTATCAGCATTATACTAAAGGTTCAGTTATCAGCATTATACTAAAGGTTCAGTTATCAGCATTATACTAAAGGTTCAGTTATCAGCATTATACTAAAGGTTCAGTTATCAGCAATATACTAAAGGTTCAGATATCAGCATTATACTAAAGGTTCAGTTATCAGCATTATATTAAAGGTTCAGATATCAGCATTATACTAAAGGTTCAGTTATCAGCAATATACTTAAGGTTCAGGTATCAGCATTATACTAAAGGTTCAGTTATCAGCATTACACTAAAGGTTCAGTTATCAGCATTATACTAAAGGTTCAGTTATCAGCATTATACTAAAGGTTCATTTATCAGCATTATACTAAAGGTTCAGTTATCAGCATTATACTAAAGGTTCAGTTATCAGCAATATATTAAAGGTTCAGTTATCAGCATTATACTAAAGGTTCAGTTATCAGCATTGTACTAAAGGTTCAGTTATCAGCATTATACTAAAGGTTCAGTTATCAGCATTATATTAAAGGTTCAGTTATCAGCATTATACTTAAGGTTCAGTTATCAGCATTATACTAAAGGTTCAGTTATCAGCATTATACTAAAGGTTCAGTTATCAGCATTATACTAAAGGTTCAGTTATCAGCAATATACTAAAGGTTCAGTAATCAGCATTGTACTAAAGGTTCAGTTATCAGCATTATACTAAAGGTTCAGTTATCAGCGTTATACTAAAGGTTCAGTTATCAGCATTATACTAAAGGTTCAGGTATCAGCATTATACTAAAATTCCATTTAATCAGGATTCCAAACATCACATGCTGGTGGGGATAACATCTCTGAAGGCCATGGTGTTTTTATTTCTCCATCTCATTTCCATGGCTCATCAATTTTTCGCACGACCGAAAGAGGCTGTTTGAACGGCTTTGTTTTTTCCCTATCCTGCTGGTATCAGTGTGAAGACTAGTCATTTTTGCTGATGTTAAAAAAAATATGCAGAGATAAAGATCCTTGATTTCGTCTTGATGTTACTGTCCAAGACGCTAAGAAGCAGGATGAATTTCCTTATCTGGGCTAAATCTGACACTATTGTCTGCTTCTTTATTTCCTTTCTACATGCACCAATTTGGAAAAAGCCTACAATAACAAAAAAGATTTTTTTTTCACTTTTATTTGTGTTGGTGCTGGTAATCAATCAGTATTACGTTAAAAGGTCAAATCAATCAGCATAATGTTTACGGTACAATCTATAGCATTACTTTGGAAAGCACGGAACAATATTAAGCTATTTACAAACAGAGAAACAAAACACTACACATTATGTTACAACAGTTTGTAATTTCTCTTAGCTCTAGATACATGAGATCTAAAATAGAAATTTGGTTTACAGCCTGTGTTTTAAGTCTATCTGATCATGTTGATTTAACAGTGTAGTGATATGTCAGATCTTCTCACTCTAGACTTCATGCACCACTATTTCTTTCATCCAAATTTTACATGTATGTAAAACATTAAATCGAAATCAAAGAACAACAGAAAGGAACACATCCAGTGTCATTTATTTTCAAGACTGCTGCAGTTCTTAAATTACTATAATTTTCAGGGTCCCTGTTACAAATATCCAATACTAATGAAAAAAACCTGGTATGATTTGTACGCAAAGTAAATTTGCTACAGGGAAACAAACGTAATTATTGTTAGCTTTTATATGTCTCTAGAATTTTGTTTTTACAAGAATTTATATGACTGGCATATCATTAATAAAACACCCTATTAACAACGATACTGAAAATAACGTTTCATCAAGAACTGAAGTGGGTTGGGGGTTTAGTAAAAAGAAAGAAATAGGTTATTGCAGATTCTCATGGTCTACTCATTGAGTTTGACTTGTGTTATCTCTTTGTATGTCTGTATGTTGTTTTGTGATTTTCCTTGTTTTCTTCATCCACTGACCCTGCCCACATTATGCGTCTGCTAATCTTGTTTTAACAGACATAATTAAAACGCCATCAAAGTTTCCCAAAACTTTCCTTTTAACCCCCTTCATCCTCGTTAACCCCCTTTAACCGCTCAAGTCCAAAGTCCGCGAGGCCATTGTTCCATCAGCTCCAAACCAACTTTGTCCCTCAACTTTGACGGGAGAGCCCAGGGCATTTTCTTTGCCAAACGATGTCAGAATCCCGTCTCCTCTCCTCTTCTCTTTGTCGCTCACACAGAGCCCCCTGTCTTGAAGTTTGATTGGAGAAGGTTGGAAGCCATGTGTGATAGGGTTTCCGCCATCACAGCAGACTGTGATCCCCAGCTTCTCTTTGTCGTGTCTGCTGCTTCCAGAGTGAAAGGGCAGACAGACAGGGCGGCAAGTGGTGAACTAGTCCCCCAGCCTTGTTTGAAGAGTTTAATTGAGAAATGTTACTCCAAAGTGTCGTTCTACTTTACAAGACGTGGATCGTTCCCATTTATTTACAGACAATTCTATTGCAAGATTGTTTTTGTGCCATACTATTACACCAACCTTTATAAGTAGTTTTTTTTTTAAAGGTAAAGTTAAGACAACCACGTAAACAGTTTGTGACTTATCACTGGAATTCCATTCCAAAATGATTGTACAAAAACAAGTGATGCTATACAGGAAAAACAAAATTTCACAATGAATTCGAGCAAAGGTTTAGTCAAACAACATCACTGAAAAGCATGCCATTTTTTCTTAAAATTGCCGCCGTGACTTTGTCCATTAAAAAATATCTCCTACAAATGAAGGAAAAGAGAAATCAAATATGGCATTCCACTTTCTGATAACTTTGCCAGTCAATCAAAAACCCCCAACAAATTGGCTGTATTTTGGCACACAAGTTCAATTTGCAACCACTATTATGTTTTAAGGAGAAAAAAGTCTGGAAATAACTGCCCATTTCTGCAGGCTATGGCATGATCTAATAGAGAGCCTTCCAGCTAAAAAAAAAAGCCTAACATTTACTTTTCTCTCTGCCCTATGTCTGTCACGCACGCTCCATCCCTGATATCCCAAACCCAGCCAGACTCATTCCTTTCACAGACAGACAAACGAACAATTAAAAACCTGCCTCCTGCACGTTCATACCTTAAGAGGATAATGGTAAGTAACGTGTCTTAGAGAAAAGCGAAGTTAGAACACCCCCACACAAAGCAAAATAGGCGGGATTGGGAGAGAGAGAGAGAGAGAGAGAGAGAGAGAGAGAGAGAGAGAGAGAGAGAGAGAGAGAGAGAGAGAGAGAGAGAGAGAGAGAGGAGAGAGACAGAGAGAGAGAGAGACAGAGAGAGAGAGACAGACAGACAGAGAATTAAAAAAAATATTTTATTCATTCTTTTATATCCAGGGTAATGGAATAAGCACTCATGTGCTTTTTTACAGAGAGAGAGAGAGAGAGAGAGAGAGAGAGAGAGAGAGAGAGAGAGAAGAGAGAGACAGAGACAGACAGACAGACAGACAGACAGACAAATAGACAGACAGACACAGACACAGACAGTCAGACAGGCAAACATAAGAACAGGAGAGAGAGAGAGAGAGAGAGAGAGAGAGAGAGAGAGAGAGAGAGAGAACTCTGAACTCTGAACTTTGAAATTGTTTAATGTACATCGGCCTTTGGCCACAATACACATTGAGGGGCAAAATATTGAAGATGAAAAGTTGAAGATGAAAAAAAGTCACATAAGTTTGGTAAGACTTTGGCATAATACCCTGGAGTGCACTCATAACTGTATACTCTTGCATAAGCATGCAGAAACAAAACAAAACGAACAATGAACAAAGAAAAAACCAGAAAGAACCTCAATTCAATATCAACAAATAGTCCACTTAAACAGCGGAGAACGGAAAAGACCTATGCATAAACAATCACACTGCAGCTGATAATTATTTCGTTTGTTTTCTGCACTTGTACTTTCTAGCAGGTCATTGAAAAGGAGCAAACAGTTATTTGCTGTGCGTGAGATAGATGTGCAACAGTGGAGTGGTACGATATCCAGAATCTGGATATGGCCCCAGTTGTCTGGTAGGCTATGAACCATATCCATGAACTTAACCGTTGTGTTTTATATAAAAGGAATATGTGCTAACGACGCTGATGCGGAAAAACTACACCACTAACAAGTCTTTTGCCGTAGAAGTGGCAAAAAGCAGAGAGATCAACATCACTGCAGATACAAAATTCTCCATTAAGCATTGGACCCATCTCTGTATGTGCTTACGCCTGTATGACTATTGGTTTATTTCCTTTTCTTCACCTATTACCATGTGTACTGCATTAAGTACCTGTTTACAATCCTATTTTAACAGCCATAATTTAAACACAGAATATCATCGACATTGTCCTACAGTTTCCCTTTAACCCTATTTATTCCTGCTGTCTCCTGTTCACAGCTCAGGTTCAAAGTCCGTACGGCCATTATTCCATCACCTCCAAACAAACTTAGTTTCTCAACTTTGACAGGAGAGCCTAAGGCACTTCCTCTTGTGAACCTTTTCAGCATGCTTTCTCTTGTTCTTCTTCTTCTTCTTCTTTCTGTAGCTGACACCAGACCCCTGCCTTGATGTCTGATTGATGAAGACTGGTCCCTGTCTGCAATGAGGGCTGCACTCCATGCGTCAGATTGGGATTGTTCATCTTCTTTTTGCAATGTCTAGTGTACTGAATGCAGAACAAAACGCAAGCTAGGCCGTCACATGGTAAACTAGCATTTCTGTAGTCGTTTTTACTTTTCAACGGAGAAATCTCATTCCAGAGGCACCAATTTCTTACACCAGACTCACAATTCTTTCCCATTTTACTTCCGACCATTTCATGGAAAGGTTTTGTGATGGGACATGTCCTGTTTTATACACATGTGATTGTTTTACCTCGGAAAGAAGAAAAGCTCAGAAAAGCAATGTAACAAGTATGTTACTTCAGAAAAAATCAGATTTTGATTCGGTGGTATGGTTAAGTTCTTAAGTTTCTGTGCATGATGAAGTTTTCGGATGTGCATGTCGTTAGACAGAAATTTCAAAGTGTGTTCGAAGCTAATGTTTGGTCCAAACTCATCATGAAAATGACAACCAACAGCCTGTTATATTACTAAGTCTGCATACTGTGTTAAAAATGGAGCAATAGAAAAAAATAAACCAAACATCACGTATCATTTTCTGTTGCATGACAGACAAACAACCTCTAACCTAGCACAGCACTCTAAATTGCAGACATTACTCTAATGAGAAGGAAATCGGATAATTCCTGCCTGGATGATAGGACAATACCCTTACATCATAGATTTAATACACTGAAAACAAATTCAATTTCTTATCTTTCTTGATCATAAACTTACTTACATCTGCTTTCTGTAGCAACCATCTAACTCCTCCCCACCCCGCCCTCTCTTTCTGTCTTTCTTTCTTAAGAAGAAAATAGAAAACAGAAGGTGTCATAGAATGAAGAAATAACACCGAACAAGAGGAATTAGAAAAAGGTAAGAATTTAACCACACACACACACACACACACACACACACACAAACACACACACACACGCGCGCGCGCGCACGAACGCACGCACGCACACACGCACACACACACACAGAATAAAAAGTCACAAACGTGCTTAGCCGTCAGCACCTGGGCTTTATCACAGTTCTTGATTAAACCATTGACGCTGGGGGCAACAGCAAAGTGAGAGGCTGTATGACCAGTGGCTTTCCCACTCATGGAATTCCACTTTAAAGCTTAGTCTTTAGTGATCGACTATGACTCTCTGACTAGGAGGCTTGACTCGCACAGTCCTTATGTGCTGCAGCCCTGGGGGCTGGTTGGCCTTTGGAGAACTTCTCCAACGCTGACTGTCCTTACGCCCACTTGGCCGAGAGAGTTGGGATGTGCTGTGGGCAAGGCATCTCCACTATAATCAAATTTCTGCCCAGTTTCCAAAACAGCAGCTGCCTCCTCTGCTGTTTTGGAGGTCATCGTCGGACACGACGGACAAACGTACAAACGTACTTAGAAACAACAGGAAAGGACAGGATAAAAGAGAAAGAAAGAAAGAATGAGAGAGAGAGAGAGAGAGAGAGAAGAGAGAGAGTGTGTGTGTGTGTGTGTGTGTGTGGTGTGTGTGTGTGTGTGTGTCTATGTGTCTGTGTGTGTGTGTGACAGAGTTAGACAGACTGACAGACAGAGAGAGACAGTGACAGAGACAGAAAGACAGAGACAATGAGAGATAGACAGAGACAGAGGCAGATAGGCAGAAACAAAGACAGACAGAAAAAGAGAGACAACCAGGAGAACAGATACTCAGCAACCTAGTTCAGACAGATAACCAGTACACAGACAGACACACAGACAGACAGACAGACAGCAGTCACACGGACACAGGACAGGCAGAGGGCCAAAGGGGGACAAACCAGATGAGACAGCTGCACATGCTGCCAGCTGATCAGGTTATGCACGTCATCATCAGCGGCTGCCCAATGAATCCACTTAGTCTGCAGGTCGCCAGTGCACCTGCTCTAAACAAGGAGAGCGTCGTTTTAACAAGCCAGAGGATACTGACTTCTTCTATGCAACACTAATCTTCTTCTTGTTCTTCTTCTTGTTCTTCTTGTTCTTCTTCGTCCTTCTTCTTCTTCTTCTTCTTTCTTCTCTTCTTCTTCTTTCTTTCTTCTTCTTTCTTCTTTCTTCTTCTTCTTCTTCTTCTTCTTCTTCTTCGTCTTGTACTTGTTTCTCTTTTCTTGTTCTCCTCCTCCTTTTCCCTTCTTTTCACTTCTTTGCAATTCTTCTTCTTGTTCTTGTTCTTCTTCTTCTTGTTCTTCTTGTTCTTCTTGTTCTTGTTCTTCTTCTTCTTTTTCTTCTTCTTCTTCTTTTCTTCTTTTTTCTTCTTCTTCTTCTTCTTCTTTCCTTCTTCTTCTTCTTCTTCTTCTCTTCTTCTTCTTCTTCTTCTTCTTTTTCTTCTTCCTTGAACGCTCAGACAGCAAGTATTTTTAACTGTCATCAGGTCCAGACATCCCACTAGCGAGGGAGAGGGTCGTTATTATTTAAGTCTTTCTGAAAAAGAGCAGTAGAATGGACCAAGAAGGCAGAACATTGACAAGAAGGAGGTGACCGGAAGAAAAGGAACAAGGTAAAAACAACGAGAAGGACAGAAAAGAAGGAATTCCTTGCAGAGATTGTTCACAAGGTGGGGATAGCTGTTTTGCCAACAGGTCCCTGGCATCCCCATGGGGGAGAATGCTAATCCGTTTTCAACAAACCTTGGAAAAAAACAACCAGGCAGATTCCACCCAGTTTTAAAGGTTACATTTTTGGAATGGTCTGAATATTAACGGTATTGTAGCTGATGATGAGAAACAAACATGTCTGCTTTTGCCCTTCCCAAACAGTTGGCAAGCAGGCATCATTTTCAATCAGAGTTAACTGCTGAGAGAAAAAGTCAATATATATTGTCAACATGTAATGTCATTCTGTTGGCTAAATGAGAAAACATGTACAGCATAATCTTGATCCTTGCATAAATGACGGCAAGAAAACAGCATGTACAATATAATCCACGTATAACCTTTTGGCCAAAAATGAGACATAAACCCATCTCAACCTGTTGACAGCGACATATTTTTTCTGATTAGATTTTTTCCGAATTGTTACATTATGACATGCGCTGATACATTGCTGATCAGAAACAGACATCTACTTCATAAGGTCACTGTATTTGGAATCAATGGCAAGGATTCAGCAGGATGCACTTTTTATTACATAGTCTGAACTGTGGAGGAAAATCAAAGTGTAACACCCAAATTTGATCCAGTCGTGCCTATTCTACTTCTTAATAGTCATTTAGTTTTAAACAACTGACAAAATGCCACATGGTTTTCTGAGCCTGTTTTTATTTTTTCTTATCCTAAGAGGGTGTTAATTAGGATTATAAATTAACCTGAGCTTTCAAAGTTTAGCCCATCATAAGTAATGGCAGATAAATAAACCAACAAGTACGCTGTACAGTTCAATAGCCCTGACATAATTATGGCAAAACCATATTTCTTCATATGATGCTTACCGCTGCTGATGACAAGAACTGCACGTCCTCGTGTGAACTCTCAATGAACACTCTGGAATAAACATTCACCAGGTTTCGGACACAGGGACGCAGCCAGCATGCCCCAGAGGCCCCACCAGCGCAATGTCTGATGCACTGGAAACCATCTGGGAGAAGAATGTCTTGGCAAACATAGTGAGGAATTTATGGAAGATCCGCAAACAATGATTCCTTGGGAAAATACAAACAAACAAACGAAAAAACCAAGCGAACAAACAAACAAAAACTAACAAACAACAAATAGCGCAACCAAACAAAAACACACAAACAAGCAAAAGAAACAAAGGAGCAAACAAAAAACAACACTAAACAACCCTTACAGAAGCCTCCCCGAAGTTCCTTCAACGCACACATCTAACGAAGGCTTTTAACATTTTCAACCCCACATGAAAAAACCCAACAAGCAAGCAAACAAGAAACAAACAAGCAAACAAATTGGAAATAAATCGAAAAACAGTCTCTCTCTCTCTCTTTCTCTCCCCCCCCCCCCCCCCCATCTCTCTCTCAAATTATGTTGATTGGCAGCATCTGATTTAAGTACATGTAAACTTTTGCCCCAGCACATGAGAAATACGTATTAGAGAATATTTTCTTTTTCTTCTCTTATCCTTTTAGGGGTTTTCTTTTTGTTTTCTATATTTTTATAGTTTTCCAATTTTTCTTATTTAATCTACTTCTGTGTCGGACATTGCGTATTTGCATATATGCATTTGCAAAATGCTTACATGCACGCATGGTGCATTTGCACGCACACACACACACACACACACACACACACACAAACACGCACAAGCACACACGCACGCACGCATACACTCATTGCGTACGCGTACTTACAGACGAGGTAATCTAATTTGCATCAATTACCCACAATGTCTACAAGGAAAGGAGGATAGGAAAAATGAAGAAAACACACACAGACAAATAAACAAAAAACAACTATCAATGAAAAACAGACAGAGGAAAAAGGAGAAGAACAAAACTGGCCAGCAACAAATCAGGCGAGCACCAAAGAAAGAAAGAATAATAATAATATCAACAACAACAGAAATAAGTAAAATATAAGAAAAAGAAGAAGAAACATAATGCGAGAAAAGGAGAAAACAAGAGAAGAAAACACAAGAAACAGACTGATAAGAAAGAGAAGGGGATAAAAAGAAGCATATGGAGATAAACAATTTTTTTTATAATGATGATGATGGTGGTGTCGACGATGACAACTATGACGACAATGACGGCATCGACGACGACGACGACGGTGATGATGATGATGATAATGATGATGACAAACTAGCGACACATCAACAATACTAAAGAGATTTGTACACGCACATATCTGTAAAACAGGCACACTTGCACATGTGTGGTGCTTTCATGCGTGCGTGCGTGCGTGCACGTACGCGTGTGTGTGAGTGTGTGTGTGTGTGTGCGTGCGTGCGTGCGCATACTCGCGTAGCATGCGTACACGCCTGCGCGTGTATATGTCTGTGTCTATGTGTGCGCACATACACATAGACACACAGGCACACAATTGCAAAAACATGCACTTACATATACACACGCACACACGCGCATGCATGCATGCATGCATGCACATAAATGCACATCAAACACACACACAATTTAGGCCATTTAAACTGAAAATAAAGAGACATGTTTACCCATAAATAATACTTATTACAGAAAATGAGAAGAAGGGTGAAAAAGTAGAAAAATAAAAGCTAGAAGGCAGGGAATATAGGGAATGAAGAGAAGGAATGAAACAGAGACAGAGACACAGAGAGAGACAGAGTGGGGGATAGAGAGAGGGGGGGAGTGGGAGGGAGAGAAAGAGTAGAAAGAGAGAGACAGAGAGAGAGGGTGACGGAGGGAAAGAGCGAGACAGAGAGAAGGGGGAAGGGAGGGAAGGAGAGTTAGAAAGACAGAGATAGAGAGACAGAGAGAGACAAAGAGACATTTAGAGAGAGAGACAGAGACAAATAGACAGACAGAAAGAGAGAGAGAGAGGGAGAGACAGAGACAGACAGGGATAGGAAGACACAGATAAAGAAATGGGGGAAAAAGACAAACAGACAGACACACAAACATACACTTTCGCAGCGCAGAGCAAAGAGATACACTCAAAACACAGGGTAGAAAGTAAAGAAAACAGCAAAAACAGTTTCAGACAGACTAAGCCGATCTCAATGTGGACCTCTTTCACAACGCCTTTGACACGAGGCAACACGTTTCTCCCTGACCAATGCCGCGGTCAAGGCTGATGAAGCCAGCAGTGGACAGCTCCATCCATCAGCGCCTCCTCCACAGCTCCCTCAGAGATGACGCAAACAGGCTGATCCAGGGACCGACCTCGCTATGCTGAGGTCTCTGCTTCATTTCCATGGCTCATTACTTGCCAACAAGATCAAAGGCGCCGACACCGGCCACTTGTGTGGTTCCTGTCACGGTGGTGATAAATTATCAGCCGTTTAAAAATGTTATCGAGCAGTTGTATGGTTCCTCTCATGGTGGTGATACATTATCAGTCTGTTCTTTTAAAACTGTGGTGCTGAAAATGTGATGTTATCAAGCAATGTCGTTGCGCCTCACGCTAGTTATAAAATAGCGATCATTTTCAACAATGATCTGATCGTAATGCTATTGAGCAGTTCTTTCATTGTGAAAATGGGTGATACGGAGAGAAAGAATGTTATAAACGCAATAAATTTAACAAAAATTATCGTTCATTTGGAAAAGATTGCAAAGATTCGTGAACGTGTTGATTTTCTGTATCACGATTTATCATAGGTTCATACAGCAGGTCTAATTAACAATTTTTGCCGGTGAAGTATTTTTTGCCTCCTGATAATTGTAGTAAAAAAATTTAAAATTTGAAAAGAGCTCAACATTTCCAGAATGTATTACTTAATATCACATAATCTGTTGATCAGAAATGAAGAAAAAATCCAACAACGAAAACCACTATTTCGTCTGCATATATTAAAGAATCGTTTTTGGTACTGGTATAACGCATTAGGTTCAGTAGGTCTTCGCTTTCCAGTGATCTGACATGAATATATCTGCCGTCAAAATATAAAAGGGCATACAAATACTCAAGCTGAATTGATGCACATAAGAAAAAGCGAATACAGTTTAAAAGAATCTCTTACAGTTACGTTTATTTCTACTTTCTACTTGTATTTCTATGTAAGAATTCACTAATCAGGAAAAATGTTATCTGCTGTGCGCAAAGGAAATCCTCAGCAGAGCAAATGAAGTGGTTTTTAGAACCTGGATGTTGTTTCAGATGCTGGTTGGGAAAAGAACAATGCAAATAAGTGTGGCTGCTAAACCATATGCAAAATGAAGTCGTGTTCTTGCTGTTGATATCAATATTTTAAAGACAGATACATAGTTTACCATAGAAAGTGTCTGTTTGTCTGTGTGTCTGTGTATCGTTTTGCTTCTTTTTATATTTTCTACTCAGCACTAGCCTTCCCTCTATGCAACTTACTTGTCTGTTAATATTCTTTTAGCGTCTATAATCACAAAGCTGCCAAAGTTTCTCTTTATCTTCACTCACTATTAGCCTTCCCTGAATGACACTTTCTTTAATCTTAATATTCTTTTAACAGCTATAATCACCCTCTTTACTCCTGCGAACCTCTTTTAACAACAGTACTCAAGTTC
>CM054150.1:55836256-55838756 GCA_028751875.1 Rapana venosa | reverse complement strand
CTGCTGTACTGCAGTTATGGACTATGACCCAGATAGCGACATCGTGGAAAACATCAACAACAAAACAGAGACTTACCAGCTGCTTCTCCTAAATGCCCCATTAACTCACCCCCTACTGACAAAAAGGTTCTTAAGTGGATCCCAGCCTTAAAACGACTGAATCAAAAGTGGGAAAGAAAAGTCGTTCCGTGTGTGTGTGTGTGTGTGTGTGTGTGTGTGTGTGTGTGTGTGTGTGTGTGTGTGTGTGTAGTGTATGTGTTGTGTGTATGTGTATGTGTGTGTGTTTGTGTGCTGATGTGTTGTGTGTGCGTCGCGCAGCCGTGCGCGAGTGTGTTGTAAGTTGTATTTTTTTGTGTGCGTGTGTTCGTGTGTTCGGGCGTGTGTTTGTACATGTTTGTGTGCCGTGTTGTTCTTGTGTGGTATGTGTGTGTTCTGTGTTTGTGTAGGTATGTGATATATAATATAATATATATATATATATATATATATTTTTTTAGCAGTGTGTGTGTGTTGTGTGTGTGTGTGTCTGTGTGTGCCTCTATCTCTCTCTCTTTCTAAAATCCATGAAGCAACAGCATCTGATTTCAATACATGTAAGCTTTCGGGCCAGCACACACACACACAAAACGAGCATGAAGGGATTTTTCTTTCATCTGATCTTTCTCTCTTCCTTTCAATTTTCTTTATTCTTTTTTGTTCAATGAACTTTCTCAACTTGCCTGATATTATATATTATTTGGGTTTTGTCTGGCAAAGGCAATGGCGCACACACATGTGTGTTCATACGCACGTAAATACTCACTTAGAAACATACAAATGCATTAACAAGCGTAGCGTATGCGCACTCCCTTACACACATCCACACGTGTACATGCATACTCACACATACATGCGCAAACACACGGCATGTATACACACATATACACATCCAGACACAAACGCACACATACACACATATGCAAGCACATACCACAGCGCGCGCACGCACGCCACACATCCCACCAACAGACACACACACAGACACAGACACACACACACCAAACACACACACCACACACACACACACACACACACACACACAACATTCAAAATTTAACTGCATAGCACGCGCATTAAGCTGGAATGCACTGTCAGCAAGAAGCCACAGTGTACTTAAGGCAAAGTAATCCAATCTGCATCAATTATGAACAGCGCCCTTAGAGGTGAGGACATTGGAAGAGGTGGGGGGGGGGGGGGGGGGGGGGGGGGGGGTAGCGAGGGTGGGAAGGGGGTATGAAAAGGAATGGCAACATGCACAAACTGAAAGGTTGGAGAACATCCAAAGAAACAATCAACATGAGGTCAGATACAAATCGAAGGAGAAAGGAGACGAAGAAGAATTGCGAAGAAAAAATTGCGAAAAGAAGATCTGCAAGAGAAGAAGAAAAGAAGAAGAAGAAGAAAGAGCAGAAGAAGACGAAAGAAGAACAAGAAGAAGAAGAAGAAGAATTGCGAAGAAGAAGAAGGAAGAAGAATTGCGAAGAAGAAGAATTGCGAAGAAGAAGAGAATTGCGACGAAGAAAATTGCAAAGAAGAAAAATTGCGAAGAAGAAGAAAAATTGCAAAGAAGAAGATGTAGAAGTTAGAAGCAGCAGACGATCATGTCATTTTATTTTCTGAGGGTAATAGAATAAGTACTAGACTGTTTTACATCCATCCAACCCTTGGAAAAAAGAAAGTAAACAGACAAATATATAAGCACGAAGAAGAAGAAGAAGAAGAGGAACAACAACAGCAACAAGAGGAAATCCAACACTACATCATGCATTTTGTATGGATTATACACACAAACCGACATGCAGCTACTGTCGACCACCAAACCACATTTGTCTGTCCGTCTTTCATGCTGTGTCTGTCTGTCAGTGTGTGTGTGCAGGAAACAATGTTCTTTCATTATCACAGAAGAGGAAAACAAACAAGAAATCCCACAGCACCAAACAGACCAATCAACGGAGAGACCCAGTAATTTAAGGTTCAGCCATGTTCCCAGAAAGGAGAAATCCATGGCTTGTCGATGTGACCACTGCAATTCTGCTGTCGCCACACAGAGACTAAAGCCACGAATGGCCACCCGAATGAGAACAGGGGCCTTTAATTCTGAAACTTCTGACGTCAACGGTCGTGGGGATCGAACCTCCGGCAGCAGTTTTTCGTAGATTTCGGATTTTTATATCTGCCGTGTCCATTTCTATGCAGACAGGTTGTGTTCCGACTGCACTTTGTGTGTACACAGGAATAGGGAATGTAAGAACGGTAATCGAGATACTGTCTGTCGTTCATGGCGGTGTCTGGAAGTTGCAGAGACACAAACCTTCCCAGCAGATGCCACAGACCTCACCGGCCTACTGGGTTTTGCTGTTCATCCATGGTTTCATTATCCAGCCAACGCTGACACAAGAATGAACGTTTTGAACAAGCATGCACGTTAAAACCCGTTCCGCTTTTAAGAAGAGTAGGCCAT
>CM054150.1:55813756-55831256 GCA_028751875.1 Rapana venosa | reverse complement strand
GATGAAGGCCATGCATCACTCTTGGAGATCAGTGACTAGGTTAGCCCAGGATAGGCAGGAGTGGAAGCGCTTTGTTGCTGCCCTTCACACCACTGGGTGTAATGGGTGATGGTGATGATGATGATGCGCACTAGATTGATAGATTGTAGGTGGCAGGAGTGTTCCAGTCATATTCAGGAGAGTAATCGTATTAGTTTGTATAGGCAGTTTAGTTTATTAGGTAAAATTCCTGTATATTTGTCAATGAACATGGATAGTCATCTTAAACATATTATGAAAAAAATTAGATTTGGAGTGTCTGAATTGTTTGTGCACAATCTTCGCTATAGACAACACTGATCTTCTTTGTCCATTATGTAAGGGGTCTGTCGATAACGAAGTTCATTTTGTATTATGTTGTCATATGTTCAATGATCTTAGAACTCAGTTGATACCGCAAAAATATGTGAGCTGTCCTTCCATGTTTAGACTTTGTATACCAATGTCATCTACTAACGAGCGAATTAATAAGCGAATAGCAATTTATTTGTATAAAGCTTTTAAAATTAGAAATACTGTCTGTAATTGAGGTATTATTCTTCTGTTCATAAATGTTTCCTATGCAACATGTTTTGGAATGTTGATTATATACACACCACCCCTTCATGAGGGACAAGGCCTGTAATGAATAACACTTTCGCATTCGCATTCTCTGTCTTTGTATCTCTGTCTCTCTTTGTCTGTGTATGTGTCTCTCTGTCTGTTTCTGTGTCTGTCTGCCTCTCTGTCTGTCTATCTGTCTGTCTATCTGTCTGTCTGTCTCTCTCTGTGTCTCTCTCCCCCTCTCTTGGCTTGTCAAACATGGCTGGTTTGAGCTGAAGAATTGTCGTCACATTCTTAAAAAAAACGTTCTAAGCTCATGGTGACTGGTTTAAGGGATATGTGTTCGGGAAAGCGGCAGTATAAGTGCTGAGAGAATTTTGATTCAACAATAACACAAGATAGAGAGAGAGAGAGGTGAGAAAGAATAATATAGAGAAAGACAGAGACGTAATTATAGAGAGACAGAGAGAGACAGAGAGAGAGACAAAGAAAGATAGATAGAGGCACTGCGTGTGACAGAAACAGCTTGAGACAGAGAAGCACACATAGGAGAGACAGAGGCAGGTAAAGAAGGTACAGACAGGTAGATAAACATAATTATGGCCTGTCAGATACTAGAGACAGAGATGTAGACAGACACGCAGCCGGTGACAAAGGGACGGAGAGGCAGACAATCAAACTGACAGTCAGAGAGACTCACTGACATACAAGGGAAAAAATCAACAACAAAAACCCTGACATAAAGAACAATAGAGAACTAATCAAAGCAATCTGCGAAATCTTTCTCATTCCGCCCTTCAGTTTTCAGTCGGAAAGTAATAGTCTGCACTGACTATCTCAGACCAGCCTGTGTGGAACCTACTTCACCCCACAGAAACCCCAGTCTCCCCAGACTCTTGTGAAAGCCTGTGAACTGGGCCATTGTTTGAAGAGTGGAGGCAGGGGTGTTAGAAAGTGCCAGAAGAGAGAACATTGTCCTGAAAGTGGCTGAAGTGGACAGATGGAAGATGGAGATGACTGTCTCTGGTAAAATGGGTCACGGAACAGAAAATGGTATCGGCAGTACCTACTTCAACAAGGGAAGAGTGTTGTGAAGTAGACAGTGTAAATGTGTATTGATTTTTGACTGCCGCCATTAAAACTGTTACCGTGGAGCAGGATGACCCAGTGGTTAGAATGTTCTTTTCTTTATGCTGCCTCATTCTCTGTGACGTTCCTGTCCTGCTGTTCCCACACTGCTATTTTCCACAAATGTGTTGTTACTCATAAAACGAAACAAAAGACAAGAAGAAGGCTTAGAAAACCCAACAGAAAGGATAAATTATAGCCTTTAGATTAAATATAGAGGAAAGAAACCAAAACAGAAATATTTCTTAACTCAAATACGAAACAAGTTCAGACAAGGAAAATACAGCCATTTGCTCATTTAGTTTAAGGATGCTTAACAGCCAATGTTGTGTAGTTATATTCCATCTCACAGAACTTTTATAATAACATCTACACTTCCAACTTTTTGCACAGACAAATGAATATAAGCATCTCTCTGTCTCTGTCTGTCTGACTGTCTATCCTTTTCTCTTTTCCACGTCTTTCTCTCTTTTCTTTCCCCTCCCTCTCTGTCTGTCTTTCTGTCTTTTTTTCTCTGTTCTTCCTTCTCAAATCTTTCAGAGTAGCATCACCAACAAACGAGCTCAAGAAAGAAATCCACCCTGAATAAAAAGTGCAGAGACCCCAGCGCATATTTGTGGACAGAAAAAACATCCCAAACCAGCTTTGTTGATTCCAGCACTCTGCTTGGCAAGATGGTCTGCATCACAGTAGGATCTACAGCGAGAAGCCAGAGGCACAGACAGGGCCTGATGCTGCAGCAAACATTGCCTCAGTGGGCCCAAGTGTGTCTTGGCCAATCCTGAAAAAATGAGGGCGTTTCCTTTTTAGCAGTCTGTACCACAGCAGCAAACTGCCCACTTTCCCCAGAGCTTAAAAGATGATATGGAGTTCTAGACCTGGGATTAAGTGCACTTTTTTTTAAAGAATATCTTGAGCGCAAACTTGTTTTTAAACAAGTTTGTTTGCAAGAAAATATGTCTTTGAGAGGAATATGAAAAAGGTCAAACATGTTCTTCTTACAATCAGCGGTAACATTTTTATATCCATTAGTAAGAGTACTGACACTTGAAATATCTAAGTTAGCTGATGCTTTTCTATCAGTTATTGTTTACCATCATAACTCAAACACCATCAACTTTTGAGAAAAAATTAAGCTGTAGGCAACTTGTTTGCAAGTACATGAAATGGTGCCAACAGTGAAAATGCAGGAGTTTCACTAGCATTTAAGATCTCATGTAGAAATTGGGAGCATAATATCCTTAGTATTTGGCATGGGAGACAAAACAAAACAGATCAAAAATACAAGAAATGTGCCAGCTTTCTCAGAGCGTTCTAAAGTTGTCACTCAGAAAGTAATAGTCTGCACTGACTCACACCAGGCTGTGTGGAGCCTACTTCACCCCACAGAAACCCCAGTCTCTCCAGACTCTTGTGAAAGCCTGTGACTGGGCCCATTGTTTGAAGATTGTTAGAAGAAAGTGCAAGAAGAGTGACCATTGTCCTGAAAGTGGCTGAAGTGGACAGATGAAAGATAGAGATGGCTCTAGTAGAATGAGTCATGGAGCATGAAATGGTGCCAACAGTATCATTTAACGAGAGAACAGTATTCTTAAAAGAAAAATCGATTGTGTTGGCTACTTGTTTATTGATGCTTTAAAAAACTGCTTTCCTGTTTATATGCGCAACTATGAACAGAAGACAAAGAAGAAGAATTTTCAACAAAGAACAATTCGAAAAAGAAGAATGGCAAAGAATAAGAATTGCAAAGAAGAACTGCTAACATGAAGACAAATTGCAGAAAACTGCGAACAAGAAGAATTGAAAAAAAGACGAATTAAGAATAATAATTGTAAAGATGAAGAATTGCAAAGAAGAAGAAGAAGAAGAACAACAACAACAACAAGAGGGAGAAGAAGAAGAACAAGAAGTATTGTGACGAAGAAGAATTGTGAAGGAGAAGAATTACGAAAAAAGAAGAATTAAAAATAACAATTAAGAAGAAAACTGCGATGACAAAGAAAAGGAATTGCAAAGAAGAATAATTGCAAAGAAGAAGAATTGGAAAGAAGAACTGCAAAGAAGAAGAATTGCGAAGAAGAATTGCAAAGAAGAAGAGGAAGAATTGCGAAGAAGAAGAACTGCTAAGAAGAGGAAGAAGAATTGCAAAAAAGAAGAATAATGCAAGGAAGAAGAAGGAGGAGGAGGAGGAGGGAGAAGAAGAAGAAGAAGAGAAGAAGAAGAAGAAGAAGAAGAAGAATTGTGAATAAGAAGTAGAATGAAAAGAAGAAGAGTGGAGGAGGAGAAAGAAAAAGAAGGAAAGGAACAAGCAGAAAAAGTAATGGCAGAAAATAGCAAATGATTTTAGCGTGATAATAGAACAGAGAATGGAGAAAAAAAAAAGGAGAACAAACTAGACACAAAAGTAAAGAGGAAATATAATACGAGCAGAAGAACACCAAGACAAAAAACCGAACATTCAATGATGAGCAGGAGAAGAGGGAGAATGAGAGACAACAGCCAGTACAATGGACACGCAGGATAAAAAAAAAGGTAGTGACAGATCAAATTTACTGGACACAAACTATGCCCATTAAAAGACGAAAGGGTGCCCAAGCTGACCAGTAGTGCGTAGGACAGACAGCAGTGTGTCCAGTCTGTATGATGATGGTGATGTAGGACAGACAGCAGTGTGTCCAGTCTGTATGATGATGATGTAGGACAGACAGCAGTGTGTCCAGTCTGCATGATGATGTAGGACAGACAGCAGTGTGTCCAGTCTGCATGATGATGATGTAGGACAGACAGCAGTGTGTCCAGTCTGTATGATGATGATGTAGGACAGACAGCAGTGTGTCCAGTCTGTATGATGATGATGTAGGACAGACAGCAGTGTGTCCAGTCTGCATGATGATGATGTAGGACAGACAGCAGTGTGTCCAGTCTGTATGATGATGATGTAGGACAGACAGCAGTGTGTCCAGTCTGTATGATGATGATGTAGGACAGACAGCAGTGTGTCCAGTCTGTATGATGATGATGTAGGACAGACAGCAGTTGTGTCAGTCTGTATGATGATGATGTAGGACAGACAGCAGTGTGTCCAGTCTGCATGTGATGATGTAGGACAGACAGCAGTGTGTCCAGTCTGTATGATGATGATGTAGGACAGACAGCAGTGTGTCCAGTCTGCATGATGATGATGTAGGACAGACAGCAGTGTGTCCAGTCTGCATGATGATGTAGGACAGACAGCAGAGTGTCCAGTCTGCATGATGATGATGATGTAGGACAGACAGCAGTGTGTCCAGTCTGTATGATGATGATGTAGGACAGACAGCAGAGTGTGCAGTCTGTATGATGATGTAGGACAGACAGCAGTGTGTCCAGTCTGTATGATGATGATGTAGGACTGACAGCAGTGTGTCCAGTCTGCATGATGATGTAGGACAGACAGCAGTGTGTGCAGTCTGTATGATGATGTAGGACAGACAGCAGTGTGTCCAGTCTGCATGATGATGTAGGACAGACAGCAGTGTGTCCAGTCTGTATGATGATGTAGGACAGACAGCAGTGTGTCCAGTCTGCATGATGATGTAGGACAGACAGCAGTGTGTCCAGTCTGCATGATGATCTAGGACAGACAGCAGTGTGTCCAGTCTGCATGATGATGTAGGACAGACAGCAGTGTGTCCAGTCTGCGTGATGATGATGATGTAGGACAGACAGCAGTGTGTCCAGTCTGCATGATGATGTAGGACAGACAGCAGTGTGTCCAGTCTGCGTGATGATGTAGGACAGACAGCAGTGTGTCCAGTCTGTATGGTGATGATGATGTAGGACAGACAGCAGTGTGTCCAGTCTGCGTGATGATGTAGGACAGACAGCAGTGTGTCCAGTCTGTATGGTGATGATGTAGGACAGACAGCAGTGTGTCCAGTCTGTATGTTGATGATGTAGGACAGACAGCAGTGTGTCCAGTCTGTATGGTGATGATGATGTAGGACAGACAGCAGTGTGTCCAGTCTGTATGGTGATGATGATGTAGGACAGACAGCAGTGTGTCCAGTCTGTATGGTGATGATGATGTAGGACAGACAGCAGTGTGTCCAGTCTGTATGGTGATGATGTAGGACAGACAGCAGTGTGTCCAGTCTGTATGATGATGTAGGACAGACAGCAGTGTGTCCAGTCTGCATGATGATGATGTAGGACAGACAGCAGTGTGTCCAGTCTGTATGATGATGATGTAGGACAGACAGCAGTGTGTCCAGTCTGCGTGATGATGATGTAGGACAGACAGCAGTGTGTCCAGTCTGTATAATGATGATGATGTAGGACAGACAGCAGTGTGTCCAGTCTGTATGATGATGATGATGTAGGACAGACAGCAGAGTGTCCAGTCTGCGTGATGATGATGTAGGACAGACAGCAGTGTGTCCAGTCTACATGATGATGATGTAGGACAGACAGCAGTGTGTCCAGTCTGTATGGTGATGATGTAGGACAGACAGCAGTGTGTGCAGTCTGTATGATGATGTAGGACAGACAGCAGTGTGTCCAGTCTGTATGATGATGTAGGACAGACAGCAGTGTGTCCAGTCTGCATGATGATGATGTAGGACAGACAGCAGTGTGTCCAGTCTGTATGATGATGATGTAGGACAGACAGCAGTGTGTCCAGTCTGCGTGATGATGTAGGACAGACAGCAGTGTGTCCAGTCTGTATGGTGATGTAGGACAGACAGCAGTGTGTCCAGTCTGCATGATGATGATGTAGGACAGACAGCAGTGTGTCCAGTCTGTATGGTGATGTAGGACAGACAGCAGTGTGTCCAGTCTGTATGGTGATGTAGGACAGACAGCAGTGTTTCCAGTCTGCATGATGATGATGTAGGACAGACAGCAGTGTGTCCAGTCTGTATGATGATGATGTAGGACAGACAGCAGTGTGTCCAGTCTGCGTGATGATGATGTAGGACAGACAGCAGTGTGTCCAGTCTGTATGATGATGATGATGTAGGACAGACAGCAGTGTGTCCAGTCTGTATGATGATGATGATGTAGGACAGACAGCAGAGTGTCCAGACTGCGTGATGATGATGTAGGACAGACAGCAGTGTGTCCAGTCTACATGATGATGATGTAGGACAGACAGCAGTGTGTCCAGTCTGTATGATGATTATGTAGGACAGACAGCAGTGTGTCCAGTCTGCATGATGATGATGTAGGACAGATATCTGATGACTGTGTTGCGGCAATACATTGGGCTTTCTGTTGTGTGTGTGTGTGTGTGTGTGTGTGGTGTGTGGTGTATTTGTGTGTGTGTGTGAAGAGAGAGAGAGAGAGTGGTGTGTGTGCGAGCGTGTGTTTGTGTGTGCGTGTGTTTGTGTGTGTGTGTGTGTGTGTGTGTGTCGGCGCGCGCACGCGCGTGTGTGTATGCGTGTGTGTGCGCGTGTGTGTATGCGTGTGCATCTTGTTCATATTTTTCGTCATTTTTCTCCATCTCTAGAGGCCTACATCCACGAATAGCATTACTGATGGCTGCCTGTGTTTCTCTCTTTGTGTTTCGTCCTCTCGTTTTTGTCTCTTTTGTTGAACTTCTCTGTCTATGTCTCTTATAATTCTGTCATTTCTCTTCTCTCTCTCCTCTCTCTCTCTCTCTCTCTCTCTCTCTCTCTCTCTCTCTCTCTCTCTCTCTCTCTCTCTCTCCATCTGTCTCCATCTCTCTTTATCTGTCTATGTCTGTCTGTTTCAGTCTTTCACTGTCTGGATATTTATCTCTCTGCCTCTGTCTATTCGCCGGTCTCTCTTTCTCTCTCTTTCTTTCTGTCTATCTGTATGTCTCTCTGTCTCTCTGTGTATACACACACACACACATGCACGAGCATGTTCTCCGTGTATCCCTGCGTCCTTGAGAGGGTGAATGTGTGTCATTCAGCTGCTTAAAACAAAATACAAACCAACGCTCTCTTCAGCTTCAACAATTCTACTTGTACAAATCTTTTCTTTTTGGTTTAGTTTAAACAGACAAAGCGCAAACATCCCTATCTTTCAGTGCTCCAAGCTGAGGGCAGAATGCTGAATTCAGAAAGAAAAAGACAGGGAGAGCCAAAACCAAAGCACTGGAGCAGCAGATGTCTCCCAGGACCCCCGTTGCGTGCTGGTGGATTTGGGTCGGGAAAGACATGTCTGAACAAAACGAGCAAAGTGGCCATCTCTCTAGGGGCTTGATAAACAGGAATGCTTTTTGCCGAAAGATTAGCTGCTTGTTTCGAACCTAATAACATTATCGACTAATCTGCCTGGTTTGTGATAATAGAGAATGATCACATAGCAACAACAAGAATGATAACAGCGACAAACAACAAAAACGACAAGCCCCCAAAAATCCCAAATAAAAACAAATTATCGATAAATAAAAACACTCAAACAAACAAAAACACGAGGAAGAAGAAAATGAAATGTGGAGAAGTGACTGTATAAACTGAAATCAGCGGATTTGCTATATTCGATCTGTGTGTCAATTGTACCCCCACCCCCTTTACTCCACTTCCGAATAGAGAAAACGGTGATTATGACCATGGTGATGACAGTAAAGGTGGCAGCAGCAACTGTTGTGGTGTTGATGATGGGGGACATAATGATACATCACTGTTACAAGACTGGCGAAATAGAGACTAACAATCGTAACCCCCTAAAAACTGTGAACAACTCAAAGTTTACGCTACTTCAAGAGCGAACAACATGTTAACAAAAATAGGAAGAAGAAGAAGAAGAAAGAAGAAGAAGGAAGAACAAGAAGGATAAGAAAGAAGAAGAAGAAAAAAGAAGAAAAAGAAGCAGAAGAAGAAGAACAACAACAAAGAAGAAGAAGAACAAGAACAACAAGAAAGAATAACAAAGAAGAAAAAAGAAGAAAGAAGAAGAAAGAAAGAAGAAGAAGAAAGAAGAAGAAGAAGAAGAAGAAGAAGAAGAAGAAGAAGAAGAAGAAGAAGATATGAAGAAGAAGAAACAAAGCAAAATCGGTGCAACAGTATGAAACTAATTAATATGAAAAAAAGAACAAGAGCGAACAAAAAAAGAAAGAAAGAGGAAGAACAAGAAAAAGAACAAGAAAAAGAAAAACAAGAACAAAAAGAACAAGAACATGAAGACGAAGAAGAAGTCGCACAAGAATCTATATGGACATTCCTGTCTACAGCACTCGTAAAAAAATTCAATTTGTTTTTATTTCTAGGAAATGGCGGCGGAAACGAAGTAAGGCTATTTCACGTATGGCTGACTACCCAGCAAGACTTAATGCGCTCATTAGGCTTCTATTTTATATGATTTCCTCGCATTATGTAGCATGTGAATAACTTTATGAGTTCTCGTTTCTTTATAAGTAGTGAGTTTTTATTTTGAAAATAGCAAATTTGGACATTCTTTATATGTTTTCTTAAGCAACATTTCGAAACGTCTAAAAGGAATATCCAAAATGCGAGCTAAAAGTACATGATTATCAACTTATGTTTTTTATGATAATCTGTTACCGATCTTGCCTCTTTTTATATCCCTAAAAAGTAGGCTAATAGAAGCTTTATAGAAATAGTACAGTCATTTTAAACTTTCTCGCAATCACTTGAAGAAAAGCTTTCCAAAATTAAAATGGCTTCACTCAAAGTTGCAGCCACTGCTAAAGCCACATAATAATAATAATAATAATGTATGGAATTTATATAGCGCTGAATCTTGTAAAGCAACAAATCAAAGCGCTCAGATTTTATTTCATACCACTTTAAGTCATGGCAGATTTCTCTCCGTGAAATTCGGGCTGCTCTCCCCGGGGAGAGCGGGAGAACGCGTCGCCACAAGGCGCTGCGCCACCCTTTCACCCTTTTTTTTTTTTTTTTTTCTGCAGCTGTATTTGTTTCCCTATCAGAGTGGCTTTTTTCTAAGAATTTTGCCAGGGACAACTCTCTTGTTGCCGTGGGTTTTTTTTACGTGCGCTAAATAATTACGTGTAACACACGGGACCTCGGTTTATCGTCTCATCCGAAAGACTAGCGCCCAGACCACCACTCATGGTCTAATGGATGGGGGAAAAATTTCCGGTCCAAACAGGGTACGAACCGCCGCACACTTCAGACCCGGACTTTTCGCTTTCTAGACAGGCGCGTTACCTCTAGACCACATCCTGGTTGGTGATGTTTGATATAAAAAAGCATTGTTGTGCGAAGTGTTTATAATATACCATCTTCTTTGGTTTATATTCCTTGCCCCTTGCTGAGATACATATATCTCTCTGTCTCTCTCTGTCTTCCGGTCTGTCTGTCTGTCTGTCACTTTGTCTTGTCTCTATGGATTTTAAAAAATAATATTTTACACTATTTGTATATTTCTTGAATGGTTTAGAACGATGTGATGTGTGTGTGTTGTTGAGAGAATGACAGACAGACAGAGAGAATGAATCACACCTTTGGTAAACCTAGGTCCTCTAACCAAGGAAAGAGGAACAAAATAGAGAGGCAGGTGTATCAATCTTTTGAGAAACATTATGAACAGGACAAAACTTTTGATTCTTCTCCTTTTGGAAAATATCACCCCCTGCCCCCCCCCCCCCCAAATACCGGTTAATTTAATAGAGCCCCTCGATTATTTAACTCATTGCCACATCCATCATCGTATTCACAATGTGTTAATTAATTTTGCCATGAATTGTGTGCATGGCCAGTGGACGATTTAAACAGATAGTTCAGATATGACTGCTGTTAGTTCCCCTGAAATGAATTTACTCCCTTCCTGTATGAAAACGAAATGCTTCCTCACAGACCTACTTTAATTGAATTTGCTTGAAATAGCTGTGAAGGCTAGATTAATCAAATGTTTCCACAAAAATATACCACAACAATGTTCACAATAAATTGTAAGCATTATAAGCATTAAGTATGGTTATATCAGTTTCAAGTAATGATAAATCAGAAACGTTTATGCATTGATGATATCAGACACGCCTAAATTTTAAACCTGTTCTTTTGGTAAAAGCATCAAACGAAACGTGAATATGAATGGAATTGAGAAATGAGTTAGGGAAGATCTCTGAGGGGATCGCCAGCTCAACCTCTCTAACCTCTTATCTCTGGAGGATACGTGTTGCCTGTCTTCCGATGGTCGTGTGTCTGTAGCCTGATTAGCTTCAAGGGAAACAACAGCAGTGATACAAAAAAGAGTACAATGCTTATGTTTGGTGGGGGAAAAGATATAAAATAGACTAGGATATCCAGGAGGGAGGAGCAGAGAGAATGGGAAGGAAGAATGGGGTAGGACAGAGGGAAGATAGGGCTGGGAAGTGAAGATAAGGTTAGACAGAAGGAAGAGAGGACACTAGAGGGAGACTGGGGTTGGATAAAAGGAAGATTGGGGGAAGGGGAGGTAGATTAGGGGTGGATAAAGGGAAGATTGAGGGGTAAAGAATGGGAAGGAAGAATGGGGTAGGACAGAGGGAAGATAGGGCTGGGAAGTGAAGATGAGGTTAGACAGAAGGAAGATAGGACACTAGAGGGGTTGGATAAAGGGAAGATAGGGGAAGGAGATTAGGGGTGGATAAAGGGAGATAGGGGGAGGGGGTGGATAAAAGGAAGATTGGGGGTAGATAAAGGGGAAGATAGGGAAGTGGAGGTAGATTAGGGGTGGATAAAGGGGAAGGGGAAGTAGATTGGGGGTAGATAAATGGAAGATGGGGAAGGGAGGGAAAGGGCAAACGTAGTTGAGGGGAAGGAAGGGGTAGATATGTTAAGGATACAAGAGTTCTCAAGGAAGGAAAGATGGGGCAGGGAGGTGGGAGGTGAGGAGATAGTGGACAACGTGCTGGGAGGGGGGGTGTTCTTTCTTGTGAAAAATGTCCTCCACGTTCTGGTCCTGATTTGCCACATCAGTGGTGTCCACTACAGTGAACAACTAAGAACACCAGGCTTCTCAGTTTTACAGCATCATCAAACTCATCTGCAATCTCTTTTTCAACTTAGTTTCGTGGAAACTCAGTTTCTGATGACTTTTGAATTACTATGGCTTTTCAATGCTGACAAAGAAAGAAAAGGTATAACGTTAACAAAAAACACAATCTACTTTTCAGCTTCTTTTTTGGATACAAACAAAAATACTTGAATGGGAAACTACAAACATAAAAGGTAACTTGTGGCATTTCGTGTAAAAATCTGTCAAACACCAGGCTATTTGCAAACATGCTCTCAAAATAGAGCTATCACTCCAAGAAGTTCTCAAGGATGTGAACGCTTTGCAGCATTGTCACCAGAAAAAGTAGGTTGGCGTGGTTCTTCTTTTAGCCACACTTGCAGAGAAAATATCCCCACTTTTCCAGGTTTTATCGATGCACTGGGGACAATATTTGCTGTAGCATTACTCTCATTCTCTGCTCTCAGTTCTCACTTTCTTTCATATGTGTCTGCAAATATCAACGCGGAATGTGTTACGAATGAGACCTCTGAAGTTAACGAGGTTGTTTTCTTCCTGCAGTGATGGGCCGGACCCCAGCAATGCGAATCATGTTGGATGATTCTTTCCTCTGGAGCCTGGCCGTCTTGACGGCCCTTCTCTCGTGCGATTGAGAGGAGAGAGAGAGAAGAGAGAGAGAGAGAGAGAGAGAGAGAGAGAGAGAGAGAGAGAGAGAGAAAAGAGAGAGAGAGAGAGAGAGAGAGAGAGAGAGAGAGAGAGAGAGAGAGAGCAAACACGCAATTTTATCTTAAAGAATGTAAAAGAACAAACAGAAAACGGGTTTTCTTCTGCATTTATCGCTGTTAAGTTAAAAATGAGACAACAACAACAAAAACAGCACACATGAACAATTCTCATGTTGACAATATAAAAATCGATTCTGAAACTATATTGAACAAACAAACACGCCAATATTAGGTGTTACCAGGTGTAACTCAAGTGATGGATTGTGAAAAACAAAAACTATAGCACAGACACACATACACACACACACACACACACACACACACACACACACAGAGGCAGACAGACGAGCCAATTTTGATCCAATAGATAATTAAAACTTTATATTATGTTAAAGAAGTCTACATGACTTGAAAGGCAATACAACTATTCTGAATCTGAAAAAATCTGAGTCTGTATCTAACAGGGAGAGACAGACAGAAAGGAGGACGATATAGATACAGCAGATGGGGAAGATGGTTGAAGCAAATTTCCACACTTCTCATTCTGTGCTTCAGTTTTCAGTCAGAGTCGAAAGGTAGTAGTCTGCACTGACTCTCTCAGACCAGCCTGTATGGAACCTACTTCACCCCACAGAAACCCCAGTCTCCCCAGACTCTTGTGAAAGCCTGTGACTGGGCCCATTGTTTGAAGAGTGGAGGGCAGGGGTGTTAGAAAGTGCCAGAAGAGAGAACATTGTTCTGAAAATGGCTGAAGTGGATGGATGGAAGATGGAGATGACTTTCTCTGGGAAAATGAGGAATGGAACATAGAATGGTGCCAGCTGTAGCTATTTCAACAAGAGAAATATAGTCTTGGTATAGGTATTCGAAACTGTTTACTTTTTCGTTGCTGTTTTTGTGTTTATTCTGTTACTGTTACTACTGATCTTGTGCTAAGTGTGTGTTCATTTTATTTTGATTTTTATCATTAACATAATAAAATCACAGTATAGAGGTACCTAAAAATACCAACCAAAAAATAACCAAAGTTTTGATTACCTATACCAAGATCATTTCTGTCATCGAAACTTTTTTCATTTTTGTTGTTGCTTTTTTGGTAGGTATTTCTGTAATGTTGCCTCTCCACTGTTACTGCTACTGTTGCTACTGCTCCTGTGCTAAGTGTGTGTTCGATTCTAACAGTCTTCATAAATGTAAGCTTCATAGAATGGGGGAAAACCCTTCCCACAAGGTGAACTTGTTGGCTCAATGCTTTTCAATTCACTTTCTCAGCTACTGCCAAGAGTTGTTCGTCAACACACCTGCGATTTTCAGAAGTTTGAAAATAACTAACAGCTCATCTTTTACAATGATGGTTTGTACATCCTTCGCAAAGGAGTATACCTATCCATCAATCCCATGCAACATAATCTCGACGAAATGGTTTTAAATATCACGCAAGGTGGTTGATTTGTAATCCACATGAGGTTCAGGTTTAGATCAGAATTGCATGTTAGTATAATCCCTGTTAATCTTCAGGAAGAGAGAGAGAGAGAGGGGGGGGGGGGAGAGAGGAGAGAGGAGAGAGGAGAGAGAGAGAGAGAGAGCGAGAGAGAGAGAGAGAGAGAGAGAGAGAGGATAGATGGAAGAGAGGGAGAGGGAGAGAGAGAGAAACAGACAGACCGACAGAGACAGAGATAGACATACAGAGAAAGAGACAAACAGACAGACACAGGCACTAAAGCAGATAGAGAAAGAGACACATAAATGCAGAGACAAAGAGAAGGAGAGTCAGAGAGGAAGAAATAAGAAGACTGAGACAAAATAAATAAGGCAGAAAGAGACTGAAGATGACACAGACGCATAGATAGGGAGGTAGAGACACAGACAGATAGGCAGACAGACAAAAACAGAAAGATAGACAAACATGGAGACAACATTAATATACCAAGAAATTCGAAGATGGAAAGGAAGACAAACAGAACGGAGAGAAAGAGAAACACACGGAGGGCTACACAGAAGATATACCATCATAAAATGAACAGACAACACACTCATGCACACAAAACAAAAACAAACAAACAAATAAACAAACACAGAAAAACAAGAGAAGAGAACACAACACACAAAACACACAAAACACACTATCTTACACATTCATCCACCACCCACACCCACACAACTCACACAGCCCCCATCTACCCCCCTCCATCCCCCCCTCCCCACACCCACACACACACCACAACACCCCCACCCACCAACCACCCCCCCCCACCCCACCCACACCCACTCAACCCCCACCACCCCACCCCACCCACACCCACCAACCCCCATCCACCCCCACCCCCCACACCCACTCACCACATCCACACCCCACCCACACCCATCAACCCTCCACGCACCACCCACCCACTCAACCCCCATCCACCCACCCCACGCACATCCACAACTCCCCACACATCAGGAAACTCCCGAAAACCATACCAGCCACCTACCTCTGCCAATGGTCAAAACGTCGCTGTAGTGGTCAAACTTGTGGCCCACCCTAAGGTAGCCTTGCCGCAGGGCCACGAACAGGTGAAAGGTGTCCAGCAGCGAAGGCATCCCCTGCTCATCCCCGCTCTCTCGCTACGATTGGCCACCTCCTGATACACTATCAGTCCGTTAGACTGCAAGGTGCGGAAACTCAGCTCCAACCGAAAGGTCTGGGAGTCTGTGAGTGGAGGGATGAAGGTGATGTGAGACGTCCCGGGTTGATTAAAGGTCCATGACTGTCGAAGGTTGTTCCTGTGTGAGGTTGGAACCCCTGACTGGCGACAGGATCAGCGGCAGGAGAAGAGGAAGAAGAAGGCTTGGTAGTTGGCCCATGTTTGTGGAGAGTGGTGTGAACGGATGAATCGTGGTGTTTTTTGTCAGTCCATGTCACTGGCGGGTTGGGTGGTTTAAGCGCTAGAGTGTTGCTGTTGCTTTGACGGTTTGTTGGTCGTGGGGTTGTTTTGGGTTCAGTTTTTGTTCTGTTGCTGTTGCTGCTTTTCACTGTGGCATCTGGAAACAAACAAAACATGGATGTAAATGACACGCACAACATATAGACAGACAGATAGATATAGAGACAGACAGACAGCTAGACAGACAGACAGACAGATAGATAGATAGATAGATAGATAGACAGAAGACAGACAGATAGATAGATAGATAGATAGTAGATATATATATATATATATATATTATATATATATATATATATATATATATATATATATAGGTAGATAGATAGATAGATAGAGAGAGAGAGAGAGAGAGAGAGAGAGAGAGAGAGAGGAGAGAGAGAGAGGAGAGAGAGAGAGAGAGAGAGAGAGAGAGAGAGAGAGAGAGAGAGAGAGCGAGAGAAAGAGATATGGAGATATAGAGAGATGGAGAGAGAAAATCAGATCAAATTAAATTAAAATCTATTATTTCGAGGATACTGAATAAGCACTCATGTACCTCTTTATCTCCAGTCCACCCGTTTATCAGGGATAACGTCAATGATATTGATAATCTCTAATCATAATGATATATCACCTGAGAGATAGAGAGACAGACAGACATACACAGGGACACAGAGAGAGAGACGGAGAGAGAGAAAGAAGAGAAAGAGAGGGGTGATAACAGATCACTTTTTTTTCCAAACACACAAGCACAATACTAAAACAACAGCATCAGCAAAACTAGCAACGAAACGCCAACAAACGCAACAAAACAGCAACGAAACAGCAACGAAAGGAGTGCCACCAGCATCGATACTATTGATCTAAATTAAAGTCAACTTTATTTGCGAGAGAAGCAACAACAAAAAACCCAACTTAACCTGGAAAGTTGCATTCATGCAAGATCCTTTTGAATGTGCACTATTGGCAACAAGACCAACATCTGCTGACTGTCGACGACAAGAAATAAGGTACTAAACATACAGCAAAGTAGAGAATCCTGTACTTTATTCATTACTCATTTACTGCTACTACTACTACTACTACTACTACTACTACTACTACTACTACTACTACTACTACTACTACTACTACTACTGCATGGAATTTATATAGCGCTGAATCTTGTAAAGCAACAAATCAAAGCGCTCAGATGATATGATTTTTTTATATCGAGGATAATGGAATAAGCACTCATGTGCTTTTTTACATCCAGTCCCCGTGTGTATGCGGTTTTGTAAATTTTGTCATCTGTTCCCACCGGCACACAATGGCTTACTCTTTCGAAAAGCGGAACAGGATTTAACGTGTGCGCAAGATGTTCTGCATGCGTTCGCACACGGGGCCTCGGTTGATAGTCTCATCCGAAGGAATTTGACATTCAGTTCGATTTTTTTGTCAAACTGGGAAGAAAGGGCGAGGCTGGGAATCGAACCCAGAACCTCACGGTTTACTTGATTGATGGTTGTTACTTGTTGGCAGGCAAATGTCTTAACCATCCTGCCACCTTCCTTCATTTATTATGTATGCATTATTATTTACCGATCTATTTATTTTCTTTGTTTATCCGTTGTGTATATTTGATTAATTGCTAAACAAACCTACTGATATAATATTTCTGGTAGAAAAAAGCCGAAATGTAATCTCTAAAATTTAAAATATTTGTTTACCGATCTTTTCCCCCCAAGTCCTTTCTTTAAGGAGCATGATTAACCGTCTGGCTGAATAGCCTGGCTGCGGTATGACAGGCAATAAATGGTAATGTCTCAATCATGCTCACAGCTCAATTTCTTTTCGCAAAATTATAGCCGGTGAGAGACAGAGTGAGAGAGAGAGAGGGAGACAGAGACAGACACAGACATAGACAGACACAGGGATAGAGAGAGAGAGAGAGAGAGAGAGAGAGAAGAGAGAGAGAGAGGAGGGGGGGGGGGGAGGGAGGGAGGGAGAGAGGGAGGGAGACAATGACAATGACAATGACAATGACAAATTCTTTTATTTCGAGGATAATGAATAAGCACACATGTGCTTTTTTACATCCAGTCCCCGCCCGTTAGGGATACATCTTAATAATAATAACCCAATACTTATACAGTCTCACAATAAAAACAAGGGGAAATAACCCTTTTCAAAACAGCTCCCCCCAACAACCCCCCCCCCCCAAAGCAAGCAATTAAAAGAAAA
>CM054150.1:55788756-55808756 GCA_028751875.1 Rapana venosa | reverse complement strand
AACAGGATTCAAAACAGCAACGTCTCACTTTCCAGGCAGGTAGGTGCGATCTTGATCCCATACCTGCTCCTGTCTTCTCACAATGCCTTCCACAACTTGTACCATCTGTCACCGAAATAGTAAACTCATCTCTTCTGTCAGGAAATTTTCCATCAGCTCTCAAAACCGCAATAGTCACACCTCTACTAAAAAAGCATGACCTTGATCCCAACATTTTAAAGAATTACAGACCTGTCTCTAACTTGCCTTTCATCTCCAAAGTACTTGAAAAAGTTGTTCTAAAACAACTCAACAACCACCTTCATTCCAATAATCTCCTTCCCCCTTTTTAATCTGCCTATCGCGCCAACCACAGCACCGAAACCACCCTAGTCCACACTTTAGATACACTTCTACTCGCTGCTGATCCAGGGAAAATCTCTCTCCTCACTCTTCTCGACCTATCTGCTGCTTTTGACACTATAGATCACTCAATTCTTCTTTCTCGCCTCCAGAATATGTTTGGTATTAATGGCACTGCCCTCACCTGGTTTAGTTCATACTTCACAAACCGATACCAGAAAGTTATTGTCAGCAAAATTCAATCAAAACCTGTCAAACTGGAATGTGGAGTCCCACAGGGATCAGTTCTAGGTCCTGTTCTTTTCACTCTCTACACTGCTCCATTCTCACACATAATAAACCACCATCATATTGATCATCATTTCTATGCCGATGACACTCAGCTTCAATGTAGCAATACCCTTGAAAATCTGCCTTCCCTCCTGACAAATATGTCCTACTGCCTTCTAGACATTCAAAACTGGACGACTCAAAATAAGTTACAGCTAAATGCCGATAAAACGGAAGCCATGCTCATGGGGACCAAACATAAACTTTCCTCCATCACAACGACTTCAGTGGAATTCAGCAATACGTCGGTTCCTCTGTCCAGCTCTGTGAAATATCTAGGTGTGGTTCTTGACAACACACTCTCTATGAAAAAATTCATCACCCTGACCTGCCAGTCTTGCTACTATCAATTACGGCGCATAAGTGCAATTCGCAAGTATCTGTCTACTGAAGCAACATCCAAACTTGTCACGTCTCTCATTCTTTCTCGACTGGACTACTGTAATTCTCTCTTGGCTGGTTTGCCGGCATCATCCATCCACTCCCTTCAACGCATACAAAACTCTGCAGCTCGACTGGTCCTTAGAAAGAAAAAATCTGAACATATCACTCCTCTTTTGCGATCTCTTCACTGGCTGCCTGTCTCACAAAGAATAAAGTATAAGATTAATACCCTTTGTTTCAAATGTCTCCACAAATCTGCACCTTCTTATCTCTGTAACTGCCTTCACCTGTACACTCCGTCCCGTTCCCTTCGTTCATCTGTAGATACGTTGTGCTTTCGAACACCCAGATTTAAACAAACCACTGTTGGCCGTCGCTCTTTCTCTGTTTCCGGTCCCTCTACATGGAACGACCTCCCTCTTCCACTTCGCCAAAAGCCTTCTTTTGATTCTTTCAAATCTAGCCTCAAAACGCACTTATACTCTACTTGAGATCTTCCCCTGCTGTCTGTTCCTACATGTCAATAGCTGCTTTCACCTCCACCACCCCCACCTAAGTGTGTTGTGTATATAAATTTGATATTTGTTTATCTTGATATTTATGGATGGTTGCATGCGTATGAATGATTTGAATGCAAGCGCTTTGATTTGTTTACTTTACAAGATTCAGCGCTATATAAATTCCATACATTATTATTATTATTATTATTATTATTATCTCTAGAAAACGGGCCACCATGCATGCACACGCAGGACTGAAGTTTAGAGTACCACTGACAAGACTTGAAGGAGATTGAAGCGACGTTAATTCTGTGTGGAAAAACCAACAACACTTCAACTGTATGTCTCATATGGGACATGGGCTCAAACCATGCCACCTCTGATCACTGTGCTTGTGTTCTACACAGAGAGCCAAGCTTCTCCTGTATGGATCGCTGGTCTAGAGGTAACGCACCTGCCTAGAAAGCCAACAGTCTGTGCTCGATTAGGGTTCAGGTTCAATTCCCTGTTGTGCCCGAAAATTTCCCCTCATCCACTAGACTGTGATTGGTGATTTGGATGCTAGTCTTTCGGATGAGACAATAAACCAAGGCCTCGCATGCAATACGCTTTTAGCGAAACGTATAAGAACCCACTGACTGTAACAAGAGAGTTGTCCCTGGCAAAATTCTGTAGAAACATCCACTCTGATAGAGAAACAACTATACACGAAGACAGGAAAAATTATGTTTAAAAAAACCCCCACTCTGATAGGGAAAGAAAAGTAAATGAACATAGGAAAAGTAAAACATAATGAGTGGCGCTGCTCTCGTGGCGACGCGCTTTCCAAGGATAGAGCAGTCTGAATTTTAAGTAGAAAAATCTGCCGTCACTTAGAGTCGTCTACAAACCTAATCCACCCGCCCCTCCTTCCCCCTTCCTCCTCTCTCACAGTGTCATTAGTTTTAAAAAAAACCCACAGGCAAAACATGTAAAGTATACGCCTAAACATGCATACAGAGAGAAAAAGCACCGGGTTTTTGTAAAAGAAAGTCGGGGGAATTTTACTCTGGTAAATGTCAATTTTCTGTATATCATGTATCTTGGATTCAGAGACAAAAACAGGCAAAATGGGATGGAGAAATCTCGTGATGGTCAGAAGAATTTCGCGAACGCAAATGTCAACGGAGGAAAGAAAACAGTGGCATGCCAATCTGCCCTGCCTTAGAAAAAAGAAAGAGGACCTTTTATAACAGCCGTAAAAGTTTCCCCGATGTTTAAAATCGGTCTGCTGTGTTTATTTCCCAAACACCTCCACTTTCAATAAGAAGAAAAACCCAACTTAACTTCATATAACAGTGGGGGTAAAGGAATTGGAAGAGAGAGAGAGAGAGAGAGAGAGAGAGAGAGAGAGAGAGAGAGAGAGAGAGAGAGAGAGAGAGAGAGAGACAGACAGACAGACAGACAGACAGACAGACAGAGACAGACAGACAGAGGCAATGCGTGTGTATGTGTATGTGTGTGTGTGGTGTTTATTTGCATGTGTGCATGCGTGTGTGTGTATGTGTTTGTATGTGTGTGTGCATATGTGTGTGTATGTGTGTGTGAGAGATAGAGAGAGCGAAAGAGAGCAAAAGAGAGAGACTTCAGACTTCAGACTTCAGACTTTTACTGTACATCGGCCTTAGGCCACAATACAAAGGAATGAGAGAGAGAGAGAGAGAGAGAGAGAGAGAGAGAGAGAGAGAGAGAGAGAGAGAGAGAGAGAGAGAGAGAGAGAGTGAGAGAGAGACAGAGACAGAGAGAAAGAGCGTATGTATGTATGTAAATGAAAATGTCCACTGCAACCAAATGGGTTTGACAGACCTGAAGACTTTCATTCTCTTTCCTCTCTGTAATTCTGCCATAGGCAATGTGACAGTTTGGAATGTCAAAACTGGCCATGATTGTGGAAAATGCTACCTTAAGCCGCTCACGCTGTTGTTTCCATGTCTTCATTTGAGTCCAGAAGCAATGTTATAACTATAGAACTTCATCATAGTATGATGAAACACAGCATTACAGTGAGACAGTTTCATCATCAGTCTTCCCCGGGGAGAGCAGCTCCAATTTCACAGAGAAATATGCTGTGACTTAAAAGTCGTATACAATATCCAATAGAATAGACTAAAATAGAATAGAATAGACTGCAACACAATACAACACATTAAAACACAATACAATACAAGACAATACAATACAACGCATCACAACTCAACGCAACACAACGCAATGCAATACACTACACTGTAATACAAAGGTTTGATGATAAAATAAGCGACTTTGCTGTTATGTCGCTAGAAAACACTGAACCTAATCCGCAAACAGTCTGTATTGTGATCCCTTTTCTTCTCATCTTTGAAATGTCAAGAAGGTATTAAGTTCTCATTTGTCTGGCGAAGCGGCCTAGGAAGAAAAAAAACTAGCACACACACACATACACACACACACACACACACACACAAACACACACACATACACACACATACACACACATACACACACACACACACACACACACACCACAAGCAGCGAATTTATGCTTCATGAAATAAATGACTTCTGAGAAAACATCTAAAAATGCAGAAGAAAAAATAATTGAAAAGTAACATTGCAGAGGCTTGACCTAAATCCATGTTTAACTCTCTAATGGGTTCTCAGTCTATCGAGAATGCCAGCTTCCTCTTCATGCCAACACCATATGTTGTACACTGTTTATGTCTCGCCTGAGAACGCGCGCAGAACATCTTGCGTTCACGTTAAAATCTGTTCCACCTTTCAGAAGAGTAGGCTAATTGTGGTTAGTGGGAACTGATGACAAATTGTGCAAAACTGCATGCACACAGGGACTGAATTAAAAAACCCAACATGACTGATGTTCATTATCTTGGAAATGAAATGAAATAAAAATAAAAATATACTTTTTTTGCTGCTATCTACAGAACAATGTAGTAAATCTTCTGGTGGGAGTTCTATGAGGTAAACCACGCAACAATAAGCTAGAGTGGTACTTTAGCGTCTCCCAACACAAGCTTGCAAAGCGTCTGAGTTTTGTGTCTTCTAGAAAGATGGGGAGAAAGAGTGTTATATGTTTGTCTTCTTTTTGTCCTTTCAATTCTGAGTCGAAAGAAATGTTTCTGGCCTTTAGTCGTTGTAAGCTACAAGTAAGGGAATGAACAATAGAGTTTTTAAAACTTTTTCAACAACACCTCTATGCACTTCTTCTTATGAACAATAGAGTTTACTAGTCTGTTTATCTATTCCTATGTTTTTTATGTAAGCTACTGTTTGGATGTTTATTTGTATAGGTTTTCATGCTCTTAGTCCTTTGATGGGTTTTTATTGACCTACTTTTATTTCATAGCCCGCATTTTACTGGTTTGTTTTATCATTAAGTCAGCCTAACTAAAAACTCTTTTCAAGTATTTCAAACTTTAAGAAAATAAATCGTTATTTTCTCTCTGGTTTATTTGTTTATTTTATTTCCAGCAATTAGGCAACTAGCTCTAGAATCCAAGCTACGACACAAACATGTTTAAATCATGATCACAGCTTAATTCCTTTTTGCGAAATTGCACCCTAAAAATTAAGAACAAAAACCAACAAAAACCAAATAAACAATACAAAACAACCCCTTCTAAACACAGCAATGCAATTTTCTGACACACAAACACCATTTGTGTCAAAACAATCTCTCATACAATGTCCATTCAAGACACGCAAACACCATTTGTGTCAAAACAATCCCTCACACGATTCCCATTCAAGACACACAAACACCATTTGTGTCAAAGCAATCTCTCACACGATTCCCATCCAAGACACACAAACACCATTTGTGTCAAAACAATCTCTCACACACACGATTCCCATTCAAGACACACAAACACCATTTGTGTCAAAACAATCCCTCACACGATTCCCATCCAAGCATCCAGAAGAGGCAGCAATGGAAACAAGCGGCATCACCACAACAGCGGGAGTGAGAAAACAAACAAACAACAAAGAAACAGGCAGTCATGACGCGGTCGATAGCCAGGCTTTTTACCTCCCTCCCAGTCATGAAAGAGGTGTTGTGCTGGCCATCAATCTGAGACAAGTAGTGCGCCTGGCATGGGCGTAATCTCTTTGTGACATGGCTCTTGGTGACTCTTGCCAGAGAGGCTTACAAACAAGCAAACAAAAAAACAAGCAAACAAACGAGCAAATTCCCTGTTCTTTTTGCTCTTGTTCTTCTTCTTCTTTTTTGTGTTGTTGTTGTTGTTGTTGTTGTTTTTTGTTGTTTGTTGTTGTTGTTGTTCTTCTTTCTTCTTCTTCTTCTTCTTTTCTTCTTCTTTTTCTTCTTCTTTCTTCTCTCTCTCTCATCCTCTTCTTCTTCTTCTTTTTCTTGCTTCTTCTTCTTTTTTTTCTTGTTCTTCTTCTTTCTTCTTCTTTTCTTCTTCTTTTCTTCTCTTTTCTTCTTCTTCAATCTCATCATATCATAGTTTTGTTGTGTTATGAGCTAATATGCATTGCGCTGTCGTTTCGCCTTACAAGTTGCCTACACATTGAACTTCAGTGCAAAGGACCAAACAAAGCAAATCATATCGACATGAACCAATATGTTGAAAACAGCAGTCGATTTCCCCTTTCCCCCAACACCCGAATAAAGTGTTAGCTGTCACTGTGTTATGAGCAATTAAATTGTTTTTGCATAATTGTTGCCAAAGTAAGGTAGTGGCTAATGCTGCACCGTATGAATGTAACTGTGGTTGTGATGGACGTACCCAGCTGCTTTGCCCGCCGCTGTTGAAAGCAGAGAGAGGACGCGCCGAGACGAGAGAGAAGAGAGAGAGATAGAGAGATGCAGAGAGAGATGAGAGAGAGAGAAAACACACAGACAAAGGAGATACATTGTACAAGACAGAAGAGACAGAGGGGGAGAATGAAGGGGACGTAGAGAGGAGAGTAGAGGAGAGCTGAGAGAGAGAGGAGAGAGAGTAGCCAGACTTGTTAGCAGAGGTAGGAGAGAGAGAGAGAGAGGAGAGAGAGAGAGCGAGAGAGAGAGAGACGACGAGAGAAGACAGACATGAGAGAGAGACAGAGACAACATAGACAGAGGGAGGGAAGAAATGAAAGGGGGGAGAAATGGGGGCAGGAAAAGATGAGACAGAAAGAAGAGAAGAAAAAACAGACGAACAACAAGAAGGAAGAAGAACAAAACAAAAACAGCTTTCTAGGGAAGAAGAAGTAAAAAATTATTTTCTCAATATAAACTATTTAACTAAAAAACATTGAGCTCAGAATATAATTCTAGCGCAATAATCCAACACAAACAAGCTCCAATTCCAAATACACAAGATCCTCATTTGAATGCAAATATCGATAAATATTGAAAGTGGCGAGGGAGAAGATTTGAAAGTGGCCTGCCAGTGGTATAAATTATGATGGGGAAATGGGGATCATTTGAAACCCAATGCAAAATGCATTTTCTTTCAAGAAAACCTCTTGAAAGAGAACACATGCACAGTTTTCAGTTTTTCTGTCGTCATGGAAGAAAGAAATTTAAAAATCATTGCACTCCATTCAGCACTTGGCAGATGCTTTACGAGCTACATAAATCAACGTCTTAGTGAAACCCTGGTGTGACTGGTATTTTTCTGTTTTCCGAGCTACTTGCGATAAGTGGCCTTATCTTCATGAAAAGATTCAATATATTTGTCCTGTTAACCAAAATGAAATGCAGACATATATACATGTGTTAAAACGATCTGTACAAAACTACAGATATGATAAACTACATATAGGATTAACAGCAACCAGCACTTCAAGCAAACGCCTTTTATAAGCAGACGAGTAAAGATGTGATATAGAACGTTTGTTATCTGGTTGATAGGACATCCATGTCAAAATAGTTATCAGGGATGAAACATTCAGTAAGCCGTGAGGCTTAGTCTTAAGCCAGTCCCTTATCTGCTGCTACTGTCAAACTATTTCTGTATCTACAACAGAAAAAAAGAAACCAAAAATGCTAAAAATGCCCACCCAACATCCATGTGTTAGCTCAGTAATGGCTCCACCTAGGAGACAGTCTATCCAGGACGCCAGCAAACTCTTCACGCAAACACCACATTAGGTACTTTGCACGAAACTGGTTTATTTTCCCATTATTTACAGTGCATTGTAATCCGTCCTCTGGTGGGAATTTAGGAGGTAAAATCACGCAACAATACGCCAGAGTGGTACCTCAGCTGTGTGTTTTGCCAATACAAGGTTGCAAAACAATTTACGTTATGCGTTTTCCTCAAACATTGGGAACATAAAAAGTTACCCCTTGTTTTTTTTTCCTTTGAATTCTAGATTTGGTGTGAAAGGATTTGTTTCTTACCTTTATTATCAGCTATGATCTAAAAGGAAGAGTACAAATTTAATACAATATTAAGCGCCTGATTTATTCAGCCATATTCTTGTTTATTTATTCATTTACATAGTGGCTTGTTTGTTCTATATAATCATGTACTATTGTTGAAGAATTCTCCGGATCTTTTGGCCAGAGAAGATCTCCTATGAAGACCTACTACGGAGATGCAGGCAGGAAGACATGGGAACCATCATCACCAGACGACGGTGGAAGTGGATTGGGCACATCCTCCGAAGAGACCCACAGTCAATCACAAGAACAGCATTGCACTGGACCCCAGAAGGAAGGAGAAAAAAAGGAAGACCAGAAGCAACGTAGAGGAGGACTGTAGAAAGTGAGATGAAGGCCATGCAGCACTCTTGGGGATCAGTGACTAGGTTAGCCCAGGATAGGCAGGAGTGGAAGCGCTTTGTTGCTGCCCTACACACCACTGGGTGTAATGGTTGATGATGATGATTGTTTTACTCCGTTATTACTATTCACTTAAGTAATGGTCTACTTTGTTTAGTTATCTCATATTTATGTATGACATAACAGTGGTTTTTGGTTAATTTTATCACAAAATCTACGTCATTAAATACTTTTATATCCCCAAAGTGGGAATGTGGCTAACTTTAACTAATGGTGGGGAAAATGGTGGCATGCACAAAATCTCACCATTGGTAAACCTTAGAGGTCCAGCTGGGAATGAGCAAAACTATGCATTACAAAGCTTGAAACGTGTCTTTTCTATTCATTTCACCATTCAATACAACAAGAACCAACTGCTTAGTTTTAGAGCCTAAGATATGACAGTAAACAAACGAAAATGTCAAAATCATGGGCGCAGCTCCATTTCTGTCCACAAAACAATACATAAAAACGAAGAAAGGACAAAACAAAAATCTGATTTAGCTCTGAACACACAAGTGCAATTTTCTAACACACAAGCATCATTTGTGTGAGAAACGTTGCCCTATACAATTTCCATGGAAGCATTCACTACACAGAGCGGTGATGGAGACAGGCTGCATCACCACAACAGCAGCAGGAGGGGAAAACAAACACACACACACACGCACACAATGAAGCGGTCAATAGCCAGGCTTCCCTCTCCCAGTAATGAAAGAGGTGTTGTGCTGGACATCAATCTGAGACAAATAGTGCCGCAGCGTGGGCATTATTATCTTGGTGTCACGGCTACTAGTGACCTTTGCAGGAGAGGCTCTCAAAGTAGAAAACACAAACAAAGACAATCCACCGAAAAAATTGAATAAGCTAACAAACAATCAACCAAACAAAGAAACCTAAAGCAAACCACCCGCTCCCCCAACAACAAGGAAACAGTAGCCAGAAGAAATGCCACAGAAAAAGTCAGTGATCCTTTTCTTTATTATGCATATAACTTTATAGGTTTTGCTTTTTATTGTTTTGTCATGTGTATTGTGCTATGCTTCCCTGTTGTTGTGATAGACTGTGCTGCGTCTTGCTATGTTGTGCTGTGCTGCAGTTGCTAGTTAGAAAAAGAAAAACGACAGAGAAAGATAGGGAGGGAGAGGCAGAGAGAAGGGACAGGAGAGATAGGGAGAAGAGGGTACAGAGAGAGAGGGAAGATGCACAAGATTCTCTCGTGCCTCCCATCTATAAAAGCAGGTAATTCCACAATCTCGCCAAGACGAGCTGGGTATAAAATTTTAACGACCATAATCCCCGCACACGGGGCGCCAGATCACACACGCATCACTGTAAATCCAAATGTCGATAAAACTCGACGTGTTCAGGACAGTGGAAAGCAGACATCTTGAAAAAGGGCGTGCCAGTAGTATAACTCAGCATGGTCAAAATGTGAGTCATTTCAAATTCAGTGCGACTTTCGATTCGACCTGTGAGAGACAGCACATTGCGCAGGTTTCCGTTTCTTCCCGTTATGATGGAGGGGCCAGGGAAATTAGAAGGCACTGAGCCACATCAACCAAGATGCTTTATGAGCCAAATGACGCAACGCCCTGATAAAGCCTTGGTGCATGCATGCCTCGGGGTTTTGTGCTGCGTTTTCCAGACGACCTGCCAAAACCAGCTGTATAATCCACGAAAGACTAACGAGGTTTTTTTTTTACATGCTAATAAGAAAATAGCGGGCGCGTTCACATACAAGCCAAAAAGCATTTTTGTAAGGGAATGAGGGTATACTTTCTTTTGAATTTGCTTCTCCGCTAGAGCTCTGAAGTGACCCAAGAGTGAGAGATGAGGAGGAGAGGGAGGGAGATGAGATGAGAGAGAGGAGAGAGGAGAGAGAGGAGGAGAGAGGAGAGAGAGGGGAAGGTGCGTGGTGTGTGTGGTTTGTGTGTGTGTATGTGTGTGCGAGAGAGAGTAGTGTGGGGATGGTAGGAGTGTGTGTATGTGTGTGTGTGTGAAATGTGTGTGTATGTGTGTGTGTATGTGTGTATGTGTGTGTGTGTGTGTGTTTGAACGTTTTTGCTCACAGTGAAGGTAGTTGCATTCCGACTTCGGGGTGTATGCTGGGTATGTTCGTGTTTCCGTAGCCTATCGAGTGCTGACATGAATTAGGAGATCTTTAGCGTGTAATTTAATCTTATGCATGTGTACAACACACAAAGGGAACTAAAGCACTGGCAGGTCTGCTCTTTGAAGGTGACCTGGGAGATCGTATAAAGCCTCACTCTGAATTCCTCAGATGCTGCTGGAATTCAAAACCACGCTTCCAGTTGAACGGCTTGAACCACTCGGCCATAGCGGCAATCAAAGAGGGGAATATCATCAGCATGAGGCAACATCCCTTCATCCAGATTCCTTAGCCATAGGTTAGGCTCGCTTTGAGCTCTGGCTGGTCCTAAGATCATTTGCCCGATGCTTAGATGACTAAGTTAACCTTCATTCCACACTCTTGTTGTGTATGTGGTTGTTGTTGTTTGTGTCGTTGCTGCTGTTGTTAGTGCTGTTAAGCGCTCCTTAGCTTAACACGTGTTTACCACAAGTACGAATTACTGTGAAACCATAACTTCACACTGGAAGTGAAGTTTGCACTTGCTAGGAGGGAGACGAAGAGGCAGACAGAAAAAAAAACACGATTGGAAGACAACACCAGAGAATGGACAAGCCTTGAGTAGAACGCCATACTACGGAAAGAAGAGAACCACAAGGAGTGGAGGAAGCTAGTTTCAAAATCTTCTCGGATGCCCCGAAAATCTTCTAGACCACAGGACCGGTAAAGGTGAAGGAAAAGGCTCATGTAAGCAGCCATACGCCTTTATCGGAGAATGTCTTTTTCCTTCAAAGGAAAGTATGGGTAATCAAACCGAGAGCTTCTCATGGCGGAACATATCTGAACAGAACATTTTATGACAGGTTTGGCACTCTGCTTGCATCTGTTACTGGCAATGGAGATGACGTGGATCTGCAACCTTTTTGGTATCTCGTACAGAGATCACATAATCAACGAGGAAGTGAAAACCAGAATAATTCTTGACAACGCCAGAGAGCCAGATGAAGAGCTCCTGACTTAAAACTGCAAACAAAAGTGGTACGGGCACGTCACACGAACATACGGACTGGCCAAGACTGTCCTACAGGGAACAGTACAAGGAGGGAGACGAAGAGGAAGACAGAGAAAACGATGGGAAGACAACAGCAGAGAGTGGACTGGCCTTGAGTGGAACGACAAACTACGGAAAGCTGAAAACCAGCGGAGGAAACTGGTTGTCAAGTCTTCAGTGGTGCATCAACAGTCGAGCAGACTATGGAATAGGTGAAGGTGAAGGTGGTAACTGAAGAAACTTTTGACCTGGATCTAGCGTGTAGGGGATACAAGAAGAAAGGCCAGAGTTAGCAACATGGACTTCTAATTCTGCAGGAAAATGGGGCCAGGGAAGCATTCTCTTAGTCGTATGTCTGGCCGGGGCTGGAAGACATAACATGTAAACTGCGCTGGGGGGATCTTGTGATGAAGCAGAGGATTTGTCCACCAGAAAGGTCAGCAGGGAAGAGAAAACACTGAAATGCCAATTATTGTTCTTGTTGTGAGGTGAAAAAAACAACTTTGTTAAACCTCGTTAAAACTATTGCTGGTCTTCGTGTTCTGGCTCTAATATTTATTCACAAAACATTTTGCTCTAATATTAAAGGAAAACTTTATATGAAACAGTGAGGAGACAGACAGACAGAAAGACAGACAGAGAGGGAGGAGAGAGAAAGAGAAAGAGAGAGAACATATAAAGTGTGTGTGTTTGTTTGTGTGCTGCATGTGGGCGCATGCGTGCATTCATGCATTTGTGTGTGTGTGTGTGTGTGTGTGTGTGTGTGCGTGTGTATAAAATCACGCTCAAAATCTTCACGGGAACAAAATACACAAAGTTTTCTTTTAACTGTTAAAAGACTACGTATGACAACGTTCTGACTCTCTGTAAACAAGTGTCAACAAACATCCACTTGGCGTTTCCTCTCCCCCACCCCCACGCCCTCACACACACACACACACACACACACACACACACACACACACACACACACACACACACACACACACACACACACACACACACACACGCATACACACACACTTACAGAGGCTTATCTTGGCTTCATGAAACTATCTCTGTATATATATATCTATCTATCTATCTATCTATTATATATTTTATATATATATATATATATATATATATATATATATATATATATATATATATATATATATATATATATATGCATACATAACACATACCCTAATCCCAACCAGCGACTACCACACCGCTATACATGCACGCCCCCACCACGTCCACCGTGAGCTCAGTACTGGCTCCAGCACGGATTCTCGGTCTGTCCAGGACGCCGCCAGCTTCCTCTTCACGCGATCGCCCCATCAGGTGCTTTGCCCCGTGCCTGATTATGCTGCCGCTGTCTACCGCGCACTGCAATCAGTCTTCTGCTGGTGGGCTTCTACGAGCCACCATCACGCAGCAATAAGCTAGAGTGGTGCTTTAGCTTCTCCCTCCCAAAAAAAACAGGTCGGAAAACAATTTCAGCGTTGTTTGTTCTGTGTGGGGTTTTTTTTGCTGAATTGTTGGAGACACAAAAGTTGCCTCTGGTTGTTTTTTTTTTTTTAGGGTGTGCCTGTTGGGAGACACATTTCTGGCCTTTAACATCATCGTCTATGGCCTTAGTGGCAACAGAAGAGGTGTGAAGTGTAATGGGGGGGAGAGAGAGGGAGAGAGAGAGAGAGAGGGAGGGAGAGAGAGGAAAAGGACTTATTTATACCAGTATGCTGGTACAATACTTTTGTGATAATAAAGACATGATTTTCTACATTACCATGTTGTAAAATCAGTGTATTCGATTCGTGCGCGCGCGCGTATGTGTGTGTGGTGTGTGTTGTGTGTGTGTGTTGTGTGTTGTGTGTGTGTGTGTGTGTGTGTGAAAGTCAAAGTCCATTTTTCTGAGCTAAACAGATATATCACAGTAGTCTTGTTTTGAACATAATGATGGAGTCCTAGTGATATATTGAATTTTAAAAAACTTGCTATTGATTAAGGTTGCTCTTTGAGAATGGTTCGTCAAAGCACGATGATTGTGAGCTAGTGACAATGACAGCGTATCCATATGCCCACATAACAAGGAAGAAGAGAGAACTTTAATCCATTTATAGGACTAGACACTGAAATGAACCATAATGAATAAACAATAGAAACAAACAACTACCACTGGGTGCCTGTTTCATAAATCTATGACACAATGATCCAACCCGTAAAGTAAAATATACTGCGCATCAAAGCTTTTACTCATGGAACCTAAAATACTATGATTTTGAAAGGTTATTTATTCGACAGCCCCAATCTCATTCTGTCACTACCTTTAAATAAACTTCACTGCTGCCACTTTACAAACACCCATTCAATGGGATTTCGCCTCTGATGTTAGCAGCAGTGCCGACTCCAACCCCCCGGCACATCACATCTTTCCGGTGAGACTATAAATTGACCTCCCATCTATGAACAAAAGCAGAACATCTTGCCCGAACGTTAAAACCTGTTTCACTTTTTGGGAGACTAGGCCATTTGTTCCGTTGGGAACAGATGATAGTAAAATAACTGCATGAATGTGGCGACTAGATGTTTAAGCACATGAGTTTTTACTCATTGTCCTCGAAATAAAGATATGAATAAATACATTAAAAAATAGTCTTACAGAACGTTTTAAGGTATAAAACACTTTATCTTAGCACATTCATTAGGAAAACGACAGAGAGAGAGAGAGAGAGAGAGAGAGAGAGAGAAGAGAGAGAGAGAGAGAGAGAGAGAGGGGGGATGGAGGGAGGGAGAGAGACAAATAGAGAGACAGAGAGAGAGAAAGAGAGAGAGAGACAGGGAGGGAGAGAGAGAGAGAGAGAGAGAGAGAGAGAGAGAGAGAGAGAGAGAGAGAGAGAGAGAGAGAGAGAGAGAGAGAGAGAGAGAGAGAGAGGAAGAGAGAGAGAGAGAGAGAGAGAGAGAGAGAGAGAGAGAGAGAGAGAGAGAGAGAGAGAGAGAGAGAGACAGGGAGGGAGAGAAAGAGAGAGAATGAATGAATGAATGAATGAACAATTTTATTGAGGGAAAAGAGTAAGCACTATGGTGGCTTTTTTCATCCAGCTCTCAGTCCAAAAGGTAAATCAATCAACCAATCATTCAATTAAACAAGCAATAATGAAATGTCTAAAGAATTAGGTAAAACGTAAACACGCATAAACAAACGGAATAGAGATAGTTGTATACACAGGACAGAGATGAGAGAGAGAAAGAGAGACAGAGAGAGATAGAGAGACAGAGAGAGAGAGAGAGACAGACAGAGAGAGAGACAGAGAGAAAGAGACAGACAGAGACAGAGAAGAAAAAACAACGATATATTCTAGAAGAACATTGCCAATAAATCGTGACAAAGACTGACTGAAAATTCAGAGCTGCAGTATACTTTCTCTAAACACAAACAAGGCAGAAAATACTTTTGTTTTTCAGAACTCTGACCCGTCCTCAAAAGTTCCTCCTTCCTTCCAAATGTAAACAGCAGAGTGTTGCAAATTGAGTGCGACAGCCGCGGACAAGGTAAACAGAAGGAGTTTTTGTTTTGTAGCCAGCTACATTCTTTTTTCTCATGAGCTCTGTCGAAGACAGCGTTTTGTATGAGACGTGCTTGTGCAAGCATAATAAAATGTGTTATTTCTGCTACTTGTGGACTCACGTTTGGGCCATCAATAAACTGTCAAAATACCCATTATCATGCACAAGTAAAATCTGTGTCTATCTCTTTTGCTTTTTTGACCGTTTTTTTTTTCTTTCTGGAATGAGCCCATCATTTTAGAGGTTCTGCCAGCACGTGAACAGAAATGATGCCGGCTATGTCACGTGCGTATGCAGATTTATTTTGCGCTCATGTAAACTTTCATTCCGTGACGTGTGTTTGTGTTTTGTGGGTTTCTTCCGATTCTTGTTCTTGTTCTTCTTTTTTTTTCTTTTTCTTCTTCTTGTTCTTCTTCTTCTTCTTCTTCTTCTTCTTGCTCTTTCTTCTGTTTCTATTTGTCTGTCTGTCTGCCTGTCTCTTTCTTTGTCTTAACCCTCACGAAACAAAAAAGTACTCTCCCCAAAACAAAGACAAAAAAGAAAAGAAAAACTATTTACCTCGACAACTCAAAACAAACAAACAAAACACTCCCCACCCCCCAACAAAAAAACAACTAACAACAAAAACCAACAACAAGCAAACAAAAAAGTCAAAAAATGTTCAACCGACCAACCAACTACCCAAAGCACTGCAGCAAAACCCATAAAACCAGAGATTATCCACTCAGCAGGTTGATGCCAGCTTGGCACAGATGGCCCCCACAGGAATGCAATACTGGTGGATACGCTGTGACAGACCCAGCTTGGCACAGACGGCCCCCACGGGAATGCAATACTGGTGTATACGCTGTGACAGACCCAGCTTGGCACAGATGGCCCCCACGGGAATGCAATACTGGTGTATACGCTGTGACAGACCCAGCTTGGCACAGACGGCCCCTACAGGAATGCAATACTGGTGTATACGCTGTGACAGACCCAGCTTGGCACAGACGGCCCCACAGGAATGCAATACTGGTGTATACGCTGTGACAGACCCAGCTTGGCACAGACGGCCCCACAGGAATGCAATACTGGTGTATACGCTGTGACAGACCCAGCTTGGCACAGACGGCCCCACAGGAATGCAATACTGGTGTATACGCTGTGACAGACCCAGCTTGGCACAGACGGCCCCACAGGAATGCAATACTGCTGTATACGCTGTGACAGACCCAGCTTGGGACTGGCTGAGAAGAAGAGCGGGTGATGACCAAAACATGAAGCCCTGTTACCTGCCTGGTGAAATGGAAATAAACAGATCCCTGTTAACTGCCTGGTGAAATAGAAATAACATATCCCTGTTAACTGCCTGGTAAAATAGAAATAACATATCCCTGTTAACTGCCTGGTGAAATAGAAACAAACAGATCCCTGTTACCTGCCTTGTAAAATACAAAGAAACAGGTCCCTGTCAACTGCCTGATAAAATAGAAAGAAAGAGATCCCCGTTAACTGCCTGGTGAAGGGGAAGAAATAGAGCCCAGATAACTACCTGGTGAAGGGGAAGAAATAGAGCCCAGATAACTACCTGGTAAAATGGAAAGAAATAGAGCCCAGATAACTACCTGGAAAAATGGAAAGAAATAGAGCCCAGATAACTGCCTGGTAAAATAGAAAAAAATAGAGCTCAGATAACTGCCTGGTAAAGGGGAAAGAAATAGAGCCCAGATAACTGCCTGGTAAAATGGAAAGAAATAGAGCCCCGTTGACTGCCAGGTTAGACAGACAAACAGAAGAAGAGAAGCATGGGGCTTGAGATATAAGGAAGAGCAGGGAGTATCTGTAGAAAACAGGAAGTTCTGTACCAGCAGGCGGTCACCAATATTCATGTCTCTCCCTGTAAAAGCTTTTCCCCTGCTTGCGTATGCTTCCACTATGTCCTTTCCTCTTCTACTTCTTCCCCCCCCCCCCTCCTCTCCCCCCCCCTCCCCCGCCCCCGCCTCAGTCTCTGTCACTGTCTGTCTGTCTGTCTCCCTGTATCTGTCTGTCTGTCTCTTTTTCTCTCCCCCTGTCTCTGTCTGTCTGTCTGTTCTCTCTCTCTCTCTCACTCACTCTCTATCTCTCTTATTCTCTCTCTCTCTCTCTCTCTCTCTCTCTCTCTCTCTCTCTCTCTCTCTCTCTCTCTCTCTCTCTCTCTTTCTCTCTCTCTCTTTATCTTTATCACGAAACTATTAGCCACTCACTTGGTCTAATGTGTTCTCTATCTGCGTCATAGTTTGGTTCCAATTTTCTTGCTTTGTTCAAGACTTTCTTTGCCTTCTTTTTCTTTTTTACTTCGTTGATTTGATCGCTGTTCTTCTGCCTTCATCATTATTTTTTTGTTCTTTTCTACATGATATCATATTACCTTCAGGTAGAAGATGAAGGAAAAGTAGGATAGAAAACACTGACAGGACAAAGACGATTTTTAAAAAAAAAAGTAAAATAATAGCATGTTTGAAAGAACTGAATAAACAATGGTTTAAAAATAATAGCATGTAAGGCAGAAATGTTACAGATCGTGTAGAACACACACACACACACACACACACACACACACACACACACACACACACACACACACACACACACACACACACACACACACACACACACACACACAAATTATAAGAAATGCAAAACAAGGACAGAAACAATATCGGAAAGATAAAGAAACACACACACACAAACAAACACACACGCACGCACACACACCCAAGCACACCCAACCCCCCACCCCCACCCCCACACACACACACACACACACACCCACCCACACCCACAACTCGTCAGAATGATTGATTTATGCGACGAAAGTTTCCCAAGGACGTCTGTTCTTTTTAATATGTTTTCTCCCCTGAAGAAAACTAGTCTAGTTTGCAATTCAAACAGACAGATTGGTCAGCAGAAACATTTCCATCTTCTAAACTTGCAGTTTTCAATTCTTTACATAAATATACGTGAGACATGCCTGTCTTCGCTAGATTGAATACTTGCTGACTTGCAGGGTCAGTGTTAGTAATCAATAGCCTGCCAAAATATCCGTTCGCATGAAACAATGAAATGGATATACGTCTCTCGGCTTGTATCGGGTTTTGGAAATGTACGAATACGAAATCTTTGATCTCTCAAAAGGGCGAGAAATTGACGTGGGTCACAAACAAGCCTAGCTGAAAACGATAAACAAGCAAACAGATAATAAGTAAACATAACAGCGCAAATCAGCATCACAGACCCAGGTAACCATTTTCCCCACTTAAACACTTGTTCATCCACACAGGGCCACATGCATTAAAAAAAACACACGCAAGCATGGGCGCATGCGCGGGCGCGCAAACACACACACATGCACAAACACTCGCACAAACTCACCTTCGTGTACGCACACACGCACACATATACATATGAGTTATTGTGACATTTTGTATAAAGAAAATTTACAATATAGTACAGTGAAATTTAAAATAAGAAAACAGTAACAGAAAACTAGGAGGGTATTGTTTTAGCCAGTACGTCCATAAATCCTATTTCTGTAATGCATTTATGCAAAGTTCCATCATTCTTAGCTGAATATGTGTTTTGTGTGCTATATCATTTGCCTTCTGTGTTTATTGCATTGTTTATCCTCCCCTTCTTGTTCTTCTTCTTCTTCTTCTTCTTGTTCTTGTTCTTGTTCTTTTCTTTTCTTCTTCTTCTTCTTCTTCTTCTCTTTTTCTTCTTCTTCGTCTTCTTCTTCTTCGTCTTCTTCTTCCTTGTCTTCTCTTCTTCTGTTGCAGCTGTTATTGTCTTGTTTGTCTTGTCTGACTGACTAAATGATCTACTTCTGTCTGTCTCTCCCTTGTGTGTCTGTGTGCTGTTATGTGTCTATGTCTGTATTTGTATATGTCCCTCTCTCTCCTCTTTGTCGTCTGTGTGCTGCCTGCTGCCTCCTCTTCTCTGTCTGTCTGTCCGTCTGTCTGTCCACTCTTCTCTCTCTCTCTGTCGTACCTGTCCATGTTTCTATTTATATATATATATATATATATATATATATATATATATATATATATATATATATATATATATATTATCCAGACACTCACAATCAATCAATTCTTTGGCCCCTTTTGTGTGAGTGTGTGTGCGCGCTTGTGGATATTATGTGTGTGCACGAATGAACACACATGGAAAACACATGTATGCCAAAGTATACAATCGTTCCTCTATGTGCATCCCCGCCATCAAAAATTCCCCAGCCAGGCAGTATGTGTATCAGGATTATCCAGTCCTGTTAGCACATCCCCACCAAAAGACATCACAGCAGCCAATCCACTCCACAGAGGAAGAGAGCTAGCCTAGCAAAGTCCATATATCCCCCCCCCCCCCCTCCCTGTCCCCCCGACTCTTCCTGCAGACAGACCAGGTTCTGGCAGCCAGGTTACTGCCGTGACAGAAAGGCACCAGCCCCAGGAACCTGCCTCTCCCTCTCTCACTTCGCCAAAAAACCTTCACTTGATACCTTCAAATCCAGCCTCAAAACACACTTATTTCCTACCTGACACTTTCCCCTCATATCCGTCTCTACTTTTCAACAGCATCCTTCATCTCCTAAGTGTGTGTGTGTGTGTGTGTGTGTGTGTGTGTGTGTGTGTGTGTGTGTGTGTGTGTGTGTGTGTGTGTGTGTGTGTGTGTGTGTGTGTGTACATACACGTGCATAAATTTGAAATATGTTCTTTATTATATTTGAGGAAAGTTGCATGCGCGTAAATGATTTGAGTGCAAGCGCTTCGATTTGTTTGTTTTACAAGATTCGCGCTATATAAATTCCATATATTATTATTATATTATTATTATTATTATTATTATTATTATTATTATTATTATTATTATTAATAACAGCAATCGTGTCCACTGACACTGTCCGGTTTCTTTCATAACTGA
>CM054150.1:55768756-55778756 GCA_028751875.1 Rapana venosa | reverse complement strand
AATTATCCTGTCGGCAAAGCTCGTGCTATGGAAATGAATGGCGGGAGATAGGGGCTTCCAACAGTGAATTATTCCACAAGGACGCTGAGGTTTCATTCACGCCTTGTTGCGGAATGTCTCCACTGGCACCAATGGTAAAACCCATGGCCTTCAGTTGTCTATAAGCTTTTGACTTATGGCTTCTTGTGTCTGGTGTTAACACAGAATGTCTACTTGGGCTGGGTGAAGAATGTTCTCAGAACCTTTTCCTGAGAGAAAGGAAATAGGGTGTAAATGTAAATGTCATAGAATACTGTTAGTCCTATTGCAAAGGACTTGCGATGACCCCGCGTACTGTTAACATTTGAGTTGTGCTAGTAAGCTTTGACTTATGGATTTTGTAGTCTGAGTCAATCAAAATGTCTACTGGCTTGGTTTTCTCAGAAACATTTTCCTCAGAAAATGAATCTATTGTGGTGCTAAAGGTATATTTCTCAAACTGTTAGTCCTATATAAAAGGGACTAGCTGACCCATACTTGTAACATGTTGAGTTTTGCATCGAGAATCTTGAATTTCTTCTTCAGGATATTAGGTGCTTGAGTCAATGAGCGCTTCAAGATGTATACGCATTGTTTTCCTACACTATTATATTATTATTATAATATAGCAATATATTGTGGTGTAGAAGGATGTATTTCGTAAGGTATAGTCTAGATAGTATAGTAGTAGTTGGGATATAGTAGCATAATGTTAGTGTAGATATTTGCTCGAGAGACTGGATATTGGAATTATACTTCTTGCGGTAAGGATTGTTAGTTCATGGTTGCTCTTGTATGTTCAAATGTCATTTGTTTTCAGTATCGAGGGTAGCTGACATAATAAAAAAATGCACTATGGCATTCATGTCTTCCAATCTACAAACAAGCAGTTATACAGTGTTACGAGACTGCATATGAGCACCTCGCTTTCTTAAATTTTGTATCGCAGGGATGGATAGCAACACAAATTTGCAGGCCTAGATCCAGACAAAGATTTATAAGCACAGATGACCATTCATAAAAATATGCTATATAAACGACATCTTTATAGGTAGGAATCATTAGTAAATCTGTTTTATGTGCTTCAAGACTTCATCAAATTGAAAGCACTACTTGGCATTGGTTATGCTAATCAGGAAAACATCAATTAATAAAGCCAACTGGATGGAGTGTATAAAAGCATTCCATTCTCAGTAACAGCCGTGAACCGTACAGAATCTATGATGGCCAGTGCCAATAATTTTATCAACAGATTATTTCTCGTAAGACACAAAACTAGACAGAAAAATACACAAAGCAAAATTAAAAAAAGAAACAAGCAAAAATAGCTGAGAGAGAGAAGAAGAAGAAGAAGAAGAAGAAGAAAAGAAAGAAGAGAAGAAGAAGAAAGAAGAAGAAGAAGAAGAAGAAGAAGAACAAGAACAAGAAGGAGAGAAGGAAGGAGGAGGAGAGGAGGAGGAAAGAGAGGAGGAGAAAGGAGGAGGAGAGGAGGAGAGAGAGAAGAAGGAGAGGGAAGGAAGAGGAGGAGGAGAAGAAGAAGAAGAAAGAAGAGAGGAGGAGGAGGAGGAGGAGGGGAGAGAAAGAGAGAAGAAGAAGAAGAAGAAGAAGAAGAAGAAGAAGAAGAAGAAGAAGAAGAAAAAGAACAAGCTAAACAAACAAAAAAAACCCCACCAATATCACCAGCGTAAAATAAAACATGCCTCAGAATCATAGAAACAAAAGTCATCATCAGCTTCAGCATGTTCAAGCCAGCTGGACACAGGTAGGCCTCACAGCACTGCTGCTATCGCCAGCCACAACACAACAAGGGAGGGGGGGGGGGGGGATTGGGGGGGGGGGGGGGTGTCTGCGGACTAGCAGAAAATATGCCGGAGAATCTGTTAAGCCAGGGGGGAGAGACAATGCTGATATCGTATGGAGAGCAAGAAGGACATACAAGAATGGGAAATTAGATAGGAGGGGGAGATGGGCGGTGTGTGTGTGTGTGTGTGTGTGTGTGTGTGTGTGTGGTAATGCGGGGGGGGGGGGGGGGAGAGGAGGTGAGTGTGTGTGTGAGATTGAGTGTGTGTGTGTGTGACAAACAGACAGATTGTATGTGTAAGTGTGTGTGTGTATGCGTTCTCTCTCTCTCTCTCTCTCTCTCTCTCTCTCTCTCTCTCTCTCTCTCTCTCTCTCTCTCTCTCTCTCTCTCTCTCTCTCTCCTCTCTTTCTCTCCTTATATATATATATATAATACCACGAAAGCGCACGTGTGGGGTGGGATGGAGTTTTCACAGTAGCAGTAATTTGAATAACTAATTTTGACATCAGCAGGCAGTCACCAGTGTTCCTGTCTCTCTCATTTCAACATGTTCCTTTGCTTTCGTACACTTCCACTCTTGTCATTGATTTTAGAGTCTTTGGGAAATGCTCCCTCTCTCTTTCTTTCTTTCTTATATGAAATATATAGATTTATTATTGTTCTTTCAGTTATCTTTTATTTTAAACTTTTACGTTTTCTTGAAACTAGTAGCTCTGATTGTTAAGGATAGTCCCTTCACAGGGCAAGGGCCGGATGAAAAAAAGTATGTCAATACTTATCTGTAACCCTTGGGAATAAAGATTATTAATCAATCAATCGATCAATCAATCAATCTCTCTCTTTGTCTGTCTGCCTATCTGTCTGTCTGTCTGTCCATCTCTCTCTCTCTGTCTAGCTGTCTGGTTGTCTGTCTGTCTGTCCATCTCTCTCGCTGTCTAGCTGTCTGTCTGGTTGTCTGTCTGTCTGTCCCTCTCTCTCTCTTTCTGTTTAGCTGTCTATCTGTCTGGTTGTCTGTCTGTTTCTCTATGTTTTGTCTCGCTGTCTGGCTATCTGTTTTGTTTTCTATGTTACTAGCTACACAAGTCTTTTTGACGTTCTTAATCTTTGGTCTTCCCCTTTTTACACACGCACACACACACGCGCGAGCGCGCACGCACACCACACACACACACACACACACGCACATACACAAGTACACACACAGACCGCTCTCCTCACCACACACACACAACTCACATACACACACTCACACACACACAAAGTACACCCCCCCCCCACACACACACACACACACACCACAGAACATCACCACCCCCCTCCACACCCACACACCCCCCCACCACACAACACGTACATTCAGACACCTATTTTATCCTCGAGCACGTGCGCGTGTAGGTGATAAAGTGACTGCCAAATGCTCAGCACTGGCAGTGAGTGATGCAGTCTGAGGCCTGTAGTAATCAACACGGGAGTCTGCACACAGCCTTCGCCAGACCAGTCCAGTGAAAAGCGCTGTAAAAGACTGGTCGCGAGTGTATTTCATGGGCTCTGTCCACACAGGCTCCTTACCTGCATTCAAACAGCATCGTTGTTTTTGTTGTTGTTGTAGTGGTTATTGTCGTTGTTGTTGTTGTAGTTGTTGGTGCTGCTGCTGCTGCTGCTGCTGCTGCTGCTGATGATGATGATGATCATCATCATCATCATCATCATCACCATCGTCGTCGTCGTCATCATCATCATCATCATCATCATCATCATCATCATCATTAGAATAATAATAATAAGAAGAAGACAATGATGATGATGATGATAATGATGGTGATTCTGATTATGGTGATTGTTGTTGTTGTTGTTCTTCTTGTTCTTCTTTTTCTACTACTTCTTCTTATTATTATTATTCGCTTCTTCTTCTTCTTCTTCTTCTTCTTCTTCTTTTCTTCTGCTTTTGCTTCTACTTCTTGTTCCTCTTCTTCTCATCATTACTATCATCATCATGATCATGTATGTTGTTGTTGTCGCTGTTAATGTTCTTATTGTTATTGCTAAGAATTACCAACAATATTAAGTGTATTTATTTTTATCTATATTATCTGAAGGATTCTTTTCATGTTTAATACACACAGAGTGAATGACACAATTCGACATATTTTCACAACAGAGATATTAGACATAAGAATACTAACATACAAACGGAGGCAAAGTTAACACAAACATGAACACTCACTTGCCGGAACCTACAGACCATGCCAGTATTTGTATAAATTCAACAAGAGTGATACCTTTGCAATCCATAACATGGACCTAGCTTGGGTAACGCGTCACATAGCTTGTATTTTCAGTTGAAAGAAATGTAGGGAAACGGTTTTGTGTGTGTTAAACAACTGATTTGGGGAGACCCCACATGTAATTGCTTTACTGCCATCTTTGGTGATGACTAAGTCATGGCTGGACAAGTAGACTTTACAGTGTTGTGTAATGATGCGCATTATCATTTAATACAGATTTCCAAAGATACTTCTGTTTGTGTCACCGAAAAGGTTTTGTAAGAAATCTTTTATGGTGTTATATTTTGTTTTATTTTCATTGAACAAGATTGGACTAAATTGAAAAATAGCAAATCTTTTAAGCATCTTAAGGTTCAGTCTTCGAATCTTCCTCTTAAACATCGTAGTTTCCGACATCTAAACTGTTTCCAGGGTTTTTTTTAATTGACAACAGTTACTCCAGAAGAAAAAACTTTTTATGTAGTGTTTTTCTTCATCCGAAATTCGCTACCGAAATTCATGGCTCACACTCCAAACCTTTGCCCTTTTAGGCTTTGATTTCTTACGGTGTTGTTGTTGTTGTTGATGGGTTTCGTTTTGTTTTGGGTGATATTTTTTGCTTCAATTTACTTAGGTTTATGTCGATTCACATTTGGAGGGAACGAAAAGGGAGAGGATAGTAGTACTTGCGGAATGATGTGCACAAAGCTGCTATTTTCTGACCAAAAAAACCAAACAAGCAAATAAACGAGCACACTTTATTACGACACAGTGACTTTCAAAAGCCATACACGGGACAGTTATCAAGGATCAGACTTAGCAATGGAGTTGTCTGCTCCTGTTAGCCCAGAAACAAAGAAACAATTCAAAATCTGAATGCATACATTTCTGGGTTTTCAGAAACCGGAGCGTTTATCTTTATATGCCAGTTTTATATTCCAGCTGTGCTGTCAGCATCATGTCAGTGACACATTTATGAAAAATTGAACCAAGAATCCAGCCATGGTTCATTTCTTATGCGGTGACAAAATGACGTCCACACTGGAGATGCTTGTTCTGTCATAACTCAGAGCTTTTGTTACTCTTAGGTCCAATGTTGCTGTCCATCATATGTCAAAGAGAGTGCATCACCCCAAAGAGAAACTATGCAAAAAGGTGTGTCCAGTCTAGTCAGTCCGTTTTTGTGCGTGTATACATGGGCCTTTCTACCTAGAAAGTGTGCCTGTATCAGTGTTGTTTCCTTCTGCTCTTTATATGATAGCGCTAGCGTCTTCACGTGCCGGCGAGAGGGCGTATGTTCGTGTGTGTGTGTGTGTGTGTGTGTGTGTGTGTGTGTGTGTGTGTGTTTGTGTGTGTGTGTGTGTGTGTGTGTGTGTGTGTGACAGAGAGAGAGAGAGAGAGAGAGAGAGAGAGAGAGAGAGAGAGAGAGAGAGAGAGAGAGAGAGAGAGAGAGAGAGAGAGAGAGAGAGAGAGAATAGAAAATGGAACAAGCAATCATGTACTTTTTCACATCCATTCCCCGTGTGTATGTAGCTTTGTAACTTTTGTCATCCCTTCACACCGGGAGAGAATGATCTGTTCTGAAAAGCGGAACATGTACGCAAGACGTTGTGTGTGTGTGTGTGTGTGTGTGTGTGTGTGTGTGTGTGTGTGTGTGTGTGTGTGTGTGTTTCTGTGCTTATGTGTGTATCTATCTGTGTGTGTGTGTGTGTGTGTGTGTGTGTGTGCGTGCGTGTGTCTGTCTGTCTGTTTATTTGTCTGTCTAACTTAAGACCCTATTTTCTCTTCAAGACAGACATGGAGTTAACCCAAACCCGTTCCTACTCAGGCTGTCTGCCTCGAGGCTTACCCCGCAGACGACGCTGACAACACAGCTTACGCTGAGAAATCCTATGTCCACAGAGAGGAGTCCCCCAACCCCGGAGCATCCTACAGTACAGCCATTGCCGCGTGTAGCCATGGTTATATGACCGGCTAAGAGTGCAGAATAATGTTGACAATTGACATGGCCTTCCATCCACCCCTCCCCTCCGTCGAATAGGCATGTTACTTACCTGCCTACCTACATAAAGTCATGGGCCCTATCAGTTGCCTACCTCATTCTGCACTCTTAAAAGGTAAAGGTAAAGGTGTTCCATAACCTATGTGGTTGTAGGGGAGCGAGGCGTCAGAGACCTCAGCTTCTTAAGGGGCTAGTATATTGAGGGCGGCGCCCATCTCCTCTCCCTCCATTCTGAACTCTTTGCCGATCATAACTCTATGACGGGGTTAACGAACAGTGATCTCTCTCTCTCTCTCTCTCTCTCTCTCTCTCTCTCTCTCTCTCTCTTCTCTCTCTCTCTCTCTCTCTCTCTCTCTCTCTTATATATATATATATATATATATATATATATATGTATGTATGTATGTTTGTCCGTCGTGTCCAACGATGACCTCCAAAACAGCAGAAGAGGCAGCTGCTGTTTTGGAAATTGGGCAGAAATTTGATTATTGTGGAGATGCCTTGCCCACAGTACATCCCCACTCTCTCGGCCAAGTGGGCATAAGGACAGTTAGCGTTGGAGATGTTCTCCAAAGGCCAACCAGCCCCCAGGGCTGCGGCACATAAGGACTGTGCGAGTCAAGCCTCCTAGTCAGAGAGTCATAGTCGATCACTAAAGACTAAGCTCTAAAGTGGAATTCCATGAGTGGGAAAGCCACTGGTCATACAGCCTCTCACTTTGCTGTTGCCCCCAGCGTCAATGGTTTAATCAAGAACTGTGATAAAGCCCAGGCGCTATATATAAACCTCGGCCCCACGAAAAAGATTCAGAGCCTTTTGGAAATAAAACATAATATACGTAGTAACACACGCGCACTGTCTGGCCCAGAGGAACTCGTCCACCCTGACCTCTTAATATCTGTTAGGAGAAGGGACATGGGCAACATGGGAAAGCCTGTTGTCTATCCCGGTCAGACACAACTGGCTGAGAACAGTGCTCCTGGCGTCAGCTGTGGCTTCCGACAGTCAGTGACAACCTACCGCTGCTGCAGCAGAGGGTGAAGTGTGGTTGCTTGATCTTTGACACTTGGCTGTCTGTACAGTCTGGGAGAATACCAACGCCAATGCTTTATCGATATCTCAATACACAGAGACATCCATGTAGCTTACAAGCCATATATAAGAATAGTACGCGCACACACACACACACACACACACACACACACACACACACACACACACACACACACACGGTTATGTTGCATTGGTAAAATGGAAAGTATGTACATGTGTGTGTCTATGCGCGTGCGTGTGCTCAAACGACTAGTCTGATCACATACTGGCTGATCTCCCGAGCAGGAGTAAACCCACACCAGTCCTATCCTGCTGTGCCCAGGTGGACCCAGCAGACAGCAGCCTGACACGGCACAGCTTGTTGCCAGGGTAGAGGGTATTGGAAACGTGTCTTCAAGTGCTGGCTATTCTACAGCAATCGCTACTTTACATTCAAAACTAAGAAAACCAACACCACAATCACTGACTATGAAGTAGATAGCATCTAAATGTAAAAAGGGTAACGGTGTTGCCATAACCTATACGAATACTCGGGAGCGAGATGTCAGAGACCTCAGCTTCTCCAGGGGCCAGCATATTGAGGGAGGCGCCCATCTCCTCCCCTTCTTTGCTTTACCTTCCCTGACCCTAAAGACCCATTTACAGCTGGGTGAAGTGTTGGGGGTCTGTACTGAAGCCAGGCGCACAAACGTCACCCGTCCACTTAATAACCACACTCAGTGCTGCCTAACCTTAGCTTGGGTAGAGCAAGTGTTCTGACCTGTAAGCTGTTCCGTCTCCTATGTGTAAAACAGACAGCATTTATTGTCATTTTATAAGGCTTAAGTAAAAGCATAACTTTCAACCAATACTCTTTGCAACACGCTCTAACAGAAAATCGTTTGCTCTGACAAACAATGAAATGAACATTTTGCAAACTGGCTAAACCAGGCTGCTTAGAACCTCTGTGTGCAGATGCTCATTACCATACAATATGGCCTTCCGCCGCACAGTCTAATTTGTTGTTGAAGTGTGGGTAATACTGAATTAACCGAGTTTTCAACAAACGGCCATTTTGTGATGCATTTTTAACGAACTAAAGGCCATTTAAAAGAGTTTCAACTACTTAATGTGATTAGAAGTCATAAAAATCGTCACCTTTTTATATTCAAAATAGAAAAATAAGAAAGTACAGAACCTATATACTAGCCCTATCCACTTAAAAATAAGTAGAGTAAAAATCATGACCACAGTTTAATCCGATTAAAAAACGTAGGTACAAAACAATCACAGCTCCAGTATAATAATAACAATCAGCATTCACTGAACCAATTCCGCTAAAACGAAATACACTATTACCAGCTATAAACAGATAATAAATAACGACAACAAAACACAAGGACTGGTAAGCTTAATCAGGGTAACAAGAGACCCACTTTACCCGTAAGCAGTTTCAAGTACACTAGAACTTTAACACTTTGTACCCCTTTTTTTAACGATGTTGAAGAAAGTTAGAAAAGTAATTATCAAGTACATCAGTGACCTAGTTTGCTACTGATTGTTCCGAAAATGAGACAGAGTGGGTGCATAGAACGGCATTAAAGAGAGAGAGAGAGAGAGAGAGAGAGAGAGAGAGAGAGAGAGAGAGAGAGAGAGAGAGAGAGAGACAGAGACGAGAGACAGAGAGTGAGAGAGACAGAAGAGACAGACAGACAGACAGACAGACTGACTGACAGACAGACAAACAGAGACAGACAGGAACAGATAGACAGACAGAGACGGACGGACAGAGACGGACAGACAGACAGGCAGACAAACAGACAGACAGACAGACAGACAGACAGAGTAACTGACTGCAAAAACCCCGTTATTGTCCATCACGATGAAATAGATAGGAGAATTAACCTTTAAAGCGTTACAATGTGAACAAGAAAGCAATGCTTCTGGACCTTAAAGACTTCATTGAAACACGACAGAAAGGACATGAGGAGAAAAAGAAGCGAGGTGAGAATGGACCCAGCATGATCAGTATAGATATATAGACAGACAGATGGACAGACAGACAGACAGACAGATCGATAGACAGACAGACAAACGGAAGGACGGACATATTGATATATAGACAGACAGATATACAGACAAGCAGACAGACAGACAGATACATAGATAGATAGATATATAGATAGAGAGATAGATAGATGGAGAAAGATAGATAAATAGACATCTCTATCTATCATCTATCTATATATCATCTATCTATCAATCTACCTATCTATATCTATACATATGTATATATATAAAACATATATATAGATAGATAGATAGATAGATAGAGAGATAGATGGATAGATAGAGAGATAGAGAGATAGAGAGATAGAGAGATATGTGTGTTTGTGTGTTTGTGTGTGTGTGAAAGTGTGCGTGTGCGTGCGTGCGTGTGTTTGTGGAGAGACACACACAGACACAGACACGTACACACACAGACACACACACACACACACACACACACGAGACATAGAAACGCAGACAGAGACAAAGAGATGGACAGAACCGGGTAGGAGAAGGAGTGGACAAGGAAAGTACAGGAAAAACATAGCGCGAGAGAGATAAAGACAGAGAGAGAGGAGAGAAGAGAGAAGAGATGAGAGAGAGAGAGAGGAGAGAGGACAGAGAGACAGAGAGAGACAGAGAGAGACAGAGAGAGAGACAGAGAGGGAGAGGAGAACGAAGCGCTGCCTGAGGGGTCATGTGCGTGCCGGTTTATGTATTTCCCTGTCTGGAGGCCTGCCTCCTGCCTCCTGTGGAGTCTGGCTTCTCAGTTCCGGGCCAGCCAGACCCATTCACAGCCAACCAGGCCAGCAGCCACTCTGTGTGTGTGTGTGT
>CM054150.1:55761256-55766256 GCA_028751875.1 Rapana venosa | reverse complement strand
GGGGAGTCTAGGGAGTGGGGAAGGTGGTTACATGTCGTGGGGAAATCGTGGGAGAGGTAATACGACTTAGAGGCAGGGAGAGGAGAGTCCACAGGCAACGCAATAATAGAAAATACGCAATAATGCGCAAATGGAACGGAGTTCTAAAGCAAGAAGGTTGAAACAGATGGTGCCGGTAAAGACTAGTGTTTCGTGTTGCCGCACTTCAGTGCTCTCACTTATCAAGACACACTTTATTCAGTAAAACATGGCTTCTCTGAATACAGAAATATGCGGTGTGTATGTATGTGGTGTTTATATTTATTTCATTAGAATGTTTTTCTAAATGTGTTAATTCTCAGATAGTGTGTGTGTGTGTGGTACATACTTGAATAGAAAACAGACATTTACAGATTGCTAACTCTAACATAGTCTGTGAAACCATTTGCTGCACAATTACCAAACGTGCACAATGGTTCTACACGGTATCTGTAAGATTGTTGGATGCATAATTGCCAAACATGGAAAATGTTCAATACACACGAGCCTAAAAGAAAAAAAAGAAAACCTCTCAAATAGTCTCCATCTGTTCATTGAATTGCTCCCCCCCCCCCCCCCCCCCGTTTCTCTGTCGTGTGCCTGTTCTTAGTCTTTCAGTCAAGCATCCTTGTACACCATTGTGCCAATGGAAGATGGACAGTGTTTAGAGAAGTGTATAGGACTGCATTGTGTTTAGATCCATTCAGAGTCTGACACAGACGCTCTGTACGTCTTTCTGAAGGACACCATAGCCGAGAGGTGAAGATCGTTTGACTTTGATCCACTGGGCCCATAAAGTCATGATTTCCAATCTCCGCGGCATCATGTGAATTAAGGGGAGGGATTTTTCCGATCTCCCAAGTTAACTTCAGCGCTATATAAATTCCATACATTATTATTATTATTTAACTTCAGGAGTAGGCCTTTCAGTGCCGTTATTTCCTTCGTGTATAAATACACATGAAGAAGATCAAATATGTACTTTTAAGGTTATGTAATTCATAGCACGTTTCGAGTGGGTTACTATACAAACGAACCAACATAAATATTCATGAATCGAATGTGGCTACCTTCACGGTAGGCAAATGTGGCATACCAACTTCTACCACTTACAACCTCACAGCTCTACATGCAAGGAAACCACCCACCAAACATATACCCACGCCTCGTACCCCCCTCCCCCCATCTGTCCCTGCCCTCCCCCCCCGCCCCCCCCCTCCCCCTTCTCTCGTCCTTCTCTCTCTTCATCCTCCTCTCCCTCCACTCCCCCCCACTCTATTCTCTCTTTCTCTAGCATCATCAATAACTTTGTTAATAGGTCTATTGTCTTTTTGTGGTACCTTGGAAGTGGTTAAGGTGAACTGAGTTTTTGTTTTTAGCTGTGTTTTGTTTTGATTTGTTGGCATACGACAGTCTTATATTAGGCATGATGTTGGAATATGCTTATGCAAGAGTATACAGTTATGAGTGCACTCAGGGTATTATGCAAAGTCTTACCAAACTTATGTGAATTTTTTTCATCTTCAACTTTTCATCTTCAATATTTTGCCCCTCAATATGTATTGTGGCCAAAGGCCGATGTACATTAAACAATTTCAGAGTTCAGAAGTTCAGAGTGTCTCCTCTCTCTCTCTCTCTCTCTCTCACTCTCTTGTGCATCTGCCACCCCCCCCCCCCCACCTCTCTCTCTCTCCCTCTCTCTCTCTCTCTCTCTCTCTCTCTCTGATCTCCTCAACACATGGTGACAGTGGCAGAGGAGGCAGGAAGGGGCTGCTAGGTAATTAGTGACCATTGACAGTGTAGTCAGCAGCTCGGACCACTCACTCCCCTCACGCTCCTCCCAAGGCTAATCAAAGAGAGGCCCTCAGTGACAAAGCGCTGCTGTACCAGACGATGTCTCCGGTCACTAAATGGCACAATCTCATGTACAATAAAATCGTTAGCAGACGGCTTCGCTGAGGTAATCGTTACCAAAATGGCGTCACTTACTGAATCCACCAATCTGAGCACCGTGGTTTTGAGCTAATGGCGTCGACAGTCTTGATCGACTGAGGAGGCTGAATGGCTGAAATTAAACCAGGTCTATCCAACCCCCCTCCAAAAAAAGGTGATATATGGCGTTTGAGAGTGGAGAGAAAACTTCCCAGGTAATTATTCCATAATGGTTTCACTGCAAAGCTTAAGGCTGATCGGATGAGCAGAGTCGTTTTCTTCACTTATGTAGAAATGAAAATAATCACAGATTGACATTGTTGTAATGCTTACATTATTCTCTTACACTTACCTGTCTTTGCTTATCTTCACATCCATGCATCTTCTTTAAAAAAAAAATAATTATATTAGTAGAGAGAAAAATTGCATTGACTATAAACTAGTTCGTGCAAACAATGACAAGTTCGGGTTCAAATAATTATATGACAATCCGCAAATCGTCTTTCTGTTTTCCTCCAGCGCCATTGTTTCGCTCATGCAGTGAACAGGTCATGACATATGAACTACACATTTAACCATTAACGTTATTTTTAGAATATATTTCTTACTTTCTTTTTTTTGTTCTTTTAGCTAGAGCTCTGGGGTTCACCAATGGTTGAGTATGCCACCGTTTGTTCCCACCATAGAGGTAGCCGCATACCGACTTCGGGAATGGATTTCTTTCTAATATTTCTTTCCGTCTGTTGCTAGGGGGACAAGTTGGCTGTCAGCAGCTTGTTGGTCATCTTACAAACACAAAATTCCCTGCACAGTTTAGTCCCAGTGTGAATAGCTGAATTCTACACTCTTCTTCAACATTGCTTATCACTAGCGCTGTGTTTGTTTTTTTAAAGTTGCACTGTGCACGCATTGAACAGCATTTATTTTGCAACTGCTTGAAAGTTTTCAAATTAAAAAAAAATGCTACAGCTGCTTGTAAACACACTTTCACAATTTTCCTCAATATTGCTTCGTTTTACTTCACTAAGAACGAAATTGAAGAAAAATTAACAATTAACGCAAAAGCAAGTCTTTTTAAAAAAAATATTTTGTATACCACTGTTTTAATGAAATATCGAAATTAATTATTGTTGACCTCACCTACAAAACGTTTGAGTTTTACAAACGAAAATTACTTTTCCGTGATTACAAAACTACTGAAGTTATTCATTTGTCTCCAACCCCTTCAAAACTCTCATTTCATTTCAAATTTCAGATTATGTCTTCAGTTTTCTCTTTGCGTTTTTTTTCTGTAATTACTGATAATTGCCTGTTTTGAAGAAATTTCATACTTCAGCAAAACCTTAGACAATAGTTTTACAACTTTCAAAACTAAGTGTACTGCACTCTTCCACCAACAGTTCGGGGACCTGATTTGCTCGTCCAGCTTTTTGAACAGAAATAAGCGTGTGATCTGTATTTTACTTGGAAAGAAACGAACCAGCTTTCAGGGGAAAAAAGCCAGGAGAATGGACACAGAAGGCAGAAAATAGACAAGAAAGGAGGTGACAAGAAGAATCGGAACAAGGCAGAAACAAAGAGAGGGATAGAAAAGAAGGAATTTCTAGCACAGATTTTTCCAGAAGGTGGGGGTGCTGTTTATACTGACAGGACCCTGGCATCCCCACCAGGGAGACTGGAGGATTCGATGGTTTTTGTTTCACAGTTTGGAACGGACGGAAATAAACCTGTCATCCCTGTTTTGCAGGGCAACAAACGAAACAGCCAGCCGTTATGCGTCGATAACAATATCATCTTGAAAAGAAGCAAGGAAAAAACAAAAAACAGGTAAACAAACAAACAAACAAACAAACAAACAAACCCTTTGATTTACGCATAATAAATGTAGATGAAGCTAATTCCATTCCGGTCACAGAGTTCAAAGCGTGACACAAATTTTTAGCTTGACAAAGCTAGACAGAATTATGATTTTCTTTTCATCTACAGGCCGATTTCTAATGGAACCATTGTTCTGGAAACCATTTGTTTGATAAAGATAAATATTAATACGCTTTTCTTTTGATTTACACACAGACTTCTCTCTGAGACACTGTTCTGAAATATTTGTGACTTTCTTTCATTTGTAGACAAAAAACAGCTGTCAATGATCTGTCATGCACAGCATTAGTGCACATAGGGAAAATCTATAATTCATTTACCTCCTGTCTATTTTGACGTGCGCTCTATATTACATTTTTGGGTGTCTGATCGGTGTATGCATAAAATCTGCATTATTCTTCTGTTTTCTGGTTTCGCTTATTCTTTTTTCAGCCAGTTTCGTTTAATCGTGTACGCCTACAAACATGCTTGTAACTCTGTGTGTGTGTGTGTGTGTGAACGCGCGCGCGCGCGCGCGTACGTGCGTGGGTGCGTGCGAGCGTGTGCGTATGTGTGAACAAACACATCAATAAACAGTAACATGTGTGTTTATCCGGTTTTTTTTTCATTTAACATCTTTTCACTCACAATTATATTAGATGGAGCACGCATGTATGTGTGTGTGCGTTGTGTGTGCGTGTGCGTGTGTGTATTACTGTGCGTGCGCGCGTGTGTGCGTGCGTGTGTGTGTGTGTCCATGCGCGGGCGCGTGTGTGCGTCTGTGTGTGCATGTGTGTGTATGTGTACTTGTATATTTTGTTTTAACCACGTTGGCTTCTGTCCTTTCATTAAAAAAAATCCACCTCACTTAAAGTAACCAGCATTTATCCCAATAAACCTAAACTACTTCACAAAGGCTCTAACCTTTGAAGCAAGGTGAGTTTCATGTCAACAGCCAATCAAATTGAGTCAGGAAGTAGAGACCGGAAGTAAGCCAATACCAGCTAGCTCAGGCTTCCTACCCCCTTCCCCACCCCCATCCTCCCACTTTTACCTTTGACCTCTCCCTTCTTTCCCTCCAGACTAATCCTTCAGAACTGATACTGTCCCGGTGGCCTAACTCTTGCAGCGAAGGCTAATGGCAACGGAAGCGTGCCCTTAACGGGCCGATAGTGTCCAGAATGTTCCTTGCC
>CM054150.1:55703756-55756256 GCA_028751875.1 Rapana venosa | reverse complement strand
AATGCCAATGCAACGCTATTGTCAGTTTTCCCCGCTCCTCTACAGCCAGTCCTGATCTGTTTTCTCCCTCTTCAAAAACAATTTCCTTCTCTTCTTTCTGCCAACCTCCCCCCATTTCTCGCCCTTCTTCTTTTTCCTTCTGTCTGTCTGTTTGTTTGTTTGTCTGTGTGTGTGTGTGTATGCGTCTGTCTGTCTGACTGTCTCTCCGTTTCTGTCGCTGTCTCTGTCTCTTTGTCTTTTTGTCTTTTCCTGTTACTGACTGTCTGTCTGTCGTCTGTCTCTGTGTTTCTGGGACTTTGTTTGTCTGTCTTTCTCTCTCACCACTTTGGTCTCCCTGTGCCTTCGTCGTCTGAATTTGTGTGTCTGTCTGTGTTTCTGTCTATATGTCTGTCTGTCTGTCTGTCTGTCTCCTCCCATCCCCCCCCCTCTCTCTCCCTCTCTCTCTCTCTCTCTCTCTCTCTCTCTCTCTCTCTCTCTCTCTCTCTCTCTCTCTCTCTCAATCTCTCTCTCATGTGTTTCCTTTCTCTTGAAATAAAAAGATTCCTACGTCAATTGTCATCATTTCAGTGTTTTCTGCCTTGCTTTTTTTTCATTTTTGAAGTGACTTTCTGTTTGGAGATAGGGTTACATTTTTCATTACTACCCAACAGATGAGAACATTTACGACAAGTATTTGTTTTAGAAAACAACTTGTTTTGCAATCAACTTTCCTGTATCTCACACAGTCAAACAAAATTACGTGCAGACAATCACAATATCGCTTAAAAAGTTCGACATTGAAAGAAGAAAATGTCGACTCCTGTTTATACAGTTAGATGAGTACACATAAGTTTAGGCTATAGGGACAAACATACAAATTATGCGATGGACACTTTTTTAACGCGTGGTTAAAACCGTTTGACTTCAATGACATGGGTCCAGGGAGTTGTGGTTTGTATCTGGCGAAGAAAGGCTAGGGATTTTTCACAATCTCCCAGGGCAGCTTCAAGTGCAGACCTGCCAGTGCCTTAATTTACTTCGTGTATATACACATAGAGAAGATTAAGTATGCACGTTAAAGATCCTGTAATTCATGTCAACGTTCGGTGGGTCACGGAAACACGAACATACCCAAAATACATACCCGAAGTCAGAATGCGGCTACCTTCATGGTGAGCTAAAACGGTCGCATACGCAAAATCTCACAATAGGTGAACCTCGGAGTTCTAGCGGGGAACTACACCCCCCCCCCCCCCCCCCCCCCCCTCCCCCAACTATCTATATGCCTGGGCTTTGATTGACCATGGCACTCATTTGGTAAAAAAATATGATCTAGCGAGATCCCGTTTCTATGCCATCATTTTGTCCTTGTTTCATCCTTGTATGTCCTTCATTATTACTTGTGATCATGGGTCACTGCAATTGCAGTATAGATCTCAGGTGCCTGATTATTCTTTTTACAGAGAACATGGGATATTGCATTACTGAAGTTTAAACATCTGAGCATGACAAACTAGAAACGGTATCATTGTTGGGGTGGGGAGTGGGGGTAGTAGATATTTTTAAAAAGGAAGAATCGAAGATGAGCAGTACAGGGCATAAGAGCACTAAGTCTACTTGCAGACTATTGTAACGCGCAGATCTGCTCTTTTGTCGTAAGTTTTAAACTTGCAAGCGCTTGATTTGTTTTCTTACTAAAAGTAAACGTTTAACTAGCAGTTGAAGTTAAACATATTTTTTTCTGTTTTGTTGAACAGTTCTTCAAAGAGAACTGGATACATTTAAGTTCCTTTACAAAACGATCTTCTAGTAAGATATATTGTTAAGAACACATAAAGTAAATAGCAAAAAGCCTAATTGTAGATATGCTCCTTCTTCTTCTTCTTCTCCCTCTTCTTGTTCTTGTTCTTCTTCTTCTTCTTCTTCTTCTTCTTCTTCTTCTTCTCCCTCTTCTTCTTCTTCTCCCTCTTCTTCTTCTTCTTCTTCTCCTCCGAATTCTTCTTCGTCTTCTCCGAATTCTTCTTCTTCTTCTTCCTCCCCGAATTGTTGTTGTTGTTGTTGTTGTTGTTGTTGTTGTTGTTGTTGTTGTTCTTCTTCTTCTTCTTCTTCTTCTTCTTCTTCTTCTTCTTCTTCTCTCTTCTTCTTCTTTTTCTTCTTCTTCTTCTTTGCATTTTTCTTCTTCTTTGCATTCTTCTTCTTCTTGCATTCTTCTTCTTTGCATTCTTCTTCTTCTTTCCGAATTCTTCTTCGCATTCTTCTTCTCCGAATTCTTCTTCGCATTCTTCTTATCTGCACTCTTCTTCTTCTTCGTCAAATGCTCAGACGGAAACTTCTGTTGTCTGTCATATGAGCGAAAATGCGTTGCACCGCCGTTAAGCGCCTGACAGGTCAGGCCCAGCGAATGCAACTTCGTCGTAAACATTTTACCCAATTGACCCGAACTGTAAACAAAACTTTCAACAAAATTATCTTCCAGTAAAAGATGTTAAAATAAAAGGAAAGACCGGTCCGACTGACTAGCTTATCCTCTCTAGCAGAAAGAGTTTTAAAAGAAACTTGGACACCCAAACTTTTCTTCAACGTTTTCATAATCAAATCATGGTTTCAGTTTCTTGCGAGGAAGATTGCGAAACTTCTTGAAAGTTTGTGTTGAGAGAAAGGGCAGTGACCTTCAACAGCAAAATAAATAAGGAAAAGGGAAACGGGGGGAAAAGGAAGGGAAGATCTCCAGTGTCCGTGTAACTAAACGATTCGTCACTCCTAATCCCTCAATGACAACATAGCAACGGGAAATATATTGCTTTAGAGTATGAGTGAGCATGTTGAAATTGCCTATAACATTTAGAGAGAGAGAGAGAGAGAGAGAGAGAGAGAGAGAGAGAGAGAGAGAGAGAGAGGCGGTGTGTGTGTGTGTGTGTGTGTGTGTGTGTGTTGCTTGCAAGTGAAGCTACTTAGAAACTGCTAGTTTAAAACCAAATTTCCATCTTTAAAAAAAACACACCTTTCACAGTGACTACGAAAGCAACTTCAAAGTTGACATCATGTAAACAATAGAACCAAATGAACATTGTTTCAATAAAACTGTAGGTAATACAGTGTTTCTATTTGTTACAACAAATCAGTTTATAGCACAGCACGAAAGAAACGAACTAAAGCTAGCATGGTCTGACCCTCCCAGACAGATGCAATCTTCACACCAATGACCGGACGGCACAGCACAGCACAGCACAGCGCCTGCAGTGAATGTCAATGGCAGTGGAAACCTGTCTCCGTGGTCGCTTTTCCCATATGGGGTTGTGGCTTTCATTCATAACTAACTGGAAACCCCCACCAACCCCCATCATCCCCTAGTCCTGACCTTTGACAGTGAGTGGCAGCCTGCCCCTGTGGTAAAGATACCTTGTGCCACAATTGCTTGACCTTCTGTCTGTAATGTTGACCTGACCTTTTGGAAAGGATGGTAGTGTGTGCTTTAGCGAAAAAGATAATAAATCATGTATGCGTGTCTGTTGCACTTTTTCAGGGCCTCTGTATTAGAGAAGAACGGCAGTAAGAGCAGTACAGAGAGTAAGTTTCTCTGCACTATGTCCTTTTTTGTTAAGTGAGTGCACGTGAGATGATTAACTTTTGTGATGCCCTTTGGGAAACATACTGCATTTGGTAGAGTCTTTACAAAAAGCATTCGTAAAACAAAATCTTAGGGATCCTGATGTTTATCTTTTTGTAAATAAAGTTAGTTTTTATGTCAACGATGTAACGAAAAGGGCCCGAAAACTTGTTTAGTGTATTTCAGGAAATGTTTGAGCAAACTGAATTTTAACTGACAAAGAAACACACTGAATTCACGGATCTGTACGGTAAATGGATAATTAAACATTTTCAACAAGCCCTCTCTCTCCCTCTGTGTCTCTCTGTCTCTGTCTCTCTGTTTCTGTCTCTCTCTCTCTGCATTTGTACGCGTGCATGTATGTGCGTGTGCATCTTCGTGCTTATGTAGATATGCGAGCATATTTCTCTCTGTGTGTGTGTGTGTGTGTGTGTGTGTGTGTGTGTGTGTGTGTGTGTGTGTTGTGTGTGTGTGTGTGTGTGTGTGCAGACAATATTTTGTTTATATAAGTAAGGAACAAAGAAAATAAAAACAACGTTGAATGGGCTGTACATGATTCTATAGCCTACCTACATTCTTTTTTTTATGAGGATCATCACGAAATGAAAAAAACTACATTGTCTGCCACATTTCCTCTGAACCTACACAGGCAAGGATAATGTACGTGGCAGATTAAATCTGATTTACTGCATCATTAACTTCACCGTCCCTTTAGATGTTACAGCTCAGAAATCGTGTCCACTGATAAAAATCAGAAAATCTGTAGATTCTAACTCAGCCAGTACCGTTTAGGCGATGTGGAAAGGTTCGGAGTGTACCGAGTATACACACTGCATGTTTAAAACGGCCGATGCCACACTGCCTACACAGTCAGTGCAAAGTCTCAACGACTCCTGAGGGAGTTCAGGAAGAAGTCAAGTCAAGGGTGAAATGCAAAGTGAACAACTTCCGAGAAACCTGAGATCGAAAATATCATTTACAGCACCCTTCCTCTTTTTTTTTCCCTCAGCAGTCCATTCAACTACGTCTGTTTACCTGAACAACAACATGGAAGTTTTGCTTCACTTGTTTTCTGGTAGCAATAGAATCTCTGCTCGGGTGATGACGTCAGTCTTCCGCTTCTGTTGCTGGAAACGAGTGGTCTGAAAGTTTAAGGTGGCGGAAGACACAGACGTTTCGTGGTCTAAAGGTTAACTCGCTCTCCTGAACACAAGAGGTCAGCAGTATAAAACCCCACCTGGTCCATCATACATTAAACCAGGAATAGCGTCGTGGTGCCTTTCACGTGATAGAATAAACCCAAATCGACATGGAACACACTTTTAGCGCGCCGCAACCAGCTTACAGCAGCACAAGAATGTTCCAAGCAAAATATCTGGAAACGCTCTACGCTTACAAGTGAACGAGCAGAAAAGAAAGAAACAAGTTAATGTCCGCTGCACTATGGCGACATGCTCTCAAATTCATGCGAGAGAAGCACCCAGGCTTATCAAGAGCAATCTGTTTTAACTCTACATGCAAACAAACACACGGAGCACTCACAGGTTCTGCATCAGTGATGTCACAGAAAGAGTGAAATATAGGGTTAGAGAGGAGGAGGAGAAGGAGGAGGAGGAGGAGGAGGAGGCGGGGAGGGAGGAGAAGAGGTGAAGGGGTTGCAGAAGGAAAGACCTGCCTGTGAGCAAGAAAGGGGTTAATCTGATGGCAGCGCGCAGTCACCAGCATTCAGGCCAATGTTCCATTTGCTTCGTTCCTGAATAGGCTTCCACAATATGTTTTCCCTTCTCCAAAACAATTTCCTCCGTGCTTATTATCCTCTTTGTCTCTGTCTGTCTGTCTATGTGTCTGTCTGTGTATCCGTTTGTCTCTGTCTGTCTGTCTGTCTGTCTGTCTGTCTCTGATATTTTTCTATCAAAACTTTACTCAAAATGAACTATTATTTATTCGTTACTTCTTGTGCCGAATATGTCTTTTTTGTTAAATGTTAGACTTTTATTGTTCACAAGTTTGAATGATATGCCCTGTTTTAATGTCAAGTTCACGAGAATATTTGCAACATTTATTGCTCATGAAACACATTCCGGAAACAGAATGTTTTCTGAAGATCATCAAATTTCGCAAGAACATATAGTGCGGATTCTTGTTGTGGATATTGCGGAAGCAATCAAAACAAGGCGACAAAAAGAAAGAGATAAACCCTCCATTATAAAGGTAATCACATAAAGAGTGACTGCTGCAAACATAAAAGCATGCAAGTTGAAAAGGTTAAACTTGAATTCAGCACGGCAAAATACATTGCGAGATCAATGTGTAATCTAACTTGATATTATTTGTGTTGTATCGTGGTTTTTTGTTGCTGTTGTTTTTCTGCTCCTCGTTATTTAACTGCGCTCTCGTGCCATTCGAGCTGTAAAGCAAATGATATTGAAGATTTCAGACACCTATTTTGTTGAGGGAAGGAGGAAGGGAGGGAGGGAGGGAGGGAGAGAGAGAGAGAGAGAGAGAAGAGAGAGAGAGAGAGAGAGAGAGAGAGAGAGGAGAGAGAGAGAGAGAGAGAGAGAGAGAGAGAGAGAGAGAGAGAGAGAGCAAAATAAAGCTATTGGTAACACTATCTAGAAATGAGGACAAGTTGGAAATTTGACACTGCAAGATATGGGGGAAGGGCACATGTTTGTGCTGAAGTGACGAACTGAAAAACCACAAGCAGGAAGCCTTGGATTCTTCTGCTCATGATCTGCTGACCCGGGTCGAATCTCCTTCAGAGATAATTTTCCTCTGGAGTTAACATCAGTGCCGACTCCATTCCCCCCAAAGTCCTTCGGATGAGACTATAAGCCGAGGTCCCGTGTGAGAACGCACGCAGAATATCTTGCGCACACATTAAAACCCGTCCACTATTTGGAAGAGTAGGCCATTTTGCGCCGGTAGGAATGAATGACAAAATTGACAAAACTGCATACACACGGGGACTGGATGTAAAAAGCACGAGTGCTTATTCCACTGTCCTCCAAATAAAAGAATAAAATAAAATAAATATAATGAAAATGAGTACACCGCCAGTGTTCTATCACATCGTGCTCTGTCCTTTCACATTACATGTTTATCAGGCTTTCAACTGTGATTTTGCTAACACCTAGTAATGCGTAGAGGAACGGGATAGCTCACTGGTCAGAGCAATTGCTTTCCCCCAAGCTGTTAAGCAGTATTGAGCTTGGTTATCAAGAGGATGGGTGACTATTTGCGCGCCTTGGCTTCAGTACAGTACCCCAGTTCACCCAGCTGTAAATGGATACCTGCCCTCTTTAGGATCAGGGAAGTAAAGCAGCGAGGAAGAGGAGATGGGCACCACCCTCAATATGCTGGCCCTAGAGAAGTGAGGTCTCTGACATCTTGCTCCCCAACGACCGCATAGGTTATAGCAACACTTTACCTTTAGTATTGCTTACAAAGAAGGTGACTGGCACTTCAAATCAGGTCTGCGTTCAACATACATTGTACCAGTTTCTTCATCAAAACTGAACAGAATACCCGTTCTTAAAAAAACCGATCTGACATACATTATACTAGTTTCTTCACCAGAACTATGCACAATATCCGTCCTTTAAAAAAACCCGATCTTTCAGTACAGACTGTGTTAGCATGTACAACAATATTGTAAGACAGCACAATAACAGAACCTCTTCCACCAAACATGATAGGAAATTATCCAGCAGATCTATACCTAAAAGTCTTCCAGTACATAGCTGTTTGGTAAAAGATTAAAAACTGGAAGAAACACGAGCCTCATGACTTATCCTCTGTGACAAAATGAGGTCAGAAGGAAATTTTAAAAAAACAGTAAAACTTATTCATTCATTTCAAAAGGTTTTAGCTTCGTTTTAGGAAAAAGTATGAATGTTGTTGAACATACGTAACCTGAGAAAGGGCAATCGACGTTGATAGCAGAATAATCCTGTAAAGGGCAAGCAAGGAGCATGGATACAGTGTCAGTGTAGTTCAACAGTTCATCATTGAAATCCTTTGATGCCAGCACCAGTTGCTGCAAACCTGTCGTTTAGGCGTCATGATTTAAGGTCTTTGAAAATGACTACAGCTCTTAATAAATGTGACAAATGGATAATGGAGAACAAGAATAAGACGTTTGCTAAACAATAAAAAAAAAGAAATTAAAAAATGAAAACCAAACTGAATTGTTTTCTACAACAAAATGACTTCCAAACTGAACATTGAACAAGAAAACTTCTTGTCGTTTGAAAAACATCAACTCAAGTAGCAGACGTTTCGCGAAACAGAGTGGAGAGTGCATTGAAAGTTCACGTTTGGAGAAAACGTTATAGGAGTTTAATGGGCAAAGGAAAATAAAAGAAAGAGGAAAACAGACGAGAGGAGACAGAGTGTTTCTGCAACTGAAAGATTCTTCGCTTCAAATCTCTCAATAACAATTTATTTTAATAGCGCAGTTTTTATTGCCTGAGTGAATGATTGAACTTGTCCTAAATTGCCCGCTGTAGCGTGTGTGTGTGTGTGTGTGTGTGTGTGTGTGTGTGTGTGTGTGTGTGTGTGTGTGTGTGTGCGTGCGCGCGCGCGCGTGTGTGGTGTATGTGTGTATGTGTGTGTGTGTGTTTTCAGTACAGTCCTTCAGTTCACCCACCTGTAAATGGATACCTGTTCTCTTTAGGATCAGGGAAGGTAAGTAAACCAGGAAAAGGAGATGGGCGTTTGCCTTATATATGCTGGCCCCTGGAGACGCTGAGGTCTCTGACATCTCGTTCCCCAATGACGGCAATTGTTATGGGAACACCTTTACCTTTAGTATTGCTTACAAAGAAGTTGACTGGCACTTCAAATCAGGTCTGCGTTCAACATACATTGTACCAGCTTCTTCATCAAAAACTGAACAGAATACCCGTTCTTAAAAAAAACCGATCTGACATACATTATACTCGTTTCCTCACCAGAACATGAATGAAAATGAACATTCAACAAGAAAATTCTTGTCGTTTGAAAAACATCAACTCAAGTATCAGACGTTTTGCAAAAAAGAGTGGAGAGTGCATTGAAAGTTCACGTTTGGAGAAAAAGCTATAGGAGTTTAATGGGCAAAGGAAAAGAAAAGAAAGTGGAAAATAGACGAGAGGAGATAGAGTGTCTCTACAAACTGAACGGTTCTTCGCTTCAAACCTCTCCATATAGCTGAGTGAAAGATTGAACTTCTCCAAAATTGCTCGCTGTTTTGTGTTTGTGTGTGGATGTGTGTGTGTGCGCGCGCATGTCTGTGTGTGTGCGTGTGTGTATTTGTGTGAGTGAGAGACAGAGAGAGAGAAAGAGAGAGACAGACAGAAAGACAGACAGAGAGACAGAGACACCAGACAGAGAGACAAAACGACACACACATGTGCAACAGAGACTGTTATGGTATGAAGGGATTGTAAACTTTGTGTGTACATTACTTTAATTTTTAGTAGCCAGGCTTTAGCAAGTGCGCTTTTGAACTTACAGTAGCATTGCAGAATGTGCACAAAGAGGAATGTAAAATCTTTCAAAGCGAGAAACCCCAAACAAACAGAACATATAACAGATACTTGACACTTATCAACAACTAGTACGTGGATTTAAATCTCCTTTGCAAAACTGGGTCGTGGATCGCGGAGTAAAAACAATACAATTTTTAAATCATTAAAAACAAAACAGGGTTGTTTTATCAAAAAACACAGAGACCCTAATTTCTGTCTATAGAACACTGAATAGACTCATGAATCACTACACACACACCACTTCAAATTTGCAAAATAAAAAAGCAACTCATTTACTCACAACAAAACTAAAGCACATATTTTGTTAAGCATCTATATACTCCGAATTTTTTGTTGTTATAAATCTCTTTTTTTTTGTTATTCATAAGACAAGTGGGAACGGGATAGCTCAGTGGTCACAGCACTCGCTTTCCCCAAGCTAAGTTCAGCAGCATCGAGCGTGGTTACCACTTGGGTGGGTGACCGTTTGCTTGCCTTGGCTTCAGTACAGTCCCTCAGTTCACCCAGCTGTAAATGGGTACCTGCCTCTTTAGGGTCAGGAAAGGTAAAGCAGCGAGGGAGAGGAGATGGGCACCACCCTCAATATGCTGGCCCTAGAGAAGTGAGGTCTCTGACATCTTGCTCCCCAACGACCGCATAGGTTATAGCAACACCGTTACCTTTAGTATTGCTTACAAAGAAGGTGACTGGCACTTCAAATCAGGTCTGCGTTCAACATACATTGTACCAGTTTCTTCATCAAAACTGAACAGAATACCCGTTCTTTAAAAAACCGATCTGACATACATTATACTAGTTTCTTCACCAGAACTATGCACAATATCCGTCCTTTAAAAAAACCCGATCTTTCAGTACAGACTGTGTTAGCATGTACAACAATATTGTAAGACAGCACAATAACAGAACCTCTTCCACCAAACATGATAGGAAATTATCCAGCAGATCTATACCTAAAAGTCTTCCAGTATATAGCTGTTTGGTAAAAGATTAAAAACTGGAAGAAACACGAGTCTCATGACTTATACTCTGTGACAAAATGAGGTCAGAAGGAAATTTAAAAAAAACAGTAAAACTTATTCATTCATTTCAAAAGGTTTTAGCTTCGTTTTAGGAAAAAGTATGAATGTTGTTGAACATACGTAACCTGAGAAAGGGCAATCGACGTTGATAGCAGAATAATCCTGTAAAGGGCAAGCAAGGAGCATGGATACAGTGTCAGTGTAGTTCAACAGTTCATCATTGAAATCCTTTGATGCCAGCACCAGTTGCTGCAAACCTGTCGTTTAGGCGTCATGATTTAAGGTCTTTGAAAATGACTACAGCTCTTAATAAATGTGACAAATGGATAATGGAGAACAAGAATAAGACGTTTGCTAAACAATAAAAAATAAATTAAAAAATGAAAACCAAACTGAATTGTTTTCTACAACAAAATGACTTCCAAACTGAACATTGAACAAGAAAACTTCTTGTCGTTTGAAAAACATCAACTCAAGTAGCAGACGTTTCGCGAAACAGAGTGGAGAGTGCATTGAAAGTTCACGTTTGGAGAAAACGTTATAGGAGTTTAATGGGCAAAGGAAAATAAAAGAAAGAGGAAAACAGACGAGAGGAGACAGAGTGTTTCTGCAACTGAAAGATTCTTCGCTTCAAATCTCTCAATAACAATTTATTTTAATAGCGCAGTTTTTATTGCCTGAGTGAATGATTGAACTTGTCCTAAATTGCCCGCTGTAGCGTGTGTGTGTGTGTGTGTGTGTGTGTGTGTGTGTGTGTGTGTGTGTTGTGTGTGTGTGGTGTGTGTGTGTGGGGTGTGTGTGCGTGCGCGCGCGCGCGTGTGTGTGTGTATGTGTGTATGTGTGTGTGTGTGTTTTCAGTACAGTCCTTCAGTTCACCCACCTGTAAATGGATACCTGTTCTCTTTAGGATCAGGGAAGGTAAGTAAACCAGGAAAAGGAGATGGGCGCTGCCTTATATATGCTGGCCCCTGGAGACGCTGAGGTCTCTGACATCTCGTTCCCCAATGACGGCAATTGTTATGGGAACACCTTTACCTTTAGTATTGCTTACAAAGAAGTTGACTGGCACTTCAAATCAGGTCTGCGTTCAACATACATTGTACCAGCTTCTTCATCAAAACTGAACAGAATACCCGTTCTTAAAAAAAACCGATCTGACATACATTATACTCGTTTCCTCACCAGAACATGAATGAAAATGAACATTCAACAAGAAAATTTGCCGCCATTTGAAAAAAAATCAACTCAAGTATCAGACGTTTTGCAAAAAAGAGTGGAGAGTGCATTGAAAGTTCACGTTTGGAGAAAAAGTTATAGGAGTTTAATGGGCAAAGGAAAAGTAAAGAAAGTGGAAAATAGACGAGAGGAGATAGAGTGTCTCTACAAACTGAACGGTTCTTCGCTTCAAACCTCTCCATATAGCTGAGTGAAAGATTGAACTTCTCCAAAATTGCTCGCTGTTTGTGTTTGTGTGTGAGTGTGTGTGTGTGCGCGCGCATGTCTGTGTGTGTGCGTGTGTGTATTTGTGTGAGTGAGAGACAGAGAGAGAGAAAGAGAGAGACAGACAGAAAGACAGACAGAGAGACAGAGACACCAGACAGAGAGACAAAACGACACACAGATGTGCAGACAGAGACTGTTATGGTATGAAGGGATTGTAAACTTTGTGTGTACATTACTTTAATTTTTAGTAGCCAGGCTTTAGCAAGTGCGCTTTTGAACTTACAGTAGCATTGCAGAATGTGCACAAAGAGAATGTAAAATCTTTCAAAAGCGAGAAACCCCAAACAAACAGAACATATAACAGATACTTGACACTTATCAACAACTAGTACGTGGATTTAAATCTCCTTTGCAAAACTGGGTCGTGGATCGCGGAGTTAAAACAATACAATTTTTGTATCTTTTAAAAACAAAAAGAGGATTGTTTTATCAATAAACACAGAGACCTTAATTCCTGTCTATAGAACACTGCATAGACTCATGAATCACTGCACACACACCACTTCAAATTTGCAAAATAAAAAACAACAACTCATTTACTCACAACAAAACTAAAGCACATATTTCGTTAAGCATCTATATACTCCGAATTTTTTGTTATTATAAATCTCTTTTATTATTATTCATAAGACAAGCGGGAACGGGATAGCTCAGTGGTCACAGCACTCGCTTTCCCCAAGCTAAGTTCAGCAGCATCGAGCGTGGTTACCACTTGGGTGGGTGACCGTTTGCTTGCCTTGGCTTCAGTACAGTCCCTCAGTTCACCCAGCTGTAAATGGGTACCTGCCTCTTTAGGGTCAGGGAAGGTAAAGCAGCGAGGGAGAGGAGATGGGCACCACCCTCAATATGCTGGCCCTAGAGAAGTGAGGTCTCTGACATCTTGCTCCCCAACGACCGCATAGGTTATAGCAACACCGTTACCTTTAGTATTGCTTACAAAGAAGGTGACTGGCACTTCAAATCAGGTCTGCGTTCAACATACATTGTACCAGCTTCTTCATCAAAACTGAACAGAATACCCGTTCTTAAAAAAACCGATCTGACATACATTATACTAGTTTCCTCACCAGAACTATGCACAATATCCGTCCTTTAAAAAACCCCGATCTTTCAGTACAGACTGTGTTAGCATGTACAACAATATTGTAAGACAGCACAATAACAGAACCTCTTCCACCAAACATGATAGGAAATTATCCAGCAGATCTATACCTAAAAGTCTTCCAGTACATAGCTGTTTGGTAAAAGATTAAAAACTGGAAGAAACACGAGCCTCATGACTTATCCTCTGTGACAAAATGAGGTCAGAAGGGAACAAACACCCCAACAAAACTTATTCATCCATTTCAAGAGGTTTTAGCTTCGTTTTAGGAAAAAGTATGAATGTTGTTGAACATACGTAACCTGAGAAAGGGCAATCGACGTTGATAGCAGAATAATCCTGTAAAGGGCAAGCAAGGAGCATGGATACAGTGTCAGTGTAGTTCAACATTCATCATTGAAATCCTTTGATGCCAGCACCAGTTGCTGAAAACCTTTCGTTTAGGCGTCATGATTTAAGGTCTTTGAAAATGACTACAGCTCTTAATAAATGTGACAAAGGGAAAGGGATAATAGAGAACAATAAAAAATAAATTAAAAAAATTAAAATCACACTGAATTGTTTTCTACAACAAAATGACTTCCAAACTGAACATTCAACAAGACAACTTCTTGTCGTTTGAAAAACATCAACTCAAGTATTAGACGTTTCGTGAAAAAGAGTGGAGAGCGCATTGAAAGTTCACGTTTGGAGAACAAGTTATAGGAGTTTAATGGGCAAAGGAAAAGAAAAGAAAGTGGAAAACAGACGAGAGGAGACAGAATGTTTCTGCAACTGAAAGATTCTTCGCTTCAAACCTCTCAATAACAGTTTATTTTAATAGCGCAGTTTTTATTGCCTGAGTGAATGATTGAAATTGTCCAAAATTGCCCGCTGTAGCGTGTGTGTGTGTGTGTGTGTGTGTGTGTGTGTGTGTGTGTGTGTGTGTGTGTGTGTGTGTGTGTGTGTGCGCGCGCGCGCGTGTGTGTGTGTATGTGTGTGTGTGTTTTCAGTACAGTCCTTCAGTTCACCCACCTGTAAATGGATACCTGTCCTCTTTAGGATCAGGGAAAGTAAATAAACCAGGAAAAGGAGATGGGCGCTTCCTGAAATATTCTGGCCCCTGGAGACGCTGAGGTCTCTGACATCTCGTTCCCCAATGACGGCAATTGTTATGGGAACACCTTTACCTTTAGTATTGCTTACAAAGAAGGTGACTGGCACTTCAAATCAGGTCTGCGTTCAACATACATTGTACCAGTTTCTTCAACAGAACTGAACAGAATACCCGCTCTTTAAAAAAACCGATCTGACATACATTATACTAGTTTCTTCACCAGAACATGAATGAAAATGAACATTCAACAAGAAAATTTACTGTCATTTGAAAAAAATCAACTCAAGTATCAGACGTTTTGCAAAAAAGAGTGGAGAGTGCATTGAAAGTTCACGTTTGGAGAAAAAGTTATACAAGTTTAATGGGCAAAGGAAAAGAAAAGAAAGAGGAAAATAGACGAGAGGAGACAGAGTGTCTCTACAAACTGAACGGTTCTTCGCTTCAAACCTCTCCATATAGCTGAGTGAAAGATTGAACTTCTCCAAAATTGCCCGCTGTTTGTGTTTGTGTGTGTGTGTGTGTGTGTGTGTGTGTGTGTGTGTGTGTGTGTGTGTGTGTGTGCGCGCGCATGTCTGTGTGTAAGTGTGTGCGTGTGTGTATTTGTGTGAGTGAGAGACAGAGAGAGAGAAAGAGAGAGACAGACAGAAAGACAGACAGAGAGACAGAGACACCAGACAGAGAGACAAAACGACACACAGATGTGCATACAGAGACTGTTATGGTATGAAAGGATTGTAAACTTTGTGTGTACATTACTTTAATTTTTAGTAGCCAGGCTTTAGCAAGTGCGCTTTTGAACTTACAGTAGCATTGCAGAATGTGCACAAAGGGAATGTAAAATCTTTCACAAGCGAGAAACCCCAAACAAACCGAACATATAACAGATACTTGACACTTATCAACAACTAGTACGTGGATTTAAATCTCCTTTGCAAAAGTGGGTTGTGGATCGCGGAGTAAAAACAATACAATTTTTAAATCATTAAAAACAAAACAGGGTTGTTTTATCAAAAAACACAGAGACCCTTATTCCTGTCTATAGAACACTGCATAGACTCATGAATTACTACACACACACCACTTCAAATTTGCAAAATAAAAAAACAAAACTCATTTACTCACAACAAAACTAAAGCACGCATTTTGTTAAGCATCTATATACTCCGAATTTTTTGTAATTATAAATCTTTTTTTAAAATTATTCATAAGACAAGCGGTAAAGGGATAGCTCAGTGGTCACAGCACTCGCTTTCCCCCAGCCAAGGTTCAGCAGCATCGAGCGTGGTTACCACTTTGATGGGTGACCGTTTGCTTGCCTATGCTTCAGTACAGTCCCTCAGTTCACCCAGCTGTAAATGGGTACCTGCCTCTTTAGGGTCAGGAAAGGTAAAGCAGCGAGAGAGATGAGATGGGCGCCGCCCTCAATATGCTGGCCCAATGAGAAGTCGAGGTCTCTGATGCCTCACTCCCCTACGACCACGTAGAAAATGGGACACCTTTACATTCACCTTTATAACACAATCGAGTCCTTGTATTTTTATGAGCTTGGTTGTACTGTTGTTTGTAACAGTTAATGTTGCCAAAAACGCAATTATTTTAATCCCATAATAACATATTCAACAAGTGGATGTCTCTTTGTGTTCTAAACTCGCAAACAAAACAAGTAGATCTGACATTGCTATATATAGCAGAACACATGAACATTCTTGATTTTCCCGTTTTATGAACAATTATGTCAGTAAAAGAAACGTTATTGAATCGTGTTTTTATGATAACGAGTAAACAGAGACCTCGTGTAATTATTGTTTCATTCCGTGACAAAACTGAATACTGAATAGACCTGCCTGGTGATAATTCACGACTTGTTTGTGTAGAATGTATAAAATTTCTGTGTTTCAGCCATGCAGTAAAGGAGATGTTATTGGATGCAGGTTTTGTTTCGTGAGATCAATAAGCATGGCCTGTATACTAGTTTCTTCCTACTTCCATGACGGAGCTGAATATTGGATAGGTTTGTTCTGTCATCATTCAGGGATTTCTTTACTTGTTGATTTAATCTGCCTGTCAACGTTCTGTCAAATGCGACGTTCTTACACACACCAAAGAAATGTTTGTAACTCATTTTCTTTCCTGTCGATTTTCAAATTGTATCATACAGTGTAGGAATGTTGGTCAGTGTCTGCATGAATGGGTTGTTTCCTGTTTTTCGTCTTAGATTGGGTTCCCTTTTTTGCTATACATTTTGCTGTTACTCCACGTGGTTATGTTTATGTCTGGTTCCATCTCTTTGCATGCATGTACATGACAAACGAAGGATATGCTTGAACATAGATGAATATGGTGTGCGTGTGTTTGTGTGAGTGTGTGCGTGTGTGTGCGTGTGTGTGTGTGTGTGTGTGTGTGTGTGTGTGCGTGTGTGTGTGTGTGTTTGTGTGAGTGTGTGTGTGTGCGTGTATGTGTGTGTGTATGTGTGTGTGTGGAGGGGTTACAGAGTAGCCCGAATTTGACACAGAGAAATGTGCCGTGACTGAAAGTGGGTTTCAATTCAATTCATTTCAACTCCACTCTAATCCCAATACAAGAATCAGCCAAAGGCATTGTGGTCTGGCCACATCAGACTAGTCTTTCAGAGAGCATTCTGACAACACACCTCCCGCTGCCAAAGCAAATGGCAGTGGAAACACGCTGATATTTCCACAGAAGTTTGTCGCTTTCCTTCAAAGCTATGGGAGAACCCTCACCCCAGCCATGACCTTTCAGACTGACTGGCAACCTTTCGTGGTGCCGAGGAGGCAGACAATCACAATCACCTGGCCATTTATCCGTCATCTTGGCCTGACGTTTCAGACAATCTGATAGCATGGGCTTGGGCCACACGGAAAGTGACCCGTACACACATGTCCTTTGAACTGGCTGCGGACCTTTGCATGAAAGAAGATGTACACTTAGAGCACTGGACAGTGTCCGTTTCTTTGATGCCTGTGTGAAGATTACGATTTGTTTTTGTTCTTTTGTTGTCATTTTTTAAAACCCAGCATGTCTTTAACGTCACGAATATTAACGGAATTGATCTGTTTGAGTAATCAGAAAGACGAATTTTGGACCATTTTCCCTACCTTTCCAGAACAACAACGTGCACATAAAAATTAAATCATAGCGAATTGTTGTTTGTCTTTAGTAATGTAGATCAAGCTTTTCTTATACATCTTGAAAACTTGAGCCCCCCCCCTCCCCTCCTCTCTCTCTCTCTCTCGCTCGCTCTCCTCTCTCTCTCTCTCTCTCTCTCTCTCTCTCTCTCTCCTCTCTCTCTCTCTCTCTCTCTCCGTGTAAAAAAGAGAGAAAGAAAAAACCGATGATACAAATGATCAAAGACCAAAACAGATTAGCTGGCTGCAAAAAAGGGAGATCAAAACTTTCGCAAGATGAAAGACTGAAAAGACCAACGGCAAGGCAACACACTGACACCAGGAGCACACCTGACCAGCCACAACACGTCTGGTGCCTGTGCGTCCATGTACTACTTCTCGGTTTGCCCTCCTTGCTTACCCCACGGCACTCAGCATTCAGCTACACACTTAAAACCACACAACACCTGATTGACAGGCTCAAATCGTGTTTTCTTAATAATGTCTTTCCAAACACCATCTATTAATTGTTTCCGACAAAATGGCCTGGGAGAGTTTCGATAAGGTGTTGTATACAAGTAAATGGATGGATAATAGTATTTCTATGTTTCAATACTACTTATTTGTGAGACAGCTTACATGATTAAAACCAGTGTTATCTCTGCCTGATCAAAAGTCCTATTAGAGGGTATCCAAAATGTTAACAGCTTGAAGAGTATGACGTTTAATTGATATAAACACCGAAAAAAGGATCATGTAATTTCAGCATCAAAACTTATAAAAAAAAGTTTTATATGTATTTAGAAATAGAGAATAGTTATTTTTGACTCGGATTCACGTTAAACTTTCATCCGCATTGCGAATCAGAAGTGGTGTACCTAGCTGGCTTATGTTCAATATACTTATATGACAGAAATATCCCCCGAATTCGGAATGCGTCTACCTTCATAGAGGACAATAACAGTTGTATTCACAAAATATCACCGTCGGTAAACTTCGGAGCTCTAGCCGAGGAATACATTGTTGTTGTTGTAAAGTTTGAAACAGCTTCTGGCTGCTGCAATGCAGAAAACATGATCACAGCCCAGTTGTAAAAAGAGAAGAATAGGATTCCTGTATTGCAGTTTTAAACAAACACTAACAAGAGTCATAATTATTATCATCTGCCACAAAAAGAGGATGAAATGCATTTTAAGAGTTATTTTGATGTTATGCTCGATGTTTACCCAGTCTGTCAATTCCTTTACATAAGGACAGACAGTTTCCATGCTTTCCGCTTCTACGTATCGTTGATACCAGCTGGGTGTAATACAATGACTAAACATTCTATGCATGAAAAACGTGACACAAAATACACAACTCACCTGTAGATTTCAAGTTAGAAGTGAAAAGCTGAACTACTCAACAGCGGCGACGGGTCCTCTGGAATGGGGGGCCTCCTGGCTGCTTGAAGCTTATCCCCTCCCTGAAGATTTCCAGGACATGCACTGCAACCAGAAAAAAAAAAGGCAGGATATAGAGGTGTCCAGAGGAAGGGAAAAGCGATGGATCCGACCTGCTCATGTGAGAAAGAGAGGGTGAGGGCTGCGGGAACTGCAGGCTGGAGGACAGTGGCGAGGACAGAGCGGGGCAGCATTGAGAGGCAGCGCAGCGTGGCTAACTTGTGCATCTGGGTAATGTCCAGTTCTCTCAGCATGCAACTCGGTTCCTTTTCCACAGCTGCTTTTTTTCTTCTTTTTTCCCCCTTATTTTTACAGGTCTTTGTCTGTCTCTGCTTACGTTACTGTCTTCTTCTTTCTCTGTCTCTATGTTTCACTGCTTCTCTGTCCGTGTCTTTGTCTTTCTGTTTGTCTGTCTGTTGTCTCTCTCACTCTCTCTCTCACTCACTCTCTCTCTCTCTCTCACTCTCTCTCTCACTCGCTCGCTTGCTCGATCACACATACATACACGAGAGAGAGACAGACGGAGAGACAGACTTACACACACACAGACACACAAACACACACAGACACACACAGATACAAACGGACAGACAGACAGACAGATAGAGGCAGAGACAGACAGCAAGCGGTGGATGATCATTTGAAATACTATCATGTTTTGAAAAAAGACAGGACAGGTCGGGTAAGCCAGAGCACAGACAAACAAACAAAGACTCTGTTTCAGGCTCTAGAGAAATGTTTGTTTCGAATTTTGTTTGTTTTTGTACCCCCCAAAATCTAGACAACAAAATCTAGGTCTGACTGTCCTAGTTTTCAGACAAGACCCTGACGACAAAGCTGTCGCTGTGGAAAGTCACTACTCCCTCCACCACACTGTCTTCCCCGCCTCCGCCGCCAACCCCAACCCCCACCCCACCTCCATATTTGTCTACTGCTTTCATTCATAACTAGAATCTAGAGCCGCTTCCAAGTCATGGCCTCTTAAAAGTGCTGGCAAGGAGAACTAAAGTGCACTACAATCACATCGACCTTTTCAGCTTTGCCTGAACTTTGGGAGTGGGTAAAGGTGTCTGCTTTGGTAATGTGGAAAGTGAACCATGCAGACGTTCTTTTGACTGCCTCTAGATCGTTTACATCCTTGCATCGGTGGTCCAGAGGGTGGCCTAGAAAGCAAAAAGTCCGGGATGGAAGTGAGCGGTGGTTAGATGCCCGTTTGGGCCCGAAACTCTCCCCCCCCCCCCCCACCATCTACTAGACCATGAGTGGTGGTCTGGGTGCTAATCTTTAAAAAAAAAAAGATACGTGGCGCTGCTCTTGTGGTGACGCGCTCTCCCCGGGGACAGCTGCACAAATTTCAGGCAGAGAGATCAGCCTTGACATAAAGGGACATATAGTACACTACAATACAGTACAATACACTATAACATGAACGTAGATGTCCAATTAAGGTGAAGAGTCAGAGTGGATAGAACGTCTAGCTTAAGATCGCTCATACGGTAGGTAAGTGAGGGCACAGAGTCAGGGTGTTGCCTCCCGGAGGGCGATGTTCTCTCTGGAGTCGACAGTGGACGTGACTGCAACTTCCATAAACGATCTTCAGATGAAATCATAAACTAAGGCCCTGGTTCAAATACACACATCACACACAAGCTGGACTGTCATCCATCATTCTTAGAGAAGCAGTACGGCCTGAACTCTGCTTGCACCTTGTGTCTGGGAGTGGTGGCATGGCTGCCCCCATCCCAAAATGGAATGCATTGCCAAATAACTCATCAAGGAGTTGTGACGGGGCGGTAATTAGATTACCTCCCATGCGATCATAGCCCCGTTGCAATATCGTGTTTCTAAATCGGTACACACCTGCGAATTGTGAGACACTCTGTTTTGTTTGGATGGTGGTATACTTTTCGCCTGAGCGGTGATGTGTAGAATTTACAACCTCATAGTAATGGCCATATTCTGTCTACCCATGCCTTATATTTGGGGTTTATCTAGCCGTGACATCAACACCCACCTCGTGCAAACACTCAGTAAATGTTAAGACCACACAATATGCATCAATGATATTTGCCAGTATTTCTTAGTTCTGCTGAATCATTGCTGTACTAAATTGTTTGAATTATTTTACAGTGCCTTTCGGGAGTTCGAAGAACTTATTGCAATAGAAAACATACAGATGGGTCATAAGTGCAGTAGCATTTGTCTTCGGTAATATACAAGTACAGCCCATTGATTACGCGCAATCGCCAAAGTTTTGTTTATGATACTACTTAAAGTACTGCTTCAAACTTCTCCCATAGAAAAACTCAAGCATCCTGACCGTTGAAATGTAGCAGTGTATATGATAAGATACTAAATAGTTTTATTCCTGTCAGTGCCATAATGTATGACTTGGAAAAACTAAGGTCCACAACTGTAAAGAAACACTATCTTTTATAGATGGAACCTGCTGCAGATTCCTTGTGCTTACAAATACCTAGATTCAGCCAGTCGGCCGTCGCTCTGTTTCTGGTCCATCTATTTGGAATGGCCTCCCTATCTCTCTTTGCCAAAGGCCTTCATGTGATACTTTTAAACCCGGCCTCAAGACATATTTGTTTCAAACCTAAGAGTTTTCGTCTCCTGTTTCATTCATAGCTGTCCCTGCTTTTCAACAGCTAAAAATCCCATCACACTGGCAAAGTGTATAATCTGTGTGTGTGTGTACATTTGGGCTTGTCAGAACTATTACTTGCTATTGTTTGTATGACTGTGTAAGAATGAGTTGAGTGCAAGCGCTTTGATTTGTCTGTGCAAGATACAGCGCTATACAAATTCCAGATATTAATATTATTCATTATTATTGAGGCACACACATTACAAAAAATGCCCTATTTTACATTTCAGACTCAATTCAAGACACATACTTAGTGTATTAGAGTCTTATTTCCCATTGCAGAATACATAAAAGAATGCTTTCCTTAGTTTGGTAGTGGATGGGTTTATTCTTGGGTAGGCTAATGACTTCAGTTTCTACTTAGAGAGAGATTTTATTTGTATTTATTTTTTTCTTTTATTTCGAGGATAACGGAATAAGCACTCAAGCCATTTTTTACATCCAGTCCCCGTGTGTATGCAGTTTTGTCAATTTTGTCATTCATTCCCACCGGCACACAATGGCCTACTCTTCCAACAAGCGGAACAGGGTTTAACGTGTACGCAAGATGTTCTGTGTGCGTTTGCACATGGGAACTCGGTTTATAGTCTCATCCGAAGCTAGTTTTTTGTTTGTTTGGGGGGGAGACATAGACAGAGAGAGAGAGGGGCAGAGACAGACAGAGACACACACGTACACAGACAGACAGAGACTGATTTTTCACAAACATTTATTCAAAAGATGTAACTGGCAAGGAAAGGTGGGACTGACTCCAGAAAACCGGTGGTTGGATGTTTTGCAACAGTTTGTGAATTTCACATGACTTATGGTGAAACAGAAACAGCTCGGCAGCAGCAGCAGCAGCAGCAGGAGCATCACAGCGCCTGCAGCCAATAGAAACCCTCACTGGCAGCTTGATGCTTTCAGCCTTTCTGATGGCGGCTATCAGAACTGGTACTGCAGCAAGAGGCAGGACATGGGTAGGTAGAGAGCACAGAAAGAGACTGACGAGGAGTACGGGGCTACTTTTGGGCAGAAATGCTGCTGTGAGCACGAGAGGCAAGTGAGAATGGGGGAATAGCAGGGGACAATGGACGGAATAGTGTGCATTCACATTTGCCATCCAATCTCGCACATGAGTATCTATGCACGTTTCCGTTTTTATTACTGCTCTGTGTGTTTCTAGGGTCTATTTTCTACAATTTAAAATTTGTCCTTTTCTTCTGCACCAACCCTTTTTTCTTCTTTTTCTTGTTTTTCTTGTTATTCCTCTTCTTCCGCCTACTCCTCCTCCTCTTCTTCTTCGTCTTCTTCGCATTCTTCTTCAAGTTCTTCGTCTTGTTCTTCTTGTTCTTGTTCTTGTTTGTTCTTGTTCTTGTTCTTGTTCTTCTTCTCCTCTTCATCATCGTCATCATCATTATCATCATCATCATCATCATCATCATCATCATCATCGCCATCTTCTTCTTCTTCTTCTCTTCTTATTGTTGTTGTTGTTTTGTTCTTCTTCTTCTTCTTCTTCCTCTACTACTACTACTACTACTACTACTACTACTACTACTACTACTACTACTACTACTACTACTACTACTACTACTATTACTACTTACTTCTAGTACTGCTACTGCTACTTCAAATTCTTCTTCGCAATCTTCTTCAAATTCTTGTTTATCCTCCCCCTCTTCTTTTCTTTTCATTCTTCTTCACAATTCTTCTTTTTCTTCTTTCATCATCTCTTCTCTCCTCCTTCTCTTCCTCCCCCTCCTCTTCTTCTTCCTCCCCCCCCCCCCCCCCCCTCCTCTTCTTCTTCTTCTTCTTCTCTTCTCTCCTCCTCTCCTCCCCCTATCCTTCTTCTTCTTCTATCTTGTTGTTGTTGCTTGTCTTGTTGTTTGTTGTTGTTGTTTCTTGTTGTTCTTCTTCTTTTTCTCTTGCTTCATCTCTTCTTCTTCTTCTTCTTCTTCTTCTTCTTCTTCCTCCTCCTCCTCCTCTTCCTCCTCCTCCTCTTCTTCTTCTGCTTCTTCCTCTCCTCCTCTTCTTCCTTCTCTTCCTCGCCTTCTTGTTCGTCTTCTTTTTCTTCTTCTTTTTCTTGTTGTTGTTGTTGTGTTGTTGTTCTTCTTCTTCTTCTTCTTCTTCTTCTTCTTCTTCTCTCCTCTTTTCCTCCTCCTCCTCCTCTCTTCTTCCTCCTCCTCTTCTTCTTCCTCCTCCTCTTCCTCCTCCCCCCCCATTCTCTTCTTCTTCTTCCTCGTCTTCCTCCCCTTCGTCTTCTTCCTCCTCTTCTTCTTCATCATCTTCCTCCTCCTCCTCCTCTTCTTCTTCCTCGTCTTCACTTTGTCCTCTTCTCCAGGAGCAAGACCAGGAAGAAGCTGCGTGTACAGGAAATACCACAGCGACAAACAAGGAAACGCTGGTTACCAGAACATTAGAAACTGAAGATGGAAAAGTATCGAGGGTTTCCAGTGAGGAAGGGGAAATGTCAGGCATGCAGCTAGCAGCAGATCTCTCTCACTATGTCAGGACACAGCTAACTGCCACGATTCCTAGCTGATGGTTTTTGTTCTCTGTGCTATATGTTGAACTCCAAGACATGGGATGTTCAATTTACTAGTCAAGAAGGGATTTACTTGATACTTTCAAATTAGATTCTCTTGTACTTCATAGTGATTTTACCCTACCTTGTCATGTATCTCAAGTCATTAAAAAAAAGTCGGATGTCAAGTTCGTGTTCCTTTGTTTGCAATGAAATGGGATAGACTAACCCATGACGTTGTTGTCAAGTCTCTCTCCCGTTTCTGAAACAATCCAAAGACTAAAATATACTAGCATACAGTTATAGCATGCAGTCAGATCAAAAGGTATAGTTTCTTACATGGATCTGTGATATAGTCGTCTTAAAACATATATCTATTTTATTAAAACTTAGAAAAGATAACCCCTTCATAGAGTTGTTAAGAGACATGCTGTGCTAGCAACACACCAAGACTTGTCGTTAGTTCCTAAGAACAATTGTTTGTTTGTTTTTCTGAGGTATACATTATATATTTGAAACTTCATTTCATGCATAAGAGCAGCACAGGAAATGCCTTTTAGCTTTGACCGTTAGGATAACTACATACTAAGATCCAAACAGTCTCTCAGAGGTTCTGATGCAGTGACTACGTTCATAGAGCAAAGAACAGATGACAAACTCTGTCTTCTCTCTCTCTCTCTCTCTCTCTCTCTCTCTCTCTCTCTCTCTCTCTCTCTCTCTCTCTCTCTTCTCTGCGTTTCTTTATTGGGTGCGATGTGCAGTGCCCGGTTTCTCCTGTGCGTGTAACCCTGCAGGAGGTCTGCCTGCTGGCCTCAGCCCACACAGTCCAACCTCATTCATTCCTACCTATGACTTTGTTCAGAAAAAGTGTGCATACCTCAACAACAGCCATTACATATAGCCTAAGAACTGAAGTCACAACAGCACTAGTTTTGCCTTTCACAGTGAAAGCATTTGTTCGTTACAGTGTCCTATTATAAGTCTCTGCCTGAGAGTGACCTTATATTTTACTGTATCTTCATGTACCAGGTAGGCAAATTCTGACTACGGGGAAGTATTTTGTGTTTGTTCGTGTTTCCAAAACTCACCGAAAGTGTACACGAATGTCAGGATCTTTAACATGCATATTTGATCTTCTCCATGTATATATATACACGGATAAAGTGAAGGCACTGGCAGGTCTGCATATGAAGTTAACCTGGGAGATGTTAAATATTATCACCCTTAATTCACCAGGCACCACCGAGAGTAAAACCAACGACTTCTTCGAGCCATCAGATTGAAGCCGAAAGGTTTTAACCACTCGGCTGGAGCGTCTGTGACTACAGGCTTGATTAAGTCAAATTTTTATTTCCAGATGGTAGATTGAATAAGCAATGCATTTGCTTTTATCATCACTTGTGTGTGTTTCTGTGTCTGGGTAGCGACTCCAGTCTTCAAAGGAATTTGTCTATCCTGTTCTTACCAACATCTTCACGATCGCTACGACCTTTCAACAATAAAGTGGCAGATTCTTAAGTCCCGACACTGCACACAGTACAGTACCCTGCAGCAATAGAATCGAGTAACACGAAACAACCCAACAACCACCAGCAGTGCAAGGCCTCTTCACAGCGAGGGATGACTGACTGCCCTCTTCAAGTTTACAGGCTCCGTGAGGACTGCTTGGGCTGTAAGACAGCAAAGAAAGACCCAAGGTATCTTTGTGCCAAGAGGAAATGAAAGGAAAAGCAGGGATTGCAGGAACGGTTATGTAGGCACAAAGACATGGAGAAGGAGAAAGGACTATTGGGAATGGGAAGGTTGGAGGAAGTTCAGGGGAAAGAATACGCATTCAAATGCAGTATGCGAGGGCTAACATTCCCACTAGTGCTAGTTTTAAAGGTCTTGGTGACCGTCCCCATAGTCTCAGGGTTTTTTTTCTATGTTAAGAATTGAATTCGTTCTTTCTTCTTTGTACTCCCTGTCTGTCCGTCTGGTTGTCTTTTTCTGTTTGTCTGTCTGTTTGTCTCTCTCTCTAGCTCTCTCAGTATGGCCTTCGGATGGGTCTATAAACCGAGGCCCGTGTGCGACTGCACGCAGTACATCTTGCACACACGTTAAATCCTGTTCCGCTGTTCGTAACAGTAGGCCATTGTGTGCCGGTGGGAACACATGAAAGAATTTACAATGCAGCATACACACGGGGACTGGATGTAAAAAAGCACATAAGTGCTTATCTCCTTATCCTCGATATAAAAGAATATAAAAAAAATGTATGTAAACATAACTATCTTTCCCTCCCTCTCCTTCCCCCTTCTCTATCTATCTATCTATCTATCTAGTTATCTCTCTCTGTGTAAATGTATATATATATAGATATATATATATACATATATATATATATATATGGAGAGAGAGAGAGAGAGAGAGAGAGAGAGAGAGAGAGAGAGGAGAGAGAGGATGAGAGAGAGAAGGAGGAGGGGGGAGAGGAAGAGAGAGGGAAAGAGATGATAGATAGATAGATGTTTCTTTCTACGTCTCTCTCTCTATTTCTGACTGTGTGTCTCTCACTCATGCCTTTTCGACCCACTTCCCCTCCCCTCGCTCTGTCTCTACCTGTCTGGCTGGCTGGCTGGCTGGCTGGCTGGCTGGCTGGCTTCTGGCTGGCTGGCTGGCTGTCTGTCTGTCTGTTTCTCTCTCTCTCTCTCTCTCTCTCTCTCTCTCTTTCTCTCTTTCTCTCTCTCTCTCCCCCCCCCCTCTCTCTCTCTTCTCCTCCACCTCCTTCTCATCCTCATCCTCCTCACCATCCTCTTCTTCTTCCTCCTCCTCCACTCCTCCTTTAACAAAAAGAAAACAGCCCAGAAAAAGAAGAAGAACAAAAGACACACGCTGAAGTGAAACATCAGAAGGACAAGAGAAGAAGAGGGGTACAGAGGAGTGGGAAATTGAAGATCCCAAGGGGTGCAGGCTTTAAAGGACGGGGAGGGGAGGTGTCAAGGAGTGCAGCTGCCAGTGACTGCCACAAATCACAGCACACGCTCTGCCACAGGTCTGTATATGTGTGTATGTGTGTGTACACCCTCTCCTTCTGTTGCCATCTCTTGCTTCCCTAAGGTAGCCAATATTCAATCAAGTACAAGGGAAAGTGTTTTATTGATATTTTGAGAGGTGTTTTCCCTTGTGGTTTTTTTCTCTTGACTTAATTTACTCTGGAATGAGTTGGGTTTTTTTTGCTGCCTCATCTTCTGTGATGTCCCCCGTCCTGCTGTTCCCACGCCGTTCATTCCAATCTCTCCGCCACAGCCATACCCAGATTTGTTATGTCTCATCCTCAGGGTGGGAAGTCCACAGGGAGCCCATCACTATCAGGCCACTGTGGGGCCACCAGCCAGAGGGGCCCTGCACTGATGCTGGGTCACTTTGGTGATGTTCAGTGGTGCCTTTTCTGAGCTAACATACGCAGGACACCACCTACTAAGCCCCCTACTAACGACAGTATTAGTTCAGTCGCGGAGCCACACTGAGTGAGTTGTCCACCCGAGGTGGCAACCACCACAACGTCCCTTCAACGACCTTCCCCTGTGAACCTCCAACCCCAAAGGTTTTGACACAAGCTCACCACAGGAACAGAAGTGTATGGGCAAACCGAATCTGAGGTCACCATGAGACCAGAGCAACTGGGACCACCGAATCAGAGGTCTTTTTTGATTGCATGATAGTCAATGAAAATGAGGATGACGCAATGCTGCTGCTGTGGAAGTGCATATGCTTTGAGACTACTTGACAGGGATGTACTCTACGCTTACTATCATAATATATCCCGGCGTCAACCGGGCCCGAGAAATACAGACACCTGCAGTGTTGGTCAGGTAATTTGAGCATTACTCTCAAACGCGCTCCGTTAAGATGATGAAGCTCGACTGTGTGGTCCCAGTATTCCAACTGAGCCCACAGCACACTCATTCTGGGTAGGAGTTTACAAAACCGCATACACACGGGGACTGGATGTAAAAAAACACATAAGTGCTTATTCCATTATCCTCGATATAAAAGAATTCAAAAAAATATAAGCCGGCCGGAGTCCGAAAAATCCGTATGACTCCTATGAGATTCGAACCTACGACCTTCCAGTCCGTAATCCAAGGCGCTAACCACTGCGCCATGGCGGCTGGTGGAATGAGTATTTCTTTGGAAACAGTCAAAAACAGAATTACGGAGATGGTGTCCTATATAAATAAATAAGATGAATCAATTCAAACGATTTTTTTCTAATTCCTAATCCATTTATGGAACAATGTAAAGACTAAATTAACAAAGCATTTGTGACTTTATATGGTCTGAGCAAAGGCTAACTTTTAACTGATCTTCGGTGTACATAAAAAAAAGGTGTCCCCTAACCTATGTGGTCGTAGGGGAGCGAGGCGTCAGAGACCTCAGCTTCTCTTCGGGCGAGCATATTGAGGCGGCGCCCATCTCCTCTCCCTCACTGCTTTACCTTCCCTGACCCTAAAGAGGGCAGGTACCCATTTACAGCTGGGTGAACTGGGGAACTGTACTGAAGCCAAGGCGCGCAAACGGTCACCCATCCAACTGTAAACCACGCTCGACGCTGCTTAACTTGGCTGGGGGAAAGCGAGTGCTCTGACCACTGAGCTGTCCCGTTCCCGGTGCACACACATCTTCAAATATACTACCAGTCTATAAAAATTGAAAACTAAAAGCAGCAAGGGAGAGGAGGTGGGCATCGCCTTTAAAATGCTGACGGCTACAGATGCTGAAGGTGTCTCTGATACATCGCTCTCCAGTGACCACATAGGCTATAGGAAGAGCCTTTACCTTTTCCTTTTTTTACATAGCGACATACTGTGAAATAAGGGTCAGGATATATAAACCAAAAGTACAACCAACAAAAAACATACACAAGATCTTAGGTACGGACTTACTGGTCTCTGGACACTCTCAGGCTCCACGACGACTGTGGGATGCAAAGAGAGCCAGCGCACATTTGTACCAAGAGCTAAGGAACATGAAGGCATCGGTTACCTAACTGGTCATGTAAGAGAGCAAGCCCCTCCAGACACTGCTCCAAGCAAGACTGGAGTGACTAAAGAAGGCGTAGCCATTATCTCCCGAGACAGAAGAGGTCTTTTATGTAAGAGTAATACCACAGAGAAGTGCAGAGAAAACGATGGGAAGACAACGTCAGAGTGGACTGGCCTTGACTGGAACGATTTATTACAAAAAGCAGAGGACCGCAGGGAGTGGAGGAAGCTGGTTGTAAAATCTTCAGTGGTGCCCCCACGGTCTACAAGACACGGGAGAGGTGAAGGTGAATGCCATAGAGGGCACATGTTCAACCCTCCTCAAGTCAGGTAGTGTTGACGTCACCGGAAATACCCACAACCGTTTTCCTGCCGTTCAAAAAAAATCCCGACCACTACTCATGTAGGAAAGTAGAATTCATGTACAATTTTTTAGAGGAAGAAGAAATTTCAATATTTTTTTCCTGTTAAAAAGTGGATATTGGTAATGACGTCAGCACTATTCAACTTCAGGACGACTGAACATACACCACCATGGAGAAAGTATACATGTAAAAGCGGGAATGGGGAGACGGGAGGACGTGCAGACAAATGAATCAGCATTCAAATACATCATGACATTGTTCACATTCGCATCTGGGCAGGTTTCGTTCAAAAAAGTTTTCTACAACCCTCCCTATCTCTCTTTCAACCCCCGCTCCCTCGACATTTCTTTCTCTCTTTGTGGCTTCCTTGAAAAACAATTTCCTCCCTTCTTTATTCTTTATCTGATTCTTTAGCTGTCTGTCTCTGGGTGTCCACGTCTCTCTCTCTCTCTCTCTCTCTCTCTCTCTCTCTCTCTCTCTCTCTCTCTCTCTCTCTCTCTCTCTCTCTCTCTCTCTCTCTCAAATGACCTTTTCAAACACTCCTCCCCCAAAAAAAACCCAAACAAAACAAAAAACCCCAAAAGCCCACGAAACAAAATATTGTGGAGGCGATAAAAAGAGCTGGCTGAGAGAAATAGGAAATTGAAGATCTCCAGGGATGAAAGGATTAAAGAAAAGGAAAGAAGAAATACAAGAAAGGGGTTGGGGGTGGTATCAAAAACTATGAACAGCAGCAAATCTCGGCAATTATATAGCATGCATGTTGCCAAAAAGCCGTTGTCATTGTTTTCCTTTTTTTAATATATATATATATATATATATATATATATATATATATATATATATATATATATATATATATATATATATCTGTTTACCGATTATGACACTGGACAGGTTTAGCGAATTGGTTTATTTTAGAGTGTGGGATTGACAGTTGAAAATGAATGTAAGCTGTTCATAATTTGTAATGAATTTTTCTTCAAAACAGGTTTCGAAAGAAAGTTGGACATAGTCTTGAAAGAAAACAAGATGGGTTGGATCAACTCAGCACGTGGTTTCCATGTCACTCTTAGCGTATTTTTTAAACACTGTAATAACTAAAATATTTTAAAATGTTGTCCTGTGACGAAGCTGATCAAATGCTTTTTGAAAAAATATGAATTTATATCTGTCCTTATTTGAAAAAAATAAGTTGAAACGCAAACAGTATTTCGATGTAGCGCATTAGCAAATTCATAAGTTGTTTCTCTTTGGAAGCAGATTTACAGATTTGTTTAAATTATTTCAAGTGCATAGTATGTTTTATGTATCATTTACAATATTTTATATAATCAATATAATATCTTTAAGAGAAAAAAGTACACCTTTTAATCTCAAAGATCCAATGATCTTGGACGATTAGTTCCTCTCCTTGAACAATCAAGTGACAGTTGCCTACAAAGGGGACAGCAGCGTAGCAATATCCTGCAGAACCGAAAACGATGTGTATACAACGGCATCAGAACGCAGCAGAGCGCGATCTCCTCAGAGTGGGTGGGGGCTTACTGGCCTCTTGACGCTGACAGGCTCCATGATGACTGCCGGGGCTTGTAAGGCGGCAAACAGAAAACTAAGGTCTGTGTCAGTGCCGAGAGGAAATGAACGAGGAAGAGAAGCAGAGACTGCCGACATGGTTCTGTAAGATGGAGAAACGGGGGGGGGGGGGGGGGGGGGGGGGGGGGGGGGGTGGGGGTACCTCCAGGGACTGGGCAGACTGGGGGAACGGCAGCACAGGAGTCAGAATTCCGTGCACTCTGTGATGGCCCAAACTTCGCGCTCTTGTAGTTTTGAGTTTTCCTCACTGCTCCTATGTTCTTACAATCTTTTTTGGATTTTTTTTCCCTCTCCAAAAACAACCCCATCTCACTTTTTATTCTCTCTCTCCCCTTTTCTCTCTCTCTCTCTCTCTTCTCTCTCTCTCTCTCTCTCTTTTCTCTCTCTCTCTCTCTCTTTTCTCTCTCCCCTTTAGTCTCTCCTCTCTCTCCGAGTCTCTCTCTCTCACACACTCTCTCTCTCTCTCTGTTGGGGACGGGATAGCCTAGTGGTCAGAACATTGTGCTCGCAATCTGACGACTCGGGTTCGATTGCCGTTCAAGGGGATATTTTCCCCTGGAGTTAACATCAGTGCAGACTCCACTCTCCCCAAAATGTCCTTCCGATGAGACTATAAACCGAGGTCCCTTGTGTTAACGCACGCAGAACATCTTGCGCACACGTTAAATCCTGTCCGCTGTTCGTAAGAGTAGGCCATTGTGTGCCGGTGGGAACAGATGACAGAATTTACAAAACCGCATACACACAGGGAGTGGATGTAAAAAAGCGCATAAGTGCTTATTCCATTATCCTCGATATATAAGAATAAATAATAACATCTGTTTGAATGTGTGTATTTCTGCCTGCTTGTCTGTCTGTCTGTCTATCTCTGTCTCTGTCTCTCTCTCTCTCTCTCTCTCTCTCTCTCTCTCTCTCTCTCTCTCTCTCTCTCTCTCTTCTAATAAAAAACGAACCCTAACCTAAGAAAAGAGAAATACGGAAACAATATGTTGAAGAGGCAATAAAAAGAACTGCCGGGGAGAAAATGGGAAATTGAAGATCCGCAGGGATCAGATTTTTCTTCCGCTTTATTTTATTTTTTTAATAAAAAAAAAGAAGCATAGAGAAGAAAGCGGACGGTGTATCAAAGACCACAGTCAACAGCAAGCCTTAGGCCACAATGCCAATGTAATATTTCTTAGTGATCCTATCTATTTGACCCTCAAACAACTGGTATTTGATTAGCACCAGATATTTCATTAGCACCAGATAGTTCATTAACACCAGATATTTCTTATTAACACCAGATCATTTGCACCAGAAATTTCTATTAGCACCATATATTTCTTATTAATACCATATATTCCTTTGTAACACCACATATTTCTTATTAACACTAGATAGTTCATTAACACCAGATATTTCTTATTAATACCATATATTTCTTATTAACACCAGGTATTTCTTATCAAAACGAGGTATTTCTTATTAACACGAGATATTTCATTAACACCAGATATATTATTAACGCTAGATATTTCATTACCACCTTAACAACATCACATAAAAAAAAAATTAAGAAAGTCAGAGACAATGGGGTACACTGCTGGTAAGCGCATAACTAGTCAGGCCCAGCGCATCCGACTTCGGTAATACAAACAATACAATACATTACAACACAATACGATACAATACGGAACACAACATGGATTAAGCGTAAGCACAGTACTGTAAAAGCAAGACGAGATAGTTAACCCCATAATGGTGTTGTCAAGTTTTTCAACTGTATTATTGTATGCGGTGTAACAACTTTATTACAGCACTATTCAGTAGTAATTTCCATATGATCAAGAGCAGCTAGAGCTAATGTTTACTTGACAAGGTCAGACAGTATTGATAACAGTCTTAGATGCGCTATAAAAAGTTGCTTTTCTAGGAACATGTTCAAAGAAAAAAGTGTTGCTGTTTTAAACAAACCATTTACAAGATCGTCTCTTTGAAAATTCGAAAGATCTAAAACTACCAATTTTCAATAGCTTTTACTAAGAAATGTCAGAGATGTAAACTACCTAACACATACAACCACACGTAAGCACACACATACACACACACACACACACACACACACACACACACACACACACACACACACACACACACACACACACACACACACACTTATCTCTTTGATTTCAACCCTCATTTCATCACTTCTACTCCACCTCTCGTCTAATATCACTTGCAGTGAACAGACGTAAAATCGAAGACCACACACACGCGCGCGCGTTTTTCTTTATCCCATACAAACGCTTCTCATACAGCAGAGAGATAACACAAGCCGTTTTTCTACTTCAACAAAGCTTTTTGTTATAAATGGTACGAGATACATCCTATTCCGTGTACATTTTCTTCAGCATCAAAACGTCTTCAGTATAAACCCAATCGCCGAACTCCGTTGTCATGGTTTTTGATACATATCTCGAAATGTTCATCCCTTCCAACACTCAACACTCACATACAATACTTATTATTTAGGACATGTATTCTACATTATGACAAAGATATAAGCGAATTGTCTTAAAAATGAAGAAAATAGACGATAATAAACGCAAACAGAACAAATCAAGAACACACAAAAACATAAGATATAAAAAAGTAGTGGAATACAGCAAGTACAACAAAATGCTATTATAGCGAACGATTATTTTCAGTGTTCTTTAGAATACGACCTGAATTCTGTGATACTAAGCTCACAAAAAAGTTTACACAAATGATGCACAATTACCAAAAGAGCAAAGAGAAAAGCAAAGTTCTGATTTACTTTCTAAAAGACAAAAACTTGCTCTTGTTTTTCTCAACAGCTATTTCTGCATAAAGACAAATACTTTGTTAGTTAGAAAAGAAAGCACACGTACATACTCTGCAACCAAGATCTATGAACAAAAATATTCCTATCTGTAAAAAGCAAGAGATGCAAACGATATAATCAGAAATAAGTACCTAAATTCATAACTCGTCTACTTCTAACTTAGCTAACATCGATATCTCTCTCTCTTGTGATCGTTACAGATTAACATGAGCGAAAAAGTTTCTGCGACCTTTAGGGAATCGTCCTGGGTACAAGATTAGATTTCTAAAATGGCAAAGCAAGAATCTGTAGATGAAGAAAAGTCAGAATGTGATAGGTCGTTAAAGTGTAATAACGGTAAAACTCACCACCCCCAGTCCACTTTAGACCACACTGAAGACGCCAGTACAGTACAGTCCTGCCTGCCTGCGCACATTATTGAGCCAGTTTAGCCGTTCTGCACTCAGGTTTCAGTCAGACGCCAAGTTAGGAGTGAGGGTGGGTGGGTGAGGGTGGGGGAGGTCGCGCAGGGTAAGAGGGTGGTGGTGATGGTAGAGGGAGACTGGTAGGTGGGGAGTATGACAAGAAAAGACGTTATGGTGGTGGTGGTGGTGGTGGTGTGTGTGTGTGTGTGTGTGTGTTTGTTGTTGTTGCTGCTTCCATTTTACGTCTGTTCACTCAAAGTGATACTAGACTGTGTGTGTTTATGTGTGTGTTTTTCTTTGCTTGTGTTTGTGTGTGAATGTGTTTGTGTGTGCGAATGTGTGAGTAGGAGGGGTCAAAGGGAAAAACGTTGTGATGGTGCGTGTGCAAGAGCGTTTGCCTTGTCGTGCGCACTCGTGCATGCGCGTGTATGCGTACGAAAAGCCAAGTATAGACAGAGTTAACAGACTGACAAGTTGGCAATGGTTGACAGCTAATAAACGGAGGCAGACATTACTGGCATGACTGTGACATCTCCCTTATCCTTTCCGGCCCATAAACAGGAACGTAATTCTTCAACCCCACAGAAACAGAGGCCGTCCTTATCTCTAAGATTATCATTCTAACACACCTTAATCCCAAGACAAAGCCCATGTCGCACTAGTTTCTACAAAATCCCATTTTTAAAGAGCAAAAAGGAAACAGGTTTTAGACGGGTGGGTGTCTTGAAAAGGTAAAAGGTAATGGTGTCAATTAACCTATATGGTCTTAGGGGGGCGAGGCATCAGAGACCTCAGCTTCTCTAGAGGCCAGCATATTGAGGGCAGCGCCCATCTCCCCTCCCTCGCTGCTTTACATTCCCTGACCCTAAAGAGGGCAGGTACCCATTTACAGCTGGGTGAACTGGGAGACTGTACTGAAGCCAACGCGTACAAACAGTCTTCTATCCACTTGGTAACCACGTTCGATGCTGCCTAACCTTAGCTGGGGAAAGCGAGTGCTCTGACCACTGAGCTGTCCCATCCCCAATATCCCGGTGCATGTCTTGCATGTAAGATAAGTGTGGTTGTTTTTTGTTATTTATTTTTATATGTTTATTTCCGTTCCTCGGCTAGAGCTTCAAAGTTGATCTGTTATGAGATCATTGCATATTCGACCATTTTTTTCATCATTCAGGCAGCTGCATTCGGGTTAGGAAGAAGGACACTCTTTGGAAGGCACAGTGCTGTGTACTAGGTTTAGATCTTCTGACAATCACTTATTTGCGTATGCCTTTTGCCAGCGAGATAAACAAGATTGATCTTATCAATCCAAAACCATGAAAAGGAAGAATATAAATAATGTCGTTGTCAAAAATAAGCACATGTTGCTATATAGCATGATAGTGACCAAACAATTTTATGCATGTAAAACAGACAAATCTCTTGACCAGTTAGAAAAGGAAGAGACGGGGGAGGGGGGGGGGGTGTAACTTTAAATTAAAAAAACAACAGATGACATCAACAGGGAAGGAGTTCTATTTGCTTTGAGATACAATACACATCAGTTTTGGCATCGTGCAGGTTTCCTTTTTGAGAATGTCATGGCAAAACAAAACAAGATCCATAAGACTGGCTTTAAAACTGAGAATTTTATTTGTGAAAACTCTTCTAAATAATTATGCATACATGTTTTTTTAAAGTAATGTTTGGCCTACATGTTGTTATTTGGGAAGTATACCTGATACGTTTAAAAAAGGACAGGGGGTGCCAAACAATATGAAATTAACGGAAGGAAAATGGGAAGCTTAGCAAAAACAAACATATAAAAAACCCTATGTCTTTAATGACAACCATAATTTTCATAACTTATGCACACGCGTGGGCAGTGGCACGGGACAGCTCAGTGGTCGGAGCACTTGCTTTCCCCAGCCAAGCGTCGAGCGTGGTTACCAGTTGAATGGGTGACCGTTTGCGCGCCTTGGCTTCAGTACAGTTACCCAGTTTACCCAGCTGTAAATGGTTATCTGCCACTTTAGGGTCAGGGAAGGTAAAGCAGCGAGGGAGAGGAGATGGGCGCCGCCCTCAATATGCTGGCCCCTAGAGAAGTGAGGTCTCTGACGCCTCACTACCATGCAACGGTCATGGGACACCTTTAGCTTTTATACCTGATAATTATAACTCATACACACAAGGGAAAAAACTAGAGTTTACAAACTGCATTCCACTTTTGTATTTAATGATTACACGCGCACACACATATCACATATACACTCGCTCTCTCGCTCTCTCATGGACGCACGCACACTGACCCACGCGTGTGCATAAGTTATGACAATTATGTTTGTCATTAAGGACATAGGTTTTTTCTGTTTTGTTTTTGATAAGCTGTCTATTTTCCTTCTGTTAACTTCATTTTGTTCGGCACCCCCTCTCCTCTTTTAAACGTCTAATAACACCGAGAGTGAATATACTTTAAAATCAGAAAAACAAAATAAAACAACAAAAAACATCAAACAACAACACCTCCACTTGTACAGGAGACCCTCTCTCTGTGTGTCTCCGCCTCTCTCACGCTCTCCCCGTGTGTGTCTGTGTATGTGTATGTGTGTGTGTATATGTGTGCGCGCGCGCGCGCGCGTGCGAGTATGTTATGTATGTATACATACATATATGCATGTGTTCGTGCGTGTGTGCGTGCGTGCGTCTGTGTGCGTACGCGTGCGTGTGTGTGCGTGTGTGTGCGCGCAAAGCTTGCGTGCCTGACTGGTCCTGTGCGTGCCGTTTTATGAAGTCCTTTGTCTGGATCGCTGACGTCTGCATCCTGCCTCACTCAAGCCTGAGTTCTGGGTACACCGAGCAGTGTAGGGTGAGGAAAAGGAGGTCAATTGGCACCGTCCATCTTCCCGTCTAATTCCTGCCCGCCCTCTGCTCGTCAATGCAGCTCACAGCTCATTTCTCTCTTAACTGGGGTACTACAATAAAGTTCGGGTTTTCCTTGTAACCGAATAACTACACTATGGTTTCCTCCATCTCATTGTTACAGTTTCGTCAATACAAAGGTGTGTGGTATTTGTGAAAAAAGATAACGGACAAAAAGTAAGAAGGTTTATTGGAGGGACGGTGTTTATCATCAGAATGACACGGCAGAGAGGGCGGGGTGGGGTTTTGTTTGTTTTAATCAACAAAAATGGATTTAAATGGGGGTTTTTCTCTCCCAAAATGTTTATGTGAGTCATAACAAGGTGGGTTTTTTTGTAAAGGGAAAACCAACAAGAGTCGGTGACAGCTTGGTTATCCAGGTTCAGTGCCTGCAGGATTCCCTGTCCATGAGGCATTCAAGGTCAGGCAATGTCCATTTTTCTTCTATAACGGACAGTGTTACATTTTATCATTTGCTAAAAAATTATAGTTCTATTTCATCATTTGTTAACATCCTTCTATTTCATCATCCCCTAACATAAATCTTTTCCATCATTTGCATACGTGGTTCTATTCCATCATTTGAAAACATGGTTCTATTTCATCATTTGCTAACAGGGTTCTATTTCATCATTTGCTGACAGGGTTTTATTTATTTCATCATTTGCTAACAGGGTTCTATTTCATCATTTGCTAACAGGGTTCTATTTCATCATTTGCTAACAGGGTTCTATTTCATCATTTTCTGACAGGGTTTTATTTATCTCATCATTTGCTAACAGGGTTCTATTTCATCATTTGCTAACAGGGTTTTATGTCCTCACTTGCTAACATTTCGCTAACAGGCCCAGTGAATCAACAGCGGTGTGGGAAAATGTGTTATGCTTTAAGTCTTTCTGGAAAAAAGGCAGGAGAATGGACCAAGAAGGCAGATAACAGACAAGAAGGAGGTGACAGAAAGAAAAGGAACACAACAACATTAAAGACAGTGATAGAAAAGAGGGACTTCGCACCACAGAATTTCCAGAAGGTGAGGCTGCTATTCATACTGACAGACCCTCGGCATCCCCACGCGAAGCAAACAACCTCTTAGCTCATGTCTTTCTACTCATCCCCTCATCTCCTTTGTGATCCACTCCTTCTCTTCCACACAGCACACTCTCAAAATCGCACGAGAGGCGTCTTTGTAATCAACGATAATTATTGTAGGCAGAATTCATGGCTGAAGCGTCGGCCCATCACATCAGCGGGCTGGGGAAACACCAAACAGAGCGATCAGTCTAGCGCTAAAGTGTGAAAACACCGAAAAGAGCGATCAGTCTAGCGCTAAAGTGTCGAAGGAATCGTCATCGGACCTTGTCGCCAGCGAAAGGTTAACCATCTCGCTGATGATGGAATCGTTAACAAACGGCTTCACTCAGACACTCGTTAACAAATGGCCTCTCATTCCCGACGTTTCTAAGTTTGGCACGCTGATTTTGGCATGGCGTCAGCAGTTTGTCCCCTGGGGCAATGAACATGACGAGGTGGAACGTCTGATAGCGCAGCAGTGATGTTCTCCTTTTCGCAAAGAACGGTGTAATTGTAGAGAACGCCTATTTTCCATAAGCAAGGACACTGGTAATTTTAACACGTTGTTTATCGCTTATTCTGTACTTTGTGATGTTTTGCTTAATAGCGGGCCTTGACAAATTTAGACTGCAATTAGAATGGTTTATGAGTCCATCTCATGTAATCACATTCTCAATATCTGCACATTCGTGAAGATACAATCCAAAGAAAAGTGACATGCATATAGAGAACATAGTTGAAGTGTTGACAAGATAACGGGACAGGAAGTTATACACAATCATTAATGAACAGACTATCGTTTACTTTAGTTCAGTCTGATTGTGAAATGTTAACATCGGGACATCACAGCCAAATTCCTACATCTCCTATTTCCATAACCAGACCACCAAAAACTGGTACTGTAATAACCACTCTCAATATAGGCACCATTGTTGAAGTCCACAGACACAACTTGCTGACAGCAAACAAGCAAACCGCCCCAATGAACAATTCAACAATAAACCAGATATAAAACAAAGGATTGGAAAATAATCACTAATATAGCAAAGACGTAATCCTGAGCTTTCGTAACGAAACGTTCAATACAAAGAAAAACTCCCATGAAAATGTACCGCTGTGTCACAGACTCCTGTTGTGTGTGTGTGTGCGTGTGTGTGTGGATGTGGGTGTGGTATGCGTGTGTGCGTGCGTGCATGCGTGCGTGCGTGTTAGACTCGGCCAAAGCAATAACAAAAACCCACCCCCTGACGCCTTCTCCGTCTAAAAAATCCGCTTTGGATAATGATGCAATTAAGCAACAATGGCTCTGTTTTGTCATGTGGTCTTTTCCCCAATAAATTAGGTTGATGAAGAAAAGTGCAGTAACAGATGGCGCTGGCTGGCACTGATAGCTCCCTGTGGACTTGTGGCTCCAGAGACAGAGACAGCCTGGTGTGCTGCCTAAGGAGAACACGGCAACAGATGCAAAGCGTGCTGAGATGACGGGAGAAAGAACAAAGAAACCAAACCATCCTGTCCTTATTGCAATCTGCAGCAAGCTACATTAACCCTAACACACAGGCACCGCACACACACACACGCGCGTGCGCGCATGCACGCACACGCACACACATACATACAAACATACACACATACATGCATACACAAACCTGTCGGTGTAATCCAGTCTGCGGACGAATTGTTGACTTTTTTTGTGGGTCGTTCATTTTTAATGAAATCGGTGGCTGGTTGTAACGTAGTAACTATATTCTCCTTTTGTTTTCTGTTACTTTAATCCTATCCATTCAAGTCCGTTTTCTGCTTTCTTGGTCCATTGTCCTTCTTTTATTGACCAGAAAGACTCACAAGATAGCAATTCTCTCCCATGCAGAAGTCGGATGCCCCGAGCCTGACTTGTAAGGCACTTAACGGCAGCGTGATGTTCACATTATTGCTCATATGACAGACAACAGTAGTTGCTGCTATCTGAGCATTCGAAGAAGAAGAAGAAGGAGAAGAACATCCTTTTGATACTGTTCCAAACATGAAAAAGGCAACACACACACATAAACACGCGCGCGCGCGCGCGCTCATTCCTCGTCTCATCATTTTAGATGCAGAAAAATTCATTCCCTGGCATGCAGCAAATGTTTGTTTGGACATAATTTACAACTCTCCTTTTACTCGCAGGCTAAATTTGCTCTTCAATTATCTGGCCACACAAACCATGATCAGCTACAAGGAAAAATCCATATCTCATTAGGCCCCTGTCCAGTGTCTTCCATGTCTTCCATCATTGGGAGCAAAACGAGCCATGTGTGTTGTGTGTGTGTGTGTGTGCATGGCTGCTTGCAGCTGCCTGCTATTTGACAGAAAGATGCTGTTCTTGTGTTTGAGTTGAGTGCTCATTTTGACTATTTAGGAGAGGAGAGAGAGAGAGAGAGAGAGAGAGAGAGAGAGGAGAGAGAGAGAGAGAGAAGCGAGAGAGCGAGAGCGAGAGCGTGTGTGTGAAATAGATAAAGAGAGAGAGAGAGAGAGAGAGAGAGAGAGAGAGAGAGAAGAGAGAGAGAGAGAGAGAGAGAGCGGGAGGGAGGGAGGGAGAGAGAGCATGACAACGGTTTAATGTGATAAGCTGAAGGTCCATTGACAAATGGACGGGGGGGGGGGGGGGGGGGGGGGGGGGTGCAGGGGCTGGGCACAAAACACATTACATACTGAGAACTTAATTGATTACAGCCCATAATTATAGTCAACTTGAGAGGAGAAGGCAGATACAGAGATAGGTAAACAGGTAAAGGTAAAGGAGTCCCATAACCTATAAGGTCGTAGGGGAGCGAGGCGTCAGAGACCTCACTTCTCTAGGGCCAGCATATTGAGGGCGGCGCAGAGATAGAGAGACAGAAAAAACACAGAAAAGGAGAAAGAGAGGGGTGGGGGTGGGGAGGTACGCGCGAGCGAGTGAGAGAGTGCGACTGCAAGCGTGTACGCGTGTACGCTTTGCACATATCTTAGCAGGTGCATGAGTTTGCGTGGATGCTTGTTTCATTTTTGGGTGCCTTCTCTAAAGAATTCTTCAGCTATAGTAAAGAAAACAAAGTGTAGAAATCGTTTAAGCGAGACAAAACTAAACAGCAAATTAATGAGGTTTTTTTTTAACAAAACTAAACAGCAAATTAATGAGGGTTTTTTTTAAACAAAACTAAACAGCAAATTAATCAGGTTTTTTTTTTAAGTCAGAAAAATTCCTGTTTGTCACAGCCAATAGAATCTAAACAGGAAGCGTATGCTGACTTTTTTGAAATTCTGATTTGGTGTGACGTCACTGACAGTGTCTACATTAGGTTTTCACCCATCTACGGAAAAAGTGATCTCCTGCCCAGGGAAACGTGTAGAGTTCAGGTAAACGTGTAGAGTTCAGGTAAACGTGTAGAGTTCATGTTAGTTCAGGTAAATATGTAAACATGCAGAGTTCAGGTGAACATGTAAGCATGTAGAGTTCAGATAAACATGTAAGCATGTAGAGTTCAGGTAAACATGTAAGCATGTAGAGTTCAGGTAAACATATAAGCATGTAGAGTTCAGGTAAACATGTAAGCATGAAGGGTTCAGGTAAACATGTAGAGTTCAGGTAAATACATAGAGTTCATATAGAGTTCAGGTAAACATGTAAGCATGTAGAGTTGAAGTAAATATGTAAACATGCAGAATTCAAGTACACATGTAAGCATGTAGAGTTCAGGTAAACATGTAAGCATGTAGAGTTCAGGTAAACATGTAAACATGCAGAGTTCAAGTACACATGTAGAGTTCATATAAACAAACAGAGTTCATGTATAGTTCAGTTAAACAAGTAGAGTTCAGGTAACCATGAAGAGTTCAGGTAAACATGTCGAGTTCAGGTAAACATGTCGACAAACGTGTGGAGTTCATGTACACATGCAGAGTTCAGGCAAAACATGAGGATTTTATGTAGAGTTCATGTCAACATGCAGAGTTTAGTTCAACATGTGCAGTTGTTCAGGTCATCATGTACAGTTGAGGTCAACATGTACAGTTCAGATCAACATTATACATGAAGAGTTCAAGTTAATATGTGCAGGAAATGTTAACATGTACAGTTCAGGTCAACATTAAACATGAAGAGTTCAGGTCAAAGTGTACAGGTCAGGTCAGCATGTACAGTTGAGGTCAACATGTACAGTTGAAGTCAATAATATACATGAAGAGTTCATGTCATCATGTACAGTTTAAGTCAACATGCACAGGTCAGGTCAGCATGTACAGCTCATGTCATCATGTACAGTTCATGTCAACATGTACAGTTCAGCTCAACAGTATACATGAAGAGTTCAGGTCAACATGTACAGTTCAGCTCAACAGTATACATGAAGAGTTCAGGTCAACATGTATAGTTCAGCTCAACATGTACAGGTCAGGTCAACATTATACATGCAGAGTTCTGGTCAACATGTTATATTCGTGTACAAAAGGCTTTTCAGTGGGAAGAGGAAAATGTATGCCAGTGACGTCACACCTAGCTCCTCCACTTGAAGAGGATTTAACATAGTGGCCAAAAACCCAGAAAGGGAAGCAATTCAAGAACTGACTCAATCTCGTTGTTCCCGACAAGTCCTTTAGACAGCCAGCAGTCTGGCATTACAAGACCAGACCAGACCAGACATGCTGTGAATACTGACGGTCTTGAAAACCTTGCTGTTCACAGTCAGCTGACTGACCTGTCAGTGGTGTGCTGGTGCTGAGATAACGCAGCTGGCTAGAAAACATAGTACGGTCCATGCTACTGATTCTGTCCAACAACGAATGAAGTGGCTTTCTTTCTTTCTGTATCCATTTGACTAAGATGATGTGGTTTAGCCTTTTGGTGGTGTGGGAGCTGGTATTTTGATACGAGAGTAAAATGAACATCCTTGTGAAATGCATAAGTTGAAACACGCACACACACGCCTGTGCGAGCATACACACATACACGCAAGCACACACCCATACATGCCCGCCCGCACCATGCACACACACACACAGACATGCACGCTCCACGCACTCACACACACACACACACAACGCACAAACACACACACACACAAAAGCACGCTCACACATAAGACACACAGATACACACAAACAAAGACACATACATGCATTCACGTTACCAGCTTCCTACACTCCTCGCGGTTTTCATCTTTCCGTAGCAAGTCGTTACAAGTAGGCCAGTCCACTCTGATATTTTTCTATCGTGTTTTTTTCTGTCGCACACACACACACACACACATACGCGCGCGCGCGCGCACATGACACACTCACGCACATACATACACCCACCCAGACACATACACAGACGCGGCAAAAAAAAACCTCACCATTATTCCCGGTAAAATTCTTTGGAAATATTTTCTCTAATAGGCAAATAACTCTCACACACAGGGGAAAAAAGGAAAGTGTACTATGGCGACAATGACTTTTTTTCCTCTAGAAGAACAGTAGAGATGTTTACACCGAGAAACCTGCCATTAAGATAAACAGAACACGAAGATACAATTAGTCTGCATCGCTAGTGCCTACGTGATATGCGCTTGATACTTTTTTTAACAATACACAGAATTTAATTCAGGATGTTTTGTGCTACCAAAATAAAAAGGAAATAAAAGAACAAATTCAAGATATACAGAAAACTCGTCAAGGTTTTGAAACTCCGGACCAAATGTAACCTTTCTTTCTAGATGACAAAAATGATATGCAGCGACGTGAATTTAATGCACTTGTTTGCTATTTATTTATTTCATTCTTTTGGAAACTTTATATCTACTATGATGAATAACCAGTTTTCTATATTTTTGCTGTGTAGGTTGGCATGGCTATAATTACGACATTATACTATATTACGTCATATCATATTATATCATACATTATATATTATACCACATGATATCAGATTACATTCAATTATATATTAGCAAATTATAGTCGTGTAATATGTTGATGAAACATTGCAAATAATACACAATACCTTAACCTTATATCTCACAAAACATTGCTCTGAATTTGTTTTCCAAACCAAAGGTTGCTCAGTGAAGACCGTTCACTGCTATGCCACACACCTTTCATGTCTGCAGTCTGTAGTCAGTCTGCATCCAGTCCTCACCGGCAAAGGTTAGTCAGGACTTTCTCTGGATAATGCCACGGCCAGTTATAAAAGCTGTACAAGTATCTCGGGTTAGGGGGACAGTACTTTTTAATGCAAGAAATGGGAACGTACCAATGCCATTAAACTGTCTCAGGGCCTCCTTACACAGGTGGCCTACAGGCGGCTGACAAGGGCTATATAGCTGAAAGAGGACCTGTTTTCCAACATAATGGGTCTGGGTCTGTCTAGAGAGTAGATGAAAGGAGAAGTGGACTGATCATCTTGATTCTAGGCCAGGAAGTCAGTAAGGAGGATCTGGGTATAGAATGACAAACAAGACGTAGAGGACAGCGTTCAGAATAAAGGCCTGTGAAATTTGAAATTCTAATACGCGCACATTTATCAAATTTTAAGCCTTTCCCTTCCTACTTTTCCCGCATCCCTTTTCTTTATTTAGAAATGTTTTCTATTTCTCTCTCTCTCGCTCTCTCTCTCTCTCCTCTCTCTCTCTCCTCTCTCTCTCTCTCTCTCTCTCTCTCTCTCTCTCTCTCTCTCTCTCTCTCTCTCTCTCTCTCTCTCTCTCTCTCTCTCTCTCTCTCTCTCTCTCTCCTTTGTTTTCATTTTCTTTTTGGAAACAAAACTCGTTCAACATGCCCAAAAATAGAAACATATGTTGAAGTAGCGAACGGGTACGTAAGAGAAAGAATTCAGTATATAAAGTGTAGATAATTTAAACTGTAAAGACATACAGGTTGTCTTTCTTCTTTTAACGCGATTTCCCATCTATCAAAGGATAAAAATCCTCTGGAACGACAAGAACATCGCCGTCGGCTCCAAGATCAGACTGATACGCCCCCGGGCAGCCTCCTTATTTTTTGCAGGCATGTGAAACGTGGATGATAACAGTAAAAACTGACAGAAGGATACAGAAAAGGGAGAGAAGATGCTTTGCAAACTTCTTGTAATCTCATACAGAGATCGCTTGGCCAACAAGGAAGTGAAAACCAGAATTGAAAACGCCATCAGGCCATATGAAGAGCCTCTGACTTCATTGAAAAAACGCAAACTGAAGTGGTACGGGCATGTCACACGAACATCTGGACTGGCCAAGACTGTCCTACAGGGAACAGTACAAGGAGGGAGACGAAGAGGCAGACAGAGAAAACGATGGGAAGACAACATCAGAGAGTGGACTGGCCTGGAGTGAAACGGCACGCTCTGGAAAGATGAAATCAGCGAGGAGTGGAGGACGCTGGTTGCAAAATCTTCAGTGGTGCGTCAATGATCATGCAGACTACGAGGTAGGTGGGGAAGGTGAAGGTGACGGTGGTAATCATCTATAATACGCAGTGTTCAATTAATTTAATTGTACAACCTAAAAACCCTTCGATGGACAGAGTTAAATCAAAACTGATTTCCCTGCTACTTAGGACATTTTCCTGAAAGAAGTTGAGGATAGGCACAAAATGTCAGCAAACTAATCACAACAGATAAAATTGTGAAATGAAGTGCAGATTTTATTTTTAAAAAATGATAAATTTATCTAGCACACGCACACACATCACACACACACACACACTTGCGCGCGCGCGCGCGCGCGCGCTCTGCTGCAGATACATTGTGCTTAAGAATACCTAGATTCAACAACCAGTCCACTGTTGGCCGTCGCTCTTTCTCTGTTTCTGGTCCAGTGATCTGGAACGACCTCCCTCTCTCCCTTCGTCAAAAGCCTACTTATGATGCTTTTAAATCCAGCCTAAAGACGCATTTATTTCAAACCTAAGATTCTCTCCTCTTGTTTCATCTCATTTCTGTCCCTGCCCTCAATAACCAACTCCCCCCCCCCCCCCCCCCATTAGCCTGCCCGAGTGTACAACTTTTGTGTGTGTGTGTCCGTGCGTGGGCGCGCGCGCGTGTGTGTGTTTACATTTTTATTTGTAGAAAACTGTTAATTGTGCGCGTGTGTGTGTTTACATTTGAATTTGTAAAAATCTATTAATCGTAACTGGCTGCATGTGAAAGAATAGGATGAATGAGAGCGCTTTGATTTGGTTTTTTGCAAGATTTAGCGCTGTATAAATTCCATGTATTATTATTATTTTATCATTAAGGTGGGATAGCTCTGATATGAAACAAGAGGGGGAAAATCTTAGGTTTGAAATAAATATGTCTTGAGGCTTGATTTAAAAGTGTCATAACTAGGTTTCTGTGAAGAGAGAGAGGGAGCTCATTCCAGGTCGATGGACCCGAAATAGAGAAAGAGCGGCGGCCAACAGTGGATTGGTTGAATCTAGGTATTCGTAGGCACAAGGTATCTGCAGTAAAGCCGAGGGAACGTGAAGGAGTGTTCAGGTTAAGAAATTCATAGAGGTAGGAGGGTGCAGTTTTGTGGAGACATTTGTAACAGAGGGTACTGATCTTATAATTTACTCTCTGTGGCACAGGCAGCCAGTGGAGAGATCGCAAGAGAGGGGTAATGTGCTCAGATTTTTTCTTTCTGAGAACTAGTGGAGCTGCGGAGTTTTGTATACGTTGAAGGGAGTGGATAGATGATGCTGGCAGACCAGACAAAAGAGAATTGCAATAGTCCAGACGTGAAAGAATGAGAGAAGTGACAAGTTTGGCTGTTGCATCGGTGGACAGGTACTTTCGAATTGCACTAATACGCCGTAATTGATAGTAGCACGACTGAGAGGTCTGGGTGATGAATATTTTCATAGAGAGTGTGTTGTCGATAACGACACCTAGATACTTCACAGCAGTGGATAGAGCGACTGATGTATTGCCGAGTTCTATTGAAGCTGTTGTAATGGAAGAGAGTTTGTGTTTGGTCTCTACGAGCATGGCTTCGGTTTTATCTGCATTTAACTGTAATTTGTTCTGTGTCATCCAGTTTTGAATATCTTCAAAGCAGCGGGTCATATTTGTCAGGAGAGAAGGTAGATTTTCAGGAGTAACACTGCTTTGAATCTGAGAGTCATCTGCGTAAAAATGATGGTTGATTTGATGACGGTTTATTATATGTGACAGTGGGGCAGTGTAAAGAGTGAAAAGAACAAGGCCACGCACACACAACACACACACAATCACACATAATCACACACATCAATATTTCCTTTTCTGTTGGACAGTGTAATTAAGAAATGGCCACACGCGTACTGGAATCATGTCCCTTCAAAACGCACTGTAATGAAATAATGGACAGCTGCAACCCTCTCCACTGACCAATTTGTAGACAACAAACAAGCACAAAACCGAGCACACAAATGACAACACGAACGAACAAGCAAGTAAATAAAAAAAATTAAAACACGAACAAATAAGCAAAGAGAGAAACAGATACACAAGCAAGCAAACAAACAAACCTAAACGGAAGTCACTGTGACATTTGTATCACAGAATTGACTGACATCGCAATCTGTAAGTGACAGAAGAAGAAGAAGAAGAGAAGAAGAAAGAACAAGAACAAGAACAAGAAGAAGAAGAAGAAAAAGAAGGAGAAAAAGAAGGAGCAGGAGGAAGAGGAGGAAGAGCAGAAGAAGGAGGAGGAGGAACAGCAGCAAGTAAAAGAACAACAACAACGGAGACAACAGCAACAACAACAACAACAACACAAAACTTTGAAAGCACCCATATTGTTTTGAAGTTTTGTTTTGTTTTTGTAGTTACAATCCCAACTTTGTGCACTTTTGATTGTCCTCTTGTTACCGTGTTAAAACGCTAGCGGCTGTCTACAGTTAGAACCGATTTGCTGCACAGAAAATATCTGTTTCTTTTTTCACCTCATTAAAGCGGTATCGCCTAATTTCTTGTTCTTATATCAGCTGCTAAATCTCTGCTAATTCTTCCTGGGTCTATGCAATATCCTGTTTAGGTGCCACAGCCAATAATCAAGTCGTTACCTTGCTTCTTACATCAGAAATGTACTGTTAAGTGATACCAGTTAGGCGGACTTTGGAAAACTCTTGAAACTTGCTTCCAAAAATATTACAACATAGCGATCTATACGATTAGCTTTGTCATCGTGTTCAGTAACGGAAGTGTGCGTGTGTGTGTGTGTGAGAGAGAGAGAGAGGGGGGGGGGGGGAGAGAGAGAGATAGAGAGAGAGAGAAAGAGAGCGTGTGTGTGTGCGCGCGCGTGCGTACGTGCGTACGTCAAGTCTTTTTTTTTTTTAATTTCCAGATGGTACTTTGCATAAGCAAGGCATTTGCTTTTTTTCATCAAGCCATCTATCTAAGAACACATTTCTTAATGATAATACTGAAGTACTACATTATTACAACCTTTACCAATAAAGTGTACGTGTGCGTGCATGCGCGTGCGTGCGTCTGTGTGTAGGTGTGTGATCTTTCAGAGCAGATCTTATTTAACTTAGATAGCAGCAGCAAAAGACAGTCCACCTACGCAGGCAATCCTTACCGCATAGCACTGGATAACTGAGAGCTATTCAGCAATGAATTGAACGAAAGGAAGTAATGGATAATGTCTTAGCTTAGAGCAGGGATGAAAGGGGAGAGGAATTTAGCTGTTGTAGAACTAGGTCACCGAGACAACAAGGAGCAAGGGCAGTGAAGAGCTGAACAGAGTTGAAAGCAAGCCAATCAGTCAGTGGCCGGCTGTAAAGTGTACTGTTGCATTACAGCCACAACTTTTTAAGGTGTATCAATGTTTGACTGTTCAGGCTCTTAACCTTCCCCAAATTCATCCAGTAGTGTTGCTATCATCACACATCCCTTCTTCCTTCAGTGTCTGGTATTTTGGTTGGGCGCTTCCCAGCTTAACATTCTGGGGCTTACCAAATTGAGCATTCTGAATCACTTAATATCTCATCTAGGAATCATTGTGAAACTGTAAATACACACTAGATTGGAAGTATATGTGTATGGCTCTTTTGAAGTCAGCCATACTTCAACAGCAGATGATGTTCTTTCTCCTTTGATACAGAGTACAGATTGTTATGTTATGAGCTTGTTATGAAAAAATACAGTTTTGATATAACGTTTTAAAGCGTAGCAACATAGCAGTGTAGACATACGCACTTTGCGTATTTCAATAGTTGACAACGATTTTGCCCTTGGTGAATTTTTCAGTTCTGTTTTTGACATAAATTGTCTGCCTTGATTTGTTTTGTTCCTTTTGAATAGAAATCAAACACTGCAACAAAAAAACGAAAGAAAAACAACATCCCCAAAACAAGAGAATCATAAAAAAGCAAGAAAAGTAAATCAGGAAAATAAACAGAACAAAACAATGAGCTAAAACCTTTGAATACAATAACAACCATACTTGTTAAACAAAACCCACGTTACTTGCAATACAAATTAATTTGTTGTCAGACTTGTTAGCGGAAACTGTGCACGCGCCTATTTCAAAAGTGCGATGTAACCGGTTACCCCTCTCTTCTTACCACAGGAGAAACACGATAATATCTGATCCACTGCACATAAGAAGCAGCGCGTTGTCTTAATCAAATCAGATCAGATTTTCTTTGCGCCTGACAAATTCCCCATGGGAATCCACTTTGGTAAATAGATCCTGTGATCAATAGATCGTCTCGAACAGTTTTAGAGCAAGTTTGAATAGAGTGTTGCAAACAATATCTGCATAGTTAGAAATAAACCCACGATGTGCGCACACACACACACACACACATACACACGCACGCACGAACGCACGCATCACACACGCACATGCGCACACTTACACACACACACACACACACTTACACACACACACCACGCACGCACACACACACACGCACGCATGTACGCACACGCGCGCGTGTTTCGCCTTTTGGAAGAATTGGCAATTTGTGCCGGAAGGGATAGATGACAAAATTCACAAAACTGCATGCACGTAGGGACTAGTTGGAAAAAAAGCTTATTTTTCTTTTCCTGCTTTTAGTTTTATTCTCTGGTAACGTTTATGCTCTTAGATTTATTCTAAATGACGTGCTGTGTTACAGATGGCTTTACTCTCAAAATGCTCTACAACTGATACACGTGTGAAACAAAGGTACACCTTTTAAATAGACGATATGTTGCACACGCACGCGCGTCACACACACACAAACTTAAACGCGCACACACACACTTACACACACAAACAAACACACGCACTTACACACACACACTTAACCCTCCCCCCACCCCCCTGCTCCCTCCCCGCGCACACACACACACACACACACACACACCCCTTCCTGCCCTAACACATAACCCCTAAAACAAACCACACATCATCCCTAACCACAGATAAACCAGAAGACAGCAAAAAAAACCACCCGTCCCCTAAACCTCAGCAAGACAAAGCACCGGTGTTCGTGATGTGCACCCATGTGTGCTTGCCACAGACAACACGGGACAGAACAGAGCAAAGCGAAGGACAACAGAGCAGGCAGCAATCCATCAGGCACCACTCCTGCCTGTCTCTTCTGGTGCCAGAGAAAAGAGAAAGCTGCTGTTGACGGGACCGTACCTTGCTGTGCACTATGCGCCTAATGCCTTGCTTCCTGCAGTGGTGCCAATGCCTGATGCGGACTATCAATCTTGGGAGGAGGCCTATTAAACAGTGAGGCTTCTTCTGCTTCGTATTTTGTAGTAGTGAAGTTTTATCTGCGATGTGGAAGAACGTGTGTGTGTGTGTGTGTGTGTGTGTGCGTGTGGTGTGGTGTGTGTGTGTGTGTGTGTGTGTGTGTGTGCGTGCGTGCGTGCATGTGTGTGTGTGTGAGGGGGGGGGGGGGGTTGGTTTTACTGACATTTGCACTTTGCGGGACATTGTATTTTTGACAAGAAAATGCATGTTTTCTCTCTCTCTCTCTCTCACTCTCTCTCTCTCTCTCTCTCTCTCTCTCTCTCTCTCTCTCTCTCTCTCTCTCTCTCTCTCTCTCTCTCTCTCTCTCTCTCGCTCTCTCTCTTTCTCACATTCACACACACACACACACACACATACACGCGCGCGCGCGCGCGCGCACGCGGATGAGACTATAAACCGAGGTCCCGTGTGCGAACGCACGCAGAGCATCTGCGCACACGTCAAACCCGTTCTGCTTTTCGGAAGAGTAGGCCATTGTGTGCCGGTGGGAACGGATGACAAAATTTACAAAACTGCATATACACGGGGACTAGATGAAAAAAGCACACGAGTACTTATTCCATTACCCGCGAAAGAAAAGAATAAAATGAATAAAAGAATAAAATGTAATACAATAAAACAAACACCCTCACATGCACACATACACACAGTATTCATTTTTGCCTCCTCTTATTTCTCCATGCTCATGTCTCATGAAGTTTGCTATAAACGATGAAGCTGGCTGTAGTTTAGTGGTAATGTCATCCTGCAAAAAAAAACCCAAAGGTTGCAGCTTCGATCCCGTGTAAAGCTGGTCTTGTCCTTCATCCACTAGACCAGGAGTAGTGGTCCGGGTACTAGTCTCTCTGAGGTGACCAAAACACCGAGGTGACACGTGGAAAGCAGCCAGCCCAAATTGTGCACAGACAAATCGGCTGTGGTTGTGAGTAGCCAGACCCTAAAGGAGACTTCAAGAGTACAGTAAGTGCAGCAACGGGAATGACTGGAACACGTCCAGAGAACGGAGTTAAGGGAAGAGAGTATAATTATATAGCAGCTACTTTCTTCCTTTCTTTCTTTTATTCTTTTATTTCGAGAAAAATGGAATAACCACTCATGTGCTTTTCTTACATCCAGTCCCCATGTGTATGCAGTTTGTAAATTTTGTCATCTTTTCTCACCGGCACACAATGGCCTACTCTTCCGAAAAGCGGAACAGAGTTTAACGTGTGCGAAAGATGTTCTGCGTGCGTTCCCACACGGGACCTCGGTTTATAGTCTCATCCGCGTGCGCGGGGAGGGAGTGGAGTCTGCACTGATGTTAACTCCAAGAGAAAATGTCGCTTGAACGGGATTTGAACCCGGGTCAGCAGATCACGAGCGTCATGCGCAACGCTCTAACCAGGCAGGCTATGTCGTCCCCGCAACAGAATTTGAAGTGGTTTAGCATCGTGCTCCCATAAAAAGGAGCCAGTTTTGTATGTTCCCTTCATCTCATTTCTGTATCCCGTTATGGAATTGTTACTGTCTCCGAAAGCAAGGCCGCTTTCCTTCCTCGTGCATTTATTGCTGTTTCACCTCCACCCTTTCCATGTTTTCCTTTCTCTTCATAGGCGTAGAAAACAAAACAAAATGCCTATTGCAGAGCTTGATTGAAAAAAACAAACTTATACTGACCTTTGAAAGAAATGACAAAAACGAGGATAAGTAATGACAATCCTCTAGAGAAAATTAGCAAAATGTATTGCAAAACAAACAGCAGCGTATAGAGTTTTCCCTTTGCGCTGAGGTCCTTCCAGCACAAAATAATTAGTTTATGATTAATCGCATAAGAAAGCACTCGGTTGGCAACTTCAGACTAGACTGGCCTTTCCGTGACACAGGAATGGAATTTCTCAACAAAACTGATTAGTACAGCAACATTCATCGTTAGCAAAAAACACTAGCAGCCTTACAGTAAGAAAGCCTTAGGCAACATTCACATACACCGTTGTTGTTGTTTCTTTTACACAGCAAGGAGATACTTATGAGGA
>CM054150.1:55671256-55698756 GCA_028751875.1 Rapana venosa | reverse complement strand
CAGAAATGTGGATATGTGCACAAAGTGGGAGACAAACTTCTGTCTCTATCTATCTGTTTGTCTGTCACTGCCTTTTCGTCTCTGTCAGTATGGCGGTCTGTGATTTGTATTCTGTATGTGTATATACATGTATTTGTATGTGCATGTATATCTGTAAACTTGTTTAAATGTTCATGCATATTATCACTTTAGCATGTGTGTTTGTGTGTGCGTGTGCACAATTTATACATATTGTGTGTGCCTGCGTGCCTCCTTGTGTGCACGTGTATTGCCTGTGCACGCGCGCGCGCACTCACACACACGCACATACACACAGGTACATACACACACGTTGTCACATGAGCTTAAATGCGTTCTTGTGCATTAGTATGTGCCTGTTTGTATATAAGTATCTCTGTTTTAATCAGGTCTGTTTATTATCCATAGAAAATATACAAGTACATCTGTGGGTGCTCCAAAATTTCTGTCACTACATTCATCCTTGCGTTAAGGCACACTAAGATAACATTCTTATTCGTCTTCGTTGAACGCTCAGACAGTAGCTATTGTTGTCTGTCATAGGAGCAAAATTGCATTGACTACCGTTAAGCGCCTTGCAAGTCAGACCCAGCACATCCGACGTCGGCTTTGGTGAGATGGTGAGAATTGTTATCTCCTGAATAAATCGAGTGAAGACAAGACATCTACATTTTACAATCATCTAAATGTATCGGCACACAAAACAATTAGCCAGGCAAATAAGCTTTGAACACTGTGAACACAGCATGCACTGATATGCTGACGAACTGTTGCACTGCAAATCAGATTCTGAAGCAGGAAAGAGAAAATGAAGTTCATTGCAATACGTCCATCCCCGCACATCTGTACTCTTAGAATTGAAAGCTCTGTCGCTCACTCCGTTAGGCTCTTTCCCTTTCTCCTTCCACTTGTGGTGTCCGATGGTAACCAGCCTTGATATGACTTGTGGTGTTTTTATCGTAGCGGCCTTGACATGCAGTCCTTTCCTCGCTCTTCAAATGCCACATATGCTCTTAATCAACTGGGCCTAAGATATGCCTCTCTCTTTCACATTCAGATGTCCATTTTCTTTGTCAGCGCCAATTAAACAGTTCTGTATCTCTTCTTGTTCTTCTTGTTCTTGGTCTTCTTGTTCTTGTTCTTGTTCTTATTCATTATCATCATCATCATCATCATCATCATCATCATCATCATCATCATCATCATCATCATCATCATCATCATCATCGGCATCATCTTATTCTTCTTCCTTTTCTTCTTCTTCTCTGTGTTATCTTGAACGGAATGCGAAGTGCCAGGTCTTTTCCTGTGCTTGTCACTCTGCAGGAGGTCTGCCCGCTGACCTCTGCAACCACATTCCCACTTCAGAGCAGCTCATAGTTTAAACAGGAGGCATGCTGGGTTATGTTCATGTGTCCGTAATCCACCAAGCGCTGACCTGAATTATTGGATCTTTAACCCCCAAATTTCACCTTCTGCAAGTGTACATATGAATCACACATGTTTGTTGAAAAGTTCAGTACAACCCTCTACATGCCTTCATTATGTCTGTCTGTGTGTTTGTGCCTGTATCTCCCCGTCTGTCTGTCTGTCTGTCTGCTTGTTTGTTTGTCTGTCTGTCTGTATGCCTGTCTGTCTGTCTGTCTGTCTGTCTGTCTCTCTCTCTCTCTCTCTCTCTCTCTCTCTCTCTCTCTCTCTCTCTCTCTCTCTCTCTCTCTCTCTCGGGATAGATGTAAAAAAAAGTCTTGTGCTTATTCTATTACCTTCAGAAAATAAAATTTCGTTATCTTTATCATTGCCTCTCTCTCTTTCTCTTTCTCTCTCTCTCTCTCTCTCTCTCTCTCTCTCTCTCTCTCTCTCTCTCTCTCTCTCTCTCTCTCTTTCTCTCTCTCTCTCTCTCTCCTGACTCGGCCCATAGCTCAAATAAAGACAGAAAACGAAGAAGATTACACGTGCTGGTGGCTTACCTGTGTGTATGAGCTTTTCAGGGAGAAAGAAAACAAGACAAAGGCAAGGAGAGAGGACAGGATGAAGAGGATAGTTTGGAATGTAACCAGCTTGATTCCTATCCAACCTTCTTTTAGAGCCTTTCTGAGGGAGATAAACGATATGCCCACAGCAAGTGGTGGCAATTGAAGTGAGCGAGCGGGAGAGAGAGAGAGAGAGACACACATACACACAGAGACAGAGACAGAGAGAGAGAGAGACAGAGATGGGAGGGAAGAAAGAGAGAGGGAGAGACAGAGGGAGACAGAGACAGGGGCAGACAAAGACTTCTTCTTCGTCGTCGCTGGCCGCTCAGACAGGAACTATTGTTGTCTGTTATATAAGCAAAAGTGCGTTGCGCTGCCGTTAAGCGCCTGACAAGTCAGGCCCAGCGCATCCGACTTCAACATGGGAGAGAATTGTTATTTTTAAATCGTTCTGGGGGGAAAAAGGTAGAAGAATAGACCAGGAAGGCAGAAAACAGGCAATAAGGAGGTGACAGGAAGAAAAGGAACAAGGCAGAAAGAAAAAAATAAAGAAAGGATTAAACAGATTTTTTAGAAGGTGTGGATGGTATTTACACTGACATGTGGCCGGCAACCCCACGAGGTAAGAGAGAGAGATAGAAAGAGAGAGAGAAAGAGAGAGAAAGAAAGAGAGAGAAAGAAAGAGGGAGAAAGAGAAAGAGATAGAAAGAGAGAAAGAGAGAGAAAGAGAAAGAGGGAGAAAGAGAAAGAGAGGAAAAGAGAGATGGAGAGAGAGAGAGAGAGAGAGAGAGAGAGAGGAGAGAGAGAGAGAGAAGAGAGAGAGAGAGAGAGAGGAGAGAGAGAGAGAGAGAGAGTCAAATGTATGCAACACACTCTACAAGAAAAAACAAAACTCGCCCAAAACAAAGTTTGTCCTTAAGTAATCAGCATTCCAATTTGTACCTAGTTCCTCGTCTCGTGTGTTTGTTTCCGCGTCCCCATTGCTGACTGAAGTTCAGTGGGTGCATGTATACCAGTATTCCATCAACTGCCGGCTCCGTCTGTGGCGCTAATAGTTCTACAGAAATGAAAGCATTCAGTTTGTTAACGTTGCCCTTTAAGGAAAAAGATGAAGAAAAAACATCGAGCACAAAAAGTCCATTATGGGTGATTTTCTCCAAGCACGCATTTTCAGGTTTGGCTTTGTTTTGTTTTGTTTTGTTTTGTTTGTTGCCATAGTTGTTAGTTGCTGCTGCTGCTGGCGTTGTTGTTGTACTGGCTGTTCTCACTGTGTCTTTGTAAATGATGATGATGACGACGACGACGACGACGACGACGATGATGATGTTAATGATGTTGGTGTTGATGACAACTTTAATGACGAGAATAATAATATAATCATGATGCTGTTAGCGATGACCATGGTGATGGCAATGACGACAACAACAACAACGGTGATGATGATGATGATGATGATGATGACGACGACGACGAAGATGATGATGATGATGTTAATGATGTTGGTGTTGATGACAACATTGATGACGAGAATAATATATAATCATGATGCTGTTAGCGATGACCATGGTGATGGCAATGACGACAACAACAACAACGGTGATGATGATGATGATGATGATGATGACGACGACGACGAAGATGATGATGATGATGTTAATGATGTTGGTGTTGATGACAACATTGATGACGAGAATAATATATAATCATGATGCTGTTAGCGATGACCATGGTGATGGCAATGACAACAACAACAACGACGACGACGACGACGACGACAACGATGATGATGATGATGATGATGATGATGATGTTGAAAAAGAGGAGTAGGAGCAGGATGATGCTGATGATGTAGTGGTAGTGGTAGTGGTGGTGGTGGTGTATTTCCATGAAAAAGGTAAGGACAAAACCATGCTGACCCTGACACGCATTTGCTGTGGCTCGGCAGCTTTGAATGGCGTCGCTCTTTGGCATTTCTTGCTGCTTGGCTGTTCCATCAGTTGTCAGGAGGGGAGGGATTGAGAAATGATGGGAAGCAGAGGAAGAGGAGGTGAGCTGAGTAATGCTTATAGAGATTTCTTCAGAGTGCCCGGTAAAAAGGCTCCATAAACCACTTTCCCTTTCTGCCTGTCTGTGGCTTCGTCTGTCTGTCTGTCTGTCTGCCTGTCTGTCTGTCTGCTGTGTCTTTGTATGTCTGACTGTCTCTTTGTCAGTGTGTCTGTCTGCTTTTGCCTGCCTGTCTCTGTGTGTATGTTTTTGTATCTCTGTCTCTATGCCCCTCCCCCCTCCCCCCTCTGTCTCTCTCTGTCTCCCACTCTCGCTCTCCTCTCTGTCTCCTCTCTCTCTCTCTCTCCCTCTCCCCTCCCTCCTTCTCTCTCTCTACCGTCCCACTCTTCCCTATCTTCTCTTTCTTTTTCTCGCATATAATTAGGCATATAATGCATACTTACACTCGTGCTTATCATCTTTTTCTCTTTAGCCTTACACCAACTACATAAGATACTCTGAGGACAGACTGATGTCTATCTTTCTGTTGTTCTAAGGTCTATGGCACATGTAAAGTCTGCTCGTGTACTGTGAAGTTGATTTGATAATGATACACTGCACCAGGCATTTCGTATAATGATGATTTTCCTTAAGAACAAAATTTAGCACTTTACGTTTCCCTGGAGTGAAATACTGTATAAAGGTTTTTGCAGAAAATATATAAAAACATAAACATTAGTTTATCCTGCGCAGGAATATTATGGAGTGTGTGTGCATGCGTGCGTGCGTGCGTGTGTGCGTGCGCGCGCGTGTGTGTGTGTCTCTGTATAGATAAAGATATATATATATATATATATATATATATATATATATATATATATATATATATATATATATATATATATATATATATATATGTCTCTGTGTGTGTGCATGCGTGCGCGCGTGTCAAAGTCAAACTTTTATTTTCAGATGGTACATTGAATAAGCAGTGCAGTTGTTGTTGTGTGTGTGTGTGTGTGTGTGTGTGTGTGTGTGTGTGTGTGTGTGTGTGTGTGTGTGTGTGTGTGTGTGTGTGTTGCTCTTTTCTTTTATTTCGAGGTTAATTAAATAAGCATTCATGTGTTTTTTACATCTAGTCCCCGTGTGTATGCAGTTTTGTAAATGTTGTCATCCGTTCCCACCAGCACACAATGGCCTACTCTTCCGAAAAGCGGAACGGGTTTTATCTGTGCGCAAGATTTTCTGCGTGCGTTCACACACGGGACCTCGGTTTATAGTCTCATCCGAAGGACTTAAGGGGGGAGTAGAGTCGGCACTGGTGTTAACTCCTGAGGAAAAATCCTCTTGAATGAGATTCGAACCCATGTTAGCAGATCACGAGCGCAATGCGAGTCACTCTATCCTATAGGCTACCCCATCCCGTCACACGTGTGTGTGTGTGTGTGTGTGTGTGTGTGTGTGCGTGCGTGCGTGCGTGCGTGCGTGCGTGCGTGCGTGCGTGCGTGCGTGCGTGCGTGCGTGCGTGCGTGCGTGTGTGTGTGTGTGTGTGTGTGCGCTCACCCATAATATGACTGAACATACATGCTTGAAAGCATACACACTCATTTAGCCATGAGTTCCAGCACAGAGTTCAGCCGCTGTACAAACCGCCATTAGTCTCCCGAAGACAGTGAAGTGGGGTGGAAAAGCAAGTGATGGGCAGCGATCTCCACACGGCCATTAAGGACCAGGGTCAGAGTGGTGTAAAGCCGTCAAGCAGGTCTGCACTCCTCCTCACAACTGTCAGTGCTGCAGGTCCGTATCAGAGCTGCTTTGTCCTCTTAAAGCTGCCCCCGCTTCCAGCTGCTCTCACCAGCTATCCATCCCATCCTATCTGGTGCTGATTATAGCAGGAACTGACTGCACTTGGACTTGGTAAAAGGAAAGGGCCAATTTCAGCACTGGGCCCTGGACCCTTGACTGAGTTAGGCTGGATTTGCACGCTGTGCCAAGCTGTGCAGCTCTTCATGTCTGTTTCCCTGTGCAGAACTGGGCATGCCTCACATATCGCTGTACTGATATCAGTAGCATTCTATTGAAGTACATACAAAGGTTGTGATGAATGAACTCTAGAGCTTTATGCGCTATATGTTGCTTTCTTTCTTTTCTTGGTCTGTGTCTTTTTCTCTTCTGCATTAAGTTTGTTTCTCTCCTCTGTCAGTCTATTTCTCTCTGTCCCTGTCTGTATCCATCCCCCTGTGTGCCCATGTCTCTCTCTGCTCCTTGGTTAATCTTTCTGTCCTTTGTGTTTGAAGGCTCACTTATACCTATATTCAACCAGTCCCTCGTTGGCCGTCGCTCTTTCTCTGTTTCTGGTTCATCGATCTGGAATGACCTCCTTCTCTCCCATCACCAAAAGCCTTCTCATGACGCTTTCAAATCCGACCACAAGACACATTTATTTCAATTCTAAGATTTTCCTCTCTTGTTCCATTTCATTTTTGTCCCTGCCCATAACAGCCCAAACCCCATCACCCTGCCGGAGAGTACAACCTTTATGTGTGTGCGTTAGTGTGCGTGTGTGTGCGTGCGTGCATGCGAGCGTGTGTGTATACATTTGAATTGTAAAAAAAAAAACACCCAACAACCTATTAATTGTAACTGGCTGCATGTGAATGAGTAGGATGAATGAAAGCGGTTTGATTGTTTTCTGCAAGATACAGCGCTATATAAATTCAATGTATTATTATTATCATTATCATTTTTTAAATTATTATTTTATATCTGTCTGTGATAGATGTATGCTGACACAGTAAAAACAAAAAGTGTGTTTGTGTTGTTCTGTTGTTGTTGTTGCTGTTGTTGTTGTTGTTGTTGTTGTTGTTGTTCTTCTTCTTCTTCTTCTTCTTCTTCTTTTCTTCTTCTTCTTCTTCTTTCTTCTTCTTCTCCTCCTCCTCCTCCTCCTCCTCCTCCTCCTCCTCCTCCTCCTCCTTCTCCTTCTTATCTTATTTCAAGGATAGTGGAATAAGCATTATGTGCATTTTACACACAGTTCCCGTGTGTGTGCAGTTTTAACATTTTGTCATCCGTTCCCACCGACACACTATGGCCTACTCTTCCGAAAAGCAGAACGGATTGGTTTGGTTTATAATCTCATCCAAAGGACTTTTGGGGGGGGAGTAGAGTCGGCACTGATGTTAACTCCAGAGGAAAAATCCTCTTGAACGAGATTCGAACCCGGGTCAGCAGATCAACACTGCATCACTCTAACCACCAGGCTATCCCGCCAGTGTGTGAGTTTGTGTGTGTGTGCATTCGCGCGCACGTGTGTGTGTCTTTACAAGCGTGCATGTGTGCTTGCATGCGTGTGTACGTGTGTGAGTGTGTGTGCATGTGTGCGTGCGTGGGTGCACGCGTGAATGCTCACACCCATAATAATTATATGACTGCACATACATACACGCTTGAAAGCATACACACTCATTTAGACATGAGTTCCAGCACAGAGATCAGCCGCTATACAAACCACCATTAGTCTCCTGAAGACAGTGAAGTGGGGTGGAAAAGCAAGTGATGGGCAGCGGTCTCCACACGGCCATAAAGGACCAGGTCAGAGTGGTGTAAAGCCCTCAAGCAGGTCTGCATTCCTCCTCACTACTGTCAGAGCTACTCTGTCCTCTACATGTCTGTGGGGGTTTTTTTCTGTGCAGAACTGGGCAGGGCATGCCTCGCATGTCTGTATCATGATAATGATCAGTTGTATTTTGTTGAGCTATTACATACAACAGTGGTGATCGATGAAACCTCGAGTGTTATGTGTTATGAGTTGATTTCTTTTTTTTTTTGGTCAGTCTCTTGTTCTCTTCTGCATTAAGAGAGAGAGAGAGAGGAGGAGAGAGAGAGAGAGGAGAGAGAGAGAGAAGAGAGAGAGAGAGAGAGAGAGAGAGAGAGAGAGACAGGCAGGCAGGCAGAGAAACTTGTTTTGCAGTCAGTCTCTTTTGCTCTGTCACTGTTTCCCTGCCTGCCTACCTGCCTCTCTCTCTCTCACTCCTTCCCTCCCTCCTTCCCCTTGTCGCTTTCTCTCTCTCCTTCCTTCCACCCTTCTTTCTTCCCCCCCCCCCCCTCTCTCTTTCTCACTCTCTCTCTCCCTCTCCCTCTCATTCTCTCTTCCCCCCCTCTCCTCTCCATCCCTCTTCCTCTCTCAGTTAATCTGTCTGTCCTCCTGCGCCCTTGAATTTGAACTGACTACCTAGTCACGAGTCCACTGTTCTAACCGCTAGCCGCGCCCATGCTGCTCCCTGTCTTATCCTCTTCTGTACGTGTATGCCAATTCTGCCTTCTCTGCCTCCTCCTACCTCTCGCCCTGTATGGCATCTGTTTTCGTTTTCTCTTTTTGTGTTTTGTTTAATTTTGCTCCCACGAGCGGTTTCCAATGATAACCAGCCTTGACATGTGGTGCTTTTATCACGGCAGCCTTGGAAAGCATGCATTCTTTGCCTGTGCACTTCAAAAAGCAGCATTAGCCATTAATCAAACGGAGATATGCTTCGCTCTCTTCCACATGTCCATTTTCCTTCTGAGAGCTCATTAAACAACTCTGTCATAGATCATCTGGCTAGTGTTTTGTTCTTTGCTGCTGCCGTTGTTAACTTCCTGGTATGTCAGAATAGTGGTGTGTGTGCGCGCGCGTGTGTGTGTGTGTGTGTGTGTGTTGTGTGTGTTGGGTGTGTGTGTGTTTGTGTGTGTGAACGTGCATGTGTACATGTGTAGCACGAGTGCGCGCACTATCAAATTTGTAGAAATAACAATTATTTGAAGCACGTAACAGTGTTGTTTTTGTTGTTGGCTTCATCATTATGTTGTATTTCTTATTGGTGGTGGAGATGATTATCTTCTTCGTTTTCCTTCATCGCTCAGACAGCAACTCTTGTTGTCTGTCATAATGAGAACAAATGGGTTGTGTTGCTGTTAAGCGCCTGACAAGCCAGGCCCAGCGTTTCCAACTTCAACATGGAAAAAACATTGGTATTTTGTCAGTCTTTCTAGACAACAGGCAGGAGAAGGGACCAAGAGGTCAGAAACAAGACAAGAAGGTGGTGACTGGAAGGAGCAAGACAGAGAGGCAGGGACGACCACGCAAAAGCTGGATATCCAACATCAAGGAGTGGACCGGCCTCACTGTACCAAACCTCCTGAAAGCAGCCCAGGACAGAACCATTTGGCGGTCCACTTGCAGCGTCCGTGCGGGTACCCCAACGGTCGTCCCGACCAAGGGATGATGATGATGATGATGAAAGATGGAGTTAAAGGACAACATTTCTAGAAGGTAGCAATACCGTTTATACTGATTATGAACTATGATGGTTACGAACATCATCCTGATGCTCATAAATGACGTACATATCAACAAATCAACAGTACGGATAATGATAATGGTAGCGACGTTGATACCATTATTTGTTGCTGGTTTTTTTAGTGGCAAATCTAAACCATGCTGACCCTGACACTGACACTGACACACATTCGCTGGGGACCAGCAACCTTGCATGGCATTGCTCTTTTGGCATTCCTTGCTGGCTGGCTGTTCCATCAGTTGTCAGGAGGGGAGGGATTGAGAAATGATGGGTAGCAGAGGAAGAAGAGGTGAGCTGAGTTATGCTTCTAGAGATTTCTTCAGAGTGCCCCGCAAAAAAAGGCGTCTATAAATATATCTCTATCTCCTCCTTCCCTCCCTCCACCCTCCCCCCCCCTCCCCCGCCCTGGCGCGCACGCGCGTGTGTGGAATCTCCTCTCACTGTTTTTTTTTCAAGGACATATGCACATGGCCTATGCAAGCACTGCCTCTTCTGCTCTCTGAATTTCTTCACACAATCCCGAATTTATGTTAAAACAGTCACATAGGTGAATGAGTGAGTGAGTGACAGAGAGAGGGAGAGAGGGATAGAGAGAGCCAGCCAGACAGACAGATAGACAGACAGACAGAGACACAAAGATTCTCTCTCTCACTCTCTATCTCTCTCCCTCTCTCTCTCACACACACAGAAGAGAGAGAGAGAGAGAGAGAGAGAAGAGAGAGAGAGAGAGAGAGAGAGAGAGAGAGAGAGAGAGAGAGAGAGAGAGAAGAGAGAGAAAAGGAGAGAGAGAAGGGAGAGAGAGAGTATGTGTGTGCGTTAGTGCGTATATGTGAGAGGGAGAGACAGACAGACAGAGAGATAGACAGACAGAGGCCGACAGACACACAAAAAGACAGACAAACAGAGGGAGAGTCAGCAAGCCTTACACACAGACATAGGCAGACGCAGAGAAGGACATGCAGACAGTCAGAGGCATGCAAGACCCATGCTCCGATTTGCATAGTTTCAATTTCTAAGCGGATTAAAAGAAAGGAGAGGGGAGGAGAGGAGAGAGAGGACACAGTCCAAGCACTGCAGTGAACAGAAAAGAAAAAAAAGAAGTGTAGGGGTGGGGGTGGGGGCGGAGGAGCGAGAGACATTCAAGAGATTGGCGGAGAAAAGGGTGGACATTGAAGGAAGAGCCTGACCGGCACAGTGAACGGTGTGGCACACACACACGCACGCACACACACATACAGTGGCACACACACACACAAACACACACTCACACACACACACATATATATATATATATATATATATATATATATATATATATATATATATATATATATATATATATAATATTTATAAACAAAGGCATACACACATGCACACACGCACGCACACACGCACACGCGCACACACACATAGAGGCACGCACCAACACACACACACATTCACACAGCTCTGGACAGGTCAGTACGCAGGAAAGTCTCTTCAGTCTGGAATATAGGGTTACACACAAACGCGCCCACACACCGTGTAAAACGCGTTTCCAGTTAACATGAAAAATAGAATCTTCTTTGAACATCCTACTTTGATGTATGTAGTAGAACTGTTGAAGCCGAAGCATTATGTCGAGCGCACGTGCACACACACACACACACACACACACACACACACACACCTACACACGCACGCACACACACACACAAGCAGAGGGTTTTTTGGGTTTTGTTTTGTGTTTGTTTTTGTTTTTTACTGTCTGACATAAATGAGAGAGTAAGTGTTGGGTAGGTTGACGCTATGAGAATGTATTTCAGTTTGAACTTGTGTGTCAAGGCAATGCTATACTGTACGCTTTCGTTCTGGATGTGTCTCGGTGTGAATCAGGCCCAAGACACACAGAAACCTGCTCTGTGTGGTTAGATGAGTCGGACGATACCTATATTTGTTTGTGTACATAACCGATACTCTCTGAGCGGTCTTAGTCTTCTCGGTATTACCCATACTGTTATATTTCAAGGTAGAGTCTGGCAGACCCAAACACTCCTGTATGGCTTCCCAGCAGATGGTTACTCTGCTAAATAAACATAAAGTTGGATAGGACTGTGTTGGTGGAGTATTTAGTCTGAGTTTTGAACTGCCATTTTCTTTTAAGGCAAAGTAACATATTGATGGCTCAGGCTCACTGACACAACCGGTGGTAAATTGATGCCATTTCTGCAGCAGCCTCCCTTCTTCAAAACCCTAAGCAAAGACGGACAGCTAACTTTCTTTTTTGAAAAAAATGTGCAATTAATTCGTTTATGCTGCGTACACACTTAACTCCTCATGACTGACGGAAGGAACCAGCACGCGCGTCAAAGATCATTGCAGCACAGAGCGATGTACAACGCAGCCACAGTCTCAATCTGATGAAACTCTATGTCATTTTCAAGGAACGGACTATACGAGTCAGGATCACCACGGCCACTCCAGTGCCTTTGTCTCTTGCTGACCTGACAGGCAAGTTTCTGCAAGCCAGGGAAGCGCGTCTGTGACCAAACTGTGAGAACCTGCCTGACCTGGCTGTGTTCAGCTATACACTACCTGTTTCTGGTGATTCATGTTAGGCCATTCCTGTTAAGTTTTTCCTTGTAAATGCCCTTCATGGGATGATTAAAGTGTTTTTGACTTGACTTGACTTGACTTATATCTCATAACGTTGGACGACCGTTCTGTTTTGCTTTGTTGTTGTTTTAGTTAAAAGCACATTCTTTTACATACCTTTTAGCACGCTTTCAGCCAAAGGACAACACAAAAACACAAAGATTCCAGAAGATACATCACGTCAAGTGATTCCATTATCCTCGATATAAAAGAATAAATAAAATAAAAGTAATGATAACAGTTTATGTTTGAAGTTTCAAGTTCGTTATGCCAAAGGCCGGAAGCATTATAGAGAAAGCAAATGTGTTTAAAGCTCGGGGTGAACAGATTTGAACCAACTGCATCCAAATGTCAAAGTAACATTAACCAATGTACTGCTTGACAGACTCAATGGCTGAAGGAAGACTATGCAACTCTAGATGAAGAATCTATTGTTTTGCATAAGCTGCCCTCAAGTTGTGGGTTTTTTGTGTAACCAGAATCGTGAGCTCCTGCAAGAAACTTTATACTTGAATATGCGTGACAATTTTCTCGTTTAGTGGACACAGTGTCGTTGTGAATATCGTAAGCATTACAATGTTATCAACAATAATCAAATAATTATGCTCTAGGACGGCCTTGTCTGTCGACGGTAAATGATTATGTGCTACGAACATAACCAGTCATGTGATCCTTCATCACAACGCCTCTATCCACCCAAACAATGGAGTAGGCTGAACACACACTATTTTGGCTAATCTTGGAATGGAAGTCCGGAAAGTCGCCACTGTTGCTCCCTCAACCCCAGATCAGCTTATCAGAGGACCACAGGCAAACTATCGCTGAAAAGTCAAACAAGGCTTTGATTGGCCCTGGCAGGCTGGTGATTACCTCACACATTCCCCCAGGCTGCTGCTGCTGCTGTGTAGGTAGCCTAGCGCTCTAGGCTACCACCAGCCTGCCATAGGCTAGCCCTGGGGCTGATAGGCATCGGGGCCAGGCTAATGGTACAGCAGCCAGCCTGGCTTTGCACAGGAGGCCTGGATACCTCGGTCACACCTTCCGCTCCGTTTATCCACGGTCTGGTAGCTTGTGAAGTCAGTCCAGATTAAATCTCCCTCACAGGCAAAAACACTGACTCTTTCATTCTTGCTGTAGGCCTAGCGTTGTGTTTTGGGGGGGCAAACGACTGAATACACTTGATAGCGTTTTAAGCAAATGCAACGAAATTTCATCACATTGACGTTGTCCTATAGCCTACATTCTTTTTTTCTTCTTTTTTTCTTTCTACTTGTTGTTGATGTTGTTCTTGTTTTTATTCTTGTTCATCATCATCATCATCATCATCATCATCATCATCATCATCATCATCATCATCTTCTTCTTCTTCTTCTTCTTCTTCTTCTTCGTCGAACACTCAGCAGCTATTCAAATTGCTAGAAACAGCAACAGCATTAGCTTATTGGTTCGAATTTCAAACCCATCTTTAGAAGGCTAATATCAATTAGCAGTTATTTCCTTTATTAATAAAACGCATTCTTAACTCACAATTTCAATACGTTTTCATTTCTGATAGAGATGCATCTATATTATACCTCCCCTATGTAGGCAGGCCTATTACCGCGCTGGCAACACCTAACAGTGGTATGTAGCCTCCCGGCCTTCACAATGATAGCATACTGCATAGAAAGCAACATTAATCTGAGTAGAAAAAGTTGTCTTTAAAAATAAGTGTCGCTGCATTCATACAAAAGGCTTGTAGAGAGGCAGGTGAAATCAATACATGTCATTTCAAAGCTGAAACAGCGTGGAGAACCATGTCCCCCAAATGGCAAAGCGACTGTAGGCGAGGCCACTGCTTCCTATCCAGCATTACCTCTCTGTCCAGTGTTGTCTGTTGCCTGTCTCTTTTTCTATCAGCCACAGCAGAGTATGGGTAGAGGGAAATGATTTTCAAAGTGTGTTTAGTTTTGAAATGGATATTGTATGGGTAGAGGGAGATGATTTTCACAGTGTGTTTAGTTTTGAAATGGATATTGTATGGGTAGAGGAAGATGATTTTCACAGTGTGTTTAGTTTTGAAATGGATATTGTATGGGTAGAGGGAGATGATTTTCACAGTGTGTTTAGTTTTGAAATGGATATTGTATGGGTAGAGGAAGATGATTTTCACAGTGTGTTTAGTTTTGAAATGGATATTGTATGGGTAGAGGGAGATGATTTTCACAGTGTGTTTAGTTTTGAAATGGATATTGTATGGGTAGAGGAAGATGATTTTCACAGTGTGTTTAGTTTTGAAATGGATAGTGTATGGGTAGAGGGAGATGATTTTCACAGTGTGTTTAGTTTTGAAATGGATATTGTACGGGTAGAGGGAGATGATTTTCACAGTGTGTTTACTTTTGAAATGGATAGTGTATGGGTAGAGGGAGATGATTTTCACAGTGTGTTTAGTTTTGAATGGATATTATATGGGTAAAGGGAGTTGATTTTCACAGTGTCTTTAGTTTTGAAATGGATATTGTATGGGTAGAGGGAGATGATTTTCAAAGTGTGTTTACTTTTGAAATGGATAGTGTATGGGTAGAGGGAGATGATTTTCAAAGTGTCTTTAGTTTTGAAATGGATATTGTATGGGTAGAGGGAGATGATTTTCAAAGTGTGTTTACTTTTGAAATGGATATTGTATGGGTAGAGGGAGATGATTTTCAAAGTGTGTTTACTTTTGAAATGGATATTGTATGGGTAGAGGGATATGATTTTCAAAGTGTGTTTACTTTTGAAATGGATATTGTATGGGTAGAGGGAGATGATTTTCAAAGTGTGTTTACTTTTGAAATGGATATTGTATGGGTAGAGGGAGATGATTTTCAAAGTGTGTTTACTTTTGAAATGGATATTGTACGGGTAGAGGGAGATGATTTTCACAGTGTGTTTAGTTTTGAAATGGATATTGTATGTGTAGAGGGAGATGATTTTCAAAGTGTGTTTACTTTTGAAATGGATATTGTATGGGTAGAGGGAGATGATTTTCACAGTGTGTTTACTTTTGAAATGGATAGTGTATGGGTAGAGGGAGATGATTTTCACAGTGTGTTTAGTTTTGAAATGGATAGTGTATGGGTAGAGGGAGATGATTTTCACAGTGTGTTTACTTTTGAAATGGATAGTGTATGGGTAGAGGGAGATGATTTTCACAGTGTGTTTACTTTTGAAATGGATAGTGTATGGGTAGAGGGAGATGATTTTCAAAGTGTGTTTACTTTTGAAATGGATATTGTACGGGTAGAGGGAGATGATTTTCACAGTGTGTTTAGTTTTGAAATGGATGGTGTATGGGTAGAGGGAGATGATTTTCACAGTGTGTTTAGTTTTGAAATGGATAGTGTATGGGTAGAGGGAGATGATTTTCACAGTGTGTTTACTTTTGAAATGGATAGTGTATGGGTAGAGGGAGATGATTTTCACAGTGTGTTTACTTTTGAAATGGATAGTGTATGGGTAGAGGGAGATGATTTTCACAGTGTGTTTAGTTTTGAAATGGATAGTGTATGGGTAGAGGGAGATGATTTTCACAGTGTGTTTAGTTTTGAAATGGATATTTTTTCTGTCATTCCTCGGCTACAGCTCCGAGGTTCACCAATGGTGAGGTTTATGCGTGTGCGACTGTTTCTTCTCCCACCATTTAGGTAGCCGCATTCTGACTTCGGGGATGGTGTCTAAACAGGACACCTGTGTGCATGTTGTTGTTTTTTGTTATTCGTTCCTATCTGCACACAATGACTTACTCTTCCAAAAGGTGGACCAGGGTTTTAACGCGCGCGCAAGATATTCTGCGTGCATTGGCACACGGGGCCTCGGTTGATAGAGTCCTCGGAATCACGTTGACCGTTCGAATTTTTCGTAAAACTGGGAAGAAAATACGAATCTGGGAATCGAACCCAAAGCCACACGGTTTACTTGTTGGGATGCAAAAGTCTTAGCCACCCTGCCACCCTCCTTCTTAGACTGGTATACGATTAGCAGTATTTGTATCTGAATATACAAACATTGAGATTGTCGTCATATGAAACATATCCCTGCTGCAACCTTCCTGATATTCACGGGGTAGAAAACTGCATGACAAAAAGAACATGGAGACGAAAGCATAACAAACAATAAAAAAAAAACCTCTAAATTCTGTCGGATTAATCTGCTATCCAGAGTCGAAAGAATTGTCCAAATTGAAATTAATATCTTTCGTTCCTTTAAGAAAATTAATTGTATTTATCAAGCATTTTTTTAACTTTTATATTTTCCCCCGTTGTTGTTGCTGTTGCTACTGCTGCTGCTGCTGTTTCTGCCGCTGCTTCTGATATTGCTGCTGCTGCTGCTATTTATACTGCTACTTTTCGAAGCGTTTTTGTCGTAGCTGTAGCCACTTCTGCTGCTGTCGGTTCTCTCATGTGCAAACATTCGTCAGAGTGAAAAATTGGGCAGATTCAAAAAGCAAATTAATTTATCGCCATCGCTGTTGCTGCTACAATCTGTGCACGCGCGTGGCGGGCTCTCTGGGGATTGCTGATGCTGCGTGCAGCCTGGCTGGTCACTGCAGATTGCTGCCTGCCGGCACACCTCGCTCGCTGGCAGGTCCTAAATGAACGCCTCTGCCGCAGTGATGCATGGCGTTCGTGAACTCCATGCCAAACAGGGTCTTCACTCTGATGAAGGTATGCTGCCCTTCAGCTTTCATTAGGGTCATTTTCACTGTCCGCTAACTGCGTTTCTGTGTAGCTTTTTGGTTCAGCCAGCTTAACTAGAAGGTGGAAGTAGAAATAATACTTCGATAAGAAGAAGAATCCGTGCGAGACTTGTTTTGTTAGTGAAATATTGTTGTTAGGGTTAGATGAAATGTGTGCAGTGTCTGACATTACTTTGTTGGTTTATCATTGGTCTTACCGATTCGAATACACAGAGGAGAGAAAAACACAGACAAACACATACACAAAGACTCACAAACACACACAGACTCTCAGACACACACAGACTCACAGACTTACAGACAGACAGACACACACACACAAACGTATACACACATACACAAACACACACACACACACACACACACACACACACACACACACACACACACACACGCACGCACACACACACACACACACACACACACACACACACACACACACACGCACGCACACACACACACACAAACATACACACACACACACACACACACACGCGCACACACATAGCTCCACCCACTGCATTCATCGTGCCATCACGTTCAACGATTTTTTTCTTCAAATCCACCTATTCTCTCTCAATCCACCCCACCCCCAACCCCCTCCACCACCAAACAAACAAACAAAGAAGAGATTGCGGTGAGTAAACAGTGACCCGACGAAGCTCTCACAGCGAATTTCCCACATGGGCTCCCAGGACCCATCTCTCTTTCACCTGCTGACAATGCGGGCCTTGCTTCTTTTCTTTGTATTATAGGCCCAGCAGAAAAGGCTTTCCCCTCAATGAGATGATTCAGAAAACATTTCACTGCACTAACGTGTAATTTGCACCGAATATTCACCAGGAAAAGGTCGCCTCAAGCGTGCTCGTTAGAATGAAGGTTTTGTCACGTTCGTAGACGTGCGTGTGTACGTGTTCATACATGCATGTGCAAGCATGTATGTGTAGCATGCGTGCGTGTGCATACACACACATACACACACATCTCTCTCAGAGAAGAGAGAGATAGAGAGAGAGACAGACAGAGAGACAGACAGAGACAGGTAGAGACAGAGACAGAGAGAGACAGACAGACAGAGGGGGAGGGAGAGAGGGGAGAGAGAGAGACAGAGACAGACAAACAGAGACAGACAGAGACAGACAGAGACAGAGACAGACAGAGAGAGTGGGAGGGAGAGAGGGGGGGGGGGGAGGAGAGAGTGATTTTAAAAATGTTATTCTTTTATATCAAGGATAATGGAATAAGCACTGTGTGCTTTTTCATCGAGTCCCCGTGTGTATGCGGTTTTGTAAATTCTGTCATCTGTTCCCACCGGTACATGATGGCGTACTCTTAGGAAATGCGGAACAGGATTTAACGTGTGCGCAAGATGTTCTGCGTGCGTTTGCACACAGGACCTCGGTTTATAGTCTCATCCGAAGGACTTTTGGGGAGAGTGGAGTCTGCACTGATGTTAACTCCAGGGGAAAATATCCCCTTGAACGGGAATCGAGCCCGGGTCGTCAGATTGAGAGCGCATAGTTCTAACCACAAGGTTGTCTCGTACCCGAGAGAGAGAGAGAGAGGAGAGAGAAGAGAGAGAGAGAGAGAGAGAGAGAGAGAGAGAGAGAGAGAGAGAGAGAGAGAGAGAGAGAGAGAGAGAGAGAGAGAGAGAGAGAGAGAGAGAGAGAATGCACACCCTCCCCAAGACGTAAGCTGTTTCCATCGAAACCAAATATGTCAAAGCACTACACTCTTGCATCGCAGAGATATTGAAGTGCCCCCCCCCCCCCCTCTCTCCCCCCCACTTTGAACCAATACTGTGCATTACACCCCAGGCTCTATTAGCTTATATTATAGCACAGAGCAGTCTCTCCTTTCTTCTACCACCTCCAAAACCTAATAAACGTAAAACCTCTACATACACCATACAGAGCACTCAAGCTAACACACAAGGCACTGGCTCTCTTTTCCTAAGGTTACTCTGTTTTCCTAGGGTCAAAATGTATGTTTCATATCAACACTAATCCTTTCCTTGCCTTTTATTCAACCTTTAGGCGATAAAGAGAAGAGACGAGAAGAGAGAGAGAGAGAGAGAGAGAGAGAGAGAGAGGAGAGAGAGAGAGAGAGAGAGAGAGAGAGACAGAGACAGAGAGACAGTCAGACAAACAGAAAGACAGACAGAGAAAGAGAGAGACAAAGAGAGAGACAGAGAGACGGACAGACAGACAGAGACACACACAGACACACAGACAGACAGAGGCAGACAGACACCGGCAGTCAGAAAGACAAAGACAGACACAGTCAAATACAGAAACAGACAAACAGCCTGGCAAACAGGCACAGGCAGACAAAGACAGAAACAGTTAACAGTTTGTTTCCGTTGAGGGAAAAACAATACCTTAGGCAACATTCCTAAGCAATCGATTCAGTGTTTACTCACTACAAATACTGCAACAAACAAACACTGGTCGCAGGAGACCAAGCACCTGTTAGATGTGTCGTGACAAATAGAGCAAGTAAACCTTGTGTGTGTGTTGTGTGTGTGTGTGTGTGTTTGTTTGTGTGTGCGTGAGTGTGTGTGTGTTCGTGTGTGCGTATGTGTATGTGTGTGTGTTTGTGTGTGTATGTGTGTGTGTCTGTATGTGTCGTGGGATATGCAGCAAGCAAAGCCTATGTTTTTTGTGTGTGAGTGTGTGTGTGTGTCTTTGCGAGCGCGTGCAAGAGAAAAAGAAAGAAAGAAAGAAAGAAAGAAAGAGAGAGAGAGAGAGAGAGAGAGAGGGAGGGAGAGAGTTGATTTATACTGCACTTTACATTAAAAAATATTGATCACGTTCAAGCGCAATACATAGATATGATGATAGAAGCTGTAAGATTAATGCACACTGTCAAAAGTAAATCCATGAAAAGGAAAGAAAGAAAGATAGATAGATAGATGGACAGACAGACAGACAGACAGACATACTGGCTGACTGAATGACTGACTGACAGACAGACACAGACAGACAGAAAGACAGGCAGAGAGACAGATAGTTAGATAGATAGATAGATAGATAGATAGATAGATCGATAGATCGATCGATAGATAGATAGATAGATAGATAGATTGATTGATAGATAGGTAGGTATAAAGATAGATAGATAGATTGATAGGTAGGTATATAGATAGATAGATTAATAGATAGATAGATAGATAGATAGATATATAGATAGATAGACAGATTAATAGATAGGTAGATAGATAGATAGATAGATAGATTACAGACAGAGAGACAGTCAGACAGACACAGACAGAGCGAGAAATGAAGTGGGGGGGAGTAGTTTAAAGTTAGTGGCCTGAGCGAAAGATTCAATTACGGACCTTCAGGGCAGCCAGAACAACAGCAGATGACACCACAGAAGCAGATGCCGGTCATCTACATGCAGTGTCAGACACCCTAATGCTGTGTGTGTGTGTGTGTGTGATCGAATGCCACAGCTGTCGTGTCGAGTCGTGTCGTGTTGTGTTGTGTCGGGGTGTGGTGTGGTGTGATATGATGTGATGTGGTGTGGTTGTGGTGTGTGTGTGGTGTGGTGGGGGTGGGGTGTGATGTGGTTGTGGTGTGATGTGGTGTGGTTGTGGTGTGGTGGGATGGTGTTGTGGTGTGGTGTGGTGTGGGGGTGTGGTGTGGTGTGGTGGTGATGTGGTGGGTGGGTGTGGTGTGGTTGTGTGGTGTGTGTGTGGTGTGTGTGTGTTGTGGTGTGGTTGGTGGTTGTGGTGTGTGTGGTGTGTGGTGGTGTGTGGTGTGTGATGTGGGTGGGTTTGGTGTGGTGTGGTGTGGTGTGGTGTGGTGTGGTGTGGTGTGTGTGGTGTGGTGTGTGTGGTGGGTGTGGTTGGTGGTTGGTGGTGGGTGTGGTTGGTGGTGTGGGTGTGGTGTGGTGTGGGTGTGGTGTGGTGTGGTGTGGTGTGGTGTGGTGTGGTGTGGTTTTGGGTGTGTTGTGTTGTGTGTGTGTGGGTGTGGTGTGGTGTGGTGTGTGTGGTGTGGTGTGGTGTGGTGGGTGTGTGGTGTGGTGTGGTGTGGTGTGGTGTGGTGTGGGTGTGGGTGTGTGGTGGTGTGTGGTTGTGTGGTTGGTTGTGGTGTGTGGGTGTGGTGTGGTGTGTGGTGGTGGTGTGTGTGGTGGGGTGTGGTGGGTGTGGTGTTGGTGGGGTGTGGTGGGGTGTGTTGTGGTGTGTGTGTGTGGTGTGGTGTGGTGGGTGTGGTGGTGTGGTGTGGTGTTGTGGTGTGGTGTGGGTGTGGTGGTGTGGTGTTGGTGGTCGGTTGGTGTGGTGTGGTTTCTGTTGGTGAATCGTGGCTTGTTGGTGGCTAGATGTTCCAGCCGTTTGGTTGGCTTTGTTTTATCTTAGTTTCTGCCTGTTTGTCACTGCTTGGGTGTTCATCGTAAGTCGCTTCTCTCTCGCAGGAATCCGCCAAGGCAGCGCCACCTTTCCCCTTTTGGTATTCTCTTTATTTTTATTTTATTTTATACCACTTTAAGTCTTGAGATTTCTCTGCGTGAAGTTCGGGCTGCTCTCCCCGGGGAGAGCGCGTCGCCACAAGAGCAGCGCCACCCTTTTCCTTTTTTTTCCTTTTGGTCTGCAACTCGTGGCTTTTTTCTAAGAATTTTGCCAGGGACAACTCTCTTGTTGCCGTGGGTTCTTTTACGTGCGCTGAAAATTTTGTGTAACACACGGGACCTCGGTTTATCGTCTCATCCGAAAGACTAGCGCCCAGACCACCACTCATGGTCTAATGGATGGGGAAAAATTTCGGGCCCAAACGGGGTACGAACCACGCACACACCCGACCCGGACTTTTCGCATTCTAGACAGGCGCGTTACCTCTAGACCACCGATCCACTCTCTCTCTCTCTCTCTCTCTCTCTCTCTCTCTCTCTCTCTCTCTCTCTCTCTCTCTCTCTCTCTCTCTCTCTCTCTCTCTCTCTCTCTCTCTCTCTCTTCTTGTGTAAGAGTATGAGTATTGGGTTTATTATTAAGATGTATCCCTAAAGGCGGGGACTAATTGTAAAGAAAGCACATGAGTGCTTATTCATTATCCTCGAAATGAAATAATTTGTCATTGTCATTTGTCATTGTCAAAAACAGAATTTGTCATCGTCTGTGTGCGTGTGTGTATGTGTGCGAAGGGGGGAAGGGTGGCGGTGTGTGTGTGTGTGTGTGGTATGGAAGGGGGCCCAAACATAAATTTAAGTTAACAGTTCTCTGCCTCTGCTTGTATATGGGGAGATGGTAGGAGGGATTCAGGTGGTGGTGGTGGTGGAGTGTGTGTGTGTGTGTGTGTGTGTGTGTGTGTGTGTTGTGTGTGTGTGTGTGTGTGGTACGTGTGTGTAATTTTGCGTCTGTTCAGGGAAATATGATATCAGACATACAGAAAAAGGAACATTTAAGTGCATGGATTCATCTTACAATGTGCATGTCCTTATGTAGAAGCACAAAATGAGATCAAGCATGTATTTGTGCTAGTGTCTCTGTTTTATTTTTAAAAAATAATTTTTAATTATTCTTTTTTTATAGAGGATAATGGAATAAGCACTTATGTGCTTTTTTACATCCAGTCCCCGTGTGTATGCGTTTTTGTGAATGATGTCATCTGTTCCCACCGGCTCACGATGGCCTACACTTACGAAAAGCGGAACAGGATTTAACGTGTGCGCAAGATGTTCTGCGTGCGTTCGCACACAGGGCCTCGGTTTCTAGTCTCATCCGAAGGACTTTTGGGGAGAGTGGAATCAGCACTGATGTTAACTCCAGGCGGAAAATATCCCCTTGAACGGGAATCGAACCCGGGTTGTCAGATTACGAGCGCAATGTTCTTAACCACTAGGCTATCCCGTCTGTACATCCGTGTGTGAGTGAGCGTGCGCCTGTCTCTGCCTGTCTGTCTGCCTGTCTGCCTGCGAGTGTGTTGAGGCGCGGTAACTGAACGTGTGTGCCTGAAAGATCAAAGGCGAGGGAAGCCAAAGAGCAGGGTGGCCACTGGCAGGGCAGTCCTGTCCACTTGTGACCTCACCCATCCACCCCCTGCTGCTTCTCCTTCACTTCACTGCTTGTTATTCCCTGTCTGTCTGCCTGCATGCCTGTCTGTCTTTCTGTCTGCCTGCTTGTCTGCTTGTCTGTCTGCCTGCCTGTCTGCCTGCCTGCCTGCCTGCCTGCCTGCCTACCTGTCTGCCTGTCTGCCTGCCTGCCTGCCTGTCTGTCTGCCTGCCTGTCTGCCTGCTTGACTGCTTCTCTGTCTGCCTGCATACCTGCCTGCCTGCCTGCCTGCCTGCCTGCCTGTCTGTTTGTCTGCCTGTCTGTCTGTCTGCCTGCTTGACTGCTTCTCTGTCTGCCTGCATACCTGCCTGCCTGTCTGTTTGTCTGCCTGTCTGTCTGTCTGCCTGTCTGCCTCTCTGTCTGTCTACCTGCCTGCCTGCCTCTCTGCCTGCCTGCCTGCCTGCCTGCCTGCCTGCCAGCCTGATAGCGCCAAACACCACCACACCAACATCAATAATAATGGGGGTTTTCGACAAGAACGGATTAATGTGAGAACTTGTTTCCCCTTTCTCTGTGTGTTTTGAAAGTCCTTTAACTTTGAGACTGAACTGGTGTGTATATGTGTGTGTGTGTGTGTGGGGGGGGGGGGGGGGGTGGTGTGTGTGGTGAGTGGCAGAGTGGGAGGTTGTGTGAGTATGTGTGTTTATTCATTTATTTATTTATTTTATTCGTTTATTTCGAGGATGATGGAATAAGCACTGATGTGCTTTTTTCCATCTTGTCCCCGTGTGTATGCAGTTTTGAATATTTTGTCATCCGTTCCCACCGGCACACAATGGCAAAAAGCGGAACAGGTTTTAACGTTTGCGCAAGATGTTTTGCGTGCGTTCGCACACGGGACCTAGATCTGTGAGTGTGTGTGTGTGTGTGTGTGTGTGTGTGTGTGTGTGTGTGTGTGTGTGTGTGTGTGTGTGTGTGTGTGTGTGTGTGTGCGTGCGTGCGCGCGCGTGTGTGTGTGTGGCGGGGGTGAGAGTAGGGGTGTTGGGGGTGTTAAGTGTGTGTGTGTGTGTGTAAAAGTGTTGTAGTTTTAAGACTGGATAACTAGCCTGTGTGTGCGTGTGTGTGTGTGTGTGTGTGTGTGTGTGTGTGTGTGTGTGTGTGTGTGTGTGTGTGTGTGTGTGTGTGGTGTGTGTGTGTGTGTGTGTGTGTGAGAGAGAGAGAGAGAGAGAGAGAGAGAGAGAGAGAGAGAGAGAGAGAGAGAGAGTGAGTGAGTGTGAGTGTGAGTGTGTGTGTATGTTGTTATTTTTTTAAAAATTCTTTTATATCGAGGACAATGGAATAAGCACTTATTTGCTTTTTTACATCCAGTCCCCGTATGTATGCGGTTTTGTACATTCTGTCATCTGTTCCCACCGGCACACAATGGCCTACTCTTTCGAAAAGCGGAACAGGATTTAACGTGTGCGCAAGATGTTCTGCGTGCGTTCGCACACGGGGCCTCGGTTTATAGTCTCATCCGAAGGACTTTTGGGGAGAGTGGAGTCTGCACTGATGTTAACTCCAGGGGAAAATATAGGGGGTCGTCAGATTGCCAGCGCAATGTTCTAACTACTAGGCTATCCCGTCCCCCCTGTCTGTGTGCGTGTGTGTGTGTGTGTGTGTGTGTGTGTGTGTGTGTGTGTGTGTGTGTTGTGTGTGTGTGTGTGTGTGTGTGTGTGTGTGTGTGTGTGTGTGTGTGTGTTTCGTTGCACACTACCACACGCTACATCACAGATTTTATGAAGATCAATGGATGTCTTGGTAACGGTTTGGCAATTTAACTGCTGCTGCTCCTTTCATAATGTGTATTGATCATCAACTTAAGTACTTTTTTGTTTGCCTCTGAGGGACAGCTTCTCTGTCTGTCTGTCCGTCCATCTGTCCGTCCGTCTGTCTGTCTGTCTGTCTATCTGTCTGTCTATCTGTCTGTCTGTCTGGCTGGCTCTCGCTCTCTCTCAGTACATACCTAACCTTGTGTAGAGTATCTAACTTTTGTTTCCATCAACTTTTTCTTTGAAAATTAACTTTTTCCTATGTAAACTCTGTAAGTCAGCTCTCTCTCTCTCTCTCTCTCTCTCTCTCTCTCTCTCTCTCTCTCTCTCTCTCTCTCTCTCTCTCTCTATCTCCCTCTCTCTCTCTCTTTCTCTTCTGTCTGTCTGTCTGTCTTATTGCAACAACTTTTTTTCTTTGAACATGCCTTTCTGTGTAAAGACTTACCAAAGATCAGGTCTCCCTGTCTGTCCAGCATATCTATCTGTGTGTGTAGATTGTGTGTGTGTGTGTGTGTGTGGATTTTTGTGTGTGATTGTGTGTTGTGTGTGTGTGTGGGGGGGGGGGTGATTTTGTGTGTGTGATTGTGTGTGTGTGTGTGGGGGGGGGGGGGGGATTGGGTGTGATTTGTGTGTGTGATGTGTGTGTGTGTGGGGGGTGGTGGGGGGTGGTGGTGTGATTTTGTTGTGTGACTGTGTCTGTGTGTGTCAGGTGTGGAGAAGTCGGTTTGATGAGTGTGTGTGTGTATAAGTGCGCGCGCATTCACGCGTGTATGTGTGTGTTCGTGAGTGTGTGTGTACATGTGTGTACATGTTCGAGCGCACAGAACCAAGTGTGCATGTACATGGATATGAATAGGTTAAGTAACCAACCATGGCTTGCAATTTTTTATACATGGGCAGAGCGGTTTTCAACATTTAAAATCAGTCCTAAAGTGTAGTGGCCTGACGTAAGAAAAACGTCGTATCATTTCAAACTGCTTTGGCTGAATAGTGTAAGGGCTTGTTTAAGAGAAAGACTTTCCCACGCACCCTCCCACCCATGCGCAGACACACCCACCAAGACACACACTGACAAGTGTGCATAGTCTGTCTCCGTCTGTGTCTCTCTCCTCTCTCTCTCTCTCTCTCTCTCTCTCTCTCTCTCTCTCTCTCTCTCTCTCTCTCTCTCTCTCTCTCTCTCTCTCTCCTCTCTCTCTCTCTCTCTCTTGCCTCTGTCTCTCTCTCATTCTCTTTGCACCTCTTTCTCTATATCTTTGTCTTTGTCCCTGTCTGTTTGTCTGAGACGTCTGTTTCTCTCTGCTCACCTTATACCTCTCCATAGCACAATTTTACACAAGGCCAACAACGCGGCGCTGCCGGCGCGCGCACCACAACATCATGTTATAGTCATTTTCTGTTTGATTTATATTACTATAGATTAGGTTTTTTATTCTATGCTGTTAAAAATCTTTTTTCCTCGCTCCCATTCTTCCCTTAGATAGATGCTTGATGAAAAAAAAGCGAATGCACTGCTTATTCAATGTACCATCCTCAAATAAATACTTTGACTTTGACTTTAAATTTGAATTTGACCACCGACACACACACAAACACACAACAACCAAGAACACTCCACACACACAAACACACATACACACACACTACACACACAAAAATCACACACATACGCTAGCGGCGCTACAACAACAACACACACACACACCCCCTCGAACTCTAATCACACAAAACAAACTCAATTCCATTAAAAGACATAACTGTGATTGTAGTTCAGCTGTCACATCTCACGTTCCCTTGATATTGCGCAATGATCAAACATAATGGAGTGGACCAAAAACAATACCCTTCTTCCATTTCCGTGCAATCATGAAAGGTTTTGAATATTATCCCTTAAAAGACTTGTATCAAATTTTTTCTCTTATTTTCGGTTTCACCTCAATATCTCTGCTGATCATGTTCCTTAGTTATATAAAACTAGAGTTTCTGTTTGGCAGTGATGGTAGTGTTGTTTTTCCTGAAATGAAGGCAGAAGATGACAAGAACAAACTGGAGAGAAGCATGTAAAGTAAGGTAAATAAAGCTGATGCAGGAGCGAAACAGGGGGAAGGAGAAGAGGAGAATAAGGATGATATGGAAAAGGTGGGTTGCAAAATAGAAGAAGAAGAAGAAGAAGAAGAAGAAGAAGAAGAAAGAAGAAGAAGAAGAAGAAGAAGAAGAAGAAGGAGGAGGAGGAGGAGGAGGAGGAGGAGGAGGAGGAGGAGGAGGAGGAGAAGAAGAAGAAGAAGGGGGAGGAGGAGGAGGAGGAGAAGAAGAAGAAAAACAAGTAGAATAACAAGAAGAAGAAAAAAAGAAGAACGAGAGGAAGAGGAACAAGAACAAGGACAAGAATAATAATAATAACAACAAGAACAAGAAGAACAAGAACAGGAAAAACTAAAACAAGAAGAAGAACAAGATGAAGAATAAGAAGAGCAAGAAGAAGAAGAAAAAACAAGAAGAACACCACTACCACACCAGCACCAACAAGACTATTTGACAACACACTCTCAGTAGCACAATACACACTAAACAAAACCAACGCTTTAACAATAGCCACTGAAAAGCAAAAATGGATTCAAATACATGAGTCTAAACTAGCAACACTGACACACATTCTTAAGTATCCTCACCCCTTCACCCCCCACCCCCAAATGAAAGCAAACACCAAGTGCGAAGTATTCTAATCTCCTCCACCTATAATTACAACTTCCTTCATTCACAAAATAACCCCAATTCTAGAATATCTTCAAAAACCAAACAACATTCAAAATATTCCCACAGTCAAAGAGTACCCCCAACAGACGTGTGTTTACCGACCAGCCTAGAGACAGACCACTGGAACCGGGGGGGGGGGGGGGGGGGGGGGAGGGGGGGGAGGGAGGTGGGGGGAAGGGGGGGGGGGGGGGGGGGCTCTGTGACTTTGAAAGAAGCAAGTTCACGGCCCCTACAAAAGACCCTTTCTCAGGCCAAACAGGGTTGAATGTTCGGGGCAGGATTGTG
>CM054150.1:55656256-55661256 GCA_028751875.1 Rapana venosa | reverse complement strand
TTACCTTGGACACATCAAGAATGAAAATCCACACCAGCACAATGGATGACAAAGGTCAACTTCCTGTTAAGTTTTCGTGCAAAATTCAAACGCAGGATTGTAGAAAGGCCCTCATAAGGATCCAATTCTCAGATCAAATTTCTGCGTACGTTGCTATTTCCCAGCTTCCAGTAAAAGACAAAATGTAGACTCTCCTAGCAGATATGCAGAAAAGAGATAGAGGTACAGGGCCCATGGGAAGATTGCGCTGTCGTGTCTCTCTGGGCATCTCATACACTGGGAAGCAGCATCTTAGGGGATCAGGTCTGCCGAAGACTTCACTATCACTCTGGCCCATCAAAGAAGACCCTTGGCTCTTAACAGTACCAAAAAGAAGGTCCAACTCGGTGTAATACAACACAAAACTCGATTGTATTTTCGAAGATCATTCTCTAGAGAGAACAAACGAGGAAAAGGAAGCTCTCTCTCTCTCTCTCTCTCTCTCTCTCTCTCTCTCTCTCTCTCGCTCTCTATCTCTGACACATACACAGACACACGCACGCACATGCACACACACACTCACGCACCCATACACATATCCAAACACACGCACACACACACACACACACACACACGCTATATGAATAACCGAGTTCTCTATCCCTTCCCAAAAAACGGTCAGTCCCCGAAGAATGGAATGACAAAAACAAATTACGGCTGATTATAGAAATGACTAAAACGCAGCAATTTGACCAAAGCCTGCGGATTTGAACTGAGGAGTAAAGCGGGGACAAATTTGCCTCAACGACAATAATAGCCGGCATGACCCCAAACATGCAGCCATTTGCCTCAACGAGGCACATCCGGGCAACTAGGGCTGACGTCACATACTGTGTGTGCACATGCACACGTCAGCGGGGTGACATGAGGATAGGGATGGAGGGGAAGGTGAGGGGATCAGTGGGAAAAGAAGGGAGGGGGCGTGTGGGAGTCATGGAAAGTTTGCGGAGAATTAGCGAAGTAATTTTTGCCTGTCAAGAGTTTGGCTTTCAGAACTCTTAGCTTGTTGTTCGGATTGCTTTTGGTCTTTTGTTTACCACAGCTCACCTATAGCTCTGTAAATGAGGCATACAGAGATAAATCTGATGTACCAGGCTTGGAGTAACTCTACATTCTGCACCCTCAGACCCTCCACAGTACACCGCGTCTCCTTTGGACCCCCACTGTTGGTTTATTTTGTGGAGGTACACGTTTATTGCGCGCCTGACATGTTTGAACAAGCTTGTGTTTGTGACAATACTTTTCCATCGAGGCTCTATTAACTATGCCATATATGTTTTGCATACAGAACTTTGGTTTATCGCTTCGTACAAAATGATTGTAACCAGACCATCATAAACAACCTATACGATAACAGAAATCTGTCTGATAGCAGACAATATTCTAATTATTAACCTTTCATTTTCTAGAATTGTAGAATTGTCTAGGCCACTGAATCACCGATGGTAGGTATGCCTGGGTTTGTTGGTCATTTGGTGGGTTGAAGAAGTTTAAGGGTGAACAGGTGTACAATTAAGTGAATGGGTGATAACGGGGTGAAATGGCTGCAGGTAAAGTGTTTCGCCTTTTTAGATGCACAGTTTTAATGGCTTTTTATTTTTTCCTTTGATATACGATAGCATGGGTGATAGCCCGATGGTTAGAGTTTCCCACATGTAGTATGGCTGAAATGAAAGCGCATGTTCAAATCTCCCGCCAACATGGTCGTTTGGGGGAGACATTTCCCCTGGGTAAACATTGAAACTAATCCACCCGCTCAGAAATGTTTTTGATGAGACTAGAAATCCCTGAGGATCTGTGTGTGGAAGCATGCCAAATATTTCGCCATCCATTTTTTGCAGAAGAGTAGTACAGATATAGGGACGAGATAGCTCAGTGGTCAGAGCACTCGCTTTCCCCAAGCTAAGGTTAAGCAGCATTGAATATGGCTACTTACTGGATGGATGACCGTTTGCGAGCCTTGGCTTCAGTACAGTCCCCCCAGTTTACCCAGCTGTAAATGAGTACCTACCCTCTTTAAGGTCAGGGAAGGTAAAGCGCCCTCAATATGCTAGCCCTTTGAGACGCTGAGGTGTCTGACATCTCGCTCCCGAACGACCGCATAGGTTATGGGGACACCTTTCCTTTAACCGTTACACCAGGTTCGGCCGGTGGACTGGATGACACACAAACACTCGGTATAGACCCCGGTTTTTAGGGAGTTTGGTGCCTGCGTTGTATGTGTATGGCGGAGCACCATCTCTTCTTGTTTCCCCCCTTCCTGTCTGTCTTGTGGTGCTGGGATGTGGCCTGCAAGAGGAGAGGGACAGGCTCTGAAGGACACACTGCATGAACAATTCAGCGTTAGTGCCCAACGACGCTTTAAAGTATTACACAAATGTTTATTCATTTTATTTATTTATTTATTCTTTTATATCGAGGATAATGGAATAAGCACTCATGTGCTTTTTTACATACAGTCCCCGTGTGTATGCGGTTTTTGTAAATTTTGTCATCTAATCCCACCGGCACACAATGGCCTACTCTTTCGAAAAGCGGAACAGGATTTAACGTGTGCGCAAGGTGTTCTGCATGCGTTCGCACACGGGGCGTCGGTTGACAGTCTCATCCGAAGGACTTGTCAAGTCAACCAGTCGCTTGTTCTAGAACGGATTTTTTGTTGTTGAGGAAATCAGTAACCAAAAAAGAAAACCATACAAAGTTTAACAAAGTCGCCTCAGACAGCTTACAAAAACCTGGGAACAACTTTTTTTTTTTTTTTTTTTTTTTTTGGGGGGGGGGGGGGGGGGGGAGAAGGAGGGTGCGGTTAAAAGCAATTTTTATTTTTGTGAGCATAATTGCATATAAGTGCGGAGGAGGGCTGCAGTAATATAATAAAATCATTGTTGGTTTGTTGTTTTTGTCGTTGCTGTTGTTGTGTTGTTGTTGCTGCTGCTGTGTGTGTGTCTGTGTGTGTGTCTGTGTGTGTGCTGCGTGCGTTTGTGTGTGTATGAGTGCGAGTGCGTGCGTGTATGTTTGTGTATGTCTGTTTAATTGTGTGTATGTGTGTGTGTGTTTCACTCCATGTAAAGGGATATGTCTGGAAACACGTGACACTATGGTCAATGAATACATTCAGATATAGGCAATATTTGTTATAGTCTGCTTGAGCCAATAAAGACACTATCATTTGAAAGATGATATTGTTATTTTCTATAATCAAATACATTGGCCAAAAAATACCCCAAAGTACTTACCGCACTTGTGAATTATATTCCGGAATTTCAAAAAGAAAAAAAATTCGTGTCTGCTTCCGTTGGAAAACTATGTTATAGAAAGAGCAATGAAATACAAATGTGTTTGAATATATATATATATATTTATATATATATATATATATATATATATATATATATATATATATATATATATATATATATATATATATATGCAGATGGATAAATAGATAGATATAGATAAAATGTATATATATATTCGTGTGTGTATGTCTGTATGTGTCTGTCTGTCTGTCTGTCTGTGTGTCTGTGTCAAGGTTGTGCACATCTGCTCGTGGGTTCCATTTCTTAATTTCAGTTCACTACTTAGTTCAAGTTTGTCGTTACTTTTGGTTTTCCAAAGTTAAACATTTATTTATTTGCGTTAATCTACTTTCTGAAGTCTGTTACTGTCTGCGTGCTGTATGTGTGTCTGTTAATTAAAAATCGTCTGCTGGTATTCTTGGATTCTGGCACTGGCGCAGAGAGGAGGCCGAAAGGTGAAATCCTGCAAGAAGGCAGCTTTAGGATGCCAACCCTTATAAGGGCAGGAGACGAAATGAGAACGGTAAATGTTTACCTCTGTCTACAGCCCTCTCCGAGCCCACTTTTCACGGGGTCTGTGTCTCTGTCTGGCGTACTGACTGACTGGCGGTGTGTCTGTCCGTCTTGTCTAGTCAAAGTACCTGTCTGTGTGTCTGTGTGTCTGCCGCTCTCTCTCTCTCTCTCTCTCTCTCTCTCTCTCTCTCTCTCTCTCTCTACACGCACACACACACAGACACACACACACACACAGGCACACACACAGACACACATACACACACATATATATTATATCTATATATATAAAGACAAAGATGGAGATATATATAACATATATATCCATCTCTGTCTTTCTATATACCTACCTACTTACCTATCTCTCTGTCTTTCTATCCCTCTCTCTATCTATATATCCCTCTATCTATCTCTCTATCCATCTCTGTCTGTCTATCTATCTAACTTCCTACCAATGTATGTCTGTATGTATCTATTTTTCTATCTATAATCTTTCTCTGTCTCTCTGTCTGTCTGTCTGTCTGTCTGTCTGTCTGTCTGTCTGTCTCTCTCTCTCTCTCTCTCTCTCTCTCTCTCTCTCTCTCTCTCTCTCTCTCTCTCTCTCTTCCGTTTCTATCTCCCTCTCCTCCCACACACACTCTCTCTCTCTCTTCTCTCTCTCTCTCTCTCTCTCTCTCTCTCTCTCTCGGTCTGCATGTCTGTCAGTCTGCCTGTCTGTCTTCTGTCTGTCTTTGTCTGTGTCCGTGTGTAGGCACATGCGTGGGTAAAATTGCAGTGTGCGTGCGGACAGGTCTGTCTTTATGTGAGCACAAACAGCCCCGTGTCCGATTGCGTGCACACTTTCTTCCCACCTCCCTGTGCCTGTTCTTGTCTTCTACAGTTGCTGGTGCAATTTTCTTCTTTCTTCTTTCTTTCTTTCGTTCGTTCTTTCTTTCTTTCTGATTTCTTCTTTCTTTGCTTTTTTCTTTCGTTTTGATTTCTTTCTTTCTTTATGTCTGCCTTTCTGTCTTTTTTCGTTTTCCTTTCTTCCCTCCTTTCTTTCTCTCTGTTACTTTGCCTTTCTTTCTGTTTTCTTACTTTTTTTTCCTTTATTTCTTCTTTCTTCCAATTGTCTAGCCATGCCCAATATTTTCTTTTTACCAGTGTTTG
>CM054150.1:55636256-55651256 GCA_028751875.1 Rapana venosa | reverse complement strand
TTTTGAATTTTAATTCGTCTAATTCTGTTTGGAAATTTTCAATAACAATCTGAGTCCCATGCACACAAGACCACAACATTGATGATCTAACCGATGTGCCTGACCATTCTCCCAACCCTAAACAACACAAACAAACCCTTTTACTACACCACTCTACCATTCAACAAAAGCAAAATGACCACTAGGATAACAATAAAAACATGTGAAGAGCGGGCCTGACACACTGTCTGTTAAAACTACACGGTCTGAAGCTAGAAGCAGACAGCTAAAAGAAACAACATCAGTCAGTGACTAACCACACAAAACAGAAAGAAAAGAAAAAAGATAGAAGGAAAGCAAGTAAGCAAAGGCTGGCAGAGCCAGAGCCAGACAGAGGGTAAACACAGACATTGATTCTTGAACAAAGGCGGGCAAAGATGGCCAGTCAAACAGACACATTAAACACAACTGAGCACCAGTGGCCGATCATCAGAATCGATTCCCTTTTACTAAAGGGCTGTGGGGAGGGAGGGAGGGAGGCAGGAAGAGAGGCAACAGACTGACCAACTCACAGACAGACAGGTAGAACAAGCAAGCAGACACACTGAGAGACAGAAAGAAGAGGTAGCATAGTAAGACAGACACTAGTGAACAGAGGGAACAGACAGAGGGTAGACATGTAGACATACATACAGATCAAAACCAACAGAGATGGAAACACTCACAGTGCCCTCCCTCCTTCCCACACATAGTTAACTGACCATGCTGCCTCCACTCATGGGGCAGTTCTGCTGGCAAAATGTCTACTGGTGAGTTCTGCACATGCATAAACAATCATACAAACGCATACAGTCTCTTTATCTCTGACTCCGTCTCTGTCTCTGTGTCTGTCTCTCTCTCTCTGTCTCTCTCTGTGTCTGTCTGTCTGTCTCTCTCTATCTCTCTCCCTTTCATCTCTTACTAGTTTTGAATTTTAATTTGTCTAATTCTGTTTGGACATTTTCAATAACAATCTGAGCCCCATGCCCAAATGACCACAACATTGATGATCTAACCGATGCGCCTGACCATTCTCCCAACCCTATACATCACAAATACCCTCTTTTACTACACCACTCCACCATTCAACAAAAGCAAAATAACCACTAGGATAACCAATTTTAAAAAAGCATCTGAAGAGCGGGCCTGAAACACTGTCTGTTAAAACTACACGGCCTGGAGCTAGAAGGAGACAGCTAAAAGAAACAACATCAGTCAGTGACTAACCACACAAAAAGTAGACAGAAACGAAAAACAGAGAGAAGGAAAGCAAGTAAGCAAAGGCTGGCCGAGTCAGAGCCAGACAGAGGGTAAACACAGACATTGATTCTTGAACAAAGGCGGGCAAAGATGGCCAGTCAAACAGACACATTAAACACAACTGAGCACCAGTGGCCGATGATCAGAATCGATTCCCTTTTTCTAAAGGGCTGTGGGGAGGGAGGGAGGGAGGGAGGCAGGAAGACAGGCGACAGACTGACCAACTCACAGACAGACAGGTAGAACTAGCAAGCAGACAGACTGAGAGACAGAAAGAAGAGGTAGCATAGTAAGACAGACACACCAGTGAACAGAGGGAACAGACAGAGGGTAGACATGTAGACATACATACAGATCAAAACCAACAGAGATGGAAACACAAGCAGTACCCTCCCTCACTCCCACACATAGGTAACTGACCATACTTCCTCCACTCATGGGGCAGTTTTGCTGGAAAAATGTCTACTGGTGAGTTCTGCACATGCATAAACAATCATACAAACGCATACAGTCTCTTTATCTCTGACTCTATTTCTGTCTCTGTGTCTGTCTGTCTGTCTCTCTCTCTCTCTCTGTCTCTCTCTCTCACTCTCTCTCTCTCCCCTTTCATCTCTTACTAGTTTTGAATTTTAATTCGTCTAATTCTGTTTGGAAATTTTCAATAACAATCTGAGTCCCATGCACACAAGACCACAACATTGATGATCTAACCGATGTGCCTGACCATTCTCCCAACCCTAAACAACACAAACAAACCCTTTTACTACACCACTCTACCATTCAACAAAAGCAAAATGACCACTAGGATAACAATAAAAACATGTGAAGAGCGGGCCTGACACACTGTCTGTTAAAACTACACGGTCTGAAGCTAGAAGCAGACAGCTAAAAGAAACAACATCAGTCAGTGACTAACCACACAAAACAGAAAGAAAAGAAAAAAGATAGAAGGAAAGCAAGTAAGCAAAGGCTGGCAGAGCCAGAGCCAGACAGAGGGTAAACACAGACATTGATTCTTGAACAAAGGCGGGCAAAGATGGCCAGTCAAACAGACACATTAAACACAACTGAGCACCAGTGGCCGATGATCAGAATCAATTCCCTTTTACTAAAGGGCTGTGGGGAGGGAGGAAGGGAGGCAGGAAGAGAGGCGACAGACTGACCAACTCACAGACAGAGAGGTAGAACTAGCAAGCAGACGCACTGAGAGACAGAAAGAAGAGGTAGCATAGTAAGACAGACACACCAGTGAACAGAGGGAACAGACAGAGGGTAGACATGTAGACATACATACAGATCAAAACCAACAGAGATGGAAACACTCACAGTGCCCTCCCTCCTTCCCACACATAGTTAACTGACCATGCTGCCTCCACTCATGGGGCAGTTCTGCTGGCAAAATGTCTACTGGTGAGTTCTGCACATGCATAAACAATCATACAAACGCATATAGTCTCTTTATCTCTGACTCCGTCTCTGTCTCTGTGTCTGTCTGTCTGTCTCTGTGCCTCTGTCTCTGTCTCTGTGTCTCTCTCTATCTCTCTCACTCTTTCTCTCCCTTTCATCTCTTACTAGTTTTGAATTTTAATTTGTCTAATTCTGTTTGGAAATTTTCAATAACAATCTGAGTCCCATGCCCACAAGACCACAGCATTGATGATCTAACCGATGTGCCTGACCATTCTCCCAACCCTATACATCATAGATACCCTCTTTTACTACACCACTCCACCATTCAACAAAAGCAAAATGACCACTAGGATAACAATAAAAACATGTGAAGAGCGGGCCTGACACACTGTCTGTTAAAAGTACACGGTCTGGAGCTAGGAGACAGCTAAAAGAAACAACATCAGTCAGTGACTAACCACACCAGAAAATAGACAGAAAAGGAAAACAGAGAGAAAGAGAAAGCAAGTAAGCAAAGGCTGGAAGAGCCAGAGCCAGACAGAGGGTAAACACAGACATTGATTCATGAACAAAGGCGGGCAAAGATGGCCAGTCAAACAGACACATTAAACACAACTGAGCACCAGTGGCCGATGATCAGAATCGATTCCCTTTTACTAAAGGGCTGTGGGGAGGGAGGGAAGGAGGCAGGAAGAGAGGCAACAGACTGACCAACTCACAGACAGAGAGGTAGGAAAAGCAAGCAGACAAACAGACAGACAGACTAACAGACGGAAAGAAGAGGTAGTACAGTAAGACAGACACTAATGAATAGAGGGGAGAGACAGAGGGTACAGAGGTAGACAGACACACAGAATGATGGACAACAACATAGATGGACAACAACAGAGATGGACAACAACAGAGATGGAACAACAACAGAGATGGACAACAACAGAGAAGAAAACAACTGAATGATGGAAACAACAGAGATGGACAACAACAGAGATGGAAAACAACAGAGATGGACAACAGAGATGGACAACAAAAGAGATGGGCAACAACAGAGATGGACAACAACAGAGATGGACAAAAACAACAGAGATGGACAACAACAACAGAAATGGCACCCTAACAGTGCCTGTATTCACTCCCCACACACAGTTAACCAATCACGCTGCCTCCACTCATGGGGCAGTTTGGCTGGCAGAATTTCTACTGGTGAGCTCTGAACGCACATGTACGCGCGCGCGCACACACACACACATACAGTCTCTGTCTGTCTGTCTCTCTCTCTATGTCTTTCTCTGTTTCTCTCTCTCTGCTTCTCCCTGTCTCTCTCTCTGCCTCTCTCTGTGTCTCTCTGTCTGTCTCTGTCTCTATCTGTATGTCCGTCTGTCTGTCTGCCTGTCTGTCTGTCTCTCTCTCCATGCCTGTGTCTCTACCCATGCCTGTGTCTCTCAATCAACAGAAAGTATTAAAAAAAAGGTATTGCTCTGTTATAAAATGCATCAACCGCATCACCCAAAACAGCGTACTAAAAAGAATGATAATAACCAATGTTTGACTGTTTGTTGTTGTTCAGAAGAGAGCCGCCTCCGCCACAATATTGATCTTGGGGACAATGATCCTTAGGGAGGGAGGGAGGGAAGAGGCTGTCTGTGAAACGCTATTCTGGGCAAATTTGACAGACTAGCTGTTTTTCAGCAGCGGTATCGCTTCCTTTTAATGACAGGATAAGCTGATTATTTTCATGAAAAAGCGTTGAGGGGGGGGGGGGGGATGTTTGCTTGTTCTGTGATTGTAGTTGTTGTTGTTGTTGTTTGATTTGTTTGGCTTTCTTTTTCACTGTTTAGTTTATTTTTAGTCATTGTGTTTGTTTTATCTGTTTGCTTTTGGTATTTTGTTTTTGCATGAAAATTATTCTGTTTTTGTACCGTAGTCAAGAGACATTCCCGACTAATAGCCTTGAGTGTGTGTGTATGTATGTGTGTGGGTGTGCATGCGTACGTGGTGGTGTGTGTGTGAGTGTGCGTGTGTGTGTGAGTGTGTGTGTGAGAGAGAGAGAGAGGAGAGAGAGAGAGTGTGTGTGTGTAACTTTGAAATCTGTTAATTTTGTTGTTGTTGCTGTGTTGGATCGCATGTGTGTGAATAATATAAGTGCAAGCGTTTAGATTTGTTTGCTTTGCAAGACTCAGTGCTCTGGATATTCGATACATTGTTTTTGTTTTTACTATTCTTTTTCTTCTTATATTCATCTCATTATTATTATTGTTATTATTATTATTGCTGTTGTTGAATAACAAATGTTTGGGAAAAAACTATTATTGACTACTTTTAGTATGTCCGTCTGTCTATGAAATGTCTCGATTCTCTCAGTATTTGTCTTTCTGTCTCTGTCTCTATCTCTGTCTCTCTCTCTCTCTCTCCTCTCCTCCTCTCTCCTCTCCTTCTGTCTTTCCTCTCTCTCTTTCTCCCCATCCCTCACATCCTGTCTGTCCTTTGTCTGTCTTCTTTTCTCTATTTCTCTCTCCCTTCAACAGTCTCTGTCTGTTGCTTGTTCGTCTGTCTGTTTTTCTCCTTCAATTACACACACACAATATATGTGCTTTTTCTCAGTTGTTTTTCCCTTGATATTACCATTGAAATTACATTGTTCTGACATTTTACAAGTCGCTGTATTTCACTATGGTATTACTTCTTTTTGCTTGCGTAGCTGTAAGAAAAGCTGTTGTTATGCTAGTTCTCTTTTTTCTGCATACTGACAACTCCTCTCTCTCTCTCTCTCTCTCTCTCTCTCAATCTGCTCTTCTCTGTCTTCCCCCGCTCTCTCTCTCTCATCTCTTCTCTCTCTTACATTTCTGTCTTGTCTGTACGCGCGCGCCGTATGTTTATATTGCTTTTTATAATTTTTCATGTCAGGATAAAATAGCACTTATGTTCTTCTTACATCCAGATCTTGTATATGCGGTTGTGAAATTTCTGGTCACCTGTTCCACCGGCACACATGGCCTACTCTTACGAAAGCGGACAGATTTAACTGTGCGCAAGAAAGTTCTCGTGCGTTCGCACACGGGACCTCGGGTAATGGTCTCATCTGGACTTTGGGAGAGTGGAGTCAGCACTAATGTATAACTCCGAGGAAAATATCCCATTGAACGGATCGAACCGTCGTCAGATGCGACGCAAAGTTCGCTAGCTATCCGTCCCTGTGTGATGTTTGCATGTTTCATGTATGTATGTATGTATGTATGTATGTATGTATGTATGTATGTATGTATGTATGTATGTATGTATATATGTATGTATATATGTATGTATGTATGTATGTATGTAGGTACGTAGGTAGCTATGTAGGTATGTATGTTTGTATGTATGCATGCATGTATGCGAGTGTTTGCGCGTCTGTGTGTGTTGTGTGCGTGTGTGTACCTCTGTGTGTGTCTCTGTGTGTCTGTATCTGTGTCATACATACAATGGCCTACTCTTACGAAAAGCGGACCAGGATTTAACGTATGCGCAAGATGTTCTGCGTGCGTTTGCACACGGGACCTCGGTTTATGGTCTCATCTGGACCTTTGGGGAGATTACGGCGCATAAGTGCAATTCGCAAGTATCTGTTTACTGAAGCAACATCCTAACTTGTCACATCTCTCATTCTCTCTCGACTGGACTACTGTAATTCTCTCTTGGCTGGTTTGCTGGCATCATCCATCTACTCCCTTCAACGCATACAAAACTCTGCAGCTCGACTGGTCCTTAGAAAGAAAAAATCTGAACACATCACTCCTCTTTTGCGATCTCTTCACTGGCTGCCTGTCTCACAAAGAATAAAGTATAAGATTAATACCCTTTGTTTCAAATGTCTCCACAAATCTGCACCTTCTTATCTCTGTAACTGTCTTCACCTGTACACTCCGTCCCGCTCCCTTCGTTCATCTGTAGATGCCTTGTGCTTTCGGATACCCAGATTTAAACAAACCACTGTTGGCCGTCGCTCTTTCTCTGTTTCCGGTCCCTCCACATGGAACGACCTCCCTCTTCCACTTCGCCAAAAGCCTTCATTTGATTCTTTCAAATCTAGCCTCAAAACGCACTTATACTCTACTCGAGATCTTCCCCTGTTATCTGTTCCTACTTCTCAATAGCTGCCTTCACCTCCACCACCCCCACCTAAGTGTGTTGTTTATATAAATTTGATATTTTTTTATCTTGATATTTATGGCTGGTTGCATGCGTGTGAATGGTTTGAATGCAAGCGCTTTGATTTGTTTACTTTGCAAGATTCAGCGCTATATAAATTCCATACATTATTATTATTATTATACATACATACACACATACACAAAGATAGAGAAGACCGGAAGCAGCATACACTCAATGAAAGTGAAAACATTTTTGTCTAACCACAATTCAGCTGTAAGACGTTTCAGACGAAACAAATTGAAAGCTAAACAAAAAAATGCATCATCTCTACAATGAACAACTTTACTCGGCGTTCTTACTTTTCCTTCACACCCGATACTGGCGCTTTCACTTAATTGTCAATATTTGTTTTTCCTTTAGAAAAGATTTCTCTGAAAACAATCCCCGTTTAATAGGATTACATTGTCCTCTTCTGCTTCACATTTCTCAATTATTTCTTCGTGGTCCTTATGGGAAGCAGGCAATCTCTTGAATGTGTGTGCACTGATAGAGCTATTATCCAGTGATCTCCTTCCTTTTCGTGTTCTCCAACCGCTTTCTCTTCTGACCTTTTCCTTCTCTTGGCATTTTCTCGTCTGCTGTCACGTAAAGCTAAAATACTGAACGGTTAAAGGATGAAACACACTCTCTCTCACTCTCTCTCTCTCTCTGTCTCTCTCTTTATCTCTCTCTTTCTTTGATACACACACACTCATACATGCACGAGCACACGCGCACTCACACACACACACACACACAAACACACACATTCAGTCAGTCAGTCTCACTGAAGTACACAAAAAATGCACATATATACATATATATACACCTGCACATACGTGTATACAGACACATGATGCCTCTCTTCACTCACTCACCACTCACTCACTCACTCCTCCTCTCTCTCTCTCTCTCTCTCTCTCTCTCTCTCTCTCTCTCTCTCTCTCTCTCTCTCTCTCTCTCTCCTCACACACACACACACACACACACACGCCGCTTAAATCCGTGAGCGTAATGGCCACCAACAGTCTTAAAACTGGAAGAAACCTGAAATCAGTAGCAAAGTCTTTTCCACTCTGTGGCCATTAAAAGGACAAGCAGCAGAGAACGTAGCCACTAGAAAGTGGGGCGCTCTCTCTTACGTTTTCCTTAAGAGCCCACACAAATGACACTAGCATTCTTCTACTACGAAACCACACGCGCACATACATACATACGTCTCTCACACGCTTTTGCACGTGTGTACACGCACATGCACTTACAAACATACGCACGCACACACACAAACACACGCGCACGCACACACACATATCCTTCACCAATGTTTTCATGCACACAGGGACGAACTCATGTAGGTATAATATTAACATGCACACGTCAGCATACGCATGCAAAAAGAATATTTCTAATATAACGATGCATGTACATATTCATACACCTATACAAGGTCTTCTGTCTCTGTCTCTCGTCTGTCCCCCCCTTCTCTCTCTCTCTTCTCTCTCTCTCTCTCTCTCACTCTCTCTCTCTCTTTCTTTGCTCATTTGCCTGCTTGCTTTGTCTCTCACAGACGCGCACGCGCTAGCACACAATTGGAATTGATTGAGGTAAGATGGACCTGTCTAGTCAACCTTTTTTTTTTTAGAATTTCGAATAATCCGGTTTCTAGGCTTTTGTTCGTTCCTGTATGCAAAACTTTCCCCCCATCCACGTAGCCTGGTGTGTAGTTGAGTACGTCTTTCGATGACGGAAACCGGATGTACGATCTCCAAAGTCAACTTTAACGCAGAGACTGTCCAGTCTAATTCCTTTCTAATGAAGGAGAAAACCGATCAAATAGATGCTGCAATATCCCGTACTTTCCTTTCAGCTGGGGATTACGAAACACACAGCCACTAACAACCCCGAAGTCGGAATGTGGCTAACCTCCATAAGTGGCCACAAAGATCGCATACGCAAAATCTCACCACTGGTGAACCGCGGAGCTTTTTCCGAGAAACAAAAAAGGAAACCACTTTTAGAGAATCGTAGGTCTCAGTTTACTTCGTAATGTCATGATTCCAAATTCGCTCAGTGATGTATACACATGAAAATGTCAAAAGTACGTATTGCAAATCCTAAAATCTGCCTCTGTAAGAAATGAACTACAGAAACATCTACCTACCCACTCGGCCAACTGCCAGGAAGCTGCGATAGTTGAAAATGCACAATAAACATTCACACACACACACACATACACACACACACACACACACACACACGACACACACACACACACACACACACACACACACACACACACACACACACACACACACACACACACACACGTACGTGAGATATTATGAGAGATACAGACTAGTTACAGTGGAAGGCAGAAACAACGATAAAATAAATAAGAGATTGTAACCACATCATTTATGGGGCTTTATCCCAAGAACGAAGCGAGTGCATTGTAAAACAGGACACAAGTAAGTGGTTTGGATTAGAGCTTTTAACTGCTTTACGACATAACAGATACAAGAGTTGGGGTTGTTTTGTTTTTATCTTGGTTTAGTTTTGCTCTTAAGTTCTCCAAAGTAAGGTTGAGGGCAGAAGGAAAAGAGGCAGACCACCAACATCCTACATTATTGCCAACATCACTGAGGTCAGTGGTCTGGGAGGAGGGCTACAGGAGATCGTAGAACTCAGCAGAGACAGAGAGAAAGACGGTGAACACATGTGGCATTGTGTGGAGCTCTTACCGTGGATAGCAGAGGCACACGGTGACTGACTTTTCTTTATATTTATTTTCAGGTGGACATTGAATGCATCCAGCTGGTTTGGTGTGGTGATCTCCGTAACGAACTGTCATCAGAGAGGTTGTTCCTTCCCGATTTTACTGTGAACAGTCCCCTCCGCCTGGGCCCATAGCAAAAAACTATGGTGCCGTCAACGTGGGCTGTAGAGGTGCTGTCTCAGTGCCAGCCATAGAAAAAAGCAGTACTGGTGCATCAAAACACTCCGGCGACAAAGCAGGACCTCTTCTGATTGGTTACCTCAAGGCCGCTTGTGACTTTAGAGTTCGATGATTTCAGCCTAATTTTACAAAGGTAGGAGTGAATGCCAGGGTAGTAGAAATGTATATTCATTTTGTCATGAGAGAAGAGGAAGTCTCTTGTCTCCAGCAGAAAAAGGGGGAAAATACTCTCAACCCCAAACCTTAAAGGTTTTGAGTATGTTGCCAATGGTCTGTGTGGGCTTTCAATTTGAAAGAATTAGGGTGGGCAAGTCTGTCCTTCTGTCTTCTCGTGTTTCTGTAACTATTTAAAATAAACACCTTTACAGCTTCTTTAGTGTCTAGCCGCTGACTCATTATGCAGGTGTTCTTCGTTTTATTTTACTGTTGTTTTTGTTGTTGTTGTTTCATTTTAACTCTTCGCGTCGTGAGAGGTGTCACGTGATTGGCAGCAAGTGGTTTTGAAATGTGGACCTTTCTTGGCTTTGTCTCAGTTTTTGGGTCTGCTTAAACAGATGCTGGCATTCAGCCCACGACACCCCTGACTGCAGAGACTAAAGTGTTGAAATCAAACGCTGCAGGACAACAACATTAATGTTGGCTCGCGATGGATCAGATTGGTGCGCAGACATGCTCGTGTGTGCAACGTATTGGTGTTATTGTTATTATTTGTTGTTTCGAGTGTGTGTGCTGTGCTCTGTGTGTGTGCGTGTATGCGTGCGTGTGTGTGTGCGTGTGTGTGTGTGTAGGATTGTAAATGCCAGAATCACCTTCTCTTTTTCTGTAAACTTTCTTTGCATTGTCCTGCAATCTTTCTCTCAATTTTAAAACAGCTCGACTCTACTGTTGTTTGCTTCTTTCATGAAAGAACTCTTCACACAATCAGAAAACAAAACTGAACATGAATAGCGTCAAGCTCAGCATCAGACAGACTTGACTTGTCAAGGACTGAGCACTGCAACTGTCTCCCTTGCTGGTTGTCGTAATAATGTTACCATCCTCTCATACTTGCTGTGCCTTCACACAACTGTACAGGATGCTGTGGCCTGGATTATGACGCATCGCCAATGTCAGATTACAGCTAGCTCTCCTGCTCTGACACAACAACGTTGACTTTCTGTTTGTGAATAAAAACAAACCAAGGGCAATACCGCTGGTACATCTTGCCACAACAGACAACAGTCAAACTTCTGTCTCTGACCTTGTTAGAGGCGTCACCCAACTTGTGGTCTCCGGCTGACACTTGAGTCTGTCATTGTTGCTGTTTCCAGCCCACGAGACATCAGAACTAAAGGCTACGGCATACGCAGAAGCATCACCACAGAAGCACCTAACCCTGACGACTTATGCATTCCCTGGAAAATCTATGGAACGCACACTGCAACTCACACTGAGGAGATGCTGCTCCAGCCTTTATTGGTAATTTTGGAGAAAAAAATGTTTTAATTACTCAGACACACTAAAAATGCTTTCAGCCTTTGAAGGAAGGTACGCGAAGTACCCACTTTCAAAAAGAAAAAATACAGAAACAAAGAAAATAGAGGGGGAAAGCGGTGCTCTGTGATGTGCGTACCACTGAGGCCACAAAACAACCATGTGTTGCTGCTGCTGCAGTTTTCTATCACTCATACATATCCCATACTTCCAACCTCCTCTTCTACTGATTTTTTCCAGAAATGTAGTCTAACACTCTGCTACTATTGCAAACTACAAACTTTCTCTATTAAGTTTGCTAGATCCAAGCTTTGTTACATGACAAAGGCTGACACGTCTTCCAAAAATAAAACAAGCACTCTGAAAAACAATTTTTGGATATTACATAAAGCCAAACCACATAATAAGTAAGGAAGAATCTAAGTCTAACAACGAACAAACCTAGACAAAAAAGTAAAATGACACAGCAGGCACTGAACGGGAGGGAGGGGGGGGGTAGAGACTCTTGACACCAAGGGCGAGGGAGGGGGGGGGGGGGGGGGAAGCGAATCAAAACCTCAAAAGTGCAAACCCGGCAAATACTGAAGTCGACAACAGCGATTCTATTTTGGAAGAGAGTAAGGTGGACGCTAAGTCTAACAAGGAACAAGCCAGGGTATGGAAGTAAGATGACACAGCGGGAATGGAAAGAAAGTAGAGAGACTTGACACTACTAGCAAGGATGAACCAAGACATTAAAAGTGAAAAACCACCAAATGGTTGAACTTGAGAACAGTGATGATGCTGATTCCATTTTCGAAGAAAATAGGAGGAAGTACATGACCTAAAAGTAAACTTAATCAAAGTTGCAAAGTTTTGAGGGTGTTTTGGGTCTGAAAGCGATGTGAAAGAAGACCACAGTGTGTACAATTTCTACAAGTGAAGAATATTCCAAATTTGTGCAACCTATTATTTAGGAAACAGAACTATGCAGAACTCAAGGCACCAGAAAGCAATTTACGAAGGAAAATCTACACTGAAAGCAGTAGTCATACATGAGTAGCAGTGGGCTACATACACACAGAGATGCTGCAGTGATTCGCACACAGAGAGACATGAGAGGAGGCCACAGAGAGAGAAACAGTAATTCACCGCAAAAGGAAAATTGGCCACAGATAGAAAAGCAGTAATGGACACACTAAAATGTAGCAAAAGCATAATGGGTCACAAATAAATAGAAAAGCAGTAGGCTACACAATAGAAAAGCAATGTGGGCCACAAACGGGCAATATGGGTCACAAAAAAGAGGAAAAGTAGTAGGCCACAACACAAGAGGAACAGAAATTGGGCACACGACAGAGAGAATAATAATTGGGCCACGAACAGAAGAGAACATATGGGCCACACAAAACAAAGAGGAAAGAAAAAGTAATGGGCCGCGAACAGAAAGGAAACAACAGTAATGGGCCATGAGCAGAAGAGGAACACTAATGGGCCACGAACAGAAGAGGGCTAGCAGTAACTGGCCACGAATAGAACAGGATTAACAGTAATGGGCCGCGAACAGAAGAGGACCAACAGTAATGGGCCACAAACAGAAGAGGACTCACAGTAATGGCCCGCGAACAGAAGATGAACAGAAATGAGCCGCGAACAAAAGAGGATTAAGAGTAATGGGCCACAAACAGGAGAGGAACAGTAATGGGCCGCGAACAGAAGACGAAAAGCAATGGATCAAAGTCAGAGTATAATTAATGGAGCACACACAAAGGAGCAGTAACAGAACACAAAGAACAAAGCAGAAACACACAATACACAAAGGAGCATTACTGGGCCTCGCACACGCAGAAACAAAAATAGGTCACACACAAAGAAACGGTGATGGGTCACACACTATAAAGAAGCAGAGATTCACATAAAAAAAATCTAAAATAGCAATACTAACTCACACACAGAAGAACAGTAGCGGGGAAAAACAGAGAAAAGTAATAGTGGGAAAACAGAGAAAAGCAGTAGTGGATAAACACAAAATCACAGAAAAGCAGCAGTGGGAAAAACATAATAAAGCAGTAGAGTGAAAAAGCAAAGAAAAGCAGCAGTGGAAAAAACAACAGAGAAAAGCAGTTGTGGGAAAAAACAGAGAAAGGCAGTAATGAACGACACCCAGAAGAGCACTGATGGGTAACTCACAAAAACGCAGCAATGGACACACAAAAGAGCAGTAGTTGGCCAAACAATGAATGCCAGTCATGTGTGAGGCATAGCAGGGTCGTAGAGGACTGGACTCAGGCTGATTTAGAAAAGCAGCAACTAGTGATACATAGAACCTTAACAGATGGGTCATATCTAGATTGGCCAGACTTAAAACAAGGCAACAGAGGTCAAACATTAAAAGCGAAAATCGGCTAGACAAAAAAAAGGCATTTGATTTAAAATACTGATCAGACATAAGTTAAACGGAAAACAAAACACATTAGACACAATAATAAACAAGTTTGGTCTGATACAAAAAGCAAACCCAAGTGAGCCTGATACAAGAAAACATCAAAAGTGAACCCAGCGACCTCCTCCCCCCCCCCCCCCCCCCCCGCCCAAAACACAAACACGCGCACACTACACACACACACACACCTCAAACACAACTGGAAAACTTAAATGAATTTCACACACACACACGCCCCCGCACCAGCACACACACGCACGCACACACACACGTCTGAACTGTTTTAATTATTCAGAGTTACAAATGAAATAGCTGAATCAGAAGTTCGGTGAGGTCCCTTCCCACCTTGGGACCTGCTGAAAGCTGGTTTTGACATGAATCATTCCCCTTTAGGAACAGTCGGCAACGTTCATGTTCTTCAGCATGAATAAAAGAACACTGTCAAAATACTTCTCCTGATTATTTCAAAATCTACACCGGTGTGACCATTCTAAATACTCACGAGGCAGGGGTGGTTTTCATATTTCCATCATTAAATGTATACAGTCTTTCAACCTGGGAAACAGAAAATCTATATTTACAGCTGAGCTAACTGCTATACTGTTGACACTGTACTGTATACTTGACTTGCCTGAAGATAATTTTAACGTATTTGTGTGTGTTTATTTTATTTATTTGTATTTATTTATTTATTTATTCTTTTATATCGAGGATAATGGAATAAGCACTCATGTGCTTTTTTACATCCAGTCCCCGTGTGTATGCGGTTTTGTAAATTTTGTCATCTGTTCCCACCGGCACACAATGGCCTACTCTTCCGAAAAGCGGAACAGGATTTAACGTGTTCGCAAGATGTTCTGCATGCGTTCGCACACGGTGCCTTGGTTTACAGTCTCATCCGAGGGACTTTGACATTCAGTTCGATTTTTTTGTCAAACTGGGAAGAAAGGGCGAGGCTGGGAATCGAACCCAGAACCTCACGGTTTACTTGTTGGCAGGCAAACGTCTTAACCATCCTGTTACCTTCCCTCCTGTGTGTGTGTGTTTGTGTGTGTGTTCGTACGTGTGTGTGTGTGTGTGTGTGTGTGTGTGTGTGTGTGTGTGTGTGTGTGTGTGTGTGTGTGTGTGTGTGTGTGTGTATGTGTGTGTGTGTGTTGATTCAAAATCGTTTTTACAAGCTTTAAACAATTCCAATTGCCGACAGACTAGTGACAGACTTCATCTGCGTCCTCTGCCATAGGGACTGTCATTCCCGTGTGGGACTGGCCAGCCACAACCGACGCTGTACCAGAATGAA
>CM054150.1:55621256-55631256 GCA_028751875.1 Rapana venosa | reverse complement strand
CTCTCAAAAGCCCCTCTGATGAGACTATACACCCAGACCCAGTGTGTGAAAGTAGGCAGAGCATCTCGTGTACACGTACAAGACCCGTCCCGCCTTTTTGAAGAGTAAGCCATTTCACACCGGTAGGAACAGATGACAAAATTTGGAGAGAAAAAACTCATGCACAGAGGTGTCGAATTTAAACATGATCCCCGAAGTCGGAATGTTGATACCTTATTTAAAAAAACAAACCCGGGCGCATATGGAACATCTCATCTTTAATGCACCTTTAGCCGAGGAAAAAAACACCCCACAAATTCGCGTGTGTGTATGTATGTATGTATGTATATATATATATATATATATATATATATATATATATATATATATATATATTATTATATATATTATGTGTGTGTGTGTGGTGTGTGTGTGTGTGCGTGCGTATATGTGCGTATGTGTGTGTGCTTGTGCGCACACCTAACTCTCTCTCTCTCTTTCTCGCTCGCTCGTTCGCTCTGTGTATATATATATATATATATATATATATATATATATATATATATATATATATATATATATATATATATATATATATATATATACAGAGCGAGCGAGAGAGAGAGAGAGAGAGAGAGACGTGCGCACAAGTACACACACACATACGCACACGCCTTTGTCTACACACATATGGAAAGCAATGTGAAAAAAAGCAGATTGTGAAGGAGGAAGAGAGAGAGAGAGAGAGAGAGAGAGAGAGGAGAGAGAGAGAGAGAGAGAGAGAGAGAGAGAGAGAGAGAGAGAGAGAGAGAGAGAGAGAGAGAGAGAGAGAGAGAGAGAGAAGGGACAGACAGACAGACAGAGTCAGACAGACAGACAGGCACACACACAGGCGCGCGAACACAGGCTCGCCCCGCACGCACGCACGCACGCACGCACACACACACACACCACACACACACACACACACACACACACACACGCTCACTCACACTTACACACACAAACACACGCACACTCACAAACACACACAAAGACACAAACAAACAAAGCAATAAACAAAGAAAGAAGCCCAAAACAAATCAACCCATTTACAACACCTACACTCACCTAAACTACAATCCACGCTCACGTGCAGTCAGTCACATAGCCGTAATCCTCCTCATAGTGTTGTAAGTACCTGCAAGCAGAAGATGGCATGTGTAACACGGGGTTAAAGTCTTTGCTTGGCAAAAAGCATATCCGAAATTTATGAGCAATTGTTTGATTTAAAGAGCACCGGCAAATTTCCTAAATCATTGATGTCATAGCATACCTGCAGCTAGATGGACGCAAGGAAGCAAAAGAAGACAAGCTTACTACTGCTGTGGATAATTACTGCTGCAGCAGCTGCTGCTGCTACTACTAGTACTACTACAGTTACTATTACTTCATCTACTACTGCTTCTGCTGCTACTACTACTATTTCTACTTTTACTACTACTGCTACTGCTGCTGCTGCTGCTGCTGCTGCCTTTGCTGCTATTAGTAGCCATAACCATCACCAAAGCAATCACACCGCTAACGATATCGAAACATCAAGACAAGCAGCTGCTATGATAATGATGAAGAATGGTGGACGGGATTGCTCAGAGGTAATAATAATAATAATATATGGAATTTATATAGCGCTGAATCTTGTAAAAAAACAAAACAAATCGAAGCGCTTGCACTCAATCATTTACAGGCATGCAACTCTCCTTAAACATAATGAACAACAGATTTCAAAACCATGCGCGCGCACGCATGCACGCACACACACGCACGCGCACACACACACACACACACACACACACACACACACACACACACACACACACACACACACACACACACTCGGAACAACACTTAGAAGGTGAAAGATGCTGTTGAAAATTAGGGACAGATATTTGGGGGAAAGTCTCAGGTAGGAAATAAGTGTGTTTTGAGGCTGGATTTGAAGGTATCAAGAGAAGGCTTTTGTCGAAGTGAAAGAGGGAGGTCATTCCAGGTGGATGGACCAGAAACAGAGAAGGAGCGACGGCCAACAGTGGTTTGTTTGAATCTGGGTGTTCGAAAGCACAAAGTATCTGCGGCTGAACGAAGGGAACGGGATGGAGTGTACAGATGAAGACAGTTACAGAGATAAGTGGGTGCAGATTTGTGGAGACATTTGAAACAGAGGGTATTGATTTTATATTCCAGTCTTTGTGAGACAGGCAGCCAGTGAAGAGTCGCAGAAGAGGAGTGATGTGTTCAGATTTTTTTCTTTCTTAGGACCAGTCGAGCTGCAGAGTTTTGTATGCGTTGAAGAGAGTGGATAGATGATGCTGGTAGGCCAGCCAAAAGAGAATTACAGTAGTCTAAACGTGAAAGAATAAGAGATGTGAAAAGCTTGGAAGTTGCATCAGTGGACAGATACTTGCGAATTGCGCTTATGCGCCGTAATTGATAGTAGCAAGACTGGCAGGTCTGGGTGATGAATTTTTTCATAGAGAGTGTGTTGTCAAGAACTACTCCTAAATACTTCACAGAGTTGGACAAAGAAACTGACGTATTGCCGAATTCTATTGAAGTTTTTGCGATAGAGGAAAGTTTATGTTGGGTCCCTATAAGCATGGCGTCGGTTTTATCTGGATTAAGTAGTAACTTGTTCTGAGTCATCCAGTTTTGAATATCTTGAAGGCAGTAGGACATATTTGTCAGGAGGGAAGGCAAGTTTTCAACAGTATCACTGCACTGAAGCTGAGTATCATCGGCATAGAAATGATGATCATTATGGTGGTTGTTTATTATATGTGAGAGTGGAGCAGTGTAGAGAGTAAAGAGAACAGGGCCCAGGACTGATCCCTGCGGGACTCCACAGGTCAGAGCACTCGCTTTCCCCCAGTCAATGTTAAGCAGCGTCGAGCGTGGTTACCACCTGGATGGGTGACCGTTTGCGCGTCTTGGCTTCAGTACAGTCCCCCAGTTCACCCAGCTGTAAATGGGTACCTGCCTCTTTAGGGTCAGGGAAGGTAAAGCAGCGAGGGAGAGGAGATGGGTGCCACCCTCAATATGCTCCTAGAGAAGTAATTTCTCTGATGCCTCGCTCCCCTACAAACCTTATATGGTATGGGACACCTTTACTTTTACATTTTTCATGGTGGAATTGTATTGCTATTGCATCGTCTTGTCATGTTTTGTATTATATTACACACAACTTTCAGGCCAGGCGACTATAAAACCCTACCCTTCCCAATAAACTAGCAGCAAACTCATTCTGGGTAGGAGCCGGACGGTATCCAAAAAATCCCTGTGACCCTTATGGGATTTGAATCTGTGATCGTCCACATGCTAACTAAATGCCATGGCAGCTGGTAATTCAGTTCTAATCAATGAACATGATACTTCTTTTGTTCCAAATGATCACAGCTGTAATACTTCAGTATACATCATCGTACATTTGGCCAACAAGGTGTCATCATAACACAATTTGCAAGCGAAACTAAAACAAAAACACAGCTAAAAACAGAAAAGAAAGATTGCGCGAAACGAAAACCAAACATAATGTAAAATCTGAGACACAGTCCAAGTAAACAGCGGCATGTATTGGTCCTCTTGGCATGTGTGTGGTTTAAGAAAGGAAAACAAAACTAGTAACAGCAGCAAGGAAACGATGAGACGGGTAAACAAACTGCCTACGGGACAAAACAAGACTGAGTGCAATTTGTAAACAATGCATCAAAAGTCGTATTCTCTGGAACGGCTCTTCTAACCCTGGACACAAAAGCCACCTTCAACAAGGCACAAAATCAAGTAAACTGTATCTAGGTCACAAACAGTAAGAGGATAGAATCTGGGGCTGGGGGGGGGGGGGGGGGGGGAACTTAGTCAACTATAAACGACATTTTTCACGCAGGATGCAGTGTGTGTGTGTGTGTGTGTGTGTGGTCTGGAACGGCTCTTCTAACCCTGGACACAAAAACCTCCTTCAACAAGGCACAAAATCAAAGTAAACATGTATCTAGGTCACAAACAGTAAGAGGATAGAATCTGGGGGCGTGGGCGGGGGGGGGGAGGGGGGGGGGGGGAGGGGGGGAAACTTAGTCAACTATAAACAGAAATGACATTTTTTCACGCAGGATGCAGTGTGTGTGTGTGTGTGTGTGTCTGTGCGTGTGCGCGCGAGCGGGGGTGGGATGTTCTTAAATAAGAAATCATTGATCATGAAACAACCCATACAGATATTTATGTGCGCGTGTACACACTCACACTCACACACACACTCACACACACATTCACACATACACACACATGGATATAGAAGAACATACATACAAAGAAAAGAAGGATGGATGGAAAGATGAAAGAGGGTAACAAAAAAATAAATAAACACAAATAAGAGAAAAATCTCATTAAAAAATAATAGACAAAAAGTAAAACAAAGAACACTTTAGACGAAACAAAAAAAACGAACGATTAACACAAGAAGGACAGAAACAAAATAAAACAAAGAAAGAAGAAAGAAACAACAAAAGAAAGAAAGAACGCAAAAGAAGATAAACGAAAAAAGATAGCTAAAAAGGCACATAAATGAAAAAAGGAAGGAAATAGAAAAGCCATACAGAAAGACAGAAGAAAGAAATACACACAAAAAAAGAAAAGAAGGGAAGAAGGAAGAAATGAAAAAAGAAAGAAAGAAAGAAAGAAAACGAGAAAGAACGAACAAACGAGAGAAAAAAGGAAAGAAAGAAAGAAACACAAGAAAAAAGAAAGGAAGAAGGAATGAAAAACAGAAAAAACATTAAGAAAGACATAAAGCAGGAAAGGAGGAAAGAAAGAAGAAAAAGATAACGAAAGAACAAACAACGAAAGCAAAAAAGAAACACAAAAGAAAAAAGAAAGGAAGGAGTGAAAAACATAAGGAAAGACATAAAGCAGGAAAAAAGGAAAGAAAGAAAGAACGAAAGAACAAACGAAAGAAGAAAGAAAAGAACGAACGAACGAACGAACGAAGAAAGAAAGATAGAAAAAAAAAGGAAAGAAAGAAAGTTTGAAAGAAAGAAAGAAAGAGAGAAAGAAAGAGAGAAAGAAAGAAGGAAGGAAGGAAAGAAAGGGAAGGGACAGTCCTGGTAATCCTGACTGATTGAAAGACCTGGCAGTTGTGTGGAATGGAGCAATCAAACAGCATTACCCAATAGTGGAAAATTAATGGACAAAGTGCGTTACCGGATTCTACCTGTCTCAGTGTCTGTGTCTGTCTCTGTCGGTGTCTGGGTCTCTCTCTGTCTCTCTTTCTCTATGTCTCTGACTCTGTCTCACTCACTCTTTCTTTCTTTTCTTTCTTCTTTTCTTTCTTTCTTCTTTCTTTCTTTCTCTTTCTTTCTCTCTCTCTCTCTCTCTCTCTCTTCTCTCTCTCTCTCTCTCTCTCTCTCTCTCTCTCTCTCTCTCCTCTCTCTCTCTCTCTCTCTCTCTCTCTCTCTCAAAAGTCCTTCGGATGAGACTATAAACCCAGGTCCAGTGTGCGAACCCAAGCAGAACATCTTGCGCACATGTTAAAACCCGTTCCGCTTTTCGGAAGAGGAGGCCAATGTGTGCCGGTGGGAACGGATGACAATATTTACAAAACTGCATACACACAGGAACTGGATGAAAAAAACAAAGGAGTGATTATTCCATTAACCTCGATATAAAAGAATAAATAAATGCATTAATTAATTTTTAAAGTCTTATTCTTTATCCTCAAAATTAAGAAAAGCCTTGCCTTGCTTTGAGAGAGAGAGGAGGGAGAGAGGGATGAGACAGCAGACATACAGTCAGACAGACAGACAGACAGACAGACGGCTGGAGAGACATAGACAGACAGGCGGAGACAGAGAGAGCGACAGATAGGGAGAAAGAGACAGAGAAAGAGAAAGACAAAAAAGAAATGAAGGATGAGAAACAAACGACAGACAGACAAACAGACAGACAGTTAAACAGACAGACAAACAGGCGGACAATCAGACAGACATAGATAGCCACAGAGACACAGGGAAAGGAAAAGAGACAGACCAGCAACAAGACCCACAGACAGATTCCTAAAAGAGACTAAAACAGAGACAGACAAATAACCAGACACACAGACAGACTAATTAGAAACAGACAGCACAAAATAACCAGACACAGAGACAGACTCTTAAGAAACAGACAGACAGACAAATAACCAGACACACAGACAGACTCTTAGAAGCAGACAGACAAATAACCAGACCACAGACAAACTCTTAGAAGCAGACAAATAACCAGAAGCACAGACAGACTATTAGAAACAGGCAGACAAGTAACCAGACACACAGACAAACTCTTAGAAACAGACAGACAAATAACCAGACACACAGACAGACTCTTAGAAACAGACAGACAAATAACCAAACAGACAGACAGACTTAGAAAACAGACAAATAGCCAGACACACAGACAGACTGTTAGAAACAGACAGACAAATAACCAGACACACAGACAGACTGTTAGAAACAGACAGACAAATAACCAACACACAGACAGACTGTTAGAAACAGACAGAACAAATAACCAAACAGACAGACAGACTTTAGAAACAGACACAATAGCCAGACGCAGAGACAGACTCTTAGAAACAGACAGACAAATAACCAGACACACTCTTAGAAACAGACAAATAACCAGACACACAGACAGACTCTTAGAAACACAGACAAATAACCAGACACACAGACAGACTGTTAGAAACAGACAGACAAATAACCAGACACACAGATAGACTGTTAGAAACAGACAGACAAATAACCAGACACACAGACAGACTGTTAGAAACAGACAGACAAATAACCAGACACACAGACTGTTAGAAACAGACAGACAAATAACCAGACACACAGACAGACTGTTAGAAACAGACAAATAACCAGACGCACAGACAGACTGTTAGAAACAGACAAATAACCAGACACACAGACAGACTGTTAGAAACAGACAGACAAATAACCAGACACACAGACAGACTCTTAGAAACAGACAGACAAATAACCAAACACACACACAGACTGTTAGAAACAGACAGACAAATACCAAACACACAGACACACTCTTAGAAACAGACAAATAACCAGACACACAGACAGACTGTTAGAAACAGACAGACAGATAACCAGACACACAGACAGACTCTTAGAAACAGACGAACTCAGACACTGTCAAAAGCACACTGATACACCCACCAAGCGACTAAATGCTATCCATCTCAGGCCCCCTCTTCAAACTCCAACATACACGACAACTACTCCTACTGCCAATGTTACTTCCGTTGCTGCTCATGTTGCTGCCTTCGCTCTTCCCATAGCCTCATAATCCTCGTCTAGCCCTCCTATTCTCTAATCACACGAAGACGCCGACCTCTTAGGCTGTAGACAGCACCGTAGGGAGGGCTTGCGAGCGATCGCGCGAAAATCGATTAAAAGCCCGGCTCATTTCTTGTGTGGGGGGTAGTACTTAGTCCTGTCTGACACCGGTCCTCGCAGCTTGGGGTAGCTAAATCGGAAGTGACGTACATACAAAAGATGGAGTGAAAATGTGGACAGTGTCATTTTTGTTGTTATTTAAAAGAGTAGTGTTTTTCAACCAGTGATGTATACGTGGTATGGAATCACATTAAAGTACAGTCTTGCATTTGTCTGAGTAAAATGAAAGTATTGTTATGAGAACTTTGAAAAAGGAACATCATTGAGATATTATGTTTTGTATTACAACTTTTGGGGGAGACTGATAAGTGTTATGTATAATGTGCACAATACTGACAAGAGATGGTGTTCGGCTTTCAGTTAATTAGGTAGGTAAGCAGTTAGTGGTAGGTAAGCAGTTAGTGGTAGGTAGTTCGGAGCACTCGCTGTCCCCAGCTTAAGTTAAACATCATCGAGCGGGGTTACCACTTGGATGGGTGACCGTTTGCCCGTCTTGGCTACAATACAGTCCCACAGTTCACCCAGCTGTAAACGGGAAACTGCCTCTTGCTGTCAGGGAAGGTAAAGCAGCGATGGAGAGGAGATAGGCGCCGCCCTCAATATGCTGGCCCCTTGAGAAGTCGAGGTCTCTGATGCCTCCCTCCCCTACGACTACGTAGGTTATGGGACACTTTTACCTTAATCAATTAGTGTGTATGTATGTGTGAGAGAGAGTTTTGCACGAATGTCTGTCATGTCTGGCTGTCCAAACCTGAGAGTGTGACAAAGGCTTAAGTAGCAGCAGCAGCAGCTGCAAGCTGACGCCTGCCTAAATGGGGAGACTAAGAGGATGACAGTGTCAGTGCTGACGACCTCTCCTGTGGCAGCCACAGTCACTCCGACAGTCACATCGGCCACACACAGAGGAAAGGGCGGCCTTCCTTGCTTGGCTGGTTGGAAGGAAGGAAAGCGTCTCGTTGTTAACTTCTCATTATTTGTTTTGGTTGGGTGGTCTTATTTCTTTAAGGTTCTGTTGGGTGGTTTTTTTTCCTAGTAGTAGTGTTGATGTTGATTTTGTAGTCGATGATGTTATCGTTGTGTGTGTGTGTGTGTGTTGTGTTGTGTGTGTGTTGTTTTGTGTGTGTGCGCGTGAGTGTGTTGTGTGTGTGTGTTTGAGCGTGTGTGCGTGTATGTCTATGCATGGTTTTTCCTTCCTCTCTCTCTCTGTTACAAATTTTAATGAAGAAAGTGAGATGGAGAGACAAATAGACAATTTGGCTGAAAAGATACACAGAAAAGCAATCTGTAAAAGAGCTAAAAAATTAAGACAGCAACAGAGCGAGAGAGCGAGAGAGCGAGAGAGGAGCGAGAGAGAGAGAGAGAGAGAGAGAGAGAGAGAGAGAGAGAGAGAGAGAAGAGAGAGAGAGAGAGAGAGAGAGAGAGAGAGAGAACAAACAAGAACAGACAGGCAGAGAAACAGACACTTAGCCAACTCAGAAACACAAAAAGAAAGAAAAAAACACAAACGCAGACATAACGACTTACACAGCGAAAAACCCTTATAGCCTAGCTCTTCTTTATCCACCCGCACTACAGCCACTGTTTCTGCTGTTGCTGCTAATGTTGCTGCCTTACCATGCCTGTAATCGTATAATCACTGTTTCTGCTGTTGCTGCTAATGCTGCTGCCTTAACACGCCCGTAATCTATGTTGTTTATCCATCCACACTACTGCCAATGTTTCTGCTGTTGCTGCTAATGTTGCTGCCTTACCATTCCCGTAACCTTATAATCCGTGTCTTGGTTCCCAGTTCCCTAATCACGCAAAGCAAAGCATCCCCGAACTCCTTTGATGATCGATAAGCAGGGGAGATTTCACAGGCAATTACGCCCGCAAATCGTTTAAAAGCCCGGCTCGTTTTTTTCATATCAGGGGTACTTAGTACTGTCTGACACCGGTTCTTGAAGCTTCGCATTTCTGGTTTACTTCTGGAATGATGAACATTCCAAAAATGTGCTGAAGTTTGGATCACATCATCTGGTTTCTATTTTTCTGTTGAGAAACAACGTCGTTATCATGTATTGTAAGAGAAATATGACACATTCAAGAAAGTAGGTTTAAAACTGTAGAACCTGAAAGCATTGGATTCAACAAAAGCATTGATAAAAACTGAGATGCAAAAAAATAAAAATGGAAATTTGATGTTAAGGGATTAGCTAGCGAGTGCGAGTGCTCATTGTTTTGCTCAGATCTTAAAACAAAGCAGATTGTTTTTGACTTTCAATGCGAGAGGGGGGTGGGGAAGTAAAGGGAAGACGGCTAGAGAGAGAGGAGAGAGAGAGAGAGAGAGAGAGAGAGAAGAGGAGAGAGAGAGAGAGAGAGAGAGAGAGAGAGAGAGAGAGAGAGAGAGAGAGAGAAAAAGAGAGGAGAGAGAGAGAGAGAGAGAGCGAGGGGGCTGGAGGGAGAGAAGACGACTGATAGATAAGGGTTATATCAAAGAAAACATACATGGCTACAGCAATACAGACAGCAAGAAGAAAGTTATTGCTCTTTTTTGTTTAGTT
>CM054150.1:55608756-55613756 GCA_028751875.1 Rapana venosa | reverse complement strand
GGCCGCAGGAGGGCGAGGCGTCAGAAACCTCAGCTTCTCTAGGGACCAACGTATTGAGGGCGGCGCCCATCTCCTCTCCGTCGCTGCTTTACCTCCCCTGACCCTAAAGAGGCAGGTGCCCATCTACGGCTGGGTGAACTGGGAGACTGCACTGAAGCCAAGGCGCACAAACAGTCACCTATCCAACCAGTAACCACCCTCGACGCTGCTTAACTTGCCTGGGGGAAAGCGAGTGCTCCGACCACTGAGCTATCCCTTGTCCTTATATAGTGATCTAAGGCATAAATATTTGGACTCTGTTAATCAACTGCATGTGAATTTGTTGAAATATGGTGCTGTTTCTATCATTCGCAATCTGAGCTTCTTTCTTTTCGATGCTTTGAAAGTATGACAGGACTTTGTTAAAGATTTGAATAACTGACAATGACAAACTGATGATGACATATGTTTCAAGCAGATTGTTTTGTCTTAGTTGGCATGGTTTTTTTAGTTGACATAAGGCATGTTTTGGCGGATTACTTATGTGTAATTTTTGGGGGTTTTGTTTTTCTTATGCTTGATCAGCCCCCATTTAGTTTATACATTGTACATATGCATGTATGTGTGTGTGTGAGCGCGCGCGCGTGCGAACACGCACGCAGACAGGCCCATGCAAGCCTCCATACGTGTGCATGCACACACACATACACGCCTGATTGCCTGCTTTCGTGTTGATATTTCAGGATGCTCGTGCTTCCTTCTTTGTTCTCATTTCTGTTGTTTCCGGCATGGCTTGTTTCTCTCCTGTTCTCTCTTCTCTCTCTTCTCTCTCTCTCTCTCTCTATCTCTCTCTCTCTCTCTCTCTCTCTCTCTCTCTCTCTCGCTTCTCTCTCTTCTTCTATCTCTCTCTCTTTCCTCTCTCTTCTCATTCTCTCTCTCCTGTCTTTTTACCCGTGTTCAGGATTTTTTTTAGCTTCCTTTCTCTCCTCCTTTCCATTCATGGTCAAATCTCAATTTCTCTCTGCTTCCTGGTCTTCAAACGACCAAGGAGAAGATGCCAAGCGCGAAGCTTCTGTCAGCAGACAGACAAAGACACATCCCCCGTTCACACACAGACATGTGTGGCCACCCGAGTCTGATTGTCGTCATATTGGACATGAGCCACTGACGCTTGATGAAAAGCGATTTTTAAAGAAATTTACTTCGTTTCGTGTCTGAATTAAAGCCTTTTTTTCTGTTAGTGAAATGTTTAAAAAATGTGCTTATTAAAAACAGATTCTGACAGTGGATCGGTGGTTTAAAGTTAACGCACCTGACTAGAAAGCGAAAAGTCGGGTTCGAAGTGTGCGGTGGTTTGATTATGCTTTGTGTCCGAAACTTTTCCCCCATCCACTTGACCTTGAGTGGTGGTGTAAGTACTTGTCTTCCGGATGATAAGACAAACTGTGGTCCCGTGTGCAAAACGCGTGTAGCGCACGTAAAATAATCCACGGCAACAAAAAACTTGTCACTGGCAAATTTCTATAGAAAAAAGCCACTCTGAAAGGGAAACAAATACACTCACAAAGAGAGAGGAAAATAACAAAATAATAAAGGGTGGCTCTGCTCTTGTGGCGACGCGTTCTCCCCGGGGAGAGCATCCCGAATTTCACTCAGACAATCTGCTTTGACTTAGAATGGTCTACACTTGGTAAGATTTATCAAGTAAGTTTGTACAGTAGGCTTCTTCTGTCCCGGAGGACAAAGGCTAGGCAGCCCTTGTCCCCATCAGTCTTGTTTGCAGCAATGGCCGCAGTACCTCAGGAGTCCAGTCTGTGTATGGCAGTCTTTGCCACAGTTGTTGAGGTAAATGGGAGGGAAAACCCAGGTCGATAACACCACCACACCCACCACACACCACACACAAAACAACCCCACCCACCCACACCACACACAAAACACAACACGCAACCCCCCCCCCTCCCCCCCCCCACACCGATGGGCTCAAAGACATCAAGCCATCCTCTTACACGAAACACCCAAGCCCTTCCTTCTCCGTAACTAGTTGTATGTTTGCGTGAGGAAAATGTCGTTTTCCCCAACACGACCTCAAAGGGCCTACACAGTAAAAGTAAGACTGCCAAACCATACTTGTCACTGCACAATGGGCTGACGTTGATGGTTGAGCAGAAAGAAGAAAACGATCATAACTGTCTTTTTTTTTTCTTCATGTAAAGAGTTTGAATACTGCTATAACCCACACTAAGCGACCTTAGTGGGAAAGTCTTGTCTGTCTGTCTGTTGTTTGTTTGTGTGTTGTTTGTGTGTGTGTGGGTGACTGTCTGTATGTATGTCTTCTCCTTTCTCTTAAATGGGGTGAGTGAAACGTTAGTAGTGTGTTTATGTATGCTTACATGTTGTGTTTTTGTCCCGTTATGTGTCTTTCTATGTGTCTGTGCGTTTGGGGCGTTGTGTGTATCGTATGTATGTGCGCACGTGCATTCGTGCCCTTTTTGCAAACGAGCATGCGTGCGTGCGTACTTTCAGATGTGCTAGTATGTGTATGTTTCATTGTTTATTATGTGTTCATGTGCATGTGTGTTCCTGCCTGTCTTGCTATGTGAATCAATTTCTCTTTTGAACATTTCGTGTAGGTGTGTTGTAGGCTTAGATTAGATGTGTCACAGAGATTGGTACGTGGGTGTGGGTTTTTTTGTGTGAGGATGTGTCTCCTGCACTCCCTTAACCCTCTAGTTCAAGGAGAGCAATTAGCAGAAGTGCCACAATATCCGACAGTTTACCCCGCGGATGTTAAAAGAAATTTAAACGGTTCTAAACCAGGAGAGCTTTAAGTGTTTACAAAAATTTGGGCACCCATTTTATTAATTTAAAAAAAAAAATTTGCCTCCCATATACATTCACGTTTCATTGAAAGTTGTGTATGAGATTGCTATATAATTTTTATCATTTGTAAGTTGAAGTTTGTATAACAGGCCCTTCAAACGGACAGGACACAATGCGTGAAAAATGGGACTTGTGTACATTAGGTGTACGATGAGGTTTCAACACAAACGCTGCAAATCAATAACAGGAGCAACAAATGTGTGTGTGTATATGTATGTATGTATATATGTATGTATGCATGTATGTATGTATGTATGTATGTATGTATGTATGTATGTATGTATGTATGTATGTTGTGTGTGTTGAGAGAGAGAGTGTGTGTGTATGTGTGTATGTGTGTATGTGTGTGAAAGAGAGAGATAGAGAAAGGTTAGAGAGAGAGAGAGAGAGAGAGAGATGAGAGGAGAGAGAGAGAGATGAGAGAGTGAGAGAGAGAGAGAGAGAGAAGAAAGATTAAGAGAGATTGAGGAAAAAGAAAGTGTGCATGTATGTTATGTGAGAGAGAACGAGAACGGGGTGTGTGTGCTGTGTGTGTGGGGTGTGTGTGCAAACTTGTATGTGTGTGCGTATATGTGTGTGCGTGTGCAAATTTCTGTATGTGTGTGCATGGCGGCGTGCGTGCGTGTTGTGTGTGTGTGTGTGTGTGTGTGTGCGTGCGTGCGTGTGTGTGATTCATCAACGTACCTCAAGTGCATATGCTTCGCTTCATGGGACGTATTCATGCAAACATCGAAATTGCCTTGCCTGTGTATAGCCTCAGGTTTATGATGACATAGATTGTTGGCCTTTGACAAAACTAGGCCGCCTCTCCTACCTCAAAACGTTTAGCTGTTAGCAGTTAGCTTCGAAAGTAAACGACAGCAGTTTAATGTGTGAACATATATATTTGCTTGCCTTGCCAAGAAATAAATGCAGAAATTAATGTATGTTTTTACTATTAGAAACACCTCGATCTATCAAATGCAGTGACATAATTATGTATCTACATGTTAATACGACATGTCAGGGTTTTGGTTTTGGTATAGACCTTCGAGGATACTGAAGACTACGGAGATGAAAGTGATAAGAGTTTCGGACAGTTTCTGTACATGAATATAACTACACAGTCAAACTTATACTCACAAAAGAGAGACGCTTTTGCACATTTTTCAGTACTGTATGTAAAAGTGATAGGAACATTATATGACAAGGGTTTCTTGTACCCCCTACCCTAAAACAGCACCTTATTTTCACTCCTTATCACACACACGAATACACACAGACACATATAGACACAGACCACACCAGACACACGCACACACAGACACACGCATACACACGCTACATACACACGCACACACACACAAATACACACGCATAGACACACACAACATACACACACATACACACACACATACACACATAACACACACACACCACACACACACACACCGCATCCCTAGCTGGGGCTACCCTAGCTTTGACTTCGTTTCCCCTACTAGCAGTTTTATAATCACTCACTCACTCACTCATCCTTGGTCGGGACGACCGTTGGTGGTACCGCACGGACGCTGCAAGTGGACCGCCAAATGGTTCTGTCTTGGGCTGTTTTCAGGAGGTTTGGTACAGTGAGGCCGGTCCACTCCTTGATATTGGATATCCAGCTTTTTGCGTGGTGTCCCTGCCTCCTTGCTCCTTCCACCATTCCTGCAGGACTGTCTTTGACAGGCTGTTATGCCTTGTTGTGTGGCCAAACCACTTCAGTTTCCTCCGTTTGACTGTATCTAGCAATGGTTCTTGTTTGCCAGCCAGTGCCTCGATCTGCTGCCAGACGTAGTCATTGGTTTTGCGGTCTCTGTAGGTGATGTTCAGGATCCGCCTGAGGCACTTCATCTCAAAGGCTTGAATGCGACGTTCTAAATCGGCGACAGTAAAGTGTCCATGCTTCACAGCTGTACAAGGCAATGGATGTGACGAGTGCCTTGTAGAGTCTGACCTTAGTGTGGGTTCTGATGTAGTGTTTCTCCACACTTTCGCCAGCTTAGTCAGGAGGAGAGTGGGCCACAGCAAGTCTGATCTTCACCTCTTGTGTGCTCGTGCCTTCTTTGGTGATTGACTGCTCCAAGGATTGAAGTTTCCACCTCTTAGTTCTCGAAATC
>CM054150.1:55593497-55608256 GCA_028751875.1 Rapana venosa | reverse complement strand
AGTGTCGGTGGTTTGATTAGGTTTGTGCCCGAAACTTTTCCCCCAACCCTTTCCCCTTGAGGGGTGTGAAGTACTTGTCTTCGGATGATAAGACAAACTTGGTCCCGTGTGCAAAACGCGTTTTTGCGCCGTAAAAAATCCCCCCGGCAACAAAAAATTGTCCTGGCAAATTTCTAAGAAAAAAACCCACTCTGAAAGGGAAACAATAACACAAAGAGAGAGGAAAATACAAAATAAAGGTGCTCTGCTTTTTGGGCGACGCTTTTCCCCCCGGGGAGAGCACCCCAAAAATTTTACTCAGACAATTTTGCTTTGACTTAGAATGGTCTAACTTGGAAAAAGTTTATCAAGTAATTTTTGGTACAGTAGGCTTCTTCGTCCGGGAAAAAGGCTAGGCACCCTTTTTCCCCATCAGTCTTTTTGCAGCAATGGCCGCAGTCCCCTCAGGAGTCCATCTGTGATGGCAGTTTTTGCCACAGTTTGTTGCAGGTAAAATGGATGGAAACGGGTCATAACACCACCACCACCCCCCCACACCACCACAAAACAACCCACCCCCCCACCACAACACACACACACACACACAGAAAACCCCCCCCCCCCCCCCCCCCCCAAAACAGATGGGCTCAAAGCATAAGCCATCCTATACCAAAAACCCCACGCCCTTCCCTTTCCCCCGAAACTAGTTGTACTGCTAGCGTGATGAAATGTCGTTTCTCCAACACCGACCTCAAAGGGCCTACACAGTGAAAGTAAGACTGCCACACCTCACTTGTCACCTGCACAATGACTGACGTTGATGGTTGAGCAGAAAGAAGCAAAACGATCATAACTGTCTTTTTTTTTCTTCACTGTAAAGAGTTTTGAATACTGCTATAACCCACACTAAGCGACCTTAGTGGGAAAAGTCTTGTCTGTCTGTCTGTCGTTTGTTTGTGTGTCTGTTTGTGTGTGTGTGCGTGACTGTCTGTATGTATGTCTCTCTCTCTCTCTAAAATGGGGTGAGTGAACGAGTGTGTGAGTGAGTGTGTTTATGTATGCATACATGTATGTGTGTGTCCTCGTCTATGTGTCTTTCTATGTGTCTGTGCGTGCGTGCGTGTGTGTGTATCTGTATGTATGTGCGCACGTGCATTCGTGCCTTTATGCAAACGAGCATGCGTGCGTGCGTACTTTCAGATGTGCTAGTATGTGTATGTTTCATTGTTTATTTATGTGTTCATGTGCATGTGTGTTCCTGCCTGTCTTGCTATGTGAATCAATTTCTCTTTTGAACTATTTCGTGTAGGTGTGTTGGTAGGCTTAGATCAGATGTGTCACAGAGATTGTGTACGTGGGTGTGGGTTTATTCGTTGAGGATGTGTCTCCTGCACTCCCTTCACCCGCTCTAGTTCACACAGGAGAGCAATTAGCAGAAGTGCCACAATATCCGACAGTTTACACGCGGATGTTAAAAAGAAATTTAAACGGTTCTAAACCAGGAGAGCTTTAAGTGTCTTCACAGAGTATGGTCACCGATTTTACTGATTTAAAAAACATAAAGTAGTTTGCCTCCCATATACATTCACGTTTCATTGAAAGTTGTGTATGAGATTGCTATTTAATTTTTATCATTTATTCTGTAAGTTGAAGTTTGTATAACAGGCCCTTCAAACGGACAGGACACAATGCGCGAAAAATGGGACTTTTGTTCATTAGGTGTACGATGAGGTTTCAACACAAACGCTGCAAATCATTCCCAGGAGCAACAGATGTGTGTGTATATGTATGCATGTATGTATGTGTGCATGTATGTATGTATGTATGTAAAGTAATGTATGTATGTATTTTGTGTGTGTGAGAGAGAGAGTGTGTGTGTATGTGTGTATGTGTGTAAAGTGTGTGAAAGAGAGAGATAGAGAAAGGTAGAGAGAAAAGAGAAAGAGAGAGGGGAGAGAGAGAGAGAGAGAGAGGAGAGAGAGAGAGATTAACAGAGAGATTGAGAGAAAAAGAAAGTGTGCATGTATGTTATGTGAGAGAGAACGAGAACGTTTTGTGTGTCTGTGTGTGTGTGTGGGGTGCAAACTTGTATGTGTGTGGTATATGTGTGTGCGTGTGTAAATTTATGTATTGTGTGTGCGTGTGCGTGCGTGTGTGTATGTGTGCGTGCGTGCGTGTGTGTGATTCATCAACGTACCTCAAGTGCATATGCTTCGCTTCATGGGACGCATTCATGCAAACATCGAAATTGCCTTGCCTGTGTATAGCCTCAGGTTAATGATGACATAGATTGTTGGCCTTTGACAAAAATAGGCCGCCTCTCCTACCTCAAAACGTTTAGCTGTTAGCAGTTAGCTTCGAAAGTAAACGACAGCAGTTTAATGTGTGAACATATATATTTGCTTGCCTTGCCAAGAAATAAATGCAGAAATTAATGTATGTTTTTACTATTAGAAACACCTCGATCTATCAAATGCAGTGACATAATTATGTATCTACATGTTAATACGACATGTCAGGGTTTTGGTTTTGGTATAGACCTTCGAGGATACTGAAGACTACGGAGATGAAAGTGATAAGAGTTTCGGACAGTTTCTGTACATGAATATAACTACACAGTCAAACTTATACTCACAAAAGAGAGACGCTTTTGCACATTTTTCAGTACTGTATGTAAAGTGATAGGACATTTATATGACAAGGGTTTCTTGTACCCCTACCCTAAAACAGCACCTTATTTTTCACTCCTTATCCACCAACACGAATACACACAGACACATATAGACACAGACACACACAGACACACGCACACACAGACACACGCATACACACGCACATACACACGCACACACACAAATACACACGCATAGACACACACACACATACACACACATACACACACACATACACACATACACACACACACACACACACACACACACCGGCATCCCTAGCTGGGGCTACCCTAGCTTTGACTTCGTTTCCCCTACTAGCAGTTTTATAATCACTCACTCACTCACTCATCCCTTGGTCGGGACGACCGTTGGGGTACCCGCACGGACGCTGCAAGTGGACCGCCAAATGGTTCTGTCTTGGGCTGTTTTCAGGAGGTTTGGTACAGTGAGGCCGGTCCACTCCTTGATATTGGATATCCAGCTTTTGCGTGGTCGTCCCTGCCTCCTTGCTCCTTCCACCATTCCCTGCAGGACTGTCTTTGACAGGCTGTTATGCCTTGTTGTGTGGCCAAACCACTTCAGTTTCCTCCGTTTGACTGTATCTAGCAATGGTTCTTGTTTGCCAGCCAGTGCCTCGATCTGCTGCCAGACGTAGTCATTGGTTTTGCGGTCTCTGTAGGTGATGTTCAGGATCCGCCTGAGGCACTTCATCTCAAAGGCTTGAATGCGACGTTTAAATCGGCAGTAAGTGTCCATGCTTCACAGCTGTACAAGGCAATGGATGTGACGAGTGCCTTGTTAGAGTCTGACCTTAGTGTGGGTTCTGATGTAGTGGTTTCTCCACACTTTTCGCCAGCTTAGTCATGGAGGAAGTGCCACAGCAAGTCTGATCTTCACCTCTTGTGTGCTCGTGCCTTCTTTGGTGATGACTGCTCCAAGGTACTTGAAAGTTTCCACCTCCTCTAGTGTCTCGCCACTCATCTTGATGCTGGTGGGAGTGGTGGGTTTGTGGTACTGTTCACTAGGATCTTGCTCTTTTCCGTGCTGATCTCCATACCGTGGGCATTGGCTGATGTTTCCAGTCTGGTGGTGAGATCCTGGAGTTCTTCTTCACTGCGGCCCATGAGATCAATATCGTCTGCGAATCAAAGATTGCAGACTGGCCTTCCCCCTATTGTGATTGTGGTCTTGAAGTCAAGGAGGGCCTCCTGCATGATGTTCTCCAGGAACACGTTGAAAAGAACGGGGGATAGCGGGCAGCCTTGTCGAACCCCAACTGAAGTCCGGAAGAACTCCCCGATTTCTCCACCCATGAGGACTGCACTGTGGGAGCTGTCATACAGCGCCTGGATGACTTGAATCAGGTCCTCGTCGAAGCTATAGTCTCTCATGACTTGCCACAGAGCTTCTTGCCACACTCGGTCGAAGGCCTTCTTGAAGTCAATGAAGTTGTTGTAGAGCTGTAGCTGATGTTGGAGATGCTTCTCTATGAGCATTCTGATGTTGAAGATCTGCTCGACAGTGCTTCGACCTGGTCTGAATCCTCCCTGTTCTTCTGATAGGATTTCTTCTGTTGTGGTTTCAGTCTGTTCAAGGCAATGCGTAGCATAACTTTGCTTGGATGGTTTAAATCGACTGATTGTTCTGTAATTTTGGCACTTCTTCAGGTCTCCCTTCTTTGGAAGTGGAACTATGATGGATTGGGTCCACTGTTCAGGCCACTCTTTGCTGGTCCAGATGCGTTGGCAGATGATTGTTAATGCCTTGATCATCTCTGGGCCTCCGTTCTTGATGAGCTCAGCCGGGATGTTGTCAATCCCTGGTGACTTGCCTCCTTTCAGGGATCTTACTGCTTCTTCTACCTCTTCCTCCAGCACCTGTGTGCTTTCAGGATCTGATGGTCTGGGATCTTGCTCGTGAAGTTTGTTCGGATCAGCCTTCAGCTTGTAGTTGTACAGGTCTCTGCAATATTCTGTCCATCTCTTCATGATAGTGGCGCTCTCTGTAAGGACTGACCCCTCTTTGTCTTCAATAAGGGAGGTCTTTGGCTGCTGGGACTTGGTTAGTACCTTGATGGTCTGGTACGCCTCTTTGCTGTCTCCTTCGCCATTGCCTTCTCAACCTTGGAGCATTGTTCTGACATCCAGTTCCCCATGGCCTCAGTCATCTTCTTCTTGATTGACCTGTTGACTGTTCTATACTCTTCGGCCGTTTCTGGGTTTTTGTTCTTCACTGGCTTTAGCTCCCTACGTTGGTCGCACAGGTCCAGGATATCGTTGGTAACCCACGGTTGGTTCTTTTTCCTCTCTTTCCCAAGGATCTCCAGCGCTGTCTCCTGAATGGTCTTGCTGAAGGTCTCAGTGAGGTTGTTGATGTCATCTTGGAGGAAATTCAATGCTGCAAATCTGCCCCCTATCTCAGCTTTAAAGATTCAGCGACTTCGGGGTCCTTCAGCTTCTCCATGTTGAACCGCAAACGGGGATTTCTCTTCTGGTTCTTGGTCTTCAGCTTGATCTGTAGGGTCATGAGTACATGTCGTGGTCACTGCCAATATCAGCGCCAGGGAAACTTCTTGTCTGGGCTTTGTTGATGCTCGACTTAAATCGTTTGGGGGCCAGGGTGTAGTCAATTGGTTATGTGTCTTTCCATTTGGTGAGTGCCACGTCGTTCTTCTTTATGTCTTGTGGGGATATAAGGTGTTGGCGACAGTAGATTGTGGCTGCTTGCGAATTCCAAAATCTGAGACCTCTATCATTAGTTTCGTCACGCCAAAACGGCCTACTGTCCCTGGCCATTGGTCATAAGCGTCAGGTCCGATCTTGGCATTCCAGTCGCCCTGGATCACGAGAAAGTCCTTCTTTGGAGTTGATTTGATGGCGCTCTCCAAATCTTCGTAGAAACACTCGATTGCTTCATCATTGTAGTCTGATGGTGGTGCATAGACTTGTATGATGGTCATGTTGTGTGGTTTTGCTGCGACACGCATGGAGATCAGTCTGCTTGAGATTATAATCAGCCTAATGGAAAACAGGCATTTCACGTCACTAATACCTGTCAACGCACTTCTAATGATCCTGGCCGTAATTAAGCTCATCTTCAGCGTCAGTTAGTTCCATGCTTTCTCATTCTTGTTCATTAAAATTGCATCCTCTTTCTAACTTTGTTTTTGCTCTGGTAAGAAGAGTACTTTCCAATTTGCAGGTCACAAAAATAGAATTAAAAGTGTGTCTGAAAGTTCAAATCGTTATTAGCGTCTGGAGAGAAAATGAACAAACTGCAAACACACAAATTAGCACATCCTACAATACACACACACACACAAACACACACACACACACAAACACACCACACACACACACAAACACACACGCATACCAAACACACGCCCACACAAAACACACACACCACACAACACACAAACACACAAAAACACACACATACACACATATACACAGACAGACAGACAGACCGACGAGAGAGAGAGGAGGAGAGAGAGAGAGAGAGAAAGAGAGAGAGAGGGGAGAGAGAGAGAGAGAGAGAGAGAGAGAAAGAGAGAGAGAGAGAAAGAGAGAGAGGAAGTGCAGAGAAAGCCATGAACAAAGAGAGAGAGAGAGAGACGGAGAGAGAGAAGGGACGAGAGAGAGAGAGAGAGAGAGAGAGACAGACAGACAGACAGACAGACAACAGACAGACACAGACAAACAGAGATACAGACAAAGACAGACAAGCAAACAGAGACAGAAAGAGAGGGGGAAGCTTCCCAAACAGACAGACACAGAGTGCCATTCACCCGATACACCACACAACCACCAGCCTCACAATGCCAGACCTGACATGGGCATGTTGTAAGTGCGGCAACACACCTCACACAATGACCGCTACTCCATGACAGTACAACGCTTCACCACAGCACACCACCCAGCCAATCCGCCACTCTCTTCCTCTCTTCCCTCCCAGCTACACATCTCTTTCTTTAACACACACGCTACACAGCGCGCGCACGCATACACACACGCACGCACGCATCACGCAATCGGACCTACTCATAATCATTTACACACATACTTGCATCAAAGACACAGACAGGACACTCCAATACACAACATGGCACACACGCGCACGCACACAACACCCACTTGAACTCACACACAGACACAACACACCACTTGCACCACCACACACACAGACACACACCACTTGCACTCACCCACACACACACACACACACACATACACAGCTGGAAAAATTGATAAAACCGCATACACACAGGGATTGGATATAAACAGCACATGAGTGCTTATTACATTATGTTCGAAATAAAAGAATAAAATAAATAATGAAAACAACAAAAAATCACGCGCGCCACACACACACACACACACACACACCACAGGCACACCACCACCACACCACAACACTCACGCACGCATACGCCTTACTTGGGGTACGTCTCTGCACTTTTTGCCTATTGTCTTCATTTTTCTTTCTTCTCTGTCTGTCGTCTGTCTTTCTTATATTCGTCTGTCTGTCTGTCTTTTGTCCGTCTGTCTCTTTCTTGTATTCGTCTCTCTCTCTCTTCTCTCTCTCTCTCTCTCTCTCTCTCTCTCTCTCTCTCTCTCTCTCTCCTCTCTCTCTCTCCCCTCTCCCTCCCTCCCTCTGTCTTGGAAGCTTTGTTATAATCTATCAGTATGTTTTCTTAAATCTGAAGTTGCAATACTGCACTAAGTAAAAACAAACAGCACATTCGTGAATCCCTGTTTGCCACCCTTTATACAGATGTTTTTCTTACACAAAATAAGGATATTAACAAGGCGTATATTTAGCAAAATATGGCAGTCTATGTCGTTATGATACCTTTTAAAAGCATACAACCACAACAACAAAATACAGGTATAATGAAGAGCTGCTTTGTGCAGTTTTTATCCAGTTCAGTGTAGTTTAGGGGGTTACATTGTTAATTATATATTTTCACGTTCGTTTGATTCTTCCAGAACAAAATCTTCAAAGAAAGTATAAGCTTTAGAGCAGTAAATTTGTAATGAACCTGTTTCGTGTGCTTTTTTCCACAGATGTTGCAAAAATAGATTGCTTTAGGCTGATGACTTATTGTGTTAAGATTTTTGGTTTTCCTTGCCGGAATGGCAAATGGTATTTTTGGTTGGTTTGTTTAGCGCGCGCGCGCGCGCGCGCGCGCCGCGTGTGTGTGTGTGTGTGTGTGTGGAGAGTGAAGTGTAGTTTTATTGTTAGTGGTCTGGTGGTGTGTGTCTAGGTAAGTAAGAAAGTCAAAGTCAAACTTTTATTTCTAGATGGTACATGTGGGTGTGTTAGTGTGTGTTGTGAGTCGTCAAGCGTGTTGTATTGTATAGTGGTGTATTTGTGTGTGTGTGTGTGTTGCTGTGGTGGTGGTGGTGTGTGTGTGTGTGTGTGTGTGTGTTGTGTGTGTGTGTGTGTATTTTGTGTGGGGAGTATGTGTGTACGCATGGGTGTGAGGGAAGGAGAGGTAGGGGTAAACAAATATGTGTGTGACTGTTTGTGTGTGTGTGTGTTTTGCTGAAATATTACCCTTTTCTTTTAGAATTTTAAAAAACTTTAATACACTTAAAAGCTAAACGTATCAAAAGCAAAAACAGGTGTTTTGATTTTGTTCTGTTAATTTAACTGGCTGTTAAACAAATTACGATGCGTAAAAATGAGACACGATTGTCTTTTTGTGGAAAAGAGATGGCATTCATTCCAAGTAGTTAGAATAAACAGATGATTGTATTGTGTTTTAGCAGTCGTTGAGCCTAGTTCTCGATGAATCAAACGCTGACAATGGAAAACAAGCCATTTAACAATTCCAGTTTAGTATTATTTTAAAGGAAACAACACTTTTTAAAGTTTTTTTTTATTTCTCGTTCTATAAGTTATTTTTCTGAAAGATTTCAGTGCACGTAAACACTTAAGAAAAAAGACTGTTTTCTTTATGTATAATCACGACAAAGTTGCACTTTGTTGATGTAATTGCTCCTGCTGATTTTAAGCTAGCGTTCTCAGAAACGTTCTAAAGAGTAAATCAAATCACGGAAAGTTTAACTCTGAAAAATAACGGGTTTTTGGAGATTATTGTTTTTGTTGTTGTTGTTGTTGCTGTTGATGATGATGATGAGGAGGAGGAGGAGGAGGAGGACGATGACGACGACGACTACGACGACGATGATGATGATGATGATGATGATGATGACGACGACGATGATGACGATGATTGTTTCCTTTCTTTGCATTCATTTCTTCCTTCAAATAATTATATTTGTCACCTACATTGCACATTATTGCTCAATGTCACAAATTGAACTTGTAAACGTCTATGCGTGCATTTGTACAGCATTTTCTTCACAAATATGTATCTCACTGCGTAAAATTGGGCCTACTATTTAAACACACTGCGTCGCCACAGCGCAGCGACACCAACTTTTTTCCGTTTGCATGTACACTTTGCCACAGGGGGTTGGTTGTTGCCACGTAAGATTGCCGCGGATCACTGTCTCGTTGCGTGATGTTTGTTTTTTTACATGCATTCATTGCAGGTTCATACATCGTGCTAGATACTGTAGAATGAACAACTGCTGCACGTTGACTTTATCAAATCAGTTTTAACGAGTATATGTTTCTTCTGCGTGCTTCTTCACAAGAAGGAAGGCTAGGCACTAGCAGGTCTGCATATAATGTAGGCTGACATTGGAAGACATGAAATCCCTTACCTTTAATCCACAAAGCTCTGCCAAGCTTTGAACCTGCACCTTCAGGAATGCTGGATTTTCCTGTCCATCAGATAATCCACTTGACTGCGACTCCTGTCTGAAATAAGGGAACAAGTAAAGAAAAATGAGATAACTGTACTGTTTTGTGTTTTGGGTTGGATTGGTTTGATATTGGTTGATTTGATTTGGTGTGTTTGGTCTGCTTTGCTTTGGTGGTTTGGTTTGGTTTCGTGTGTGTGTTGGGGTGTGCATGTGGTGTGATGTGGCGTGGTGTGATGTTGTAAGGTGTGGTGCGGTATGGTTATTGTTAGGTTAGTGTGGTGTGGTTGGTGTGGTGTGGCGTGATGTTGTACGGTATGGTGTAATATGGTGTGGTATGGTGTAGGTGTGGTGCGGTGTGGGGTGGTATGCTGTGATGTTGTGCGGTATGGCGTGACGTGGTGTGGTCTCGTGTAGGTGTTGTGCGATGTGGTATAATGGGGTATGGAATGGTGCAGTGTATTGGGGTGAAGTGCGATGCGATGTTGCAGGGTGATGTATGATATGGTGTAAGGTGGCGTGGTTTCGCTTGGTGTTCTGTAGTACAACATGGTGTGGATTGGCTGGGTATCTATAGAGTAGTTTGGCACGATGAGATGTGGTATAAGGTGGCGCAGCGGGGATGCTGTGTGACATTGGACAGTGTGGGTGGACTTGGTATGATTATGTGGTATTGTGCTGTGTGGTTTGGTGTGAACATATCCCGATAATTATATAAAGTTATAGGGCTGCTCTGAAGGATCCTATTGACCAAACACGCCAAGTGCTCAGCATAACATTGTAACAGTTCTGTAGTCAATGGCCGAAGTTTTAACACAAATAAAACTGGGTTTCAAACGAAAACTGGTTTTGGCTAGGTTTAAAAAACCCCAACTACACTGCCTAGTTAATCAGGCATGTAGCTTGCACGCATTGGACTTCTAGACCAGCTGAGATGTTGCCCCAAACAAGACTGATCCCGCCATAGGAGGTGCAGCCGTTTTCTCCCAGGACAGAAACAGCCTACTATCTAATCATTATTAGTTGGAACAAGAATCGCCCTGCACTGTTTTAGGTTTTCTTTTCAAATTGGAACAAGAATCGTCCTGTACTGTTTTAGGTTTATTCAGTTGTTGTTTCATTTTGTGCTGCTTTCTTTTCAACAGCTTTGAATGTGGCCGAAACAAATCTGATGTGGAAGCAAGTTTTGATGAATTATATGGGAGCGTGCTATTCACATGAAAAGAAAAATTGGGTGAAATGAAAAATTGGACTTCTTCATATAACAGGATGATGAAGATTTTGTGATATCCTAGTATTGACTAGGCTCTTTGCTGTCTCTCTGTCTGTCTGTCTCATATCAAGTTTCTGTTTCTGTGTCGCTTTATCTCTGTCTCTTTCTATCTCTTTCTATTGAGGGACGGGATAGCCTTGTGGTTAGTGTGATGTATTTGTGATCTACAGACCCGGGTTCGATTCTCGTCCATGAGGATTTTTCCTCTGAAGTTAACATCAGTGCCGACTCCACACTCCCCAAAAGTCCTTCGGATGAGATTATAAACCGAGGTTCTGTGTGCGAAGGCACGCGGAACATCTTGTGCACACGTTAAAACCTGTTCGGATTTTTGGGAAGAGTAGGCCATTGTGTGCCGGTGGGAAAGGATGACAAAATTTACCAAACCGCATACACACGGGGACTAGATGAACAAAAGCACATGAGTGCTTATTCAATTATCCTCGAAATAAAAGAGCAAAATAAAATAAAAATCTCCCTCTTTGTCTTTCTTTGCTACTACCTGTCTGTCTGTCTCTCTCATTCTCACTCACTCACTCTCTCTCTCTCTCTCTCTCTCTCTCTCTCTCTCTCTCTCTCTCTCTCTCTCTCTCTCTCTCTCTCTCTCTGTCACTCTAACTCTCTCCAGAATTAAGTTCATCGGATCACCCTAAAGTAATTTGAAAATTAAATCGATCCTCTTTTTTCCGCAAATGCAGTGTTCTTTGCTGAAAAAAAGTACGATGAACGCATGCCTGCTCATGACATGTTTGCATGCGAACAAGCGTGCAGTTTTTGTGAGCTTAAACATGGTGTGTGTGTGTGTGTGTGTGTGTGTGTGCGCGCGCGTGCGCGTGCGTGCTCGTGTGTGTGTTTGTGCATGTGTGTGCGCGCGCGCGTGTATGTGTGTGTGTGTGTGCGTGCGTGCGAGCGTGCGTGCGTGCGCACACATTGTGCACATCAGTCCGTGTGTTTCAATTTTGTGTTTTCGCAATCCTATTAGGAAAAGCTGATAAATTAAAACAAAATTGATGGAGCTAGCTACTAAGAAGATTCATTGAAACAATCGAGAAAAAAAAACCCTGAAAATTGGCAATTTCTTGGTTGTCACTGGCTTAGTTAGTGCACGGGCAGTGGACAGAGCGTCAGGTTTCTGGTGCGACTGGTGTTAGAGTTGTGCGTTCAATCCTCAGCAATGGCTAGATAAAGACGGGATTTTATAAACTGCTGGGTCAGATTCTTTGGCTACCACACCAACATTTTTTATGTGTGTGTTTGATTAGTGCGTTGCCTTCTTTGAAGCTATTTCAAGGTCAGACTCTGTGTACACGGCACCACACAAGGTGTCTTTGTCTTTGATTAAAGCCTTGACTTCTTTCAAGATTCCGCGTCTGAGATTATCAAAGATGCATATTAAGGATCCTGTTATTTAAGACAGTATATCATATTTGACAGAAGCATAAAGAGTACCCATCGTGTGTTGAAGGTTTACTGGTGCACTGGACTCTGCACGTTTTTGAATATCTGCTAAGAGGATATAGCCGATTTATAGGCAAATCTGATGCAACATGTAATGGTCTGCAAACATAACAGCTCCAGGGGAAAAGAAATATATTCTCTCTCTCTCTCTCTCTCTCTCTCTCTCTCTCTCTCTCTCTCTTCCATATATATTATATATATATATATATATATATATATATATATATATATATATATATATATATATATATATATATATATACCATATCCTCCACTCCTATCCCTAAACTCTCTGGAGGGTCACATGGGGCACCGCACTGAATAATCCTCCGCCAAACTGTTATAGTATGCTACTTGTACATCAAAACCTGGATCTCTACAAACAGTTGTCCTGTCCATTATACAATCTGGACGTCTACCGCTATGTCTGTCTGCCACTTTCCCCCCGTCCCATGACAATGTCCATCACGGGTCTACTTACAGCATAGAAAGGCACACAGCAAAAGAGCACGCCAGCTAAAAGTGACGAGAAAACATCCACTTTTGAGAATATAGAACATTTTGACAAAAGCGGACGGAGAGTACCAGGCCAAAGAATAAATGGACTAGAAGTGTCAAGTGTCAACATCAGGGACACTGTGAATTTGACCAGCTCACAACAAACGGACTGACCTTTCAGAAAAAAAAAACACCACTGGTTTCTGGATAAGGGGACACTTGGTCAAAATTGGCAGAAGATGATTATTGTTCACAAAAACAGGTCGGCTTGGAAAGACGACCACCTCTAATTAGGTCATGCCTTAAGGCAAAGAAGCCATTTGTTTTGTTAAAAAGAGCAGGAGAGAGACACAAAGAGACAGAGAGAGAGAGAGGGGGGGGGGAGACAGACAGACAGACACAGACAAACATGGAGAATTAGAGAGACAAAGAGAGAATTATAGATAAACGGAGAGAATGGGAGACACAGTGAGAGAAGAAATAGACTGACAGACCGACAAACATAGAGAAAGTAACACATGGTTGGAGACAGACAGACATAGAGACAAACAGAAGGAGAACCCAAAAAAACACAGAGAGACAGAGACAGACAAAGACAGAGACAGAGACAAAGACAGGCACGAGACAAAGAGAGAGACATAGAGAGAGAGTTACACACACACACACGCGCAATCATACAGACAGACAGAAAGAGAAAATATCACAAGGACCCTTAACCCACCCTCTGTGTTCTCTCTGTGCAACCACAGAAACCACAACCTGTCTGGACGTTATACTGCCTGAAACTGATCCTCGCTGACATAGTTCTGCCCAAAGACACTCTTCATTCCAGCCACACCCGCACCACACCACCACACTGCCACGTCTTATCTCTACCCCACAGTCTGTACTAAGTAAGACCTACATCCTGCCCCAGTGACTTGGTTCATTCCAAGCTGCATGCAGCGGGCTGTTGACCCAAGGTTTGATCGACTGCTGCTTCATTTCACAGTGGACTGCGTTCCCCTTGAACCATGGAGGCCAGACACATCACCTTTGCTCAGTCGGTCTCCGGTACACTGGGCCACCACAAGCAGGCTGCTGGTCAGTCTACTGGTGGATGAAAGTGTCACTCAGGTAGGAGGGGTGGTTCGTGGTTTTTTTTGGGGGGGCATAACAAGGTGAAGTGTTTTTTTGTATGACAGAAAGAAAACTTGGCAGAGAGCAGAACAAGTTTCTGTATTGATTTCGCTGAAAGTTTTAGATTTTGGGGTATTTGATTTGTTATGGTGAAGGATATTCGTATGATGTGTGTGTGTGTGTCTGTGTCCATATATCTGTCTGTCTGTCTGTCTCTGTTTCTCCCTCTCCATCTCTCTCTTATGTCTTCTACTCTACATTTATTTACAAGAATTGTGAGAATTTCACTTTGAGCTGCTCTTTTCCTGCATAATTAGATATTTTGGCCATTTTCCCCAAACAAATATAAACAACTAACGACTGTACCAATAGACGTGAAAAACCATATCAAAGAAAACATAAGGAAACACATGTTTGTTTTGGATTTTTCTTTTGGTTTAGTTTTGTTTTAATCCAGTGAACAAGTTTCAGACTGTAAAGTAAGACTGCTTAAGTTTTACACACAAAACACTCTGACTTTATTTGGTCCTAGGCCTTAGCACAAAGGCTCACTAACGGTGAGATCTTGCATATGCCACCGTTGGCCCACCATTAAGACAGCCATATTCAGATTTTGGGGATGATATCTAAACACGATCTTTTTTTTAAATTGTGTCGTCCTTTCCTTCCAGGGCGCAATGGACTACTCTTCCGAAAATCGGAACGAGTATCTAACGTGTGCGCAAGATGTTCTGCGTTGCGTTGGTACACTAGGACTTTCAGAGGAGTAAAATCGGCACTGATATCAACTCCAGGAGGAAAACCTCGCTACAAGGAGCACCTCAGTAGTGGCTCAAACCTGGGCAGTCAAATCAAGAGCTGAACACTCTCACCAGTAAGCTCTGCTGCCGCCAACACTCACGATTTCAAATCAGCTCAAGCATACACAGCTGGTGACACTGCAGGGAAAGAAACAGGTTTCTGAGCAAGAGAGTGGGT
>CM054150.1:55508497-55590997 GCA_028751875.1 Rapana venosa | reverse complement strand
AGAAAGGAGAGAGAGAGGAGAGAAGAGAGAGAGAGAGAGAGAGAGAGGAGAGAGAGAGAGAGAGAGAGAGAGAAGAGATGGGGTAGGGAGGGAGGGAGAGGAAGGAGAGAGAGGGGGGTGTCTAGCACCAACACCTAGGGCAGCATGACTCAAGATCACCTCACACAGACGCACTGACCTGGCAGTCAAACACGGATTTTTCAGGAGGAATGGAATCTGAGTGACAAAAGGCAGAGCATGACATGCCCCCTCAACGCTGTCAGCTTGCCAGGAATGACGACTGCTTCTGATTAGGTCATAACTTCGGGCAAAGAAGCCGTTTCTTTCTCCAATACAGAGAGAGAGAGTGAGTGATAGAGAGACAGACAGACAGAGACAGACAGAAAGACAGACAGAAAGACAGACAGGCAGACAGAGAGATAGACAGAGAGAGCGAAAGAGTGAGGCAGACAGACAGATACGCATACAGACAGATATATAGATAGACAAAGACAGAGACACGGGAGAAAGAGACAGAGACAGATAGAGAGAGAAAGAGACATGAAAGGAGACAGAGAATGTAGAGAGAGGGGAGGGGAGAGACAGAAGACAGACAGGCAGAACATACAAGACAGACAGATAAGGAGAATAAGAGACAGACAGAGACAAAGACAGATAGAGAAGGAAAGACAGAGAGAGGGAAATAAGACAAACAGCCAAACAGACAGACAGACAAACAGAGCAAAATCCTTCCCGCCCCTTCCGCCGAGCACACTAACTCTCCCTCCTCCCTCTTCATTTCCAATCCCATTCAAAGACTTCATCAGCCTTTCTCTGCCCTCTCCCTCCCCCCTCTCCTATCTCTTCATCCTTTTCCTTGTCCATCCTTATCTCCCAGTCACCCTCACCACACAGCAGGATCAATGCCAGACCTCTGGCCTTGCTTACAAGATGCGATTACATCTCGTCTTTCAATGGTCACACGTTGTGTGTGTGTGTGTGTGTGTGTGTGTGATGTCTACCTTAAAAACACTTCTGTCCATTAGTCAATGATCAGTATCAACGTCGTCGTTTTTCCAATGGTCACACGTTTGGTAATGTCTGGTTTGAAAACACGTCCATCCATTAGTCAGTGATCGGTATCAACTTCGATGTTTTTCATGGTCACACATATTGCAGTGACTTCTTAAACAACAACAGCTCTTTCCATTAGTCAGTGATCAGTATCGACTTCGTCGTTTTTCAATGGTCACACGTTTTGTAACGTCTGCTTTGAAAATACTTTCCTCCATTAGTCAGTGATCAGCATCGCCATCGTCGTGTCTGCTAGATGAATATGAACAACTGAAGTACAGAAACTAAGAAAATAACCAAAAATAAGCAAGAGAGAGAAAGAAGAAGACAGAGACAGACAGAGACACAGAGAGATAGCATCAACAGACAAAAAGACACACAGAGAGCGGCACAGAGATAGAGACAGATATACGCACAGACAGACAGCCAGATAGAGACAGAGGGAATGCTAGAAAGACAAGCCAAAAGACTGACAAAGGTAGAGGCACATACACAAAGTATTATCACAAGATAGAGAACCTGTAAGGAACTGCAGTTAAAACTATTCATAACTCTAGAGGAAAAATAACTACAAGCAAAGAGCTCCAAAAATGGACTGAACTCTTAAACCCTGACTCCAGTGCTGTAACACAGCTGAAGCTCTCTACATTACAACACCTTCCCATGATAACCTCTTTTCCCAGACCTGCTGTCAAAATAGGCAGAAATCCCCCTGTGGAGATGCCGGGGGCCTCTCAGCATTAACTGCATCCCCACCTTCTGCAAATCCTGTGATAGGAATCCCCACTTTCTATCCCTCTCTTTGTTTTTGCCGGTGTCTTTTCTTCCTGCCACGTCCTTGTTGTCTAGTTTCTGCCTTCTTGGTGTGTTTTCCTGCTTTTTCCTTTCTCCAGAAAGACTTGAAATATAACAATTCCCTCTCACGCCGAAGTCGGATGCCTGACTTGTCAGGTGCTTATGGGCAGGGCAAAGCATTTTCGCTTTTATGACAGACAGTAATGGTTGCTGTATGAATGTTTTACCAAGAAAATTTAGCAAAAAGAAAACACAAAGAATGACATGAACCATAAAAAAAGAAAAGTGTTTCTCATCAAGTCACGTTCAAACCATCGTCAGCTCCCTGTTCTCTAGGCAAGCACCTGTGAGCTGTTTCTGCAATGGCTCAAGTTAGGTGTTGACAGTGTCCATCGTCATTCCTCGCCCTGGGGGAATTGTTTTCAGGCCACAGGAGAATAGAAGTGGTGGGAAAGGGATCAAACTCAGTATGTCTCACAGAGGAGCACAGTCTTACGATTTCTGCCAGAGAAATTGAAGTACTAGAAGAAAGTACACTGGGTTAAGCTTGATATTATTCATTTTATATTTTAATAGTTTCTTGTAAGTTCATTTTGTTAAGGTGTGGTACGTTCCCTATACGCTACGTGTGTGTGTGTGTGTGTGTGTGTGTGTGTGTGTGTGTGTGTGTGTGTGTGTGTGTGTGTTGTGTGTGTGTGTGTGTGTGTGTGTTGTGAAATAATGGCCACACATATCTTTTTGTTTTTGACTTCCGATTACGAACAAAATGTGGATTTATACAACATAACTAATCAACGAAAAACCTAGACCATTTTTCAAACTACAGGCATTTCAGTGTTATGGAACATTTTCAGACAAAAGCATACCTAACCTTTTATCTTGTTAGGAGAAGTCATATACTCTCTCTCTCTCTCTCTCTCTCTCTCTCTCTCTCTCTCTCTTCTCTCTCTCTCGCTCGCTCTCTCGCTCTCTCTCTCTCTCTCTCTCCTCTCTCTCGCTACTATTTCCATAATGTACGTGGCACCACAATGATCACTAGAGGAAAACTTGACTTGACTCTAGTTAACTTCTTTTAATATCTCCTTGAATCGTTTTGGTGGAAAGGAGATGGGGAGGGGGAGGTGATGGGCAAAGCACTGAACAACATCCACATGCAGACAGCAAGACTTGGGCACGTTGAACCTGGCAGAGCCCCCCCCCCTCTCTCCCTCTCTCTCCCTCTCTCTCTCTCTCGCTCTCTCTCTCTCTCTCTCTCTCTCTCTCTCTCTCTCTCTCTCTCTCTCTCTCTCTCTCTTCTGCACGGCACAAGAGGCTGTAGCAGCAGCACCACAGCAAGATATTGACCAATATTTGATTTACTGCTAGTTCATTTCACCCTGGGCTGAGTTGCCCTGAAGCATAGAGGCCAGACGCATCAGCCCGATCAGTCTGTGGCACACTAGGTCATAGCGACTGGGGTGGTGGGGGATTGGCAAGTAGTGGAATTAAGCGTTACTGGGGTAGGAAATGAGGTTAGGGTGATTGCGAAAAGGGGTGTTAGTGTGACAAGACATTAGGTAGGACTGGAAAAGTGTCTATGGTGGTTTTGGTCAAAAATAGTCCAGATCAGTGATTTGTCTTCAGTTTATTTTACCCACCATACATAACACATGGCATAATACATCAAACACGTCCGCTTGTTTTCCTCCACTTCTTTTCGTTACTGATGTGTTATTTGTTGACGGTGGAGAACTCTATCTGTTCTGATTCAAGTGTAGGCCTTTTTTCTGTAAACTTCCTTTTGCCTCTGGGTTAAAAATGTCTGAACAATGATTGGGTTACCCAACAGCAAAGAGCGACCACTCAAGCTGTACATTAAAATGATCTCCTGTATCATTTTGGACCTCAGAACATACTGAGATAGACTTTGTAGCTAATCAGATTCTTTCATTTATTTATTTTGCAACAAATATCTATACTATGCTCTCTCTATGTCGATGATATTAGATTCTGATGATAGCTTTGGTACGCCACTATATTGTTCTCTTATTCCTTTGACAGCCAAAACACCTCCTTTTTCAAAGATATGTCTCCTTAATATCAAAGGGACGTGATATAACTTTAACGATTATCTTGTCTTAAATTCGAAATTCATGAGGCAGATCGCGCATCCCTTGTTGTCATCAGTGCAACGCTCTAACCACATCTTCCATTCCTCCAGATAGCTGGAAAAAATCCAAACTTACAACTGACAGACAAATCTGGAATAATGAAACAGAAGGGCAAAGGTGGACAGCCTCAACATTGACGGTACTAAGAATTACGTCCAGAATAATCACCAGTCATTTTTATTTCTGGATGAGGCACTCAGTGAAAAGCGAGGACGATGACTTGCCAGCAAAAAATCGCCCGGCAGGGTTGAGAAAGGCCTCTGATTAGTACACAGCTTGGGGCAAGGATTCCATTGAGAGAGAGAGAGAGATAGGAGAGACAGAGACAGACGAACGGACAGACACAGTCAGACAGATAGAGACTCTCCAAAACACATAGTGCCCTTGCTCTACCGTTCCCTATCAATGAGTTTTGCCCTTTCCATTTGTTTCCTGTGCCCTCATCTTTCCACTCTAGTTCCTGCCCTTCCCTGCCTCCTTATTTGCCTTCCTGATAGCACGAGGTTCACGCAAGACCTCTAGTTTAGTGTTGGTATGTGGTTTCGAGATAATGTTTTTCGTGGCCAAGCGATGCATTTTTCTTGTTTTAAGACAAGTTTTTTATTCTCCGTTGGAAGTTCGTCCATACCACTGTGTTCAATGAACTGAAGAGAGGATGAGCAGGGGAAAAAGGACATCAAATACCAGAGAATAATGACAAATGAGCAGGAAAGCAGATAAACAAGCAGACAGACCGATAAGCAAATTGTTTATCTTATTTTATTGAAAGCAGATAATCAAGAAGACAGAGAGATAAACAGATTGTTTTTCTCATTTTATTTTATTCTTTTGCTTCGAAAACAATGGAATAAACACTCTTGTGGGGTTTTTTTTACATCCATTCCCCCTGTGTATGCAGTTTTGTCAATTAAATGTGTATCATCCGTTCCCATCGGCACACAATGACCTACTCTTCCGAATAGCGGAACGGGTTTAACGTGTGCACAAGATGTTGTGCGTGCGTTAGCACACGGGACTTCTGTTTATAGTCTCATCCGAAGGGCTTTGGGGGAGAGTGGAGTCGGCACTGATGTTAACTCCACGGAAAAAAAATCCATTTGAAAGAGATTCAAACTCGGGGCAACACATCACAAGCGCATCACTCTAACCACCAGGTCATTTCATCCCCCTTGTCAGAAAACACGGCAGCACTCCAGCAATCAGTTACGGCAAAAACCAAATTTTCTACAAGCGAAAAAAGTACAAGCAAGAAGAATGAATGCCATTTGCTTGAACCGTTTAAAGTATCGGTCTTTCCTTCCCCCTATAATCAAGTATTGTTTTTTGATAGGCGTTCTTCCGTGCCTCGCCTACTTGATAGCAAGCTGTTCACTTTTCCCTGAGGAATCTTTCCAAATAACTGGAAATCTAATGGCGGGCCAGGAAAAAAACTGACTTTAAGCACAGATCAGAAACCTTATTGCTCCTGTCACAGAAAGCAGCTAGGAACACTTTAGAGAGAAAAGAATCTACATCAATATGTCGTGTTGTATTTTCGTTTTACGTATGTTGTTTGTAGCCCAAGTAGTTTCAAGGGCGATGATACGTATTGGTTTTGGACAACACGTTACACAATTTGTTGGAATAGTTTCCTGTCCAGTTTTATTTTTCTGAACAAAAGTTGATAAGATGAACTACTCAGTAAGAGACTATGACATTTATTGGTTTTGGACAACACTTTCTTTTACACGGTTTTTTGCGATTTCTTTCTGTTCAGAGTTTCATTTTTTCTGAATAAAATTCGATAGGCTGAACTAGAAAGTAAGAGATTTTAGTAATAGCATACACACACAAAGTATTGATATTGTGTTGACGAATCCTACTCTTAGTGGTGAGAGATCACTGTAAGTATAATCTAAGGGAGAGGGCATTGTGACTCGTGCAGCGTCACACACTTATATACGTCTGCTGTCTTCTGACATGTTAGATTCCCTTTTCATTGTGCGAATTAGTTTTTTCAAAAGAGTGTTGCCAGGGACTTCCAAGATGACTACTGTACGACTGCTGGTGGTGTAGAGGTAAGGCAGAAAACTATCAAGCGGGAAATCCTGGTAGTCCGGATGCTAGTCTTTTGGTTGAGACTATCACTGAGGTCACGTGAGCAACACACGCATGGCGCTCGTAAAAGAACAAGCAACAATAAAAGAGTTGTCTCTGGAAAAAAAAATGCTGTAAATAAAGCACTCTCGTAGGAAAATTTTAAAAAAAACGTGCTTACAAGACAATATATGAAAAAGTGGGTGGCATACTTCTTTTGGCGACGCACTTTTCCCGGGGAGAGCATCAAAATGTTCACCCATAGGAGTCTGCCGTGACTGAATAATTATAGTATGCTTCTTCTTCGTCAAATGTTCAGACAGCAACTGTTGACTGTCATATGAGCGATAACTAGTTGTGCTGCCGTTAACCGCCTAACAAGACAGGCCCGGCGCATCCAACTTTGGTGTGAGAGAGAATTGTTATACAGTCTTTCTGGAAGAAAAGGTAATGGAACGGTCCATGAAGGCAGAAATCAGACAAAAAGGAAGTGACAGAAAGAAGAGGAACAATGCCGAAATAAAGAGAGGGATAGAAAAGAGGGATTCCTAGCACATAATTTGCACAAGGTCGGGATGACATTTATTCTGACAGGCCCCCGGCATCCCCACGGCGAAAATGTAGTATAAATGTATACAGATTAGGTGAACAAATCTCAAGGTTGAAAGTACGTTTTCTGCCAAGGACATTCTTTTCTGTATGACAGACCACAATCGATCAATATCTGTTTATTGCATTGGTTGTTGTGATCTACGTTGTGCCACAGAGACCTGGCTGTCTGGAGGCTGCAGCTGGATACTGACCAGTGTCTGATTCCCTGCTGCTGTGTTTCAAAGGCAGCTGGGCTCCGCTGCAAAGTAGAGAGGACGCCTTCTCTCCATGAGGCTCAGCAGCAATCGGGGATACCAGTGTTTTCCTGCATACGAAGCGGTGTTTTTTTGGTACAGGACCAAATTTAAGTAAATTATTATATAAAACTACTTATATCCAAAAGTGACATAATCCGAAGAGTTAGTGCACAATAAACAAAAAGACTGGCACTACGAAAAACTGTTCATAAGTCATATTGTAACACAAATGTAATTACAGTGTTAAAGTGAGCTAGAACGTTATGTAATCAAGTTAGTAAACTTACCTAACAAAATATTGAGTTAATCTTACTCAACACTTTATAATACACAGGTGAGTAACTATGATATAAGAATAAACTACTAATGGAAAGCGAGTCAGATTTGCACAAAAACGCGTACACCTTATAGCAGCAATCTGACAGGAGCCTAAACAACTTTGATCCTGACCTAGTATAACTGCAAACTGATCTAACATCTTTGTGGAAACCTGAACTACGGTTAAATCAGAAACTGAATTAGTTTGGCGGCAAACTGAATTGAAAGGACAACAAACTGAGTTAGCAGGACAGGAAAGTGAGTTAAGGATGCAGGTGACCTGAGGAGATTCTCTTCCAAGCATTTCACAAGAGAGGACTTGAACCACAAACCTTTACCTGCCAAAAGGAATGCTGTAATTCATGTCAGTGTCAACAATGGTCGAAAGTTGTAGATTTGAATCTGGTCCTCAAGTCGCTGGTTTTAGATTCGAATCTCAGAACAACCTGATTTATACTTTGTTTTATTTTGATTGAATTTGTTTACACATTTTGCGTTCCGGTTCTGAGAGAACAACCACTACATTGGAGTGTTTCGGAATTCCATGTACAACAGAAGACCCAGTGCACACATTTCCAAACTGTACAATTCAATCAAGCGATTGGTGGCTTACAAAAGAAATTGTGTTGGGTGGTGGAAGGTGGGGTATGTAAAGGTAAGTACAGAGGCACTGAACTCCTCAATGAATGATGTGAGGCCATGCAGAGGTGTTAGAGTAGCACAGTTTATTTCCATATACCAAACAGCACACCCACCACCCTCCTCAAGCTTTTGAATGGAGTGTTCCTACTGCAGTCATTTCAGAAATACAATGAAGAGATTCACAAAGAAAACTAAACTGTTTCTTTTACACCCAATGACTGAGGCAAACTACGGAATATTCAAAACCAATTTAAACGCGTCCTGTCTACAAGGTAAAGGGGAATATTAAGGGGGGGATGGGGGGTGAATTGAAATGTTGTAATGTGCAAAGTGCACACAAAATACACATGAATATACCCAGCATGTGCCCGTGGCTTGACCAACTTTCTAAGTCACGATAAAATTGCTAACCAAGCAGATTTCCCTAAAGTTATACTGCAGCATATGTAGAGTGTTCCACAGACATTGACTTGTGGCGAAAACATGAACACTGAAACTGGACTCGTGAAAACGCGATTACAGTTTTAGTACAAAAGTAGGCAACTACTTTTAGGACGAAATTGAACATTATAGTGTATTGCAATTGTGTATCGTATTATGTATGATATGCATAGTAAACATCGAATATTATATTGCATGTTAGATATATCGTATAAAGCGCATGTTGCATTGCAATCATATATAGTATTATGCGTTGTACGCGTTGTAAACATTGAAGTGACATTGGATAGTCAATATATGGTGTAGAGCGCCAGCCAGTATCAGCGGCTAGACGTCTTCCCGTGTGTGGTGGCTTTGACGTATTGATGCTTCTCCTCACTGCAGAAACTGCCATGGTCCATTTGGTGAGCAATGACCCAGCTATGCTGGGAGCAGCCTCGAGGGAGGATCTCCTGTCTAATTCATTGCCGATGTGTCTCATGGCCAGTTTAGCACACTCTTCTCCAAACTATCTCTAGTGGTGCAAGGGAAATGGTGAGAGTTTGGCTGCACACATACATGTGCAGGCTTAAACGTGTGTGTATGTGTGTGTGTGTGTGTGTGTGTGTGGTGTGTGTGTGTGTGTGTGTGTGTGTGTGTGTGTGTGTGTGTGTGTGTGTGTGTGCGTGTGTATGTGTGCGTGTGTATGTGTGTGTGAAAATCAAAGTCAAAGTCAAAGTTTTATATTGACTATGACTTTGACACACACATTCATGTGTGTGTGTGAGTGTGTGTGTCTGTTTGTGTCTCTGTGTGTGAGTTTGTATGCGTGTGTCTCCGTGTGTCTCTGTGTGTCTATGTGTGTGAGTGAGTGTGTGTGAGTCTGTGTGCGCACACATGCCCATGAGTGTGCTATAAAGTTGTTGATACTAAATAATTCCTAAATTCTGGACGAGGTATTGACTTACAGTCCTGCATGTACTTTTGATTGTCCTGTTGTTAAAGAATTATATACAAACAAGAGAACTGAAACGCGATCAAAATATGAGGACTCGAATTCCTGCAATATATAACGACAATTGCTGAATTCATGTATCATTCAACTGTTAGAAGGTTACTATAGTCTTTTCCTGGACCCTGCATACTCCCGTCTCTTTTAATCAATAAGTTTTGCTATAAATGATGGCTTGTCTAAATCACCTAGTAGTGAATAAACATTAAACTAATGAGAAAAGAGATAGTGACGTTTCCTCTGCTGTTTTAGTTGTTGAATTTTCTTCTTTTTTTTGGGGGGGTAGGGGGAGGGGGAGGGTTATGGTTGGAAATGGTATGCTTCGATTTATAAGTAAGAACCATGTATCCTATATTCAGTTTTGAAACTGGCATAACTACAGACACCTCTGTAGGTAGCAACAGTAGGTAAGAAGTTTTCTCTTTAACATTTTTATTCAATTTTCCATGTTATATATTAAACACAATGAATTTACATGACACCTTAAATGAAATCGCACATGTTGATGCAGTATCAATGTATATTAATAAACTTCTCACGAAATAACTTCAAGGGCAATCAACGACATATTCAAAATGAAATAAGGAAATAGGCAAAAAGCTTTCTGTTCGGTTCATTTTAGCAGTTTGGTTAGAACGGCTTTAAACAAATTATTCTCAAAATCTTTAACAAAAGAACTGCACCGAGTGCACTGTCAAATCATAATAAAGAAACATACAAAAAAACTAATACTTAAGAAATAAAAACATAGATAACAGGAAAAGGGTACACTTGGGAGAAAACATCCACATCTATGGATCCTTAATTAAATTTGAGCAAAAATACCCCCTCCTTACTGAAAGAAACGCTCAGAGAAAGTGTACGTGCTGACCTGTCAACAGGACCACTCAAAAAACGAGAGACAAAAAGGCCTCAGATTAGGCCGCAAGATGCACCCTCTAAGACAAGCTGTCTACACCACCTTCTTTCATTCCTGTCAAAGACTTCTGCCCTTTTCCTGTCAGTTCCTTCTATCTTTCCATCCTCTGTCTTGTTCATCCTCATCTGTCACTCACACCGACGTGATATCAAGAAATCAACGCCAGACCTCCTTTGTGTGTGTGTGTTTTTTATGATTTCTTACATTGCCGCACGTTTTTGTCTTTATTTCTTTGTTTCTAGCCATGTTTTCATGTATTTATTCCCAATGCTATTCTTGGCCAAAGTGACAATGAGGAATGAATGGGGAGGAGGAGAAAAGTATACATGAGGGCAAGAATAAGAGCAATTACGAAAAACAACATACAAATAGGCATACAGAAATAGCAATCATAAAATACATGGACATAACACAAAAGAAAACAAAACGTTGCCTAATCAAGCGACATTGAGACACTCTTCCGCCATTTTGTGATATATATGTATATATATATATATATATATATATATATATATATATATATATATATATATATATAGAGAGAGAGAGAGAGAGAGAGAGAGAGAGAGAGAGAGAGGAGAGAGAGAGACAGACAGACAGACAGACAGACAGACAAACAGACAAACAGACGATAAATAGATAGATATTTGCTATAGTGATGCGCTTTTATTGTCTTTGCAAGATATAGCGCTAAATAAATTCCATTTATTATTATTAGATAGATAGATAGAAGACAGATATACTGATAGATAGAAAGATAGATAGATAGATATTTGCTATAGAGATGCGCTTTTATTTGTCTTTGCAAGATATGGAGCTAAATAAATTCAATTTACTATTATTATTATTATCATTATTATTAGATAGAAAGAAAGAAAGAAAGAAAGATAGATAGATAGATAGGTAGATAGATAGATAGATAGATAGATAGATAGATAGATAGATAGATAGATAGATAGATAGATAGATAGATAGATAGATAGATAGATAGATAGATAGATATGGAGAGCTCTGCTATGACTCATCCATTCAGTAACAAGACATTCATTGCGTTTCTGCCTGGTCATGTTCTGACTAATTGGAAACCCGGTGAAGGAACAGGGAAGAGTCTGGCATGGCCTAAGGCAAACTCCACGAACCTTACTGCTTCCACCTGAGGAGGCTGTGTAGAACACTTCAGAGAATAGAACAGACACCGATAATGAAGTGAAGCACTTCTTGTGGTATTAATATCTTTCAAGACCACATTGGTCACAAGGCTTTTTTAAAGTAGCACAACTTTACTGTATAGTTTTGTGTGCTTGATTTCTTTGTGAAACTCTGCAGGCCGAAGATGAAAGTCAGAAATGATCGTCAGGGCATATGCACGATGCTCAGTCGAGTCGACAAAGCATTCTATGCTGACTCTATGTTGATTCTATGTTGACTACAGCAGGCTATGTTGACTAAAGCAGACTACGTTGACTACAGCAGACTATGTTGACTTCAGCAGGCTATGTTGACTACAACAGACTATGTTGATTACAGCAGACTTACGTTGACTTTAGCATAATAAGTTGACTACAGGAGACTACGTTGACTACAGCAGACTGTATTGACAGCAGAAGACTATGTTGACTACAGCAGACTGTACTGACTGCAGAACACTATGTTGACTATAGCAGAATACGCTGACTACAGCAGACTATGTTGACTACAGAAGACAACGTTGACTACAGGACTATGTTTATTATAGGAGACTGTATTTACTACAGAAGACTATGTTGACTACAGCAGACCTCGTTGACAACAGTAGACTATGTTGATTACAGCTGACTATGTTGACTACAGTAGACTGTGTTGACTACAGCAGACTACGTTGACAACAGTAGACTATGTTTACTACAGCTATGTTGACTACAGTAGACTGTGTTGACTACAGCAGACTACGTTGATTACAGAAGACTATATTCAAGTCAAAAAACACTTTAATCATCCCATGAAGGGCAATTATTGACTACAGCAAACTACATTGACTGCAGCAGACTATGTTGACTATGACAGACTATCTTCAATACAGAAGACCTCTTTCAAAACCAACAGCTGCTGATACTGGATTTTAAATTATTCGTCCCTTTACTTGATGCTTTATCTATATCAACAACAAAAACAAACACGAAAACCCTACCTAGGCAATGTTTTCATAGTTTACAATTTGAAGTACAAAACGGCACATTTCAACAGCCGCTTAAGCCAAAACACCCGTGTTTTATTCATTGCTCTTAATCTTCCTACCAGCCTGGAGAGGAGGTCTCCACCAGATTCAATTTGCCTACGACACACCGCCTGGCCTGATAAGTCCAGTGCAGGGCCCACTGATTCCCCGAGGGGTTAAGGGCAAAGTCCAGTCAATCTTTTTTATGCACCGAGAAATAGCTGAAAATGGGGCATACGTTTTGCAATAGAAAACTGGTGCAGTGATTTTCTAAGTCAACATATGAGTGTAGAATTTTGAGAATGTTGCCCAAATTAGCTGACTGATACTGCAGGTGCCTGTATCTCCCGGGTCCAGTTGATGCCAAGATAATATAATCGGAAGCATAGACTACAGCCTTGTAACGTAGTTTCAAAGCAGATGCACCTCCATAGCAGCATCATTACATCATCATCGTCGCTGTTCATCATTAACATAAAAGAAAAATAATTGTCCCTGATGCGGTATCCCCGGGTGATCTGGTCTCGTGGTGCCCTCTATTTCCGTGATACCATTCGCTTCTGTGCCTTGGTAAGTTTGTGTCAAAGCCTTTGGAGTTAAATATTCACAGGAGAAGGTCGTTGAAGGGACGTTGTGGTTGTCGCCACACCAGATGGGCGTCACAGTCTTGTTCTGTCTTAGTGGGTGGTGTCTCGCGTTTATCATCTCAGAACAGGTACCACTGAACACCACCAACAAGACTCAGCAGCAGTGCAGGGCCCATCTGTCAGGTTGTTCTACTGCTGCATGACATTGATAGGCTTCCTGTGGACTTGTGACCAAGGGGATACAATATAACCAATCTGGGTATGACTGGAGCGGACGGAGTAAAGTCAGCGGAGTGGGAACAGCAGGACAGGAACGTCACAGAAAACAAGGCAGAGCAAATACCAAAAAACCCAAAAAGCAAAACAAGAACCCCCAAAATACCAACAACATATGAGCACAGTAATTTGCTGAACAAACCGTAAGACTGGAGGAAAATTGTCTCCTCTATTATTGTGCCATGGATATTGCTCTACACGTGATTTCTTTTGATTATTGGTATCTCTGTGTTAACAACATTGGCATGATTTACTTCATACTACAGTAGCCTGGTAGGAGGCACCGTGGTCGAGTGGTTTAGGCGGTCAACTCGTGATCCAGTGGTCGCGGGTTCGATCCCCGCTCGGCTCGGTGTTGTGTCCTTGGGAAAGACACTTTACTCCTATTTTCCCCACTCCACCCAGGTGTACAAGTGGGTACCAGCTCTGCTGGGGAAGTATCTGGCGACAGACTAGCGTCCTGTCACAGGGGTGGTGAAAAACCATCAGTTCGCTTAACGCAACAGAAACCGGGATAAGCTCCGGCTCTATGGGCCTTCTGGCTCGAAAGAACATACTTTACAGTAGCCTGGTTGTTTAGAAGCTGAAGCAGGAAATCAACTGATATTTGATTCACTGTAGGCATGTTGCGCAATAAGCACAGCTCTTCTCTAAAGCAAAATGATCATACACATTATTCAGATGAGTACTTGGTAGGCAAAACCAGTAAAAGTAGTGTTTTACTGAATATGAAAATAAGGTGGGTCAGCGAATACTTCAGTAAGTATGGTAAGGAAACCAGTAATACAAAAATACTGAGCTTGTATAAATTAGATGAGTACAATATATAATGTACCATCGGAGAACATTGGATTAGAATCCCAGGAAACTAGGAAGAATAAGAAAAAGGGTAGCCGACACATAAACACTAGTTCTGGAATAGAACCGATTAGAATAATAAGTAAATTAGTTTATCTACGAAGCTGTACGACACAACACAGCATGGCATGACGCTGATCAATAATGACCAGACATCAAGTCTGTATCGTAATACACTGATTTAGTACGATGGGAAACTGGATTATTATGGCGGAAATCTATGTTAGTACGACTGGAACCTAGTTAATACTGTACAGAAACGTCTTTGAAAAACACCGATAGCTCCAGCTCGAACATGTTCCCAACATTGTATGAAACTGACTTGAACACACGGTCTTAGCTTCCCAAACGGCTGCGTTCGTTTCCAATACGATCACAACACTTCCAAAGTGCCATTAATTTTAGTCTAAGCTTACTGATCTTGATTTTTTTGGTTCCAGAATCCAATCTTGATAGAGTCTGGTGAACTTAAGTGTTTAAAACATATCTTAGATCGGATTATGCACATATCCACCCTATGCACGAATCTGTCACATTTTCTCTAGTTTAAGCATTTGAAGAGAAAGCCAGTACGTACATCCACAGGCTGCGATTATATGCGTCAGTGGCTGTTGGCTTGTGGAAACACCAAGATACCCACGCAGGTGGCTTGATTAGCGAACCTCTATGCATTCAAGCATAAGCTGAATTTATTTACCAATATATGCATTTAGTGTGGCTATAATAGTGACTTATTCTCGAGATAATTGAAAACTGGAACCAAAACAAGTAATTTGAGTTTAGCGAAAAACCTATCTTAGCAAAGTCAACGGTACTGGGCTCCTCTGTGGATGATTGAAACAACAGTCATTTGAGTTTAGCAAAAAACCTATCTTAGCAAAGTCAACAGTACTTGGCTCCTCTGTGGATGATTGAAACAACAGTCATTTGAGTTTAGCGAAAAATCTATCTTAGCAAAGTCACCAGTACTGGGCTCTTCTGTGGATGATTGAAAGAAAAACGGGGAGAGGGGGCTGCTGGAAAGCCACAACGGCAGGAATTCTATGATGCTGGAAGAACATAAAGAACAGTCATTTTGTGGCTGAAGCACTCAGGAAACAGTAGTGAGGCTGACTTGCTGACTAAAACCACCTCGCGGGGACAAGAAAGGGCTCTGATTTGGCCGCGGTCAGGGGCCAGGAAGCCATTTCTCCTTCTTTGAAACAGAACAGAAGGCGAGGGCGGGAGAGAATCCAAAGTAGCTCCCCCTCTCTCTCTCTCGTTTTTGTCTCCCCCTGTACTTGTCTCCCCGCTCTCTGGCTTTCTCCTGTTTGCCTTGACAATACCAGAGGTCAAAGTCGAATCGTTGGTTTTGTGGTGGAAAGTGATTTAAAGCCTCCGTTTTCAGTTTTTTGGTGGACATGATAAATTTGCCTTTGTTGCGTTGGACATTGATTAATGACACTGCCACTAGCAGCTGAGCTCGCGATGAGATTGAGAAATAAAGTATCAAAAATACATAAGGTGAAAACAAAAGCAAAAATTAAAAAGACACAAAAAGTACTACCACAGGAAAACACGACAGACTATTGTTTTTTTCCTACTTTTAAGAATAACCAACCTGACTGCCAGAGGAAAATAAATACCTCAAGAAACAACATTAATGTTGTCTTAAGCTATTTACTGAAGTCTTCTAAAAAAAACACACCCTTTTTGGCGATGTTCCACCGGACAACATTTTTAACTTCCTGGGAAAAGCAGGCATTTCCCATCTGATATGAGTCAACACGTCTTAGCTCATTACTATGAACAAAGGTGGTTTTAAGGAATCGGATTTGAGTTTTTTACCTCAGTTTATGTGTTGTTTATTTGGCTTCTTCCACAATATGGTAACAGTCCTGGGTTGACCCATATGGTTGACCAGGGCATCAATACAAGGTACGACAGCAGAGTTGGCTTTTAACCCTGTTTTATTCTATACATAGTTGCAGAATATCAATTTGATATCAAGTTTTAACGAGGTGGCAGCCCCAATATGGCCTCTGTGGTCAGCAGGGCTGTAAACATCTTGACCGGATTGGAAGCGATATATCCACTGCAGTCTGGCGCTCGAAAAGAAAGTTTTTTGTTGTGCCATTCTTCCCAAATAGTTTCCAGTATGACGCAGTACGATTACTGGTACCTCTTCAGTACTTCCCTTGTCATGATTTACTTGCTACCTCTTTGACTTGGTTGTCTGGAAGCTGCAGCTGGGTACTGGCCTATAGTTGATTCACTGCTGCTTCATTTCACAGTGACTGGGCAGCCCTGAGGTCAGCACTGAGGGCCCAGACACATCGTCCTGATCAGTCTGCGGTACACCAAGCGGCAACGTTAGTTCGACATTGAAGTCACATTAAAACGTTGATATAACAGGAAACTTGGGTAAGTATGATGAAGAAACTAGTGCTACGCAAAACTGAATTATTATGACAGGAATGAAGACACTTAACGCGGTAGGAATGGGTGTTGGAATCTTAGAAACTAAGTTTGTGTAATTGTATTGCAGCCAAGAATCACAGGAAACTATAACTCAAAACTGGGTTAGAATACGTAAAAATGAATTACCGAAGGAAAGTGAGTTTGTTTTACAACAAAAGATTGACATAGAATGGAACTAGTCAGACTGGAGACCGAGTAAGTATGGTAGGAGACTAAACAAACATTACACGAAACTGTATTAGTGCCAGCAAATCGAATCTAAATGACAAAAAACGGAGTTGGTCCGACAGGAAAGTGAGTTAATGTTACGGAAAATCTAATCGAAAAACACTCATCAGTTTCTGGATTGATTCTTTTCCATGCAGATTTGGCTTCATTTTTGGGGTGTGTACTCTGCTCCAAGCATTTCAACACTTTATACAAATTTGATGATTTCTTAAAGGTGGCAAAAGCAATCTTAACTAGAATTCTAAATCGAAATTTACTAGTCCTGAAGTTTTCAATTTGAGATTAGAACCTTATAAGGTGTGGCGAACAAAATAAGCTTTTGGTATTTGTTTCTTTAGCGTCTTTCAGGTCGGTTTATGTGTATGTCTACCACTTCTACATATTTGTGTGTATACGCACATACAGAAAGTTTAGTCAACATGTTATCATTGGTCAAATTAGTGAGCTTGACGAGCGCACTGGGCTATTGTCTCATTTCTGATACTCTAGCAGATGTGGTAGGAAATATAAAAAGTTTTTCCACATACAAAAGGCATCTGAGGGGGGAAAGTGAAAACAGGAATATATTCCAGTCAAAATAGCAATGATTTTTAGAAACAAATACGCTACCACTAACACGAAAAAGAACTTTGCTTGATAAAAGAAATACACAAAGGACGGTTGAGAGTTGGCTACAGCACACAAGAGCAGTATCGACGACTGACCGCTTTCTCCGGTATGTTTATGGCACCGTAACGTTTGTCTTCATTGCCGAGCCTGCCATGGTCCATTCTGCATGCAATGACCCAGCTGTCCCTGGAAAGGCATCAAGGGAGGATCCTCTTTCTTCTTTATTGCCCATGTGCTTCACGGCAAGTTGAACTTTGTGGCCCGAGTCCTTTCCAAACTGTTTGCTTAGGTGATTGTAGAAATTCTAGAGTCTGGTGGCATACTTGTGTGTGGGTGTGTGTTGTGTGTGTGTGTTGTGTGTGTGTGTGTGTGTGGTGTGGGGTGTGTGTGTGGACATGCGCATACACAGACACGCAGTCACATATACGTGTGTACGGGCATACATATGGCAGACACACACACACAAACACACACACACATACACACGCACGCACGAGAGAGAGCACAACACGTGTGCCCTAGTATCTCACTAATTACAATCTTACCAGGGAAGAAACCTTACCAAAAATGAGGTCAGTTCCAACCCAAAACTTAACCCTTTCTCTCCCAACTTGTGCCCTTGACCGGGATGAGTAATGGCTGACAGTCTTTTTCCGACAGCTGACCCTTTCCTGTCGTGTAGGATTACCTCAGCATCCACTGGGAGTGCCAGCGACAGGGGAGGGAAGAAAATAGATGGCACAGCTGGGGCCCTTCAAAATTGGGGCTCCACAATGAATTTCAGGGACCAAAATGTACTTCACGAATTGATCACAAACGACCCCGTACAATGACTTTCAGGGACCAAAATGTACTTCACGAATTGATCACAACTGAAGCCTTTCAAAACCACCCTGTACAATGACTTTCTGGGTCCAAAGTGCACTACATGAGTCGATCATGATATTAGTTCTGATCCTACACATTGCCTAAAATCAGGGGAAAATTTAATATTCCCATAATTGGACAGGAGCCTGTGCCCAGCCATTAGTGATTTAAAGCAACTGTTCCCCTCAATTTTTAATTTAACCAACTCCTCCAGAGAAAATAAATTGGTGCTGCAGTTAGAAAAGTGAACCTCGTAAATTTGCTGGAAGGCAGACTTGTGATTATTGATGTGATAGAAATTAATTCTTAAACGCAGAAATTAATGGTCTGGGGAGAAATAGAGCTCAATGTCACTGTTGTTGCGGGAAAAGTTTAGTTTTCTTAAACAAAGACAGATTACTGTTGCAGGAGTTATCCTTCTTTGGTTTTCAAAACAGATATTGGAAAATTAGATGAAACCAGCGTTAAACATCATTATTTTAGCCCCTAACTCGTTGACGCCAATTGTCACAAGATGAAGTACAAACAGGTCTTTTCATCATCACCTTTCCCTTCCCAGTTAAAAAATAAACTACTGTGATATCCCATGGTAGCAAAAGTGGCTGTGTGTGATTTGATTGGTATAAAAGTCACGAAAAAATAAAGGTATAACGACATGAACACAAGGTAGCACAAAAGAACAACCAAACTCAAGAAAACAGACAAGCTTTTCTTCTATGAGGGATCTTAACGATCGGAAACGCATCTAGATTCCTTGATGCCTTGCACATACAGAAACACCTTCAGACGTCCTACGAGGCCAACTTCAACTCTAGAAATTGGCTTTGCATAACACTGATAGAAAACCATCCACGACCAAAGCTTTGACTATGCGAGCATGCAGAGAAATAAAAATATAATTTGATGGAGAGTTATCTGATCATTAGGAAGCTAGACCATTTTTCTTCTTTTTGCCTGCCTCAGTTAACCTTGGTACTTAAAACTGTAGCCATAATTATGGCAACAAAGGTCTACTAGATGTGTGACTTGGCAGTGAAAGAAAATAACCGTGCAGGCTTTGGTTGATAAGAGACGCTTACCCAAGCTGGACCAAGATGAGGACAATCTACATGGTATCACAAATATCCATCATTTCAATTATGGGTAAAGGCATACAAGTATAATTACACCAGTAAAGGCATACAAGTATAAACACAATAACCAAATTTACAAGCCTGAGTGGTGGGTATATTTACTTTCTGCTTCTGTCGTTGTGTGCAATGATATTATTTCTGTTTTTATAATCAGTTACGGTTTATTGCCAGATTTTCCCATGTTGGTAAACTTCTGCCACACTATGTCGAAGGACATAATTATTCACCTCAGCTTACTACAAACACCCACTGTGGGGCTCCCTTTGGAAAAAGCTCAATATAAATCTACAACAATAAGTATTGACCTAGAACCCTAAAATGCAAGTTGTAAAAGAGCTACAAGATTATGGTTTGAATCTAGCCACAACCTCCTAATTGGCTAAACCGTCAGTGGTGGTCTGGGTAAAAGTTATCTATATAAAGCTATCAACAAAGATCGTTTGTGTAACATGTACTTATCGCAAGTAACAGAACCCGCATACAGTATCATGCTTGTCCTGCACTGACGAATTTTGCCGAAACAAACTAGTCCTTAAAGATAAATCAGCAACAGACAGAAAGAATGAAAAACATAAGTGATACGACAGGGAAGCATTTGCTCCACACAGGCTGCTAAGACCCATACAGAAAAGCTGTACCGCGACTATGAATGCTGTATAATTTGGTCTCGTGGAGAGACGAATACTGGCTTGATACCCAGCACGACTGTTCCTCTCAGTATTCATGGCGCTAAAGGCTTCGTTAGAAACAAGTGAAGACTGTAACGTATAAAAAGTGTTGAGGAGGGATATGGCACAGGAAATCAATGCGTTTTCCTGGGTATTTTGGGGAGTGGTAGAGTTTGTGATGGTGGTGAAGTGTGTATTTGTGCGTGTGTGCCTGCGTTAGTGCATGCATTTGTGCGTGCGTGTGTGTGTGTGCGTTTGTGTTTGTGCGCACGCGCGTGCTTGTGCGTGCCTAATGTGTGTGCGTGTGTGTCTGTGTCTATGTCTAAGTTTTGTAGAGAAATGTAAAACAAAATACTCCATTCGCACAAAAAACGTCATCCAAGAAAAACACCCCTCAGCAACTTTAGGACTGTGCACGCGTGTATGTGTGTGTGTGTGTTTCTGTGCGCGCACTAACGTACGAGTATGGCTGCGCACGTGCGCATGTGGGTCAAAACGGAAAAAAAAGAAATATGGAAATGAATAATCCCTGTGTACAGCTTGAGCGCAGTCTGCTTTTGCCCCTGGAATCAGCCACCAGGGGCTGCAACTGTCTGACTGTGTAATCTGCCTTGTTTCTGATGATGAAAGGCGCCTGCTCAAACGGATTATCTCCCATGTCCGCAAATGAGAAAATTATGACAATGTTCCTGAACCACGATTCTGAGAGACGGTGGTGTGTGTGTGTGTGTGTGTGTGTTTGTGTGTGTGTGTGTTTGTTTGTGTGTGTATGTGTGTGTGTGTGTGAGTGAGTGTGTTTGTGTGTGTATGTGTGTGCGTGCTTGCTTGCGAAAGGGGGACATGTTGTGTGTGTGTTGTGTGTGTGTGTGTGCGTGCGTGTGTGTGTCTGTGTGTGCGGATGGTGGTGGTGGTGGTAAGGTTGTGTGTATGTGTTTGCATGTCTGTTTTTGCATGCATGCAAGTACGCGCGCGCGCGCGCGCGCGTGTGTTTTAAAACGGAAAGAATGATATACCGAGGAAGACTGAGGAGACAAATGCAGGTGAGTGGTATAAAACACAGAGAGACAGAGACAGTGAGAGAAAGGGCAGGGGGACACAGACAGACCAACAGTTATAAAGGCAGACGCAGACACACACACTCATCTCCACACACACACACACACACACACACACACACACACACACACACGTTAACCCCCCCCCCCTCTCTCTCTCTCTCACACACGTTAACCTCATCCTCCCTCACACACACACATACACATGCACTGGTTCACTCCCCAAGTCTCCACACCACACCACACCACACCACACCACACACCTCTCTCCCACAAGCAGTGTGACAGTGATAAGCGAGGCAGACAACGTTCTTGCAGGGGACAGCGGCATAGCAGGTTGCTGTTAGGTTCTCATAAAAGCCAGCAGCTCTTTTGCCTTGCAAATGAGGCCAGAGTAATGTCTTCACCTCGGGCCAGGCACCGCGGACCAGGATCACAATGATTCATTCAGGGGCACACCACTAACTATTGCCGCACACATCGCCAGCCTGCATGCACAACGGTGAACACCATTGAGGGAAGGCAAAATGGCTGCAAACTTGCTAGAACCGACGAAGACATGCTATAGTATTTTTTTTTTAAAAGCTAGCTTCTGCCTTCCTTAAATGTTGAGAAGCTAACCATAGTGTCTTGTGTGTGTTTGTTTATTTGTTTTGTCTGCTTTTTTGTTGGCAGTGGGGAGGTAGTGTTCAGTTTTCCCAAAAAGGATTTCAACGCGTGCAGATCAGTACATTTCGTTTTCGTTCCTCGGTCAGAGCTCTGAGGTTCACCAGTAGTGAGATTTTGTGTTTGCGGCCGTTTTTAGCCCACCTTGAAGGTAGCCGCATTCCAATGTCAGGGGGGTGTATGCTGGGTATGGTCGTATTTCCTTAACCCACCAAACGCTGACATGAAATATGGGATCTTTAACATGCATATTTAACCTTCTATAAGTGTATATGTACGAAGGGAATGACGCACTGGCAGGTAGGTCTGCACTTAACTGATCTTGGAGATCATAAAAATGCCCGCCCTCAAGTCACCAGATGCCGCCGAGATTTGAACCCATGACTCCATGGACCCGTCGACGTAGTCGGTCATAGCTACTCGGCTACAGCGTCCGCCAAGTAGTACATACATACAAGCTACACCACTCTGTCGATGTCTAGATATCAAATGTGCGTATATTTGATCCAGAGCAAAACTCAATGCCCATGAACAGCCTCAAGTGAAGTGCAGTGCAGGTTGGTATTTTAGGATTTTGATGAAAATGCTTGATGGAGAAGTGAGGCGAATACTTGATGTTTATTCTACATATATATATGACAGAGATCGCGGAATAGGCAGGTCTGCACGTAAACAGAACTGGAAGATTGCAACCCCCATCCTTGATATACAAGGTGACTCTAAGAACCAGCTTTTAGACGCATATATTCCGAGGGAACACACACACACACACACACACACACACACACACACACACACACACACACACAATCAGAGCTCTGAGGAAACATAAATATATACACATGCATACACAGGGACGGACGGACGTATGCACGAACGCACGCACACGCACATGCACACACACACAAACACACACACACACACACACACACTCACAAGCACATGGACCTCTGAGGAATATAAATACATACACATACGCACACACGGACGGATGCACGAACGCATGCACACGCACATGCAAACACACTCACACACACACACACACACACTCACAAACACATGTGACCTCTGAGGAAATATAAATACATACACATACGCACACACCGTATGCACGCACGCACGAACGCACGAACACACACATGCACAACTACACACCTGAGCTCTAAGAAAACAAATACACGCCCACACATTCGTGCACACATGAAAACTCTAAATACACCCACACAGGCAAAACCATTTTCTATCAAAACACCCTCTTCTTTGTTAGTGAAACAAGCACAACTTCCAATAGATGAACCACACACAGAAAATCTTAAGTATAAAAGTCTAACTTCAAACAGATTAACCGTACACAGCTATCTTGTCACAGACTAACTCCCAATAGATTAACCATGCACAATATATCTCAAACATTACAGACTCTCTTGGCCTGTGTGCATTGTTCTTGACAGGTGAAACTCAATGCAGCCTCCAGAAAGCATCAAGCCAGCTGAGGGACTACACAGAGGCCAGCCCCATACACTGATGACAACTCTCAGTCACAAAGTATCCTCATGAGCCCCCTACTTCTTTCTGGCAGATAACAAGCATAATACAATTGTCGTCTCATGCAGAAGACATACCAGCTTTCAGGGTGATTTCCCAGTGATGCACTTGTCTCTAACAGTACACGATAACCTCTCAAGCATTTTCTATAGTTTCTGTAGACTTTTTTTGGGGGGTCTGACATACTGATACTTCTCTCTTTGACTAGAATACGTTGGGTAGTAACCATCTCTTTTCTGCGTCATTAGCTGTCAGGGAGATAGTGCTCTACAGACCTGGTATCTAATTTATGGCTAGAGTGTTTCACAGTGAGTGGAGTTGCCCTCAGCTATTGAGATCTGCTAGCCACCAAACACGTTGTCCTGGTTTTCTTCCCCGTTCCTCAGCTAGAGCTCGGAAGCTCACCGTTAATGAGATTTTTGTATCTGCGACATCCCCCCCCCCTCCCACACTCACACCACCATCACCACAATTACCACCATTAAGGCAGCCGCGCTCCCACTTCGGGATAGTTTCTCAACACAACACCTGAGCGAATGCGTTTTTAAGGAAACACATGTCATCTGTTCTTACTGGCATTAAAAGCCTACTCTTCCGGAAAGTGGAACGGGTATCTAAAGTGTGCGCAAGACCTCCTGCAAGCAATTGCACACTGGGCCTTCTCATTTGAATGGGCTTTAAAATTCAGTTCCATTTTCCCGTCAAACTGATAAAACAAATGTAAGGCTGAGAACAGAGCTCACAACCTAGCGGTAAACTTGTTAGGCAGGGGGTCTTAACCATCCTACCACCTTCCTTCTTATTGTTCTGACGATTTTAAAGAACACGTGGCAATACACCTAGGAATTCAATAAAGACTTTCCTAGCAATATCACACATCTTAAAGTGAAGAAGAAGAAGAAGAAGAAGAAGAAGAAGATGATGATGATGATGATGATGATGATGATGATGATGATGATGATGATGATGAAGCAGATGCAGAAGAAGACGCAGAAGAAGAATGATGAGGAGGAGGAAAAAGAGGAGGAGGAGGAGGAGGAGGAGAAGTAGAAGTAGAAGAAGAAGATGAAGAAGGAAGAAGAAAGAAGAAGAAGAAGAAGAAGAAGAAGAAGAAGAAGAAGAACAAGAAGAAGAAGAAGAAGAAGAACAAGAACAAGAACAAGAAGCAAGAGGTGAAGGAGTCAAATTGTATATACATTAACTGTCAAGAAGAATCTATACAGGAGAATCAATATAAATTGGGCTACTCTTATTTTTCTAGTATTTCTTGTTGTTAAAATCCTGGACTTTCTCTCTCTCTCTCTCTCTCTCTCTCTCTCTCTCTCTCTCTCTCTCTCTCTCTCTCTCTCTCTCTCTCTCTCTTCTCTCTCTCTCTCTCCTCTCTCTCTCTCTCTCTCTCTCTCTCTCTCTCTCTCTCTCTCTCTCTCTCTCTCTCTCTCTCTTCCTCTCTCTCTGTCAGCTAACAAAAGACTTCATGAAACGACACCATAAAAACCCCGGTCTTATCAGAGAGGACTAATGAGTTTTCAAAGAGAACTGCTAAAGATGCACTTGATGCCAATCTTCTCATTACGAACGGTTGAGCTGTTTTTGTGATGTCTCCATCCATATTGGGGGTGCATTTATCTGACATATCAGTACCTAGACAGTTCAGACAGAGACAGTCTCTTTTTTCTCTGCCATCAGTTGTCAGGGGAGACAGTGCTCTACAGGCCTGGTATCTAATTTATGGCTGGAGTGTTTCACAGTGAGCGGAGTTGCCCTCAGCCATAGAGATATGCCGGCCGTCAGACACAGTGTCCTGATCAGTCTATGGGACATAAGGTAGTAGCGGTGGGAGTTTAGCGGGAAGGCTTTATGCAATGTGCACACAATGAAGAAGAGGAAGGGGGAGGAGGAGAATGCAAACAATGGGAAAAGAAATATAAAGCAGAAAAGGTAGAAGAAAAAGTATGCAAAGAAAAAGAACACAAAGAAAAGAAGTGGTGGTAGTGGTAGTGGTGGTAGTAGTTAGTAGTAGTAGTAGTAGTAGGTAGTAGTAGGAATAGGAGTAGGAGTAGTAGGAATAGGAGTAGGAGTAATAGTAGTAGATAGTAGCAGTAGCAGCAGCAGTAGCAGCGGCAGTAGCAGGAGGAGGAGGAACAGGACGAGAAGAGAAGGAAGAAGAAGAAGAAGAAAGAAGAAGAAGAAGAAGAAGAAGAAGAAGAAGAAGAAAGAATGACAGAAAGAAAGATAGACAGACAAACAGACAGACAGAATGAAAGAAAGAAAGAAAGAGGAAGAGGAAAATAGTCGTATTTGATATATACATTAGCTGTCAGGAAGTTAGAAAGAAAGAAAGAACAAAAGAAAGAAAGAAAGAAAGAGGAGGAGGAAAAGACTCGTATTTGATATACATTAACTGTCAGGAAGCTATAAAAGAGAATCAATAAAAATTGAGCTACTCTTCCTCTAGTCTTTCTGGTTGGTAAAATCCTGGACTCTCTCTCTCTCTCTGTCTCTGTCTCTCTATCTCTCTCTCTCTCTGTCTCTCCTCTCTCTCTCTCTCTCTCTCTCTCTCTCTCTCTCTCTCTCTCTCTCTCTCTCTCTCTCTCTCTCGAGGACTGGTTGTTAAAAAGTGTGCATGCTTATGCCCTTACCCTCTTTAAAGAAATTTCATTCAATTCAATTCAATTTTCTCTCTCAGCTGGCGATAAAAAAATAATGAAACAACACCCCAAACCTCCAGTCTTATCAGAGAAGACTAATCAGTTTTCAAAGAGAACTGCTAAAGATGCACTTGATGCCAATCTTCTCATTATGAACGTTTGAGTTGTTTTTGTGATGTTTCCGTCCATTTTTGTGGCGCATTCCTCAGACATAATTTATCAAAACCTACATGGTTTGGACAGAGGCAGTCTTTTTTTCTCTGAGCTATTTGTTATCAAGGAGATAGCGCTTTGCAGGCCTGGTATCTCATTTACGGCCGGTGTGTTTCACACTGAATGAAGTTGCCCTCAGCCATAGAGATCTGCCGGCCGTCAGACACATTGTCCTGATCAATCTGTGGGATAATTATAAGGCAGTAGCGGGGGAGTTTAGCGTGAACTCTCTATGCAGTGTGTGCACAAAATGCGTGAAAGAAGAAGAAGAAGAATTGCGAAGAGTTACAAAGAAGAAGAATTGCAAGAAGATTAAGAATTGTGAAGAAGAATAGCGAAGAAGAAGAAGCAGCAGCAAGAAGAAGAAGGAGAAGGAGAAGAAAGAAGAAGAAGAAGAAGAAGAAGAAGAAAAAGAAGAAGAAGAAGGAGAAGATGATGATGATGATGATGATGATGATGATGATGATGATGATGATGAACAAGACGAAGAAATAAACATAAAAGGTGGAAGAAAGGCGTACATATCAGAAAAGAAAAAAAGACGAAAAAACGAAAGCAGACAGGAAAGAAAATAACAGCAAAAACCTATCACAAACACACTAAAAGAAAGACTAAAAAGGCAAAACAGAGCCAACTCTATACATACAACACAGATAACATGAAAATTCAAAAAAGGCAAAAAGAAGTATAAGAATAAAGCCAAATCACACACACACAAATCAGACAAAGAATTCAACAATCAGAAAGAAACAGAAAAATTCCATCAAAAGACACACAGACAGACAGACAGACTGGTAGATAGACAAGACAAGACAAAGACAAAAGTTAGGAGAAACGGAGAGTGAAGAAATGGCAACAAAGAAAAGAACCAGAGGCAGAAAGAGAAGAAAAAACATTTGGCTAATTGTAGAAAAAAACCCAAGGGCCTATTACATGCTTATGTAAGCTATCAAAAGGGTTCTCATCTTTAGTTGAACTAATCTCCATGTCCTATCTCGTCTAATTACCGTAGAGTCGATCATTGACATTTAGCCTTCTCTGTCTACTTGTCTGTCTGTTTGTCTTTCAGTCTGTCTGTCTGTCTGCCTGCCTTTCAGTCACTGTCTGTCTGTTTATTTCTCTGTATTTCATTCTGTCCCAATCTGATTGTCTACTGCCATTTTCTCTGTCTCTGCCTCTATCTTCCTCGCTGTCTGTCTGTCTGTCTGTCTATCTGTCTGTCTGTCTCTGTCTGTCTCTGCCTGTCTATGTCTGTCTTTTTAGACTGTCTCTCTCTCTCCTGTGATTGGAATGAAATCTCTTTTTTGCAAGCCATTAGTCTTCTGCTGATAAAAAGTAGCTCCGCTGGGACGGATACTTGATTTATTGGTGGTCTGTTTGACCCTGAGCCAAGATGGGGCTCTCTTGGGGCATGAACACTTGCTACAGACCAGACACATTACTGTACTATTAGCACTGTGCTACATAGATGCAAAAATTCAATGTAGGATGGTACACACAAAACTAACCGACACGTTATATTAATAAGTGTGTTACTTAGATAAAAAGCAAAGGTAAAGTTGTCCCATAACCTATAAGGTCGTAGAGGGAGCGAGGCGTCAGAGACCTCACTTCTCTAGGGCCAGCATATTGAGGGCGGCGCCCATCTCCTCTCCCTCGCTGCTTTACCCTCCCGGGCCCTAAAGAGGGCAGGTACCCATTAACAGCTGGGAGAAAACTGGGGAAACTGTACTGAAGCCAAGGTGCGCAAACGGTCACCCATCCAAGTGGTAGCCACGCCCGACGCTGCTTAACTGGGCTGGGGAAAAGCGAGTGCTCCGACCACTGAGATATTCCGTTTCCTGGATGCCTGCTTAAATTCAACATAGGATGGTATAGAGAATAAAAGACTAGATACTTTATAGTATTAGCAGAATGCTACATAGATGCATGCTTAAATTCAACGTAGGATCGTATAGAAAATACCAGACCAGACACATTATACTAATATGGTGTGTTACATAGGTGTACGACAGAAATTCAATTTAGAATGGTATTCAAAAAATAAAAAAAACACCTTCACTTATGTAGATGAGTTTCAGATGAAACATGGTCTTTTGACTTTTTCCTTTTGTGTGAGTGTAAAAGTGTGTGGGTCTGTCTGTCTGTCTGTCTGTCTGTCTGTCTGTCTGTCTGTCCGTCTGTCTCTCTCTCTCTCTCTCTCTCTCTCTCTCTCTCTCTCTCTCTTTCTCTCTGTCGCTGTCGCTCTCTTCTCAATCTATGTTCTCTCTCTCACAAACATACAAACACACGCAAACACACACACACACGCGCGCGCGCGCGCGAGCACGCACGCACACACACACACACACACAAAGAGTGAGAGAGTTATATATATTATAAATCACTCTGATGTTTACATTTTTGACATTTCATGTTGGCATTTGAAGTACACAGTCACAGATGTGCAAGCCTGCTATTACATCTGGCAATTTAGTCTGTTGTTCTCGTGCTTGCTTTTCTGAATGATATAACAGCCGTCTCTCTCTCTCTCTCTCTCTCTCTCTCTCTCTCTCTCTCTCTCTCTCTCTCTCTCTCTCTCTCTCTCTCTCTCTCTCTCTCTCCTCTCTCTCTCTCTCTCTGCACAAAATTGTTCTTTATTTTTGTACAAGATTTTCAATCTTAGAGAAATAGTCACTTGGTGAAGTACCGTACACCATAGTGATCAAATGACATTTCACTGTAGTTAGAGATTCTGCACTGTATTGTTCACATTCCCCTTCATAAGGAGCTGATTCCTAATTGAATGAATCATTTGTGTATGCATGTGTGTATGTGTGTGAGTCGTGTGTGTGTGTGTGTGTGCGTGCGTTTGCGTTTGGCTGTACATTCAAGTGTATACGCTCGCAGCTACAGCATACACGCACAGGGTAGTGACAAAGCAGAACACTCTTGGGCAAGATCTTGGTTTTCCATTGTCTCCCTGTAAAAAGATACGGCACAATGTACTTTGCATTGCAATATAAAGTACTGACTTCTTCGTTCCTGTCTGGCTGGCACTATGAAAGATTCATTCCCAGGCTTTCCATTAGCAGTCCACCCCCATGTGTCGGCACAGAGCATCCAAACTTCATTCATACTGTTTACAGCTCCGCCAGCTACAGTACTGGGGCCCTGTCTGGGTTGACGCGGCCTGTATGTATGTATGTTTGTCCGTCGTGTCCGACGATGACCTCCAAAACAGCAGAGGAGGCAGCTGCTGTTTTGGAAACTGGGCAGAAATTTGATTATAGTGGAGATGCCTTGCCCACAGTACATCCCCACTCTCTCAGCCAAGTGGGCATACGGACAGTCAGCGTTGGAGATGTTCTCCAAAGGCCAACCAGCCCCCAGGGCTGCAGCACATAAGGACTGTGCGAGTCAAGCCTCCTAGCCAGAGAGTCATAGTCGATCACTAAAGACTAAACTGTAAAGTAGAATTCCATGAGTGGGAAAGAAAGCCACTGGTCATACAGCCTCTCACTTTGCTGTTGCCCCCAGCGTCAATGGTTTAATCAAGAACTGTGATAAAGCCCAGGCCTGCAGGACAACTGAGGACAGAGTAGAGTCAGTAGACAAGGTTAACTCGCTATTACCTAAATAAATACTGCAGAGAGTAATACACTTTAATCAATGATTGACATCAATGTCTGCTGGGCACTGGGCATCAGGTGCCCTTCAACCAAAGCAGGTGTCGGGGGAAGACGCGGGACGTGCTGGTAGAGTTTCCCTCCAGGCCGGTCTGCTCCAGCTTCTTGCAGCAACGGCGCCATGTCAAGACTTTTCCAACAGTTTGTGTTATTCATTCAGCTCCCTATCTGTCTACCCCTGCGTCTTCCAGCCAGAAACAAGTTCTTGCTGGGCACTAAGATTCGGTAGTGATTTTGCAACTTCCAAAGTTGTTGCGTGGTCCATAACACCGACTTTGAAAACAGAATTTATTTCAAGATGAACGGTTTCTGTTCATATCATCGGGTGATCCAGGGTTCTAGGATCAACTCTAATCATTGTGGTGTACCGTTATGTACCGCAGCAGAACGCACTGCTATGTACTTAGGCATGTTGGTATTAACCATTTAGCAGACAGACTAGAGGTCTTCATGACTCACCAGAACATACAGATGGACGTTTCCAACAGGAAAGACCAACACACGGCAGAGAACAGCAGAAGGAGGCGTCTGAGGTGCGACATCCACAGCAGGTGAAGTACTGTCAGTCACGATTTGGAACAGTTACAACACAAGCTTGATCGCAAGCTTTTAATTGTAAGAGTCACCGTAGTTCCAAACATGGAGAGGGCTTGGCTTCCAATACCAAATGATGAACACAAGTGCTCTTAATCCACTAGATAAACACAAGATCCATAACTACTAGAGCACGACACTCTTGTAAATAAGAGAACGACTGAAGCCTCTGGTCTGTCCCCTTCAATGTTTATCGCAGCCTTTACCTAAATCATTTCCACAATTGTAAAAACAGAGATAACAGGCAAACACAGTCCTTAAATGGTAGATATTCTCTGGGGCAAAAATATATCCCAACAACAACAACAACAACAAGAAAAGACACTGAGGGTAATGACTACACAAGCGTGTATCCACTTCCCTTTTATACCTTGTCCACAGTTCCTAGGAGCTGAGTGAGACCCCTACCCTTCCACTGACCTGTCCACGCCTGTCATGTAAATCGCTCTTTTCCTCTGCCCAACACCCGGCCCTGACTGATCGTTATCATCCTCTCTTACTCATCGTTTGGCAGGCAAACAACTGCACTGTCCTGTAGGGCGGTGCTCAGACAGGCTGATAATGAAGCGGCAGAATGATGGCAAAGTACGTAGTAGCAAGAAGACAGCCATCGCTGAAGAGGAGGCGGAGGTGCAGGTTATGATGCTGCAATCACTGAGAGTCTATCTTCATTGGCAAACTTTGCTCAAGGAAAATAACTGTATGATTTTATGCTAGTCTGTGTTATTTATTTCACTGTGCGCTGTAGGTTGTTGTCGTGCAAGCAGCAGTGACCTATCTTTTCTGTCACAAGCTGTGTCCGTGACTCATGACGGTATATTTGTTTCTAACATTGCATATTAGGCATGCCGACAGTGTGTCTTAGGTACACTATTGCTAGTTTGTTTCAAGGCCCAGTCATTGTTCTTTTAAGGCTTGACGATGCTTTAAGTAACAGACTCATAATTTGGATTACAGCAACACAGAGCAAGAGTTTCACTTGAGCACGAAACTCTGTGATATATTGACAACAATTACGAGTTGAAAAAACAAAACTATTTGTGCTGCGGACTACAGAAACTGGAATGATGACTCCACTTTTCATATCCGAATTCCCTCTGACATTAGATAATCGTTGATATTTTCTATGTTTGCATGGGTATGTATCTACATATCAAATGGCACGCTCGGTTGTGCGTAGGTGTATGTGTGTGTGAGTGTATATGTGTGTGTGATTATATGTGTGTGCATGTGTGTGGGTGTACATGTGTGTATGTGCGCACGTACGTTTGTGTGTGTGTGTGCCCGCGTGTGTGTGTGTGTGTGTGTGTGTGTGTGTGTGTGTGTGTGTGTGTTTGCCAATAAACTCCCGGCATTGTGTGTGCTAGATCGTGTGTCTGAGAGCATATCACGACGCATGATATAAACACTATAAACAGACGCCTGCTCAATACATAAGGACAGAAAACAGCTGCTGCTGCTGCTGCCGATAGTTGTGGTCTGCAGCCATAACAACATTTCACTCTGAGCGTCCTGATGGGAAGGAAGCAGCATTACGTCATTAGCGGGCCCCTATCACACTGCCTGGTAAAACCATCAATGATTCAGCCCTCGTCACACCGACAGTCATTGTCTTCTTTGGTAATATGGGCTGTGCGTTGAAAGGATGATTTGATGGCCAACAGGAATAAAAAGAATGAAGGGGGAAGGGGGCATTATAATTATGGTCGTAGGTGTGAGCAAATCATGGCCGTGCTCTTAAGATCATGCATAATTCAGTAAAGTTTAATCAAAGAGATGTTCTGTGTTATGTTGGGGCTTCATAGCCCTGCAATGTATACGTGTAAATGGGGTCCGGAATCTTTTACATTTCCTTATAGTTTGTTTTGCACTAGATTGTCAGCAGAATGTTGTATGTCCCTTAGATCTTAATTTTCAGTTGATTGTCAGTTGGCCAATCTTTGAGTTTGAAGAAGGTTTTAATAAGCCGAAAATATGTTTTGCCAAATACTTGGGTGTTGCGTTCTTACTGGTTTGCACCTATGAGACATAATTGTCAGAATCTATTTGTAACTCAGATATATGTATTATAAGTATTGTCTCATGTCAGTAAAGAAATAAATTCTTTGCACGTCACTATGAAAAAATTATGATCTGATATTTTTTAAGCCGAGTTTTAGGCTCTCTTTCTGCAATGGTAGCAAACGGTACTAGAGTTAACCACATAATCATATACTATTTTACTGCCTGTGATTGAGTGCTTTACTCTGGTTATGCAGATGAATATTCGTTAGCCGTTACTATATGGATGATTTTTCCAGTCAATCAAAGAAAAGGATATTGATGTTATTTCTTTGGCTCTAGCTCTTCGCCTGTTTTCTGAGACGATTCAGCTGCCTTAGAGACCCAGGCAGACACACTCAGTCTTCAGCAGGTGATATTGAAAAGCATTTAAAATCGTAGCAGTTTTCTTTCTATCGATAACATTTCGAGTGTTGACCCTAGGGGCAGAGGCTGGTCACAGTATGGCTGAACCCACTGTACTCCTCCTGTCTACGTGTGTATGTGCCAGCTGGTGAAATATGGTTTTTCTACACAATTTTGCCATTTAAAAACTCTCTTGTGGCACTGGAAGTTTGTGTGTTTTACATGTCACTGTGATTTATCGTAGATGCTAAAGGTGAACACCCAGCCTACTATTCCTGGTCAGGAAGATCGGGACAGAACTCCAGTTCTGGGTGGAATACAAACTCGATAACTGTCACTTTGCGGAGGTATGTATTCCCTCCAGACCACCACAACCCCACTGCACTGCTGGCTTGGCGTGGTCTGGGCAGGCAGGGATTGCCGCCCTCTGAAGGCGTGGTGGAAGTCCGGGTGCCTCCTGCCGCTTGGTGTGCAGGACACAGCACAGCACACGCTGCCGGCAGGTTTGCCTTGCAATGCACTGGAGTCTGGCAGTGAGGGGTCATACATCAACCTGCCCTACACTTCTCCGCTAAATCGATAGTGGCCCTAGCTTGCGTGTACTTAAAAAAGCATTCTTCTCTGTCTGTCTGTTTGTCTGTCTGTCTGTGTGTCAGTGTGTCTGTGTGTCTCTGTCTGTCTTTCTGTCTCTCTCTCTCTATTTATTTTGTTCTTTTTCTTCTTCTTATCCTCCTCCTCCCCTTCTCCTCCTTCTCTCTCTCTCATACAGCCTGCAGGCTTGTAAGACAGAGTCTGCATGCAGGAGAATGCATCATGTCTGTACAAGATCAGAGGGTTAATATCCAGGTTTGGTTAAAGTGACAGCACCCAAATTATAATATTCAAATCTGTGTTCAATACACGGGATGTTCTTCACCCGTTTTGTCGCAAAGAGGATATCGTGAGGAACGATATCATTTCTGGAAACCGTGGTTGAGTATACTGGCAATCCAATCACTCTAGAAATATGAACCATTCATAGGCAGATGAAATCATGTACCAATCTCTTTCCCAACCTCATTCGATGACTGAGCTGATATTTTTCAACTGTGGTAAGCTAAGTGGATGATTTCCCAGACATTTTAGATAGCAGCAAGCACTCTACGTGGCGAAAGTGTCGCAACACCATTACAGGGTCTCGTCAGCCTGGTGATCCAACAGCCAGACATCTGTAATAGTTATCGGTATCGACATACGTTGACCGTTCGGGCCCCTTGCCTTCAGTACAGTCCCCTACCTCGCCCAGCTGTAAATGGGTACCTGCCCTCTTCAGGGTCAGGGAGGGAGAGGAGATGGGCACCGCCCTAAAAAATATGGTCCCTAGAGAAACTGAGGTCTTAGACACTTCGATCGCCTAGGACCCTGTAAGTTGAGGGAACACCTTTACCTTTGCTTTTGAATGACGGTATGACAATAATGACCGTCAGTGTAGCTCTACGTGGTGAGAGCTGTGTGAGTGATGTGGGAACTACAAAGAAAGGGAGACTGTACAAACAAAATTCGAACGGGAAGAGCCAACCCTTCCCCACACACCACCATCCCTGCCAAAAAAGCTGACACACACACAACAGGAAGATGTATACTGGCCACCTGCCATTATGCCAGTACCTCATCTTACGGGGGAAACACCGGGTAGCTAGGACATGAGACACACTGAGGGCCAGAGTGTGGGGTCGATAAACAGTCTGATTTATTTCCCGCCCACCAGCTTGCTTGTCACTCCCAACAGATTTAATAGTCTACTGATGTCGCAAGATGGTTAGGAATCTATGTCGTGTGTGTGCTTGTGTGTTGTTGTTGTTGTTGTTGTATGTGTTGTATGTTGTTGTGATGTATGTATGTATGTATATGTTGATGTATAGTATGTATGTATGCGATGTGTATGATGTAGCAGTATGATGGGTGTGTTTGTATTGTGTGTGTGTGTGTTGTTGTGTTGTGTATTTATGTGGTGTGTGTGTGGTGTGTGTGTTGTGTGTGTGTGTGTGTGTGTGTGCGTGTGTGCGAGCGCGTGTGTACGCGTACTTACACGTGCGCGTAAGAAAACACGGCTAAGAAGGCACGTCGACTAAATATTATGCGTATAGGGAAATAAATGAGCTGTGAGATTGCAAGGTTTTTTTATCACTCACTCTAAGAGCATGACATCGTATTTGTCTGGTTTGAAGCAATTGTATTTAAATTCCCATCACTCAAAAACCCTCTTTGTATTTTGCATTGGCATTTCACTTCTTCTGTAGCTCAACCAAACGGCGTGAAGCCATGGTCATGTCCCCATTTGATTTATAACAAAATGCTTGAAGATTACAATAGAGGTGATTCAAATTAATGTGGACAGTGGACATTTGCACACATGTGGATATTTGCACACACCTTATCTGTACTGAATAATCTCCACCGTTGTGCTCTGCTGTTGAGCCCTGCAACGACTAACTTCAGTTTCTAGCAGCTGCAAGTACAACAGTGAGGATCCTATTAATTAACATTTGGAACAATTTGAAGACCTTCTCTTCAGGATAAAAGTTCTTAATTTCTCTGTAGCTGTCATTGAACTCTACACTAGCTGGTCATAAAAACAAAACCAACTACTAAATTGCAATAACTACCGTTCTTGTGTGTTGTGTTCAAATACATTTAATCACAATGCACACAGAGAACCAATCGTATGAATACAACTTTTCATCCGCAGAAAAAAACCAAACAGGACTGTTCTTCCTCTTGGTTGTTTGGAACGTAAGTCTTTTCCTATTCGCTGAACGCTCAGACAGAGACTGTTCTTGGTGGCTGTCATCTGAGCGAAAATGCCTTTCATTTCGCTGCCGTTAAGGGCCTAAAAGTAGTCTAAAAACTGTAATCATATCTGACATAAACGCTGAAAAATATAATGATATTATGACATTCAACACATACATGCATCAAAGACCTTTTTCTTATAATGCAAAAGAAAGCCACAGCTAAACCGCTAAAAAAAATCACGGCTTGCTGTGCAACTACATGGGTGATTAGCTAGCTGTAGGGAGAAGGAGAGTTCACATGATATTCAACCTTCACGAAAATACATCATTCTCTTATAATGCAAAAGAATGCCACAGCTAAAGCCGCTAAGAAAATGAGGGCTTGCTGTGGAACTACACGGCTGATTAGCTAGCTGTAGGGAGAAGCGGAGTTCCCGCAGTGCAGCAGATAGACGACTAGCGCTGATGACAGGGAAACGCTGGAAGATGTATGGAGCTGAACTGACGGAGAGGGAAATCCCGGCAAGAGATTGACAGCATCATTTATTATTTTCCATACACAGATAGTTATACTTTGTATATCTGAAAAAATGTAAATTTGCCCTCTTTTTGTGAGCGTGTGTCGTTAGATTTATTTGTCTCTTTGTCTGCTATTTCTGTCCATCATAATGTTCCCTTTTATCAGTGCGTACATATTTGCGCATATGCGAGCGTACGCACGCATGCAAGCACGCATACACACACATGCACAACAAACTCACACACACGTGTACGCCCGCGCACACACACATACAAGAGACAGACACACAGAGATACAGACAGACAGAGATGGATACAGACAGACAGACAGACATGAGAGCGAGAGAGAGGATGTCACATAAAATAAGCAAGAAAATGGACAAGCAAAGACATATATGACCCATCAAAAACAGCTAAACAAACAAAGCTCTGCAAATACACTCCACATGTATAACAGCAATACTCACCAGAAGTATAATCCACGTATAGGTGCAATTAGGAATCTGTAATCATCTGTACGTACGTATACCTGTAATCAAAAATCGGTATTTACAATATGTGACTAACATCCAAGCAAAACAAATGACTTAACAAGGCAAAAATAGGGATAGGATAAAAATGCATGGTTTATAGAGCGCATAAAAAGCTCTGTCACTAGAGATGTACTTAAGCCATAACACTGCAGAAATGAGGAAGGTAAAAAGAGAACAGTATACTTCTTATGCAGTACTATTTTCTTGTTATCCCTCTTTGATTGCTGCAAACGTTCATTGTTGACTCTCTCTCGCATTGCGCTCGTGATCTGCTGACCCAGGTTCGAATCTCGTTCAAGAGGATTTTTCCTCTGGAGTTAACATCAGTGCCGACTTCACTTTCCCAAAAGTCCTTCGGATGAGACTATGAACCGAGGTTCCGTGTGCAAACGTACCCAGCATATATTGCGCACACGTTAAAGCCCGTTCCGCTTTTCGGAAGAGTAGGCCATTGTGTGCCGTTGGGAACGGATGACAAAATTTACAAAAATGCATACACACGGGACTGGATGTAAAAAGCACATGCATGTTTATTCCATTATCCTCGAAAAAATAAATATACACACACGAAAAAAAAAGAATACAATACCTGTGTACGTGAGCAAACAAGCATATTAAGTGCGACTACATAAGCTCTTATTTTTGTCAATTATCTTGTAAACCTAAAAGAAAGCAAAAATAATGAATTCTAACTAGTCTGGACACATTCCAAGCACTCTAAGTTTTTTGTGTATGATTAATACTTTTGACAGAAAACAGCACTAAGCTATACACATTAACAGACTAGCAGACTACTCAGTCTTATCGATCGTGTTCAAACTGGCTGGCAAAACAACGGGCAGAACCTAAACAAAAAAACACAGCTTTTTCAGAGCAGACACTCTCAGTGTTCGATGCAAATTACTAAAGATGTACTTGATACCAGTCTGTTAACATCACACTGTAGAGAACATCTTGTTACTGATTTCGTCTATGAAATCGTCCGACATATCAGTGACTGTTCTCTATACTAGACAGTGGCTATCTCCTTTTTTTCTGCGCTAGTAGTTGTCTGAGAGATCGTGTTCTGCAGGCTGGTATCTCCTCTGCGGCCGGTGAGTTTCACAGTGAGTGGCGTTGCCCTCAGCCATGGAGACCTGCCGGCGTCAGACACAGTCATGGTCCTGATCAGTCTGGGAGGTAACGCACCCGCCTAGAAAGCCAAAAGCCTGGGTCCGACCCGGGTCCGAGTTCAAACCCTGTTTGTGCCCGAAACTTTCCTCCCATCTATTAGATCATGAGTGGTGGTCTGGTTGGTAGTCTTTCGGATGAGACTATAAATCGAGGTACAGTGCGCAACAAGCATTTAGCGCACGTAAAAGGACCCACAACAACAAGACAATTGTCCTTGACAAAACTATGTAGAAAAAAAACCCCGCTCTGATAGGGAAACAAATACACAAGCAAATTACGTCGAAGAGGTACACACACACACACACACACACACACACACACACACACACACACACACACACAACACACACACACTCACACACACATACACACACACATGCGCGCGCGCGCGCACGCGTACACACTCTCTCTGTATAAAATCTGTTTCAAACCCTTGTTTACGTTGTTTGACATTTCAAGTGTGCAACACGATAAGCACTTAGTCCCAGATGTATAATACTGTTATTATATCTGGCATTTCGGTTTGCCAGTCTTATGTATCTTCTCTTCAATAAACGCCAAAGCCAATTTTTAACATAAAGTTTGGGCTTCCTCTGTCCTTCTGTCAGTCTGTCTGTCTGTCCGTCTATCTGTCTCTGTCTGACTGTCTGTCTCTCTCTGTCTGTTTTTCTCTCTCTTTCTCTCTCTTTGAGACCCTAGTGTGTGCGTGTGTGTTGACATGTGCGCGCGCTCGTATGTGTGTGTGTTTGAGTGTGTTTGTATGTGTGTGCGCTCCTGTGTGCGCACGAGTAATGCGGTCTGTCACGTGCATGCTGCATGCTCCATGCCTTTCTAACTGATGTTTCCTCAGATATGGATGGGTAGTGAAACAGCAACAGACCCTTCTGCAAGGTCTGGGGTTCTTATCGTCTCCTTGTCACAAAGACTGTACAGCGTCTTTAGCAATGCATGTAGGAGAAGTGCTGACTTCTTGGTTCTTGCCTGGTTGGCACTATCAGCGATTCCGTCACTAGCATCCCGTTAGCAGTCTTTCCTTAGCGTAATGATATGCCATGCACTCATTACCCGTTTCGCTTATTGCCCAGCCAATTATGGGTACATGGCCAGGTTGATGCAGCGTGTAGAACACGAGATAAAAGGTAACTAGTGAACGAAGGTTGACGAGGCAACACGTCAATGCCGCAAAAATGTAACAGACTTAGAAGACTAAAAGAGTATAGCCCATTAACTTTGAATTCTTCGTAATACTTTGCTACATTCAAAATCCTGTTTTCAGTCCTGATTGGCAACAGCAGAAGTCATCGTGCAGGTCGAAACAGCCACAGCAGGTGTGGCACAGGTCACCAATGTTTAAACAAGCTATCTATTTTATTTATTTATTTTATTTTGGTTTTTTATTTTAAGAATAATGGAATAAGCGCTCGAGTGTTTTAAATCTAGTCCCCGTGTGTATGCAGTTTTATAATTTTTGTTATCCGTTCTCAAGTGAATGCATTAGCTGGCTTAACGTGTTGGGACACCACACAACTTTGTATCGAAAGAACTATGTGCTTCTGGACATGGTGAAGATCTTGACCTCCAGCAAGGAACGTAGGATAAAATGATCCCGATTTATCACAACTACTGCAAGGCAAGGGGAACACGTTTATACAAATAATAATGTGAAGAGATGAAGACAGCGAAACCCTAAGCAGAGTCTGCTGTCCCTCTACGATGTCTATGCCAGCCATTCCTATATCATTTGTTTTCACAACTGGACAAAGATCGGGGTGGTTCACAAGAAAAGATGAGTTAATCATGACATAATGAGAGGGGTGGCTCCACGTTCGTATACCCACTTTCCTTTTTAACACTCTTCCTTCACTTCACTTGTCCACAGTCCTCAGGGAATAATAAACCCCTAACCTTCAACTGATCTGGCCACGCCTGTCATGTAAATCGCTCTTTTCCTCTTTGCACAGCGCCCCTGACTAATCACTATCATCCTCTCTTACTCATCGTTTGGCAGGCAGACAACTGCAGTGCCCTGCAGGGCGGTGTTCAGACAGGCTGACAGCAGAAGCGGCAGAATGATGGCAAAGTACGCAGTGGCAAGGAGACAGTCATCGCTGAAGGGGATGCAGAGACATTTTCGTGTTACGATATCTGCACGTTTATCGTAATTTATCCCCGAAGTCGCAGTGAGGCTACCTGAATGGTGGGCGGGACTGTCGCATCTGCAAACATCTCACCATGAGTCAACCTCAGATCGCTAGCCCAGGAATCGTATTTTGTTGACTGTGCAAAGACATAAAACGTGCATAATGTTGATGTTTATTCTTATTGCTAATTTACCATGCGCAGTGGTTGTTGGCGTGTTCAGCAGTGATCTATCTTTCTTCATTGCATTTATGTATTTATTCTTTTATTTTGAGAGAATGGAATAAGCACTCATGTTGAACTTTTTACATACAGTCCTCGTATACATGCGGTTTTGTAAATTTTGTCATCAGTTCCTACCGGTACACAATGGCCTACTCTTCCAAACAGCAGGACAGGTTTTAATGAGTGCGTAAGATATTCTGTTTGCGCTCGTACACGGTGCCTCGCTTTATAGTCTCATCCGACCGACTGCAGTTGGGTGAGCTGCTATGTCGGTGGTATCTTTGTTATCCGACATTCTTCACATTGAAGTAATGTCCATTCACTACAATGTGGTTTTAACAATGAGATGCTAGGAATGTAAAGGAAAATGGGGTAGAAGAGTGGAGGGGACTGACACCACTTTATTTTCCAACATTATACTTTGGGACATGTCGACATAATGACATGGAGTGGGTGCCTTAGCGTTTGTTTCACAGTGAATTATTTCAACATGGATCCCTTCAGACATGACCCTGTACTGAATATCAGACGCATTGTTTTCATGGCACCTCAGCATAATCTACGACCGTTATTTGAGAATGTAACTCTATCTATGCACAGCAATTACGAGATTACAGAAGCCAGGAGTTTTGTTGATTATCTTTTTTTTATTTTGCTGCGGGCTGCAATAGGATCTGAAATGATTCTTCTTCACGTCTCACATCCCATTTTGTTGTTGCAAATGGAACAAAATATTGTAATATGATATTTTCCTTGTCTGAGTGTACATCATTTCATTAATGCATATCAATTTTTGCGTCAGTTTGTGTGTGTGAGTGCGCGAACACACACGTGTGCGTACATGTAGACGTGTGTGTGTATGTGTGTGTGTGTGCGTGTGTGTGTGTTTGTGTGTGTGTGTGTGTGTGCTGTGTTGTGGTGTGGTGTGGATGGTGGGGTAATGGTATGGTGTGGCGTGTGTGTTTTTGTGTGTTTTATTGATTTATTTGTTCTTTTATTTCGAAAGAAATGGAATAACCACTAATGAGCTTTTTTACATCTAGTCCCCGTGTGCATATAGTTTTGTAAAAGTCATCTGTTCCCACCGGCACACAACGGCCTACTACTCTTCCGAAAACAGAACGGGTTTTAACGTATGCGCAAGATGTTCTGCGTGCTTTCGCACACAGGACCTCGGTTTATAGTCTCAGCCGAATGACTTTTGGGGGGAGTGTGTGTGTGTGTGTGTGTGTGTGTGTGTGTGTGTGTGTGTGTGGTGCGTGCGTGCGTGCGTGTTGTGTGTGTGTGTGTGTGTTGTGTGTGTGTGTGCGCGCATAACTTTTGTCAAACGTCCACAACAGCCAGCTTTTATATAGGACAGCTTATGTACCTGTTTGTGTATTACCAAACATTAACACATGGAGAGACATATAAGGATAAGATAGAAGGATAGAAGACAACCGCTTTCAATAGGTTCAGTCTGCAGCTTTGACAGAATTCCTCTATCTGTCAAAATAAAAACAAAAGCAGTTCACTCCTTTTCATAAAGGGCCGAAACAACACCTCATTACCGGACCCCTATCAGATTGTCTGCAAACAATCATCAATGATTCATTCATTCATTCAGGCATTGTTGCACTACAGCCATTTGTTCCATGGCAGTGCAGTGTACCCCTGGTGACTGAAAATTGCTATAGAACTGAGGGCGAGAATAAGATCAATGGAATAACACCAGGAGGGGCACACTTTATCCAGAATTCATAACAGATTTCACAATGACACGTCACTGCCAGCAGGTGAAGTTCTGCAAAATGACTCATAGCGAAACTAAGTCGTTATGTTAGTGATGTGTATGATGAGAGCGATGTGGGTCCCACCTTTGATCCTTGTCATGCTATGACTTAATAGTGATCGTGCGAGTGCACTCGCAGTTATTATGTGTTGAGTGGTGGTGACAGAGTGACGTCGAGCACACGTAAGTCTGTTTAGTCTTGTTGTGTATGAAAAATAAAAAAAAAAAAAGGTTGAAAGGGTGGCTGCACGCAGTGCGACGCTTTCTCCGCTCTCCCCGGGGACAGCAGCCCGAATTCAAATCTGAGCGCTTTGATTTGTTGCTTTACAAGATTCAGCGCTATATAAATTCCATACATTATTATTATTATTATTATTATTACTTAGGAGTGACCATGCGTAGCATACTCAAGTCTGTTTACTCTTTTGTGTGTGCGTATGGCTTCATTGCTCCTCAAGGCGTGGGTGCATAATGGAACTGTTTAAAATTATGCCACATACTAATGGTCTGATTTTAGTTGCACTTAAGGGGTGGGGGTGATCGCCTAGTGGTTAGAGCATTGATCTCGTGATCTGACAACCCGGGTTCGAGCCAGCACTGAGGCACCTGTTCAGGGGGTTATTCCCCCTGGAGTTAACATTAGTACCGACTCCACTCCCACACAAGTCCTTCGGATGAGAAAAAAAAAACACCCTGAGGCCCTGTGTGTGAACTCTCGCAGATGCATCTTGCACACACGTTCAAACCCTCTCTCCTTTCGGAAGAGTAGGCTAGGCTCTTGTGTGAGGGTAGGAACGGATGGGAGAATTAAAACAGAAAAGTGCGTGCACATCGGTGCCGCTGTCTAGATATCAAACCCGTAATCGAAATGCTGCTTTCTAAATTGTGGGCAAGAAATGTAAGCATATAAAAAAAATCACCTTTGGTAGACCATGGTGCTCCAACCGAGGAACGTAAAAAAAGAAGAAGCTAAATATTACCAATAACAATATTGCTTGATATAGCTAAAGCATACGAATCCTTGAACACTTATTCAGAAAATGTACTTGGTTCAAAGTGATTTACAGATCTTTGAGCTCTGTGTTTAAAATGAAAGCCTTTTATGCTGTTGCACCATATGACATACAGCCTGATTATAACCGCTTCTACAGTGGTGTTGTTATGCAGGTGCATAGAGGTCTGCTCTGCTCTGCTCCACCTCTTGGGATGAGCACCCCAGGCCATCACATTCCTGAAGTGGATATGCATGTTAGGAATTCCTGTTTCCTAGCCTGCTAAAGAAAACCCCAGAAGATCTCTCTGTAAAATTCAAGGTTAGTGTAACCGCTAGAGGCAGGGTTTTGCCACAGTATGGCTCCACCTTGTCATCCTTGTTGTGTGCGTGTGTGTGTGTGTGCGTGTGTGTGTGTGTGTGTGTGTGTGTGTGTGTGTGTGTGTGTGTGTCTTTGAGCATGTGCGTGTGTGCACGCGCATGTAAGTGCATATGTGTGTGTTGTTTGTTTGCTGATGACAGCATGCTTTCCTACTCAGTTTTACCAGGGACAACTCTCTCTCCTCTCTCTCTCTCTCTCTCTCTCTCTCTCTCTCTCTCTCTCTCTCCCTCTCCCTCTCTCTCCTCCCTTCCCCCCCCCCCCCTCTCTCTCTCTGACAGAATGCTTTTCTATTCAGTTTTTACCAGGGACAATTTTCTCTCTCTCTCTCTCTCTCTCTCTCTCTCTCTCTCTCTCTCTCTCTCTCTCTCTCTCTCTCTCTCTCTCTCTCTCTCTCTCTCTCTCTCTGTGTGGCTACCATGGGTTTTTCACGTGCACTGAACACAAGTTTTACACACAGTCTCAACTCACTCTCACATCCGAAGGTAAAGTACCCAGACTACCACACGCAGAATGGGAAAACTCCAGCCTTGGGACGACATTCGAAGCTTTTCCTAGTGGCTGTCTGGACAGCTGTATCCCCTGCAGACCACCATCAGCCCACCACACTGAACTGCTGGCTTGGCTATTTTCAGGCAGGCAGGCCAAGACTGGCCTCCCAAAGAAAGGAAGTGCACTACAGACCCGATGCATCATCCTGTCTAGTCTGCAGACATCACAGGGCACTGCCGGTAGTTCTGCAAGGCATAAGTCAGCCTGGCTGGTAGTGAGACGTCATATATCAGCCGCTAGTTTGTTCGGTAGCAGAATCGATAGGGATGGGTTTGTTAGCCTCGAGGAAGAGGATGTAGTGGAAAACTATGTTGTGAACTCTGTGTGTGTGTGTGTGCGATTGGGGGTGGGTAGGTGTGTGTGTGTGTGTGTGTTTGTGTTTGTTTGGAGGTGGGTGGGTTGGTAAGTGCGTGTTTTGTGTGTGTGTGAGGGGGGGGGGGGGGTGGGCTGTATGTGTGTGTGTTTGTGTGTGTGTAATGCACATTAACATGTGAAAATTCATGATTTTATTTTTGCTGCTGCATAAATAAAGATTATAACCTTCATGATTAAAATACATATGCCCTCAGGACTACTTCTTTATTAGACATAGAAATAGGCCTTGACATTCACACTGCCTTACAATCAAACTCAGATTAGAACCAATGATGATAAAACTTCATAGTTTACAACGAAATACATGTTCTGATCCCTTTCACTGTCCATACACCAAGCATGACAAAACTTGATTACACTGTACATCTCCCCCATACTAAGAGATCAGGAACATAATTTCTCTAACAAAAAATGATCTAATTCAATGAAAATACTCCAGTGCTAAGGCTCCACGGGACTTCCTTTACTCGCAGACACAATCTCACCTGCACGGTTGAACAACCACATGAAACGAACACGCCCAAGATCGTTTTCATTATTGATTCCCCAAACATTATTCTGTGATGGTTTCCCACAGGCTGTAATGATATCAAAATAATAGCTGCGATGTTGTCCATTGATCACGTGCGGCACGTGAGGAAGGAAGGCAGGCAGTTGGTCTGGCTGACAGACAAGAGTGTCCATGGCTGAAGGCATCGCATCTGTCAGGGGAAGGCTGGGGGGGGGGGGGGGGGGGGGGGGGGGGGGGGGGGGTGCGGGAGTGGGGACACGAATGTCGTGTCTGGACATTGTCAGCGTAACTCTGCACTGAAGATAACAGTAGCACTGGGCAACAGCTCTCTGTCTGTCTGTCTGTCTGTCTGTCTGTCTCTCTTCTCTCTCTCTCTCTCTCTCTCCTCTCTCTCTCTCTCTCTCTCTCTCTCTCTCTCTCTGTCTCTTCTATCTCTCTTCTCTCTGTCTGTCTCTCTCTCTCTCTGTGACTCAGTCTTTCTTCTGTCTATCTGTCTCTGTCTCTCTCTCCCTCTCTATGACTCAGTCTCTCTCTGTCTTCTGTCTCTCTGCCTGTCTCTGTCTGTCTCTGACTATGTCTGTCTGTCTATCTGCTGTCTCTGTCTCTCTCTCTCTCTATCTATCTATCTATCTATCTCTCTCTCTCTCTCTCTCTCTCTCTCTCTCTCTCTCTCTCTCCTCTCTCTCTCTCTCTCACTCTCTCTCTGTGCTGAAAATAAGAGTAACGCTGGGCAAAACCTGTCCGTCTTTTTTTAACTTGGTCTCTGTCTCTCTCTCAACCTCTCTCTCTCTCTTATATCTCTCTTGCCTACTGTTTCAATTTCCCTTCTTTCTGTCTCTGTCTCTCTATTTCTCTCTCGCTCTCTCTCTCTTGTAATTATTATTGTCTTTTCTGGAGATGACTACCTAAGGTCTGGTGTTACTCAGTAACATGTTTTGATGTGTGTTTACAAGAACAGATTGTAAAAACTAGGCCTGGCCTAACACCTTTGTCCCTTATGCATAAAAGATCACAAGTTCAAATCAATTATTCAATCATCCATTTGTTTATTCATTCGCTCTTTCATTCATTCATTTACTTGTACTTTCCTTTTCCATTCTCATTGTGACATGTATTATAGATAACTGTATCTTTATCTACCGAGTTATGTCAAAGCGTGCCATGTCTTTCATTAATGGTGACACATAGCGTGTACATCAAATGACAAAACTCAGTCTCAATCATAACTTTGCGGGATAAGCATGCCGATTATAGAAAGTTTATTTTTCAGGAGTAAAGATAAGAAACGACGTCATTCTTTTCAGTCTTTGAAACCCTGGCTGAAATCATCAAGGATTCATCCACTGCAGCAGCAGCATCCATCCATTCCCATTCGTACCACGATGCACAGAAATTGATGAATTGAGCTCGTAGCGAGGGACGTGTTGCGTAATGGCCTCTTACTCACCCTTAACCTTACACCCTCGGTCAAGGCAATAATCCAGGACTGTGGCAAAGCTTAGCAGGTGGTGTCCAGCGTGCATTAGATCACCGCAGACACTGCAATCAGTCACACAGCAGCAGTGCAGGGCCCATTCTTCCCAGTGACCTCGCGGCTACCGGTCATTTAAGATTGATAATGGCTAGCTGATAAATCACTTAGGTCTGGAGGTTCCACAGAACCATCGTTGTTGTGGTTGTGTGTGGAAAGATTAGGATGAATGGCATGGAAGCAGCAGGAAAGGCAGTATGAGCGGGTGATATAGAATGAGTCAGCCACACTTTCTCCTGCTCTATCCATCCTCATCTCTAACAATAAACAAACACAAAATCCCACAACAACCACAGAAATATAGACTGTACAATGGTGGTTGTTCCGCTTACAGGAAAACAGCGGGTAGATAGATGTATGAATCACGCTGACAGCCAGCGTGTGTGATCAAGAAACTGTCTGATTTATCTCCCTCCTACCACGTTCTTTTTTTACTGGAAAGAGATTTGGTAGATATATACATATTGTAGTGGGACTTTCTCAAATCGTGTGTGTGTATGTACGTGTCTGTGTGTGTGCGTCTGTGTGTTTTGTGTGTTGTGTGTGTGTATGTGCGTGTCTGTGTGTGTGCGTGCGTGTGTTTGGCTGGCAGGAAATAAAGTAAACCGATTTCCATGTACAGTTTATTTTCCAGACATTTTGACCTTTGGAATACCTCCTCTTGAAAATGGATTTGTCTGACGACTTAGCATAAACACAACGTGTTTGAGGATTTTGTTTTATAATGTAGTACGTGCCATTTAGCAGATTTTACTGATTTTTGTCAAATCTGACTTTGTGATAACCTTCCACTGAACAAGACAGCATAACAGCAACATCGCCGTGCCTGGTTGCCAAAAGAATACCGCATGGGACGAATGAAAGCAGTGGCTTTCCCTAATTCAGGACACAAAGAAACGGCACGAGGGGTCCATCACTAGAGGCATACTGTCTACCAGCGTTGAATAGAGGGAGAAAATGGAAATGGGAAAATCTTGTCTGGCCATTGTTATACAGTCCAGTGACTATGACAGAAATGGTCTGCGCCGTCTGTAGCACTGACTGACACTCTGGAATCAGACCAGTCAAGCACACACAGACGTAGCTGTTCTGCGGCCAGGGCTGCTGGAGTGCATCAGCAACGGTTTGTACATTCTGGTCATAGAACGGAAAGAGGTTGAAACGTAAAAAGTCGTCTGTCTGTTTCTCTGTCTTCCTATCAGTCTATTTTGCTGTGTATTTCTGTTTCGCCCTGTTTGTGCGTCTCTGTCTCTCTGTGTCTGCCTGCCTACCTGCCTGCCTGCATCTCTCTCTCTCTCTCTCTCTCTCTCTCTCTCTCTCTCTCTCTCTCTCTCTCTCCTCTCTCTCTCTCTCTCTCTCTCTCTTTCTCTCTCTCCTTCCTCTCTCTCTCTTATTTCCAAGTTTCTGTTTGTCGCGACTTCACCTGCAAATACGTGACTGGTATGTGTTTCGTAAAATAGGGGAATCAGAAGCAATACAGTTATTTCTAGAATTCAAAACATAGTACAGTTATGTTTTTTTTAATGCATCTCTCTCAGATCTCATGTTTATAAAATAATTGTTATTCCAACATAAATGTGTTACGTGTATAATGTGTGCAGCCCATGCCCACGCACGTGCGTGCATGCGCGTGTGTGTATGTGTGCGCGCGTGTTTGTGAATGCGTGAGTGCGTGCGTGTGTGTGTGTGTGTGTGTGTGAGCGCGCGCTAACATGCGCATGTGCCTGTATATTAGAGACAGAAAGACGTAATGACATATAACGAACAAGCTAATAGCACACAAGCTAATAGAACGCGTTTGTGCACTTCTGTACACAGCCACACTTTCCCTCAGACACTATAAAGCCTTCACAGAAACCCAGGACCAATTCCGCACTGCAGACGGTCTGACACTGCCGTACACTGCCTGCACCTGACCCTCCTGGTGGGGTCATCAGAGATTCATTCACCAGCACACCCAGCCACCATGCCCACCTCAGCCGGCTTCCCACAGAACTGGCCGTGAATCAACCGAAGAAGTCTGACCCCCACAATGCTGATCAGCTTTGCCAGGTGATGTGAAACTAGTGTTCACTTTCAATATCTTCTTTCAGATTTTTGTTGGAGTGCCTCATGATATGTTACTGATATGTTACTTTTTTTATTTATATACACTACCACACATCTGCAGAGGAGTATTCGTCTTAAATCTCTAGGTGTAAACAGGGTAGGTCGGTATGTAGTCCTGCAATTGTTTAAACCTGACAAGAAAAAGATCTGTGACGAGCAAGTTTGGTATATTGTCTGTATATGTTTGTGTGCATGCACGTGTATATATGCTTGAATGTGGGTGTGCCCTGAGTTTCATACTGGACCTTATACCAGTATGTGCATTAATGTGAACATGATGCCCAAAAGTTGTATAAAGAATAACAACAATCCACCATGGCAATAACTCCTGTCAGCTACTCTGATCTGAACACACTCCCTGTTTGACCTAGGAGGGACGACACCAGAGAGGAGGCATCATAATGCTTCATCACTGGCTCTCTATCAGACTGTCTGTCAAACTCATCAAAGATTCATTTATCGCCACACCAACAATCACTTCACTTCATAGCAATGCTGCCGTAGACTGAAACGTGGAGCAGACGGCAAAAACCACCAGAATAAATTGATTTCACACTGAACCGTTACAGAGAGCGAAGGGCAGTCACGCATGAAGGATCGAGTGTTACGCTCTATTCACAAGGATCATTCTATATTTGTCTGTGATTGAACACCTCTCCAGTACTCCCCGAGGGGTAGGTGCACCTGGAGCCCTGTGTCCTGTACATGTTGTATAGGGTGTTCTGTATTAAACTTTTTCAGCAATGCTGTGTATCTCTCAGACATGTGTCATTTCGTTAAGGTATGGGAAAACCGTGTAGCAATGTCGCAGATTTGTATCAAGCATGCTAGTTCTAACGCATGTCCTTGTACCAACATTCTTATAAATGAGTTTATTCAAAGTGTCGCTGTAGACAGCACAGCTCTACAGGAAAACAAACCCTCTGAACTGTCAGTGCTGATAGCGTAGTTGTTACTCCTAAATAGCACAGCATAGAAATGCATGTTTTGGCTGTTCGCCCTTGCGTGTTGTATTGAGTCCCCTTTCCTAATCCCCCTAGATGATTAGTTCAATGTATCAAATACAATAGTACGTAATAGCATAGTCCCAATCATAAAATGACACTACTCTTTCCCTCTTTGCCTGATTGTGTGCAGAACTATTTCCAGAAAATATTATAGTCCATGCAGTATTTTGCTATAGTTAATATCTCTTTCTGCATTTTATTTTCACAAAATACTTGCACTTAAAACACATAACACACAAAACCTTGGTATATTGTCTCAGTAAAAGGTTAAGCTCTCGTACACAATTTTCTAAGAAATAGACAAAATACCAATTTTGGACAAAATCAATTTATTTACCATTGCCCTTCATTTGATCGTAACCTAACTGTATTTCGCTGTTTTAAGATAAAGTACTTGGATTGGAATTCTGAATAGATAGGTTACTTTAGAATATCCACTCACAAGGAACTGCTGTCTTAGCTTGTTTCCTATCACCCAAAAAATACATTCACAAAGTACTCAAGCGCGCTCAAGACGACATACATCACCTTGATCTGTCTGTAGAGGAAAACACAACAGTGTCTGCTAGTTCTGCATGGCACTATAATTTATAGTAGTGTCTGGTAGCGAGATTAAGATGTCATAAATCAACACTAAGTACACTACGAAACAGAATCAGTGGTCGCCACATTTCTCTTCATTTCTCAGAAAAGGATAGACTCGGATAGCATTCCGGCACTGCGTGTGTGTGATTTTGTGTGTGTGTGTGTGTGTGTGTGAGTGTGTGTATGTGCGTGAGTGTGTGTATGTGCGTGTGTGTGGGGGGGGGTGATATGCAGGTGTGTGTGCGAACGTGTGTGTGTGTGTTTTTAACTCGAAAGTTCCATGAGACATTTCACAATACCTGGAACAAAACAAAGAGGTGTCAGGTTAAAACAGGAGTAAACTTGGGATTATCCTGCTCTGAGATTATACGCATTGTTTATTGCGCAACGACAACGACATAGTTCAACACACCCACGACCAAACCAAAATTAATATTGTAAATCATCTTGAACATCGAATCAGAGAAAGTGAAAGCAATAATTATTCACTGGCAATTATTGAAAGGGGACGGATAGCTCAGTGGTCAGAGCTCTTGCTTTCCCCAAGCTAAGGTTAATCAGCATCCAGCGTGGTTATCAAGTTGGATAGGTGACCGTTTGCGCGTCTTGGCTTCAGTACAGTTCCCCCAGTTCACCCAGCTGTAAATGGGTACCTGCATCTTTGGGGTCAAGGACGGTAAAGCAGCGAGAGAGAGGAGATGGGCGCTACCCTCAATATGCTGGTCCCTATAGCAGCTGAGGTCTCTGACGTCTTGCTCCCCTACGACCACATAGGTTATGGGACATCTTTACCTTTTAAATACTGAAAACAATTTTAGGGGTCAAGTTTTCGAAACCTGTGACTAAACTAGTCGTAAAAACCATTCACCAGATTCAGCAAATCAGGATAAAAAAAACAACTTTTATTAAAGATGCTAACATTCAAGTGAAATCACTTTATATCAAAACCATCCCACGTGCGGATGCTGGGGGCCTGTCAGTGTGAACAGCATCCCCCCCTTCTGCAAATTCTATGCTAGGGATTCCCTCTTTCTTTTCTATCCTCCCCTTGTTTCTGTCACCTCCCTCACGCCTATTTTCTGTCTTCTTGGTTTATTCTCCTGCCTTTTTTGTGTTGAAAGACTTCAACGATAACAATTCTCTCCCACGCCGAAGTTGGATGCACTGGGCCTGACTTGTCGGGCGCTTAACGGCAGCGCAACGCAAGTTTGCTCATATGACAGACTGGAATAGCTTGTCTGCTGAGCGTTTGAGACGACTATATCGAAATGAAGACTTTCGCCGACGACTATGTCAAAATGAAGACTTTCGCCGACGACTATGTCAAAATGAAGGATTTTCTAACTGACAAAATCATGGTTTACACGGATGACCTGCTCCGTGAACCGAAAACGCTAAAGAATATTTTCACGGTTCATTCTAAATAAATTTTTATATAATGGATTTTCCAACAATCTATAAGATTTCGCAACAATCCCGTTTTGGATTTTCTATCTAATCAAAACATGGTGTTTACAGGACAAAGCAGCTCCCTAAAAAAAGACTCCAGCACGAACATCAGGCATCTCAATGCTAAGTAGGGTTTTCCCAGTTAATGAAGCGGATAAATTGCCTGTTTTGATGTTTATCTTACACTGCAAACAGACAATGCGTTAATAAAACTGCTCCGCTGATGGTCAACTCCGCTGTTCCTGTGTTAAAGCTTTCTCTGACTGTCATCTTCTAGGTCTTGTTGGAAAGTCTGTCTGGCTGTCTGTCTGCTTTTGTCTGCTGTCTCTCGTGCTTTTGTCTCTCTCTCTCTCTCTCTCTCTCTCTCTCTCTCTCTCTCCTCTCTCTCTCTCTCTCTCTCTCTCTCCTACTTACTGAGTAGGAGTAGGTCATTGTGTGCCGGTGGAAACGGATGACAAAATTCACAAAACTGCATACACACGGGGACTGGATTTTTAAAAATCACACGAGTGCTTATTTCATTACCCTCGAAATAAAAGAATAAAATAATTTTTTAAAGTATATACATAATTTTGTCTGTCTACCGGTGTCAAATTGTACCACATCCTTACAAGGAATGCGGACATACCTATAACCTATATTTCAAACGGCAGAAGACTGCCCTTAGTCAACGCTGTGATTGACAGGCTTGTTGATCACAAGCAGCGACCTGTTTGCCGGGAGAGTGACGAGGAATGACTGCATTGCCTCTCTAGCGTGCAGTCCTGGTTCAAATCATCAAAGATTCATTCACAGCAATGCCATCATCCGTCCTCTTCAATCTCTACCAGATTGCAGGCAAAGGGATGAGCTGAGCTAACGGTGAATGAACAGTGGAATACTGACCTCTTACGCAATCTCTTTCTTCAATCAACAAGTAGTTCTAAAGGGGGTGGGGCAATAGCAGGCGATGTCCGGTGCATATATCGATCACACTGGCTCTACAATCACTCACCAGCAGCAGTGCAGGCCCAGTCTGTAGGATGCCTAGCCGCCACGGCGACTCCAGCTTAAAGAGCTGCTGGTGGACCTCTACATTTGGAGGTGAAGCAGAACCCACATTTTTTTTATCATTTGTGTAGGGAAAGATCGGGATAAATGAACGCACAAGCAGAGGCAGACCTACGTCATACAAAGGGAGACAACCAAACCTCCTCCCACTCTTTCCTTAAAAAGGCGAACAAAAAAGGGGAAAACCCGGCTGATACCCCCCCTCCCCCTCCACTACCATCTCCAGTGCTAGTCCAGCTAACAGACTAAACTCTGGCAGATATAGGAGACAACCTGACAGTCAGCGTGTGGGATCAATAGCCGATCTGATTTATTTCCCTCCCCCAGCTGTTTGTTCTCTACCTCACAACAGATTTAGGAGCTATACAGAAGCAGCCAGAGGGTCTGGAATTTTCTTCGTCTTATATGTATTGTGGGAGGAGGGGTGTGTGTGTGTTTAACCCGCGAAGACAAAATTCTACAGTTGTTTTTCTGTAACTGCCAAATGTGTTTGGTGTTCTTGACAGAAAATAAAAATGTTGGTGTGAAATTGAAAGCCATTTTCCCAAGAAAGACAGCAAAAACAACAGTTCTTGTTAACAGTTTAAAAATAATTGCTAACAAAATGAAGTTCTGTTTTACATTTTTATTCTAATACGAAGCTGTAATACCTTACAGCTGTGCCCCCAGGTTTTTTTCTTGAAATCTTGAATATTGAAAACAAAATAAAAACTGACGATCCAAATGGTAGCTGGCTGTAACAATCAAGCCTCATTTGATAACTCATATTTTCTGCAATGTGACCAGAGAAGAGACTAGGAAGTGTTGGTTTGAGAAGTCAAATCAAGGTATGGTCTGAGGAACAGTGACAGCAAGGTAAATGATCAGGGCCATAACATAAAGTATCTAAACTATTTGAAGCCTCAAAGCAACATATAGGACACTGAAGATCAACGGCTAAAGAACACAACACATAATGTATAGTAATAATCTTTCACTATGATAAGACAGAAATACCCGGCAGGATAACTGATTCTGACACGCAACAAGTTTTCCTTTTATTTTGACCATTTGAATATCTCCTCTACAACAACCGAACTTCTGTGAACAATTTGCATCAATACCAAGCCCCAATTTGCTTTTTGTGGAATCTTCCTTTCTTCCTTAAAACCTCATTTTCCCAGACGTACCACTTTATAAAAAAAGAACGTTACAGACAACTTCCACCATGAAACTCCACCAACCAGATTTGCCCGTAGACCTACCACAAAAGACAGTAACATAACATCTACATTACCTGACTGCCGGCAGTGTTCCGCATGGGACGAATGAAAGTACTGGTCTTCACAAAATCAGAACAGACAGAAACGGCACGAACAGGACTTCACTGGTGGCATAAAGTCTGATCAGTATGCCAGGAAGGGAACAGACGACAATGAGATAACTGTGATCCCACCATGCACACCATACAGCTCTTTGAGATGTACCTAAGTGAATATGACAGTAGGGGTCCGCACCATCTGCAGCGATGACGATCACTCCTGAATGGGATTACCATACACCACAGACAATGATGTAGGTCCATTTCTAGAAGTGACTGCTTCCATTAGTTCTGGCGTTTGAAGCAAACTTCGCACGACTCGGGGTGATTATAGGAATAACTAAGGAACGTCGAAGCCCTGTCTATCTGCATGTGTATTTCTATTAATTATGTAGGTGTTTCTGTGCCTGTCACTGTCTGTCTGTCTGTCTGTCTGTCTGATTGTCTGTCTGTCTGTCTGTCTGTTTGTCTCTCTCTCTCTCTCTGTCGTCTGTCTGTCTTCTGTCTGTCCTCTCTCTCTCTCTCCTCTCTCTCTCTCTCTCTCTCTCTCTCTCTCTCTCTCTCTCTCTCTCTCTCTCTCTCTCTCTCTTGCATTCTGTCTAATGCACTTCTACATGTTGTATATATACTGCAATTTTCTATGTAGTTACTGACTCGGTATGCTGTATAGTGGAACTAGTTAATTTGAAGACTGCAAATCTGTCCGATGTCCACAACCAAATTTATGTAATATATATACAATGCATCTTATTCAGCAGCTTTTATTTCAAAATAGTGTTGTCATCACATTAACACATTGTCTACACGTCTGCACGCATTGTGTATGTGCGTGCGTGCGTGTGTGTGTGAGCACGCATGTATTTATTTATGTATTCATTATTTATGTATCTATTTATCTACTTATTCATTTGTTTACTCACTTCTAGGATTATAGAACGTGCATGCACGTGGGAGTCTGTGCGTATGAGTGTGTGTGTGCATAAGCACGTACACACTCGCACATGCGTGAGAGAGGGAAATGAAGTCAGACATGTAGAATTAGCATGCACAGTACAGCTTCTCGAGTACGTGACATCCGCAGGGCAAGAGAACGCTACTAAATGTCTCCCAGACACTATAAACCTTCACAGGAAAACCAGGACCAATGCTGCACTACTGACGGGCTGACACTGACTTACACTCCCTGCACCCAAGCCTCCTGGGTGGCAGCATCATCAAAGATTCATTCCCCAGCACACCCAGTCACCATGTCTACCCCAGCTGGGTGCCTGTATAATAGGTGCTGAATCAACAAATCAGGCCTGCCCGCAACAAACACTGCTTAGTGTGACTGTGGGGGAGTTAATCAATGTACAGTTTCTGTTTCGTATACAGGGGTGAACGGTTAGCAGGTGTTAGGTTGCTTTTATCAATATGTTCTCCTCATCTGCTTACAAGTCCACTTAGCAAATGTAGCCGCATGATCAGTGCCACACTTTGGTTTAAAGGAATGGTTATTTAGACAAACGTGGTTATCATACACGTCAGCACTGTGAGCAACAACAAGTCAATGGCATACAGCTTGCCCCAAACACACTTTCGTGTTTTGAAATTCCTCACACAGCCATGACTTAAACAACAACATTTGTGAAAGGTACACTTGAACTTAAATGCATACACCTTCGCATTCACTATCCCATGGTGCGACACCACTGAAGATTTTTTAACCAGCTTCCTCCACACTCCGCGGTTTTCATACATACATAGAAAGGGATAAAAAGGCAGGCAGGTGTGTATAGAAGTTAACGTACTTAGTGTACAATTTTCCATTCCGCTACCGGGTGTCGCCATGATTCTAAGTCACGTGATTCCAGGCTTAAGGTTTAGAATAGAAGCTTGTCAGGATAACCTTTTCTTATGTACCAATACTATGATTATGTCATGCAGTAAGCAGGGCCAACAGCATCTCAACTATCAACACACAGACACTGCCCAGCGTGCACAAGAATAAGATACTCTAAGTGAAGCCAGTACAGATTCTCAGCTAGATCAGGCAATACCTTTACAATCCTACAAAACAGTAACGTGCTAGCGTTGTGAACAACTTTGTGACAATCTCAGAAACTAAATTTTAACTTATGTGGGTAAGGTCTCTCCTTCAAATGAAGCACAGAGATTTTCATTACAATATGAACGCCCTTACATAGAAAATAATAAACCTATCTTAGAAAAATCCGTCATTTTACGTGTGGCTTGTTTTGATGAACTGAACACGCTATAGTCTGTTTTCATTGGCAGTTTTCCAAATGTCAATTATCTGATGGGTTTACATGGAAAAGTCAAAATAACAGAAACACTGCCTCTCCAACTAAAAAAAATGCTGACAATATAATATCTCTGTTCCACGCTGTCAAACACGTGCTATACGTGACAAATAAAGGCCGTGTTTTTGCCGCCATTATCCATCCATCACTGCTGGCGTCATGTGAACCGGCTTAGGAAGAAAAAAAAACCCTCGATGCAAAAAAAGACAAATCTTGCAATGGCTATTGCCACAAAGTGATACATTTGGGAGACTTTCTTACTTGTTTATTCAGCATCTGTCTTTAGCAGTTTCAGGATTATAAAAATAAATTTCTGAACGGATTATGCAATCATGTTTCCTGTTTTATTGTTCTTGTTTTATTTCTTCTCTTCTTCTTCTTCTTCTTCTTCTTCTTCTTCTTCTTCTTCTTTTCTCTCTTAACTCCTTGAGGAGTCACGAGAGCTCTGCATTGAATTTTTACAGTCACCTCTCTGTCTGTCTGTCTTCTTCTCTCTCTCTCTCTCTCTCTCTCTCTCTCTCTCTCTCTCTCTCTCTCTCTCTCTCTCTCTCTCTCTCTCTCTCTCTCTCTCTCTCTCTCTCTCTCTCTCTCTCTCTCTCTCTCTCTCTCTCTCTTGGGCAAGCACAGGACGTTTGCTAGGTATGTCTGTGTTTCCATACCAACAAAATGCTAACATAATTTACCAAACATTTAACATATTTATAGTAACATTGATCTTTCGAATACGCAAAGAAAGGGATATTATGGCATTGGCAGATCTGCACTTTAAGCTGACCCGCGTGATCGTAAAACAATCCACACCCTTAATTCACCAGACGCTAATGCGGACGATAGCAACTACGACTTCATTGATCTATAATGTGAAGCCAAGCGCTCTTTCAGCGCAGATATAGCGTCCGTCCTTACATGCCAGCAGTCAAGAATAGAGGGCTCTAAAGAGCAATAGCTGCACTGAAATTTGAAGGATACAATCACTAGCAATTGGATTCAGACATCATCTTTCTAAATTGCTTTTTCAATTCTAAGTATTGATACATTTGTGACGTTCAAACAAATGTTAAAACTATCTTCAACATCAAATCAATAAGTCAAGGCTAATTATGCCATAAATACAGTAAATATCTATACGGAAACTGAAAGTTCAGCGCGTTTCCAAACATTCATCTACCTAAAAAATATGACACTCCCGACCTGCTACATGCAATGGATAAGCTACATATCGGTATTTTGTCAATTTTTATTTGCATGATTGTCTCCCCAAAACCCACACTGCCATCATGACAATGACAATGTTGCTTGTCTGTCGGACCCAGCTAACAACCGTCGCACAACATGAATGTTGCATGTCTGTTGATATCGCGCCACTCCTGACAAATGAATACAGTTGTGTTGGAAGACCTGGAGCAGAGGTGATGGGGATAGTGCATCACTGCCGGTACAAAGTCTGTTAGCGTGTGATATAAAGGACAGAATGATGAATATGGGACAAGTTTGATCAGCCATTGCCATACTTCTGTGAACTGGGGGACATCCAGCACGAACATAATGAACCCAAGCTGAATTGCAACATAACCTCTCTCTCTCTCTCTCTCTCTCTCTCTCTCCTCTCTCTCTCTCTCTCTCTCTCTCTCTCTCTCTCTCTTCACTCTCTCACACTTGGTATAGCTCCTTTAAAAATGCGTTTGGTCCAGAACAGTATCTGATATCGTTAACTAATAAAAGGCTTCGAAGTAATTTACTAAAATTTAGGCTAAGATTGTGTGGTCTTTTGAACTGCAAACAATGGTATATTACAGCAGAGACAGACAACAACTCTTGTCCAGCATGTGGAGAAGAAGAAGAAGACGAATTTCATTTTTTGTTTGCTTGTAGAACTTATCATGACATTCGCCAAAAATTGCTTTTTTGACAAACCCAACCAACAGGTCCACCAATCTTGTACAAAAGGTGTTATCTTCAAATAATATGTCCGAGCTTAAATCTTTAGCAATATATATAACGCAGGCTCTAGATAAACGTAAGCAGACTATGAATGAAACGGATCCTATACGTAATAACTGAAAATATTGGTTGGCATTTATCTGGACTTTGGATTATTACTCATGTCCTTTTCATATTCATTCCTATGTTAATATGTTACTTACAATTACCCCCTTTGACTGATGGGCTTGTAGCTTTTGTCAAATAAAATTCGTTCATTCATTCATTCATTCATTCATTCATTCTCTCTCTCTCTCTCTCTCTCTCTCTCTCTCTCTCTCTCTCTCTCTCTCTCTCTCTCTCTCTCTCTCTCTCTCTCTCCTCTCTCTCTCTCTCTCCTTCCTCTCTATCTCTCCCTCATTTTAACTGAACGCTCTCATGAATTTGCAAATTAACTTCACAAGCAACATTCCAGAACATATTACTACTGTAGAAATTCACCCCCAAAATGTGAACTTTTCCTATTTTAATGATAAAATATTGTTTAGCTCATTTAAATTAACTCTGTCTTTGCCACTCGGCTTTTCGAAAAAAAAGCTATTGAAATAGTTACTGAAAGTGTTTGGTCATGTGCACATACTCGTGCACGCGTGGTGTGTCTGTGTGTGTGTATTCGTGTGTGTGTATGTGTTTCTATGCGTATGCGCGTGCGTGCTTGTGCATGTGTGCACGTGTGTGTGTGTTTGTGGTTGTTGTTGTTTCTGATGTTGCTGCTTTGGAAATATTGGGAACGGTATTCACACAATCTTCTATAAACAGGAGACTAAGCATCCTTCTCACAAAAATTGCAACACTGCCTACCAAGAAAACCGCGACCCATTACGACCTGCCGACGGGCTGACAGTGAACCATTTTGCTCTCTCTATCTATTACCTTCCAGGGCTGGAATCATCAAAGATTCATTCTCTGGCACACCCAGGAACCATTCCCACCTTGGCACGCTCACCTGCTGAATAACTAAGTGACGGGGGTGAGGACAGCAGCAAAGCAGCTCCAGCCCACAGTTCTGACCAGCACCACCACCACCATCATAATGCTGCCTTGGTGATGCAGCTCAGTGAGGTTCAGTAGGTGTCCCTTTCTGCTGTACATGCTTGGCAGTCCACGGTGGTCTTTTATGTCTTGTGTCTGTTACTCTCTGTCTGTCTGTTAGACGGTCTGTCTGTCTGTCTGTCTGTCGGTCGGTCTGTCTGCCAGTCTGTCTCTGTCTGTCTGTCTGTCTGTATCTCTCTCCCTCTCTTTCTCTCTCTGTCTCTGTCTTTCTGTCTGTCTGTCTGTCTGTCTGTCTGTCTGTCTGTCTGTCTGTCTGTCTGTCTGTCTGTCTGTCTGTCTCTCTCTCTCTCTCTCTCTCTCTCTCTCTCTCTCTCTCTCTCTCTCTCTCTCTCTCTCTCTCTCTCTCTCCCTCCCTCCCTCCCTCCATGTGTGAAAACATAGGAAGGAATACAGCGAAAAAGAGGAAGAAGGTGTTAAGTCAGTGTATCCAGAGAAAAGAAAAGCCATCCCTAGCTGTTAATCCATGGTGAATTTCTCTTTGGCGTAAAATGTATCATAGGCTCTACAGAGCTAAATACTTACTTCAAAGGATCCTTTTTTCTCATGCCAGTTGTCAACAAATGCCAAATATTCCACGCATGCCATACAACGTATGTGAGTAATTCACTAGCACTTCAAACATGCTTTTCGTCTACATAAAACAATGCACTAATTGTGATAGGTTGTATTACATTGTATTGTATGGTACACTACTTTCAGTCGAAGCAAATTTGTTTCTGCATGAAATGTGGGTTGCTTTCCTCGGAATAAAGCATCGTCACCACAAGAGTAGAGAATTTGCTTCTTTTATTTTGAATGCTGCTGTCTGTGCGTGTATATGTTTTCCTATCAGACTTACTTTTTCTACACAAACTTGCCAGCTAAAACTCGCTTCTTGCCGTGGCTTCTTTTACATGTGCAGAAATGTATGGTGCACACGGGACCTCGATTTATATCGTATCCTCCGAAAAAGATGAGCACCTAAAGCCCCTCTCACGATCTAGTAGATGGGGAGGGTGGGGAAGGGGGGGGGGGGCAAGTTTGGGTTCAACAGGGATCAAACTTGCGACTTCCCACTTTGTAGATGAGTGCGTTACCGCTAGACCATCTATTCAGCGGGTCTTGAAACAACCATGAAGCTGATCGTTACTACAAAAATATCTAACATATTTTAGCACTGATACCCATTCTATTATCTACTATGAATTTTATTTGCGATAGTTAAGCTTCCTAAAATAAGAGCAAACGACTTTTCTTTGAAAACTGTACACACTGTGGGCTTCACTTACTGAAAAACTCGTTCATGAATGAAATGAAAACTGTTTTGAAGTATAGCGCTTTGCTTCCTTTATAGCCCATTTTCCTGCACACTGGATACATCAAAGCAGCTGTTTCTTTTCTCTGTTAAAACAGACAGATCCCTCTCCTCTTCTTTCTCTTCTTTTCCCCCACCCCCATTCTCCTCACACATAGAGGTCACAGTAGTTGAAAGAGAGAGAAAGAGACAGACAAATACAGAGAAACAGACAGAGACAGAGTCGGGCGGGAGAGCAGGGGTAGGGGGTTGTACAAATACATAAACATGATCTGTGTTGATCTGCGCAGGAAAAACCGTCAACTGAAAACCAGCATAAACTGGTTCCTCTGTATTTCTATGTGTGGTTTTGGTTGCTTTTTTAAACAGGATCTGTGACCTCTTTGTGAAAACTTGTTTCGAGCATAGATAGCTACTTCAGTCATGCAAGAAGTCAAGATTTAAAAGCCTATCACACATTGACTCTGTCTTACTGCTCTTTAAGATTCAGCAAGAAAAGTAATCCCCTAGGGTCTGATTGACTGGAAAAAATTCTATTTACAACATGATTCTTTCTTTTAATGAATAATAAAGAAAAGAGTATATGATATTCCAAATCATTGATCATACACATTACGGTCTGCTGCCAAGTGGCAGAACAACTTAAAACAACAAAAACCTGAACACAGTCTTTAAGATATCATAATCCTGCCTCTACTTCAGCATCATAAAGAATCTATTTTCCATAGCAACTCTCCTGACGTGTTATATCATTCAGATCTCCAAAAGTGGTGAAAGTAACAAACGTGATTTCGTGTAAGGCGAAAATGCCTGTCTATTAATTTTAATTCATTATTTTAGATATTTGGTTTTCTGTTTGAAAGGAACAAGCTACACTCCGCTTTCACAATTTTTCTTCATTCCTGAAACGCTAATCCTCCTATGGGTTCACACAGGACAGATGCAAAAATATTGCCTCTGCAGCTAAAACTAATGACACAGAGGCAGAATCCTGCTGCGGGCCTGCCCAACACGTGCTGGACGTGACAAATGAATGCAGGGCTGCTGCAGACAGCGGTATCCATCACTTCCAGCACCAGCTCAATCAGCCGGGGCAGAAAGGTCCCCGGTGCAAAGAAAAGAAAGCCTTCATGAGAGAATCGTGTACCACCGTTGCCATGGTCTGATAGATTCCGATGTCTTCAAGAGAGAATCTTGTATCGTGGTTGCGATGGTCTGATAGAATTTGGTATCTTCAAGAGGATCTTGTATCGCCTCAATATCTTGAAGAGAGTCTTGTATTGTCGTTGCCATGAACTGATAGATTTTGATTTCTATCTTCAAGAGAGCTTTGTGTTGTCTTTACTATGATCTGATAAATGTTGATATCTCTCTTCCAGGGAGCTCTGTATTGTCTTTACTATGATCTGATAGATTTGATATCTATATTCAAGAGACCACTGATCGGCATTGCCATGAACTGACAGGTTTTCAAATCTCTTCTTCGTCTTCTACACAGTACACATCTTGGACACTTGGAAGATTACAGAGCTTTCTAGACTGCTTGTGTAATGGCAGCAGAAAAAAAATAATGGCTTCGGGAGGAACAGACACATAAACGAGCTTCCTCTTTCTATTAAAACAAATCGTTTTCTGTATCTAAGTATTAAAAGCTGTCACATGGAAGGTTCTGAATCTGTCTTTTTATTGAAGTTATTTTCTTTATCTTTGAAACTGCAGAGAATATCAGGAAATGTTACATATCTATGCGCATGCACCCACATTAACTACTCAATGTTCCTTGAAATGAGATGACAAAGAGTCTGGGTCGTTTTGCTCCTGTATATAGTAAGACCTGTCCTTGGGAATCAATGCCATCCTGTGTGTTATGTGATCACAGCTCCATAAACAAATCATAAAGAGGCACAGACCGCATGCAAAGTTTAATGACAAAGAAACAATAACCGGTCATACAGTTCAGTCAGCGATCGTGATTCAGCTGTTTGTGAAAACCTCAACCACTTGTCATTCAACCCCCTCTGTTCATTCTACAGATATGCTTCAAGCTACAAAAGACCCGAAACGAGACACCAGTGGCAATCGTCATAAAAAATACTGCGTATCACAAAGCACTTGGCGATGACAAATTCTGGTTTCTGCGTGCAACCTATTAGTTTGATTACAATTTAGCTTATGAGATCTAATAAAAGAGTAAAATAGCCAAGTAAAAAACTATAATTTCGAAATTTCTTGACACTTCTTTCTGCCTGAAAAATCATGTAATCCTACAGCAACTGACCCGATAGGAAATATTGAACAAGCTGATATACAGAGTTCACCATTCATTGCACAACACTGACTTGTCTGACGTTCTGTCACAGAATATCATCACATAAAAACAAAGCCAGTGTTGCCGGTCTGTCAGTAGTGTGTCACACGCGACAGATGACTACAGATGAGTTGCCAGACCCAGTGCAGAGAGAGTGAGAGAAGGGCAGGAGACAGGCCACCACTACGGGCATAAGTCTGTCCACCGCCACAAGCACAGACAGGGGCAGATGGGAAAGTCTTGTCCAGCCAGTGTTATACCTCTGCGAACATGACATAACTGGGGGCACACCAGGTATAACAGCCACAATCACGATCTCTCTCTCTCTCTCTCTCTCTCTCTCTCTCTCTCTCTCTCTCTCTCTCTCTCTCTCTCTCTCTCTCTCTCTCTCTCTCTCTCTCTCTCTCTCTCTTCTCTCTGCCCAGTGTGTCTGTTTACTTGCCTGTCAGCCTGTCTGTCTTTGCCTGCCGGTTTGCTGATATTGGGTTTTTCTGTCTGTCTGTCTGTCTCTCTATGTCTATCTGTTTGTGTGTATGTGTGCGTGTGTGTGTTTGTGTGTGTGTGTGTGTGTGTGTGTGTGTGTTGTGTGTGTGTGGTGTGTATCTCTCTCTACTTTGCTCAATCTCTTCGTATTTTATGCATGGCATTAACAAAGTGCAGTAATGTTTGGTTGGGGTGTTTTAATACTGAATGAAAAGTACTTATATTTGTTTCTTGCTAAAAAAAAAAAGGAAGGGGGTTGATACAGTAGCAATTTTACACGTCAACGCGTATAAGGTAAAGGTAAAGGAGTCCCATACCTATAAGGTCGTAGGGGAGCGAGGTGTCAGAGACCTCACTTCTCTAGGGGCCAGCATATTGAGGGCGTCGCCCATCTCCTCTCCCTCGCTGCTTTACCTTCCCTGAACCTAAAGAGGGCAGGTACCCATTTACAGCTGGGGGAACTGGGGAAACTGTACTGAAGCCAAGGCGCACAAACGGTCACCCATCCAACCTGTAACCACGCTCGACGCTGCTTAACCTTGGCTGGGGGAAAGCGAGTGCTCCGACCACTGAGCTATCCCGTCCCCCAACGCGTATAGGTAAAATATAAACACGTTTATAAAGACAGTATATTCCGCCTTACAAAAGAAAAACCCAGACTTTAAGAAATATATTTTAATGTCGACAACAGTTACTCTCTAAAACATGTCTTTTGTTTTGCTTGATAGTGTACTACAAACGATGCTGCTTTGTCTACTGTTTAGTCCTAAGCTCAGAAAATTCATGTAATCAATTTTTTAAAGTTTCTTTTGTTTAAGTTTGTCTGCTTGAGACAATTTAGTAAACCCTTTTCCTGAAAAGAGTGAATTTGCTTACAGAATCACTGAACATTTGCCCCACACAATCCTATTTAGTAAGATCATATTTGCTGCTTACAATATACCTTTTTCTCTGATTCTGTAAGGCTACGAGTACCAAACTATTTGCTGTATCACGTTTTGAAAACATACGCTCCGTTTAGTCTGCTAAACAGTTTCTCGCTAGACTATTTCCTGGCAAACTGAAGGTATATTTGATGCGTGGAGACAGACACTGTGTCCTGATCAGCTACCGATACACAAGGCAGCGACGCCAGTAGAAGTAGTTTCAAGGGAATGTTACACACTGTCGGAAACTATGAGTCTGCATAGCACACAACTGCATGGTATACATACCACGCTCTGATCGAACTCTTCGGCAAAAGTTCCATCTATTTTTTCAATGTAGTTGTTACTGGCATCTTTTCAACACGGTAAAACAAGCCTACAAGTCTTAAGCGAGTAAATGTCTTTTTGCGAGAGAATAATTATGTCCGTTTGGTTTTGTGAAAGAGTGTTAATGGTGTGTTTTTGTGTAGACGAACTAGAATAACCTTCTTTCAGGGATTCGTAACTTGCTGCATTCAGAGTGATGCTCTGATCTCTTGTCTTCCTTGCTAAACCTGAGAGAGTGGCTATCTCATTTCGGGACCACTCTCTCTCTCTCTCTCTCTCTCTCTCTCTCTCTCCTCTCTCTCTCTCTCTCTCTCTCTCTCTCTCTCTCTCTCTCTCTCTCTCTCTCTCTGCAGACTGACTTCTATGGGACATGTGTCTCATTCATCGTCAGTTTGTTACATAGTAAACTAAGCATCCTTCAGACTTGGGGTGGCTTCTGGGGGGACCAGACACATTAAGCCGATATGTCTTTTGGTACCAAAGACAGCCCCGCCAGCAGCAGCCAGTGAGGGATCAGGATTTTATTCGGTGTAGAACTATAGGGTGACGCCTTGACTAACGCTGCCTTCCTCCTAGACACTCTCTACGTAATCTGATTTCATTCTCTCTTGTCAACCGTCTAGTCACTGTGCTATAATGAAATTTCTTCTGTAATGGTGGTGTGTGTGTGTGGGGGGGGGGGGGGTGTATGTGTGTTTTGTGTGTGTGTGTTGTGTGTGTGTAGTGTGGTGTGTGTGTATAAGTGTGTATGGGTGTATTGTGTGTGTGTGTGTGTTGTGTGTAGGTGTAGGTGTGGTGTGGTGTGTATAAGTGTGTATGGGGAGGGGGTGGGATGCGCGTGTGTATGAATTTGTTGTCGTTTTTGCTGTTTTTGTTCTTGTTGCTGTTGTTTTTACTGTAGTTGTTGTTGTTGCTACTGCTGCTGTGTTTTTGTTGTGCTTTCTTCTTCTTTCTTCTTTTCTTCTTCTTCTTCTCTTCTTCTTTTTCTTCTTCTTCTTCTTCTCCTTACTCTTCTTCTTCTCATTCTCTTTCTTCTCTCATCTCTTCTTCCACTACTCCTCTCCATCATCATCATCATCATCATATCGTCGTCGTCGTCGTCGTCGTCGTCGTCCATCATCACATCATCACTCATCATCTCTTCATCATCTTCATCTCATTCATCATCTCTTTCTTCTTCTTCTTCTCTGCTGCTGTTCCTCCTCCTCCTCCTTCTTCTTCTTCTTCTTCTTCTTCGTAATACGTGTTCAACAAAGAAACCACCCCAAAATGCTTGGTTACATACTATTATACAGATGAAACCTTAAAAGAATGATTACTATAAAACAACAAAAATGTTGCCATAGTAAGCAGCTTTTGCTTCATGCCTTTTGCTGTCGCATCTGTCTTACTTCATTCTTCCTGACAGCCATTGGCTACAGATATTTTTTTTTAAGGTGAGAGTGATAGAATAATAACAACAACTAAAGAGTTATATTTGATCGTTATTTCATGTTCCATATGTATGAACACTCTACGTAGACATATTAATAGGTGTATTGAAAAACTCATCTAAACGAAGTAAGGGGAACTCATGGAGTGGAGATAATGGTTCTCTCTGCCCTTGGGCACCTGGAAGCAGGACAGCAACGTTTTTCTTGGAGCATTGAAGAGGTTAATACCCTCATAAACTGTTTATTATTTTTACCCCACGTGAGGAAAGACCACACTACGTGCCCTCTCTCTGTCTAACGCTTTTGGCCAGCTTCATCAAAGATTCATTCTCTGTCACGCTAATCAGTTTTACTTCGCAAGCAAGCTCACCTGAGATCAATAGCGAAATCTGCGGAAAAGAAACACAGCTGAACAGCAGAAAGTCGCACTGCTTTAACCACTGGGCAGTGGGCAACAAACAGGCAAAGGGCATTACACAGTCCGGCACTGCCTGCTTGTCTACACTAACATGTAGAAGACTTGAGCTGCTTGCTCCCTGACAAAAAAGCTCGTTGCCAGAGAGCAGCGCCAACATTTTGTTTTCGTTTTCGAGTCAGCAAATATACTTGTTTGTAATCGAGAGTACGTGTGTACATTTGAATTTGTTAGAATAGTGTTAATCATTGTTGGTTGCTTGTGTAGGAGCGGATTGAATGGAAGCGCTCTGATTTGTAATTGCAAGATATAGCGCTATATAAATTCCATATATCATTATTATTATTATTATTATTATTATTATTACTATTATTATTATTATCATTTTACCGAAAGTAATTACCAGTATTAACTGATTGTTACTTCTAAGTGCCTTCTATATGGATTTCATATGGTTTTATAGCATACCACCTCATCTGTAAGTGAAGTCAAAAAGGAATAGAAATGAAAAAACCGTTTGTGTGAAAATTGGTTTTGTGCTTCCTAAACAAGTGCGTTTTTCCTAGATCACAAAGATTTTGAGTGCAGATGCTGTTTTGTTTTCCTTTCTCCGGGGTTGACCCACCCAAGAAAAAGATATAGACGAGTCAGGATTTCTATCTTTCGCCAGTCTCCTTAAAATGTTGTAAGGACTATTCAAAGCAACGGCGCTCATAAGCTATCACATTATCGGACAAATCTTCATTAAAAGCAACAGAATAACGACAAACTTCCATTTTCTTACTCTCTCAAAGAACACCGACATAACAGTATTTCTTACACCGACAAAGCGATACAGCATCACGCTTCCAGTCACAAAGAACTGGCGGCACCGAGAGCAATTTCCTGCTCAGGCAACCTTGACTGCCATCAGCAATAACTCATCCGCTGACAGGCTGATTACCCACGCCTGCCCTGCGCGATCCCGTTCAGTCCAGCTGGGAACAGGAATGTAGGAACAACAGAGATAGCGGTGTCACAGATAACAATCTCAGCATACTCTGCCAATCCTAAAACAACGGAACCGTTCTGCAAGCAAACAGTCAGCGATGCGCTGTGCAGACATCGATCTTCACTGACAGCGTTATCACAAGGACTGTTTGTTTTCTGCATCACTATGATCCCCCCTAATCCATTTCGAGTTTGCAGCTGTGTCACTAAACCTCCCTGCCTGGTGAATGGAATGAGCTATCGAGGAGATGGCGCTAACCCGGGTGGAATAATATGGCACAGGGTCGTTTGGGCTCTGTGCCCTGTCTGGTGAGGGGAGTGCTCCTTTGAGACCTGGAGATCTTCCAGACCACTAATGTTATCATCCAATAAGTAGGCAGTACATGAGGCAGCAAGACAGCAATGAGACAGCGTCTAGCACACGATGTTTTATGCTAGGCAAAGCAAAATAAGGCAAGTCAAGGCTAGACAAGGCGAGGCAAGGCAAGGCAAGACAAGACAAGGCACGGCAAGAAAGACAAGGCAAGGCCAGTCAAAAGGTGTTTTTTTTTCAAATATGTTGGAGGTAAATAAAAAAACACAATTTCAAACTAACGATGAGGATTCATCTGTATATGCTTGAGCATTTAGATCGTATTACCAACTAACATAAACTATTTACACAAGCATCGATAATTCTGTTTTCTGATGCTATCCCTCAATCAAAATCTAACACCGTAGCTCAGGCCAGTCGATGACATTTTCATTCATGTGCTGTTAAGAAACCCCATCTCAACAGTCACTTTATCTCAAGAATGTGTATACAAAAAGTCCAACCGAAGAACGCAACATGAAGCAAAAAGGATTTTTGCTTGTGTAAATCTATCCACACAGCTCATACACTCTTTTTTACCTAGCGAAAAGTGAATATACCAAAACTATCTCCTTCTTCTTCGTCGAACGCTCAGACAGCCAATACTGTTGATTGTCATATGAGCAAAAGTGCGTTGTGCAGCCGTTAAGCGCCTGATAAGCCAGGCCCGGTGCATCCGACTTTGGCTTGGAAGAGCATTATCTCTCAAGTCTTTCTGGAAAAAAAGGCACAAGATAGGACCAAGAAGGCAAACAAGTAGGCAAGGAGAGGGCGACAGGAAGAAAAGGAACAAGACAGAACCAAAGAGGGGGATAGAACAGAAGGAAATCCTAGCACAGAATTTCCAGAAGGTGGGGACGTTGTTTATACTGACAGGTCCCTGGCATCCCCACGGGGGGAAAGCGCCTCCTTTTGCAGGTCATTGACACAACAGTTCTTTTACTTTTCTTTTTTTCCCCGTGCAGCCTTGACAAGAATCAGCAATGACTCATTGTCTGACATAGGGAGTCGTCAGGATCACTCCGCACCATCACGTTCAGAGCCCTTGAGAGTTCTGCTGCAGGAACAAAGGAAGGGGAGAGGTGGGAGAGAGGGAGAGAGAGTGGGGAGACAGAGAGACAGACTGACTGACTGACAGGCAGACAAACAGTCACAGAGAGAAAGGTTGGGAAACAGAAGACACAGCAGAGATGAAGAGAGAGAGAGAGAGAGAGAGAGAGAGAGAGAGAGAGAGAGAGAGAGAGAGAGAGAGAGAGGAGAGAGGGGAGGGGGGGGGGAGGAGTGGCAGGCAAACAGACAAACAGATAGAAAGGGAGGGACAAAGACAGACACACAAAGAAAGTGAGAGAAGCAGAGAGAAGTGAAGAGAATATGGAAGGAAAAGAGAGAGGGGAGGAGAGAGGAGGACAGACAGAGACAGACAAAGAGACGGACAGAGAGAAAGGGAAGGATACAGAGACAGAAAGAGAGAGGGGGAAGGAGAGACAGAGACAGAGAGACAGAGACAGACAGAGAGAGAACAGAGACGAAAAAGAAGGAAGAGAGAGACAGAGACAGACAACGGACAGAGACAGAGCGAAGAGAGGGGGGTGAAGAGAGAGACAGTGACAGAGACAGACAGAGAGAGACAGGACAGAAAGAGGAGGGAAGAGAAGCAGAGACAGACAGAGACAGAGAAGACAGAGAGGACAGAGAAGAAAGAGAGATGGGAAGAGAGGAGAGGGAGAGAGGGGGGGCACAGAGCACATTGTTATCAGCTACAGTCCAACAAAGGCGTGGAAGCAATTAGGACAGCAAACTGTTCAGTGATATGCTGCACGTCATTCACTCTGCAGTGATAAACATCTGCCACAAAGTTTTCCCATTCTGCATGAATACACAAACATCCAACAACACACACACACACACACACACACACACACACACAAACACACACAAACACACAACACACACACACACACACAAATCAACGCGCACAGTTATACATACATTACATACAATCATACATACATACATACATAACATAATACATCATAATACATATATAGATCTCTCTCTCTCTCTCTCTCTCTCTCTCTCTCTCTCTCTCTCTCTCTCTCTTTCTCTTGTGTACGACCCAAACAGTTCCCTAAGATACTACAATGCTTTTGAAGATGCCCAACGATAACTATGAATGCTGCATTCTCATAACAGCTCATCCCTGAAATGCTCTATCTATACATTTAATATAACTGTCCTATTGGTTCTTACCTATAGGCTTATCATTACCATCGGAGCTTTTAAAACGGCCAATAGTCCGAAAATCATTCCAGCAGTACGCATAAAATGATATATTAAATCAAAAGCATGCCTTTAGGTAATATGAACAAAGTGCAGAAAGAGAACGCTCGTTTGGTAAAGGTATGAGCAATACTGCTTCAGGCAGTGCATTCTCTGCTGATGGAAGAGACAGTATGCAACAGCTGCTTTCTTCTGTGGTTGAACACAACAAGGTTTGCTGAGTTGCTCAGTACACACACACACACACACCACACACACACACAACACATATTATATATATATATATATATATATATATATATATATTATATATATATATATATATATATATATATATATACACACACATGCGTGCGCGCGTACACAAATACACTTGTGTGCGTGTATGTGTGTGTGCATGCATACCTCATGTGTGTGTGTGTTTCTTTTCCCTTTAATGTCTTTCTACTTTAAGTGTTATTGTGTGTGTGAGAGAGAGAGTGTATGTGTGAGAGAGAGAGTGTGTGTATGTGAGAGAGAGGGAGTGTGTGTGTGTGTGTGTGTGAGCGCGCGTGCGTGCGTGGGTGCATGCGTGCATGTGAGCACGCGCATAACACCACTGCCTAGTTGCAGATGTCTAAGCATGTGTGGTGTAGACGCTCTTTATTTCACTAGCTTCTCATTTTGCTTCAACTTTTTTTCCCCATTTCAATTCAAAATACAGCCGGAAAATCTCCTAGGCTGGATGGACTCTGAAATGAACATTTTGCCTACGAGATCTGATTATAATGGAATTAACCACCTCTTTTATTTACACAAGTTTCTCTGTGTCAAATCTGGGCTGCTGTTTCCAGGGAGTGCGTGTCGCGACAAGAACAGCGCCACCCAATATTTGTTCTTCCTTTCATGTCTGTATGTATGTTTGTTTCCCTATCAGAGTGGCTTCCTTTTAAAGAGTTTTGCCAGGAACAAATCTCCTGTTGGTAAGGGTTCTTTTACGTGCGCTGAACGTGTATTTCACACGGGACTTCAGTTTATCGCCTCACCCAAAAGACTAGCACCCACCAGACCACCTCTAAAGGCCTCGTTGATGGCAGAAAAGTACGGAACAAACCGGGATCGAACCACTCTTCCTGCTTTCCAGGCAGGTGGGTTACATCTATACCACCGATGTTTGCATGATCAAATTGATCAGCAGAAAAAGCGATAAATGTCACACTAGGTGATCAGGTCTTCACTGAGTTTCTCTACTTACTTTTGACTTCTCTCCTTCAGTTTCCAAAAATGAAAAGGGCACACTGATTAGAAATACACATCAAAATATTACTAATAAACCGACAACAGCTTTGTATTCCACGTTAAGTGAATAAACGTTTTTGAATTTCTTCAAAAATTATGCCAGATACAGCTTTCTGTATGAGTCAGTAAACTTCTGCTTCCTGTCTCTTGAAGACTAATCATATTTCTTGAGTTTTAGAAACTATCTAGCTTTCTTTTGAGTAAGGCATCCATAACCTTTCAGCTTCAATTATGGTAAAACTTAAACTGCTATATCAGATTTAAACTGTACATCCATTTGTCACAGGTCCTTGTAAAATTTGCATGGGAATGTGAAAGCAAATCTCTAGACACACACCCACAACAGTTTTACTGAGAAAAACTTTGCTCTATCAAAAAACTTTTGATACCAATAAAACCAAAACTGGGCTTAAAAAGACAGAAAGTCAGAAGAAATAAAGAATAAAAAAGTTGAGAAACAATCTTCTGACAATCTCATCTACATCATGACAACACTCAGCGGTCTTTCAGTCTCTGTACTGGGGGTAGATCTTAACAGCAGTCGCTGCTCTGAAGGCGATGCCTGTGAGTGGCAACTTAATTTCCCAGCGGTGGAGGTGGCAAGCACGTTCACTGCCTCACAGAAGCCTTCCATTTTCTGAGGGAAATGAGGGTTCATCGACTGCCTCCTTCCCTTGATGTCCACACACACACACACACACACACACACACACAGACAGTGTCCAGAGTGTCGTCTCTGGCACCATGCTGGTGAGAAAGAAGACACTATGCTAGAGAAAAGTTCCTGAGGGTTAGAAGTCTCAGTGTGTGTGAGGGGTGGCTGGTTGTGCTTTTTTGTTTGTGTGTGTGTGTTGTGTGTGTGTGTGTGTGTGTGTGTGTGTGTGTGTGTGTGTGTGTGTGTGTGTGTGTGTGTGTGTGTGTGTGTGTGTGTGTGTTGTGTGTCCAGACCAGTTTCTGGTATGATATCGCTTGATTTTTCTCCTGTTGCTTTTTGGCCTACGTAAAACACTTTAGCACAATCTTTCCCAGCACTTTATAGTTCCTCTTCTATGATCAACTGAGTTTTTATCGAACATTCTCCCTTCTATGCATGTAAAACTGTTTGACATTGAGCGACTGTACAACATCAAATCATGTCTGGGACCTAATGACATTCGAGCAAAATTAAAAATTAATGTTTGATTAATGTTTAAGGGGGACGGGATAGCTCAGTGGTCGGAGCACTCACTTTCCCCCAGCCAAGTTAAGCAGCGTCGAGCGTGGTTACCAGTTGGATGGGTGACCGTTTGCGCGCCTTGGCTTCAGTACAGTTCCCCCAGTTCACCCAGCTGTAAATGGGTACCTGCCCTCTTTAGGGTCAGGGAAGGTAAAGCAGCGAGGGAGAGGAGATGGGCGGCACCCTCAATATGCTGGCCCTAGAGAAGTGAGGTCTCTGACGCCTCGCTCCCCTACGACCTTATAGGTTATGGGACTCCTTTACCTTTAATTTTTAAAGGGCATACTCATTTAGCAAAGTCCCCATTTTCAATTGGTTTGAGAGTATTTTAAAAAATCCTATTGAAAACACACAGCCACACACTTTTACGGAAGAAAACGTCTGCTCCACCATCAGCAGAACGTATTAGGCTCTCATCGAAATAAGACTGCAGGAGAAAAGACCAAGAGTCAGTGGAAAGGAGAAAACTCTAGACAGATTCACTGACAACACGACAACACTCATTACTGCTGTGAGCCTCTGCATTGGGAGGCGCCTCTAGCCCCCCATCCTCTTCTGTGGAGGCGCCTTTAGCCCCCCATTGTGGAGGCGCCTCTAGCCCCCCATCCTCTGCTGTGGAGGCGCCTCTAGCCCCCCATTGTGGAGGCGCCTCTAGCCCCCCATCCTCTGCTGTGGAGGCGCCTCTAGCCCCCCATTGTGGAGGCACCTCTAGCCCCCCATTGTGGAGGCGCCTCTAGCCCCCCATCCTCTGCTGTGGAGGCGCCTCTAGCCCCCCATTGTGGAGGCGCCTCTAGCCCCCCATTGTGGAGGCGCCTCTAGCCCCCCATCTTCTGCTGTGGAGGCGCCTCTAGCCCCCCATCCTCTGCTGTGGAGGCGCCTCTAGCCCCCCATCCTCTGCTGTGGAGGCGCCTCTAGCCCCCCATCCTCTGCTGTGGAGGCGCGCTGTGTGAGTGGCAACTTCATTCCCCAACCCCTGAGGTGACGAGCACACTGATGCCCTGGCAGAAGCCTCCCAATTTTCTACGGAAAATGAGGGCTCATCGACCACTTCCTTCCCTGGATGTTCACGCACACGCACACACACACACACACACACACACACATACACACACGCACACACACACGCACACCACACGCACACACACACACGTACGCACACACACACACTCACTCACTCACACACACACACTCACTCACTCACACACGCACGCACGCACACGCACACACACACACACACTCACACACACACTCACACACACACACACACACACATACGCACACACACATACTGTCCAGAGTGTCGTCTCTGGCACCATGCTGATAGTGGGAGAACAGATTCTAGATAAAAGCTTGACTATGTGGATCCCGTGAAGCAGTGCAAGTGTGTGTGAGGGGTCAAGAGAGAGGGAGGTAGGGAGGGTGCGAGAAGGTGATAGTGGGAGAGATGGGGGAGAAAGAAAGGGGGCAGAGATAGAGAGAGAGGTAGAGAGGGTGATGGAGAGAGAGAGAATAGCAATGACAATGACAATGAAAATGACCTTAATTCATTCAAGAAAGGGCCATGGCCCCATTTGAAGGGTATATATCATTGATACTGGTTTGTACATCCACACTTACGTCTGTACTTACAAAACAATATTTCTCAATCTATAGTGAATTTATGTGAGAGAGAGAGAGAGAGAGAGAGAGAGAGAGAGAGAGAAGAGAAGAGAGAGAGAGAGAGAGAGAGAGAGAGAGAGATTCGGATTCGGATTCGGAATGTTTATTCATGTAAAGGCCATTGCCCCTAATGAAGGGGTAGAGTACACAGGTAATATTAATGAAATCACTCAACATACACACACATTAACAAACTTAAACTAAGTCAGCACTGATCGTAATTGAATGCCTTATATAAGTAGATCGATACATTTCGGACAATATTTTCGTTCATAGATGACAAAAGTAAACACAGACGAAACTGGCAAGGGTATTTGTAAAATTTCAATGGTATATACCGTGCTCTTAGCTTACTGAGAATAGGGCAACACAACATGAAATGTATTTCATCCTCATTTCCAGTTTTACACAATGGACAAGTCAAATCCAATTCAGAATATGTTTTGTAGCGATTTTGGTGTGTACTAATTCTGAAATGCCAAATCTAAACCTGGTCATAATAAATTTCAAATGTTTGTCTAGATCCATTTTCAGATATGTTTTCCTGTCATGAACACCGCAAAAAGTTCTATAGATGCTAAACCTCTCACTGTTGTTAACGTGGAAGTCCCATTCTTGCCATCTGCATAAGATCAATCTTTCTTTAAACTGTATAAAAACTCTTTAACATTTGAACACCTCCATTTTCCCATACATACCCAAAAACCATTTTCATATAATCTACAACGAATATTTGATACCCAGTTTCTTTTGCCTCTTACATCCAACTCATATAGCATTTTATAAGCTTTCTTTGGTAATCTAACATCTTCCATCACTACTAATTTTAACCAATAACGATACAGCGTATAACAGAGTTGATATTAAATAGGATATCTGTTTGTTTCACCATAAACGAAGTCATTTGGGGTTCTCCTTTCAACCCCCAGAAACTTTTTCAATGCAAACAAATGTACTTGTTCACACTGACGAGCTGCATTATCCAGGCCCCAAAGTTCTGCCCCATACAAAGCAATAGGTGCAACCTGTGAATCAAACAGTTTTAAAAACACATTCTAAGCTGCTGTTATTCAGGGATCGAAGTTTTCTCATGATGCATATGACAGCATTCTTGGCTTTACTACTAAAGGTCGTTACATGCTAATGTGAAGCTAAGTCTTGTAGAGAATAATATACCTAATATTTGTATGCATTTACCACAGGCATTTCAACACCATTGTATTTCCATGTTTCCCTTGCTGAGAGATGGCCACCTTTTCTAAATACAATTATTTTACTTTTATCTAAGTTTACCGTCAAATCCATAGAATGTGCTGCTTTTTGTAAACTATTTAGTTGCGTTTGTAAACCAATAACTGTTTCAGCTAGTAAAACTATATCATCTGCTAAAAGCAAAATGAAGAGTTCAAGATAATCGTTATTAAATAAAGCCCCATGTCTTCCATTTTTAATAACCTCAGTAGCAATCTCATTGATGAATAAGGAAAATAGAATTGGACTACAAACGTCACCTTGTTTTTCACCATAAGTACAACTAATTACATCTGTCAGTTTTGAACCATATCTAACTTTAACACTATTGTACATACCCTTGATACAGTTAAACATTTTACACGGTATTCCATTTTTTATGAGAATCTGCCAAAGAATACCCCTATTTAAAGAATCAAACGCCTCAAAATCTATGAAGGCTACATATAATTTCCTGTTACAAGAGAACTGTTTTTGAACAAAAGACAACAAAGTGAACATGTGATCAGTAGTTGAATAATTCCTTTTAAAACCAGCTTGATGTTCTCCAGTGATATTGTTTTCCTCAACCCATTCTTGTAAACGATGGTTTATGATTGTACTATAAATCTTACTACTAATGTCACTTAAAGTAATGCCTCTATAATTATTAGGGTTATTATTATCACCTTTTTTGTACAAAGGAAGAACAATGCCTTCTGTCCATTTTTGTGGAAAAACACCTTTTTGAAATAAAGCATTGAAAAACAATACAAAGAATTTAATAACATTGTCACCTGCATTTTTAAACAATTCTCCAATAATCCCATCTGGAACCAGCTGCTTTTTCTGTTCTTTAGTTTTCTAAATGCTAACATGACCTCTTCTTTTGAAATAGGTCGGTTAAAATAGGTATCAGAGTCATCAGACTGTACATGATCTTCTTCATGTGTTTCCTTTTCAAGTAGATTTTTGAAATGATGATACCATTCCTCAACTGTAATACTATTACTAACAAATTTTCTCTTAAATGAACATTTGCGCACATTTGTCCAGAACTGCTTTTGATCTCGAACTGATGACAAGAGCTTATCTAACAATGCATTATTATGTGTTTTTCCTTGAGCTTTAAACATGTGTTTATACTCTCTTCTTGCAACGCAAAAATCATGGCGGTACTAGCATCACTTGACTGCCCAGCTACTTTAAAGAGTTACGTAAGTTTTTCCTGGCCATTCTGCATTCACTATCATACCAGTCATCCATCTGTCGGTCTGTCTTGTCTCTAAATTGTTTTGTCATACAGCCAGCATTTTGTATCAGACAATGGTTGAAAGCGGTTAATGCTTCGTCAATATTATGGTCAATAAGGCTTACAGCTAGTTCTAACATTTTCTGAGTTTCCTCACTTTGCATTAATGAAATAAAGGTTTCCTTTTTATTTTCATCCCACACAAGCTTAGTTATTGTTAGGTTTTCATTACAGATATTCGGTCTCCCATCAGTTCTGTCACAAAGGTTTAAACAAAGTTCCACAGGCATATGATCTGAGTCAAATCTGTCTTTAACTGTAAGCTGGCATAGAGAGTGAAAAACAACAAATACATCACTTGACATTATGAAATAATCATTAACACTACTGCGGAATCTGAGATGTATGTATAGCAACCTAAAGGGTCGCCCTTACATACACCATTAAGAATACATAAATCAAAAGTTACACATAAATTCAACAGGCGTTTTCCATAAGTATTTGTTACTTTATCATGAGACTTTCTGTTCATATTTACTGGTTGGCTTGTATGTATTAAATCAATATATTTTCATTTGACACATTTGTTGGATTAACATCAGCTGTTCTACTATTGAAGTCACCTGACAAAACAATGAATACATCATCATATTTCAGCAAACAGTCAGTCAAACATTCTTCCAGTATACTAATACCACAATCAACATCAAAATAGGAATAAAAAAGGAGATCCTCTGGTGGCACATATACACAAATATACAAAATATCTTTCTCAGTGTTCAACATGTCCTTATCTATTAGGAACACCAAAATGTTGGAGTAGTCAACATCAATGCACTGAACGTATGAAGCATACACTTTCTTTATGAGACACACAATACCACCTGAGGGACGACCATGTTTAGTAAACCTAACAGCAGATTTATAGTAACTTGCATAATCATTGAATAAGTCGGAATGAAATGTTTCCAAAAAGTTTCAACAAAACATGAAGTCAAAAGAGCGAACATAAGAAAGGAAATCTTTATTACGTAACTTAAGGTATAAACCATTAATATTCCATTGCAAATTTGGAACGACTTTTTTACAGAGGAAGGAAGGGAAAGGATGTGTTTGAGAATGGGTGTCATCACACGCGTCATTACACACATTCGGCACACTTGCACTGGCAGGGCGGTCACTGCCACTGTCATTAGATTCGCAAACACTAGCACGTGAAACTTGAATACTAGCACGTGCAGCTTTACATGCCACCTTGCCATATGTGCTCACAGATTTTACCACCGGTGTCGTGTCTCTGGGTGTTCCCTTTAACACAAAGGGGGAAAAACAATTGTTAACAGAGGGAAGAAGTTCCCCACATGAAGGGCGGCCATTTCCCTATTCTCTCTCTCTCAAATTCCCCTCCCTATCTACAGAAAACTTTTTCCCTTCAATGACCAGGTGATCAAACACCATGGCCACCTTTTTCTGTTCACTTTTTGCTTTTTTAAAGTGAGGGGTCAGTAAACGTCTGATTTCCCGCACCCTCCACGAGAAGTCCTCCCCAATGAAGACCTTAGTGCCCTTCAGTTTTCCCCTTGCCTTCAGAACATTGAGCTTGTCCTTGAAGAAGGTGCAGCACCCAATGACCGGAGAGTTGGGCTTACGGTTCAGACGGTGCAGTCTGTCAAAGGGGACGTCATGCGTCAGCTCCAGCTTGTCCGTGAAGAGATCCCTGACAGCAGCCTCCAGCTCCTCTGACGTCTCCTTCTCTGGCCTGTGGAGTCCGTGGATGATGACGTTGTTGCGCTTGGATCTGTTTTCCAAGTCGTCCGTCTTCCTTTCCGTTTCCTCCACTCTCTTCTCCAGTTCAGCGTTCTTCTGCCAGAGCTCAGCGTTCTCCTCACGAAGAGTGGCACATTCTTCTCTGAGGTCCGTGATCTCGTCCTTCAGCGTGGTGTAACACTCCCTCAGACCCCTGACGTCTTCTTTCATCTCCATGTAGATTGTCGTCATCGTGTCCAGCCTGGAGATGATGTCAGTCAGTGAGGGCTCACTGGCTGTATTGGCTGATTCCTCCTTTCCTCGGGCCTTTGGTGACTCGGAAGATCGAGAACCAAGCTTTGATTGTCGTGTACCAGGGCGAACAGGTCCAGGGTTTGATTCAATATCACCACACCTTGCCAACAGCAAACTGCCCCAGAACAAAAACGAGAGGAGGCAACCAAAGGTAACACCATCTACCTTCGTCCTCAGTTGCAGGCCCAGTTTTCCCATTTTTACTCTTGTACGTTTGTACATGAAAGAAATGAAAATAAATATAAAGCAGCCACATTTCTGCCTAAAGTCCAGATTACCAGATGGCATGGTCACTTATGTTGCCCTCTGTAAAAACTTGATGCTCTACAAGATGTGTAACACCTTAGCTGTCGAGAGAGAGAGAGAGAGAGAGAGAGAGATGAGGGGAGAGAGAGAGACAGAGACAGACAGACAGAAAGAGTCAGAGAGAGAGATTATAAAGACATCGGGAAGTTTTTAGCCACGTTTATAAACACACAGCAACCCAATAGCAAACCAATGACCTTTTAAAACAATACACAACGATCTTAGCAATCTACCACACAAAGGATATACTTGAAGAGACTTACAGACGCGTAAAACTTGATATAAATAACGGACAAACGTCTAAGAAAAAAACAAGCTGAAAAAAGGAGTCAAGCAGGCCTACAAACCAATAAAAGGCCCTTTGCCGTGGTGTCCTTTTCTACATAAGAGCTCCCAATGCCCTTTCAGCCCCCTACACCCAGAGCTGACTCCCTCAGCTGTTCTACAAGTGCTGAGACAGGTGTGTTTTTTCGTTCCTCGCCCACAGGTCCGAGGTTCACCAATGGTGAGGTTTTGCGTGTGCGACCGTTATTTGCCCTCCATGAAGGTAGCCACGTTCCGACTTCGGGGATGTTCCTGTTTCCGAAACCCACCGAACGCTGACAGGAATTAAGGGATCTTTAACATGCATATTTCATCTTCTGCATGCTTTGTATACACAAAGGGAATTAAGGCTCTTGCAGGTCAGCACTTAAACTTGACCTCGGAAAACCGTTAAAAAAAATCCCCCACCCTTATTAATTCACCAGACACTGCCGAGATTCGATCCCACGAATTCATGGGACCTTGGGACTGGAGTCGCCCGGTCTTACTTACCCACTGGGCTACAGCGTCCATCATGCCGAGACCTAAGAGTGGCAGCTTCATTGCCAGCAGCTACAGTGACGAGCAGTGTCCCGGTACACCCGGGCCAAAGCCTCCCCCAGTTTGCTTCATTGCCAGCGGCTACAGTGACGAGCAGTGTCCCGGTACACCCGGGCCAAAGCCTCCCCCAGTTTGCTTCATTGCCAGCGGCTACAGTGACGAGCAGGGCCCCGGTACACCCGGGCCAAAGCCTCCCCCAGTTTGCTTCATTGCCAGCGGCTACAGTGACGAGCAGTGTCCCGGTACACCCGGGCCAAAGCCTCCCCCAGTTTGCGTGAGGACATAATGGTAGTCATCGACCGCTTTTCCAACAACGGGCGCCTAGCCTTTGCCTGCGTGGTGGTAGCAGAGACATCTGAGGCAACATTCTTGAGGATCAGCTATCTACAGTGTATTTGTGTATGTGCGTATGTGCGGAGGAAGGGGGAGGGATGTAGGAGTAAGAGTGGGTGTGTGGGTGGGTAGGTAGGTGTGTGTGTGTGTGTGTGTGTGTGTGTGTGTGTGTGTGTGTGTGTGTGTGAGCGCGCGTGTGGTGTGTGTGTGTGTGTGTGTGTGTGTAGGGTGGGGTAGATGTGTTGGTGTGTGTGTGTTTGTGCTATGTTGTGTGTGGGTGGGGGGTTGTAGGTGTGTAGAGGTGGGTGTGTGTGTGGGGGGGGGGGGGGGGTTGGGATGTTGTGTGTGTGTGCGTGCGTGCGCGCGAGCGTGTGTGTGTGTGTGTGTGGGTGGGTGGGTGGATGTGTATGTGTGTGTATGTGTGTGTCTGGATGGGTGGATGGGTGTGTGTGTCTGTGTTTGTATGTGTGCATGTATGTTTGTGTGGGTGTGGGTGTGCTTGCGTGTGTGTGGATTTGTGTATGTGTCTGTGAAAATTTAAATGTTATCTCCTTACAAACTGAGACTTTTTTTCTATAAAATTTGGAGTCTTTTTACCAAACAACATTTTTCACAGCCAACATTGAAGAAACAAGCCTAAAGAGAGAAAACATAGGAAGAAGCAGAAAAAGAAAGGAAAACCGTACAAAAACCAGGAAAAAGACATAGAGACAGAAAAACGAGTACAAAAAAAAACATTTGAAAGGCGACAGGAAAAAAGAAACAAAACAGAGTGGAAATTAGTAGAGAAAGACAGAAAGAAAGAAAGAAAGACATACATACAGACAGACAGACAGACAGACAGGAAGACAGAAAGACAGAAAGAAAGACAGAAAGAACGACAGAAAGTCAGAAAGAAGGAAGAAAAACAGAAAGAAAGAAATCAAAAGAAAGAAAGAAAAGAAAAGAAAGAAAGAAATCAAAAGAAAGAAAGAAAGAAATAAAGAAAGCAAAGAAAAGAAAAGAAAGGAAGAAGAAAGAAAACAAAGCAAGAACAAAACACTAAGACAGTCCTGTGATGCTGTCATGTCCACCCTGCCGGTTCCCACCAGTTTCTGAATTGCTGCTACACCAGCAGCCCTCTGCCAGCTCTGTCTGTCTGTCTGTGTCTGAAGCTGGCCTGCAGGAGTGGTGGCCACTTGTTGTCCAATGGTCAAGACCACGAGCAAGGTGACCCCCTCGCCTTGCTATAGCCTCCCCTTCCCTCAGGGAAATGAATATTCATACCATCCACTGCTTGTTCCACTTTGATGTCCACGCAGACAATGGCTCACTTGTCTGCCTGCCTTTGGCTATAGCAATGGCGGGAGAAAGAACTCGGAAAGTAAAACTGGGTGGTGTCGACTATCTGTTAAGTTTTTTCGTGTTTGTGTGTGTGTGTATGTGTGTGTGTGTGTGCGTGAGTGCGTGTGTATTCCTTTTTACCCTTTACCCCATAAACAAACATTAAGGACAACCCGAAACTCCCTGCTTTGTGATATTGAACCCTTTGACTTCAAATCAGTCGACCTGTCTCAGAAAAGGCACTCAGAATAGACAGTGCCCGTACTCCTCACAGCTGCTGCAGAAGATGAAAGCCGTTATAGATCAAGCAATCTTTTACATCCAGACGATGTAACCTTCTTCATTCAGGAGGGGCATGCAGGGAGAGCTTGAGGGGTAGGAGGCAGAGAGGGGTCCTTGGAGGAGCATTAGTGGCCTGGGCAGCAATCACTCGCTCATTCACATCAGAACACGCCTTCTGGGGGGCTTCCAACAAGGATGGATAGCAATGCACAACCGCAGTTGTATGGGAGGCAAATTGCAGTCGTTGCTGTGCTGTGCCCTGCTGATTAGCCACGTCTGTCCTTTGATTCTGCAACTAGCAGTTAGCCAGTCTCCATTGCCAAAACCTCTTGCCTCTACGTGTTCACACTGTATGGTGTGTTCTTGAGAGTCCAGATGACTTTGTAGACTCTGCCAGTGGTGTTATTAGCATCGTACTGTGAGTTTGGAAAATATCTCCTGAGTAGATCTGATACATGAATGCAAATTCAGAAATGACCAGATTGACTCCTTTACGAGCTTACTATTTATTTTGTGATCTGGTATTATGCGCTGTAAAACGTAAAACATAACATGACAGAAATCAGTTTAGAGTGTGTGAACACCATCGATAGATCATTAAATAGCTTGCGTCACAGCCTTATGTTCAGTAATATTTTTGATAGAAAAAGATCAGTCAAAAAGGTCACATG